>JALIGW010000001.1:28103431-28835931 GCA_023053685.1 Diadophis punctatus similis
GAGAGACCACAATGGTCGTAAATGTGAAAAATAGTCATACGTCACTTTTTTCAATGCCATTGTAACTTTGAACAGTCACTAACTGTTGTAAATTGAGGACTAACTATATGTGGTTTTTTTACTAGGTGTTAACTATAAAGAACTCCTTGTAAAATCTGCACACATAAATAATTAGTAAAAATCATTTAAAACAAACATTTTTAAGAGGGCTTTGCCCATAAAAGTCCTAGCTTGAATTGTACAAGAAAATTCCTTATGGGCTCCTACCAGGGGTGAAATTCAGCAGGTTCTGACAGGTTTTGGAGAACCGGTAGCGGAAAGTTTGAGTAGTTCGTAGAACCGGTAGCAGAAATTTTGAGTAGATTGGAGAACCGGCAAATACCACCTCTGGCTGGCCCCAGAGTGGGGTGGGAATGGAGATTTTGCAATATCCTTCCCCTGGAGTGGGGTGGGAATGGAGATTTTGCAGTATCCTTCCCCTGCCACACCCACCAAGCCACGCCCACAGAACTGGTAGGGAAATTTTTTGAATTTCACCCCTGGCTCCTACCTTAAACTTGAATATGCATGGCTCCATATTCAAGTTTGGGCCAATCTGATCATGCTAGTTATCAGAGACTGCTAACAATACCATATACAAATGCACATTTGTACTAGCTAATTTAAAGTGACCAGATTTTTTTTTAAAGCGGGACGGGGGGTGGGCCCGCCTGGGCGCCACCATTTGAGTTTTGCCCTCTGCGCATGCGCAGAACGCTGCGCATGCGCAGAGGGCAAAAAAAGCAAATGTCGGCGTCCGGGGGGGGAGAGGCCTTTCCTCGCCTCCCGCCTCCCCTTCGGGAGCCGGGAGCCCTTCGGGAGCCCGCCTCCCCTTCGGGAGGCCTTTCCTCGCCTCCCGCCTCCCCTTCGGGAGCTGCCCTGGGGCCGGGCTGGCAAGCGACGAACGGGAGGCGGGAGACGGGGAAAGGTCCAAGGAGGCAGCCAGCAGCTTACCTGTCGCGAGCTCCAGGCATCCAAGCGCCGCGGTCTCCCGGTCGCCCGCCCAGCCCCAGGGCAACGGCAGCAGCGAGGCGACGGGGGGAAGGAAGGGGAGGGGGACGAGGAAGGGCTGTTTGCGCCACCGGAGGGGCCGCTCGTGAGCTCAAACCGACGACGGCAGAGGCGACGGCTCCTCGCCCCTCACCCCTCCACCCGCATCCCAACAGCAGCGGCGCCTCCGAGGGCAGGGCTAGGGATGGGGCGGGGGAAGGAGAGGAGGAGCAGACCCCCTTCCCCCTCCCCCCAGCAGGCAGCCGCCTCGCTGAAATTACGCTTTGCCCGACTTGCTTCCGGTACCTCTCTTTTGTGCTTCCCCTAAGGTGACCAGACGTCCCGCTGTTTTGGCATTCTTTCCAAAAAAGTGGGACTTTTTGGAAAGAATGCGGGACGTGGGACACATGCTTGAAAAGCGTGTTTGTCCCGCCAAAAGCGGGACGTCTGGTCACCTTAAGCTAATTGCATTATATCCCTTTTCTTAAAGAGTTATCTGATACAATATTCTTTTATAATGATCTCCTGATACCACACCAAAGAGCTGATCTTTGAACTGTCAGGAAATAAAGAGGAGGAGGGTTAGCCCCAAGGAACAATCAACACAGCTAATTAGGGCTATATTGGCATTTATAGAGCATTCACCTATTTGAAATTTAAAAATCAGTATAATTGTTGGTGTGTGTGTGTGTGTGTGTGTGTGTGAGAGAGAGAGAGAGAGAGAGAGAGAGAGAGAGAGAGAGAGAGACTTTTTGCTATGGCAAATAATAGCTTAGAATTCCTTTTTCAGGAGTATGGAGATTTGAATTTCAAATACTTGAAAGGAGAACATGTGAAAAAGCAACTAAGGATTGAATTGAATATTTTATTTAGCCAAGTGTGATTAGACACACAAGGAATTTGTCTCCAGTGTAAAAGCACTCAGTGTACTTGCAAAGTAACAGAGATAATAATAATAATAATAATAATAATAATAATAATAATAATAATAATAATAATAATAATAATAATAATAATAATAATAATAATAATAATAATAATAATAATACCACCAATAAAGAGGGAAATAAAGAAGATAATAAAAAGGGTAAATAATAATACTACAGCTGCAATATATGGGTTAATATACATGCACATTAGACAGAACTGGGTGAGAATTAGGTGTTCAGCAGGATGATGGCATGAGGGGGGGAAACTGTCCATTCCAAGTTGTCTTGGTGTACAATGTCCTATAGTGCTATCCTAAGGGAAGGAGTTGAAACAATTTATGTCCAGGATGTGAGGGATGGATCTCCAAAAATCTTTTCAACCCTCCTTCTGACCTAATTCTGAAAATTAAGTATTTTTCCACATTATCTAATGTTCTGCCTCCAAAACAGCTTTTCCCAACAAAAAATATTATATTAGAATTTGTTTAGATTTTTTAATCCTTCCTTTATTATTTTTATACCGAATATTCCTTTTCTCCTACTATTTCCCCAAAACAGCAATCTGGTGAGATGAGTTGGGCTGAGAGAGAGAGAGAGAGTGACTGACTCAAAGTCACCCAGCTGGCTTTTATGTGTGTGACTAGAACTCACGGTTTGTTAAACTACTGAAGTTTGCAGATGATACAACAGTGATTGGTCTCATTCGAGACAACGATGAAACCGCATACAGACGGGAGGTTGAACAACTAGCCTCGTGGTGCGACCGGAACAATCTGGAACTGAACACACTCAAAACCGTAGAAATGGTGGTAGACTTTAGGAGAAATCCTCCCATTCTACCACCTCTTACAATACTAGACAACACAGTATCAACAGTAGAGACCTTCAAATTTCTAGGTTCTATCATATCTCAAGACCTAAAATGGTCACCTAACATCAAAAATGTAATCAAATGTTCCCTAAAAATGTTCCCTAAAATGTTGTATGCCGCCCTGAGTCCTGAGGGAGTAGGGCGGCATAGAAGAACTTCGAATAAATAAATCAAAAAAGTACAACAAAGAATGTTCTTTCTGCGCCAACTCAGAAAGCTCAAAATGCCCAAGGAGCTGCTGATACAGTTCTACAGAGGAATTATTGAGTCTGTCATCTGCACCTCTATAATTGTCTGGTTCAGTTCTGCAACCCAATAAGACAGACACAGACTTCAGAGGATAATCAGAACTGCAGAAAAAACAATTACTGCCAACCTGCCTTCCATTGAGGACCTGTATACTGCACGAGTCAAAAAGAGGGCTGTGAAAATATTTACAGACACCTCACATCCTGGACACAAACTGCTTCAACTCCTACCCTCAAAATGATGCTATAGAGCACTGCACACCAAGACAACTAGACACAAGAGCAGTTTTTCCCTGAACGCCATCACTCTGCTAAACAAATAATTCCCTCACCACTGTCAAACTATTCACTAAGGCTGCATTACTATTACTATTAGTCTTCTCATCGTTTCTATCACCCATCTCCTCCCACCTATGACTGTATGACTGTAACTTGTTGCTTGTATCCTAATGATTTATATTAATATTGATTGTTTCCTGATTGCTTATTTGTACCCTATGACAATCATCAAGTGTTGTACCTCATGATTCTTGACAAATGTATATTTTCTTTTATGTACACTGAGAGCATATGCACCAAAGAGAAATTCCTTGTGTGTCCAATCACACTTGGCCAATAAAAAATTCTATTCTATTCTATTCTATTCTATTCTATTCTATTCTATTCTATTCTATTCTATTCTATTCTATTCTAAGTTTACTGGTTTCTAGCCTGGTGCCTTAACCCCTAGACCAAACTGGCTCTAAAAGTTTATTTATTCTATGTGTATGCTTCCCAATCTGGGCAGTTATCAATCTCCTAATAAAACAATGTGTCAACAAATGAGAAAAATAAAAACTAACAAAAATGCATAAAAAAGAAAATAATAGATTCATTAATAAACATATTGTATATTAGGACATAAAGGCATGAATTCATATATACTGTATGTAATTTGGTTAGCTCCTAGCAAAACCTAGTGAGGTGACCAAAATAAATTTAAGTCTATTTAGATTTGAGCTTGTTTCTTGGCATTTTCATATACATGTAATTTTCTTGGAGACAGTACAGAAATGTCTTGCTAATGCTTGCTTCTGCTATTTTTTTCAACTGCCCATCTTAGGTTATAACCCAGGAATTTCCTTGGTTCCTCATCCAAGTATTAACCAGGACCAATTCTGCTTAACTTTCAAGATCAGTCAAGGTCATCTAGGGGTAAACCAAATACAACTGACCAGGTCAAATACCCAAAGGTGTCTTTTATGCCTTCTTTGATAAGCAACTTTGGAATCACAAAGGTAAAGCTGTATATTTGTCTACTGATGTTTTGATGCAGAGACTTATGGTATAGGTCTATGATTAAAGATATCTAATTATAAGCTCCCCAGAACCACTTTGTAGCTAAAATAGGAGTTTGTTTGTTTGTTTGTTTATAGCACTTAGCAATAGCACTTAGACTTATATACCGCTTCATAGTGCTTTACAGCCCTCTCTAAGCGGTTTACAGAGTTCAGCATATTGCCCCCAACAATCTGGGTCCTCATTTTACCAACCTCAGAAGGATGGAAGGCTGAGTCAACCTTGAGCCTGGTGAGATTTGAACAGCTGAACTGCTGAACTAGCAGTAGCCTGCAGTGCTGCATTTAACCACTGCGCCACCTCGGCTCTTGTTTGTTTGTTTGTTTGTTTGTTTGTTTTACTCTGTTAACCACCCAGAGTCACCATGGTGAGATGGACAACCATGTAAACCAAAATAAATAAAATGATAGAAGCAGGGGCGGGTTGCTCTCTTACCTTGCTACCGGTGCACTGCGCGCGTACCACCACCTTTCATGCGAGTGCGTGCTCGCTACATGTGCGCACGCGTGCTTGCTACGTGTGCGTGTGCATGCTTGCTACGTGCGCACGCACGTGCTCGCTACATGTGTGCACGCGTGCTTGCTACGTGTGCGCGCCCCCTCATGCGATTTTGCTTCCGCGCATGCACAGAAGCAAAAAATCACTGAAATCTTGCGGGTGCGCGTGTCCCCCTCGCGAGATTTCTGTGATTTAAAAATCGCCCAGAAATTCTGAAAAAACATGGCAGTTCCTAGGGACCGGCAACCGACCACACTGGGTCGGTAACCTCTTGGTGATGTCACCAGCCCGCCGCTACCAGTGCGATACAATGGACCGCACCACTGGATAGAAGGAAAGGTTTAAAGATTCCCTTATTTGAATACACTTATAAAGTGCCTCAAATTTTCTCAAATTGAAATGTCCAATTGTCTTAGAGGAATTGTACAGTATACCATTCTTCCATTCTGCTATGAACACTTTGGTTTTTACTCCATTTTTCCTTGAAAGATTGCAAATTATAGCTTTAATAAACAGGCTAATATCTTTTCAGATGGAAAAATAATAATAATATATAAAGTAAAAGATTAAAGAAAGATATTAAAAGCTTTCAAACAATTCAGGGTATATTAGAGCACTATAGGTACTGTAAGTCTAAAAATTCATTTTTTGTGTGTGTGTATTAGTAGCTTTATAGCATGAGCCATAATCTAATTCTGTTCAGCACTATTTGCATCCCTTTTTTAAAAACAAAGAGATATTTTCCAAAATTCTTAATGTCATAAAAAAGGTCAACTTTTAATTAATTTGATACTATAAGTAACTGAAGCTCCAACTTTCCAAAAGAACTGCCATTTTTATGAACTCAAGATTTAACAAAATGTTTTGCTTTTTCCTACACTAGTGGATTATCAAATTACATAGCCTAAGGATCAAAAACGAGGACAAAGATTATTTTTTTATTGCTGTAATCATGTCATCTTTAATTGCCTTGTACTTCTTGACTTTCAAAACACTATTAAAGAGACATTTTATCTTTTCAAAGCAGTTTTCAGTCTTTTTCCTGAATGAATTAATGTTTCATAAATCCTTGAACATCACTTCCAGAAAAATATTTCTTCTGAAGAAACAAACAACAAATAAAATGAGGTTGTTGGAGGCCTGGAAGCAGGAGCTGATGGGGAAAAAAAGAGAAAATGATATTCTATAGGTATGTATGCACCTAGCTAAATGTTATATATTGATTCCTTGAAACAACAGTTGTATATCTAATAATATTATTATTAAGCCTGGTGCCTTAACTCCTAGTCCAAACTGGCTCTAAATGTTTATTTATTCTATGTGTATGCTGCCCAATCTCAAAAGGCTCTGGGCAGATATCAACTCTCAAAGCACCATCAAAGAGACATTTTATCTTCTAAAAGCAGTTTTCAGTCTTTTTCCTGAATTTATTTATTTATTTATTTATTTATTTGTCAAACATGTATAGTAGTAATTTGTATAAACATAAGTAAAAAATAACGATAAAAGAGGACAATAGGACAGTAGGACAGGGACGGTAGGCACAGTGGTGCGCTTATGCACGCCCCTTACAGACCTCTTAGAAACGAGGAGAGGTTGACTGTAGACAGTCTAAGGTTAAAGTTTTTGGGGTTTGGGGAAGAAACCACAGAGTCAGGTAGTGCATTCCAGGCATTGATCACTCTGTTGCTGAAGTCGTATTTTCTGCAATCGAGTTTGGAGCGCTTTACATTTAGTTTGAATCTATTACGTGCTCGTGTATTGTTGCGGTTGAAGCTGAAGTAGTCATTAACAGGAAGGACATTTTGGTATATGATTTTATGAACTACATTTAGATCAGATCGGAGGCGACGTAGTTGTAAATTGTCTAATCCCAGTATTTCAAGTCTGGTGGAATAAGGTATTTTGTTGTGAGCGGAGGAGTGAAGGACTCTTCTTGTGAAATATTTCTGGACTCTCTCGATTGTATTAATGTCTGATATGCAGTGCGGGTTCCAGACAGGTGAGCTGTATTCCAGAATTGGTCTAACAAATGTTTTGTATGCTCTCGTTAGTAATGTGATGTTGCCAGAGAAGAAGCTACGCAAGATTAGATTAACAACTCTTAGTGCCTTTTTGGCAATGTTGTTACAGTGGGCTCTAGCACTTAGGTCGTTGGATATGAGTACTCCAAGGTCTTTGACGGAGTGAGGGTCATCTACAAGTTCGTTTCCTCCAAGGTTGTATCTTGTATTCTGATTTTTTTTGCCAATGTGTAAGACAGAGCATTTGTTGGTTGAGATTTGAAGTTGCCAGTTGTTTGACCATTCTGCTACATGATCAAGGTCTTTTTGAAGGGTAGCAACATTGTCGGTGGTGATAAATAGTTTAACATCATCAGCAAAGAGAACGCAGTTGCTTATAATATGATCACAAAGATCGTTTATGTAGAGTATGAAGAGTGTTGGTCCTAGAACACTGCCTTGAGGGACACCACTGTTGACAGGAGCAGGATTTGATATGGCACTTCCTATTTTGACCACTTGTTGTCTGTTGGACAGGAACGCAGTTATCCAATCATGTAGGGGTCCAGAAATGCCATAGGATTTTAGTTTCAGAAGTAGTTTGTCGTGTACAACTGAATGATTATCTTTTATTAATATAATTTTATTAACATTTAAAAAGTGAACAGGCACTTTGGGGCACAGTGTCTGTCTTGTGCCTACCACATCTAGTGCAAAAGCTTTCAAGAAAACTGTGAATGCTCAACATTTCATCATATAAACTCTCACCAACAGCTTCTTCCTCTTCATATGCTGTATGTGCTTTGCTTTGGACATACTAGCTCCCATTTGATATTTTTGAAATTGTTAAAAGGTTCCTTACAACTAAAGCAGAAAACAGGCAAGAAATCTTCATTAATAAGCCATGTGTTGATAATGTCAACATTGGTGGCTTCAAAACTCTCCTTCTGAATATTTCCTTGCATTTATCTGAGAGGAAGATGGCATTGAATAAAAGAAGATTCCCCCCCCTCCAAAAGGCAGACTAGACAGAAAAAAATGAACAGATGAAAATTATGTGGCAGCTCTACTACTCTACCTTGCCAACAGCAAGGATCAATAGGGCAAATGATAATTCAGCTTTTGCCTCATATGAAAAAAAAATGCAAAATGTCTGCAGTAAAATTCTTTTTACATTTAGCATATTTGGATGATCTATTATCCCAAGCAAGTTTATTTTTAATACCAAGAAAAGCAGTTAGGGTACGTTCTAATATTTGAGCAAAATTATCAATGATACATATAATCTGAGCAAGTTTAATTTAAGATATATACCGGCTTTTCCAATTA
Source organism: Diadophis punctatus similis (assembly GCA_023053685.1). NCBI lineage: Eukaryota > Metazoa > Chordata > Lepidosauria > Squamata > Dipsadidae > Diadophis > Diadophis punctatus. Next base: position 28,111,677 of record JALIGW010000001.1, read on the forward strand.
CTTACTGATGTCCCTGATAAAATATCTAAAGGTTGCCTATGACAATCTTAGACTGAACATTGTTTGTTGTAAATGCTTTAGAACAGGGGTGTCAAACTTGCGTCATCATGGCAGCATCACGTGACGTATTGGGACTTTTCCCCCCTTTGCTAAACCAGGCAGGGGCAGAGCCAGCACGTGAAGCATCCGGCCCGCAGGCCGTGTGTTTGACACCCCTGTTTTAGAAGGATCTTACAATTACCCCAGAAAGAGAATCACCTGTGCAAGAATTTGTTGTGCTATTTTTTAACATTGCTAGCCTTATTTGATTATTCAGAATAGCTGTTTTTGCTTTAGCAGCAGCATAAAAACATTTTGCTGTCTGACATTCACTTAACTGCCTTAATATTTGCAATGATCTAATATTTATATGATCTAGTATTTGTAGGAGCCATGGTGGCACAGTGGTTGGAATGCAGTTTTGCAGGCTAATTCTGCCAACTCCTAGCAGTTCGATTCTCACTGGCTCAGGGTTGACTCAGCCTTCCATTCTTCCAAGGTCAGTAAAATGAGGACCCAGATTGTTGGGGGCAATATGCTGACTCTGTAAACCACTTAGAGAGGGCTGTAAAGCACTAAGTCTAAGTGGTTTTGCTATTGGTATGGTAGTATTTATACATAAAGTTATATCTGCCTGTAGATGTATATCTATTTGTGTGTCCAACAGTCAATCAATATACTATGCTTTCAGCTCATAAGGAAATCATAGGAATAACTACTGTAAAATTCATCAGTCATCACTGTTCACCTGTTCATATCCTGGAGGAGAACAAGATAATAATATTAGGGTTCTTTTTATAAGTGTGCATGACATAATGCTATCTGTTTTTAATTTTCATTTTTTCATCAGTCATAGATCCTGGATTAAGTTTCTGGACTGAATTGTTAATTATAATTACAGGGGATGAGCAACCAAAATTAATTCTCTCTTTAACAATTAGGTTCATTGGGTGTACATAAGAGATATCTCACTGATCTTCAAATTCTGAGCTCCAACTCCATAGTGGAACAATTCTTCCTGCTATGTCCTTTGAAAGTATTATTGGAGGTACTGGTGTTGAATTTGAAATATTCATACAGAGAGTGAGAAAGTCCTTTAGAGAAGATTATGGAAATCAGGAAATGTTAAATTATCAAGCTGAGCTACAGGATACATAAAAATCAATTAGCCTTACACTAAGATTATCCTTTTAGAAAATTATTCCCCCTTTGTTATTTTTATAAATAACTCAATGTGACGAACATACATAACTCTCCTTCCTCCTCCTATTTTCCCTACAGCAAAAACTCTGTGAGGTGGATTGGGCTGAGAGAAAGTGACTGGCTTAAAGTCACCTAAAAAGCTTTCATGCCTTAGTGAAAAGGGGAAAAAAAGGAAGATCAAGCTTTTAAGAAACTCCTCCCAACCACCAACAGTGGAAAAATAACATGTGTAAACTGCAGTGGAGAAGCTTCGGCACTTCCCGTCCACATAGCAAAGGAATAGTAGGAAGGAGAAAGACAGGAACCAGGTGTTTTACTATATGGGGGGGGAGAAAGAGATTGGAAATAGGACCCAAAAGAAGGAAGGTAAAAGTAGATAAAAGCTGCAGTTAACAGAGGATCTGGAACAGGGAACACCACCCCGAAAGCCTCAGAACCGCAGGAGAATTAAAAGTAGGAAGAAGAATTTGAGAATAGTAGAATATAGCAGGAGAACATTTTAAAGAGAGCAAATGGAATCTTAGCTGCTGGCTGAAGGGATCTTAAGTGAACCATGTCTTTGAACTCAGAAAAGTGGACTAAAACAGTAGCTACAGTGCATCTGCAAGAGTACAGGAGGGAATTCTGTATTTTTCTTGGTGTACACAGATCAGTTTCTATACCTTCAGCCTTCAGATTACGGTAACTCTATGCATCTCTTAGCTAAAACCAAAAGTATTTTTGTCAAACATTCAGAGCCAGGCCAATTGCTCCATGTTCCTTGCCACCAAACTGCTTCTTGGAGAAAGAAGAGTCATAAAAGGGTCTGAACAAGGAAGAGAGAGAGAGAGAAAGAGAAAGAAAAAGAGGATAAAAAGGTGGAATGGCAGTCCCACCCACCCCTTCACTTGGCATAAAGACCCCAACAGATTAGCCACAAAGGAAAACTGTCCTAATCAGAAAAGCAAATGTAGGAAGAAGAAGGGATTCAACAACCATAAACAAACAGCTCCAAATAAAACCAGTGCAACCTAGCTAGTTATTCATTATTATTATTTTTGAATAGGCTCTTAGGTTTTGGCACATATTCAGAATTCACTGCAGAGAGAATGGCTGGAGAAAGATCATCTAGAACAGTGTTTCCCAACCTTGGCAACTTGAAGATATCTGGACTTCAACTCCCAGAATTCCCCAGCCAGCATTTGCTGGCTGGGGAATTCTGGGAGTTGAAGTCCAGATATCTTCAAGTTGCCAAGGTTGGGAAACACTGATCTAGAAAGATTAGGGGTGTCAAACTCACATTGTCACAGCAGTGTCACATGGCGTATCGGGACTTTTTCCCACTTTGCTAAACCAGACGGCATGGCCAGGGCGTGACGCATCTGGCCCGGGGGCCGGGAGCTTGACACCCCTGATCTAGATCTTCTAACTGTATGTTGTTGGGCAGACCCACGTTTTCAGCATTGAAAACTACTCTCTTTGGGAGATTGACAGTTGCTTTGACAAATTAATCAAAATGATCCTTATCTGATATCTGGGATCTAGCAACAAAGCTGGCAATTATCTGCAGCTATGCCCACCTTTGTAATGACCCTGTCACAGAATGATAAAGGCATCAACCACATCAATAATTATGCTATTGTATAAAAAGTTTATATGGGAGAGTCTTTTTTTGTAGAAGTGGGGATAACAAAAGATGAATTATGCCTATCTGGGCCTCTCTAGAACATGTCAGTTTAGATGCACTGTTGTGTCACTTAAAAATTAATGGTTTGCCACATAAGTACCTCCTTAATCTGCACGCTTCTATCCAGGCTTTTATTAAATTTGTGTTTTTTAACCTTTTGTTCAGATGCTTAGGTTCTCCAGGGTTAGTTATAAGAGGTTTAAATATATATTTCCACAGCTTTTCAACTGAGTTCTTTTTAAAAAAAATATTTATCTGAAAGTAAGATAGTAACCCTGAATTTAAAACTATCTTCTCAAAAAGAAAGATAAACAAAAATCTGTAGGGCCAGCTTCCCTGCCAACAGTATCCAAAGCAAACTACTATGATGTCAAAATGGTGGCATGTACATGAAAATCCAAAGGTGCTTTTTCAAAAGGCAATTGGACTTTCTTTGATTTCTTGAAGACATTTTGCTTCTCATCCAAAAAACTTCTTCAGTTCTGATTGAATGGTGGGGAATGGAAGGATTTATATTCCTTGCAGTCATCTGGTCATTAGCACTCTTTCTGAGAGTTGTTGAAGCCACTTGGACATTTATCGGTGGCCTCAGGGTCACCTGAATAATATAGCAATAGCACTTCATAGTGCTTTACAGCCCTCTCTCTAAGCGGTTTACAGAGTTCAGCATATTGCCCCCAACAATCTGGGTCCTCATTTTACCCATCTTAGAAGGATGGAAGGCTGAGTCAACCTTGAGCCTAGTGAGATTTGAACAGCTGAACTGCTGAACTAGCAGTCAGCCTGCAGTCGCAGCATTTAACCACTGCACCACTTCAGCTCTTCTGAATAGTGCAAATGGGTGCGGAACCTTCTTGGAACAGGAGATAGTGGTGTCATAATCCCTCCCTCTCTATTGAGAGAGGGCTGTTCAATCTTAACGTAGATGGCCTCTTTGACCCCTCATTTAAACCAGCGATCCTCTCTGTCCAGAATGTGGACTTTGCTGTCTTCAAAAGAGTGACTTTTGTCTTTCAAATGCAGGTGGACTGCATTTATAGATTCTTCCATTCTCCACCATTCAGTCAGAACTGAAGAAGCTTCTTGGATGAGAACCAAAATATCTTATATATATATATATATATATATATATCTCACAGATGTGTGAGCTATCACACAGATATCAGGATTCTACCAATCTTCCACATGCCCATGCTTCCTACTTTGTCAGCTATAAATGCCAATTCCCACAAGAATCAACTCTGGAGATTTGTTTCTACTCTCCCTCCCCTATAAATATGACATAGCTCTCTCTCTCTCTCTCTCTCTCTCTCTCTCTCTCTCTCTCTCTCTCTCTCTCTCTCTCTCTCTCTCTCTCTCTCTCTCTCTCTCTCTCTCTCTCTCTCGTGTGTGTGTGTGCGCGCTCTCATATTTGTTGTGTATACAGTATGGTGTATGCATACTGTATACACAGTATACAGTATACAGTATACAGAGCCAAGGTGGCGCAGTGGTTAAATGCTGCGACTGCAGGCTGACTGCTAGTTCAGCAGTTCAGCTGTTCAAATCTCACCAGGCTCAAGGTTGACTCAGCCTTCCATCCTTCTGAGGTCGGTAAAATGAGGACCCAGATTGTTGGGGGCAATATGCTGAACTCTGTAAACCGCTTAGAGAGGGCTGTAAAGCACTATGAAGCGGTATATAAGTCTAAGTGCTATTGCTATAGTGCTATTGATCAGGATGGACATAGAAAAGAGCTGCATGTGGACAAAGGACCATAATAATTGAATTCATTATTGCCAATTCAAATTAACTGACTGTAAACAAACCAGCCAAAAAAGCACCTATAGTTTTAGAGGTTTATGACAAAAGAGTTGTTACCATTCCTCCCTGCCCCACTTAATTCACCCTCTGAGATATTCCACTTGTAACATTCATTAAACCTACACTTTATGAACATACGCAAAATCTGGTGGACACAATTACATGGAAAGAATAGAAAATAGAATAGAATAGAATAGAATAGAATAGAATAGAATAGAATAGAATAGAATAGAATAGAATAGAATAACAGAGTTGGAAGGGACCTTCGAGATCTTCTAGTCCAACCCCCTGCTTAGGCAGGACACCCTACACCACTTCAGACAAATGGTTATCCAACATCTTCTTAAAAAAACATAAAAGAGGGAGAAAGAATGAGAGAATGAAAAGAGATTGCAGAAAACTGATTCAGCAAGCATAAAACTGCCTTGTTACAAAATACACTAATTTAAGTACATATGTGTAATTTACATATAGAGTGAAAACACATACGCAGATCATGTGATGTTGGAGGAAAAATTCACACCTCAAGAAACCACAGAAAAATGTCTTACAAAAAAGAGATTTGTTTATTGAGAAGAATTAAAGCAAACTCAGAATATATATCAGGGGAACTAGAATTAAAAATTAAACATAATTAAATTAAATATAATATAATATTAAATTAAACATAATAACAGGATCTAAAGGCACCTGAAGGCAGGACAAGAAGCAATGGATGGAAACTAATCAAGGAGAGAAGCAACCTAGAATTAAGAAGAAATTTCCTGACAGTTATAACAATTAATAAGTGGAACAAATTGCCTCCAGAAGTTGTGAATGGTCCAACACTGGAAGTTTTTAAGAAGAGATTGAACATTTGTCTGAAATGATATAGGGCCGTAGTGGCGAACCTATGGCACGCGTGCCAGAGGTGGCACGTGGAGCCATAGAAGCCGGCACGCGAGGGTTCTCACCGGCAAACCGGAAGTGCGAAAAAACGCACTTCCGGTTTGCCGGTGTGCTGTTTTTTGCACTCCGGAGGGTTCAGGGAAGCTCCCTGAAGCTCCAGAATGCAAAAAACTACAAAACGGACAAACCGGAAGTGCACTTTTCCGCACTTCCGGTTTGTCCGTTTTGTAGTTTTTTGCATTCCGGAGCTTCAGGGAGCTTCCCTGAACCCTCCGGAGTGCAAAAAACAGCATACCGGCAAACCGGAAGTGCGTTTTTTCGCACTTCCGGTTTGCCGGTTTCGTCGTTCCAGGCTCCGGTAAGCCTTTGTGCCGGGGTGGGGGGGTGTGCGCATGCGCAGGGGACAGCATGGGGGGGTATTGTGCGCATGCGTGGGGGGGGAAATGGGTGTGGGCACGCGAGCGCCCCTCCCTTTTTTGGCACGCGAGCCGAAAAAGGTTCGCCACCACTGGTATAGGGTTTCCTGCCTGAGCAGGGGGTTGGACTAGAAGACCTCCAAGATCCCTTCCAACTCTTCTATTCTATTCTATTCTATTCTATTCTATTCTATTCTATTCTATTCTATTCTGTTAATATATGAGGAAAAACAAGTACAATATATCTAAAAGTGTGATTAGTAGTTATAGCAAAACAATATGTATGGTTTAACTTTGGACTAAGGAGGTTGTCTCCAATTTTACATATCTTAGCAGAGAAGGCTGGAATATGAATAACAGGAAACACTAGAACCCACTAAAGGTGTTCAGATAATCTCAGTACTATTAAGGAAACTTGCAGGTCCTAGATAATGACATGGAGATGATTTACTGCTGCTTTTCATTATATTTTTCTACCATTGTCTAAAGCTGTGATGTTCCCTAGTACTGTAATTGTCTCATTTTAGAGTCTTTCCACACTGCTGAGTTGAAATGTTGTCCACCTAATCTTGTCTTGGCAGAAAAGATTACCAACATTAAATTTGCTCTTTCCATTCCCAATACCTATCATGCCTCTACTGCTCTGTCATGTAAATCACCTGATTTCCCTCCAATATAATGAGCAGCCAAGCCTAAAGATTAAGGTGCCCCAGGATATTGTCAGAAGAAAAGAGAAAATACTACTTTAACACAAGTATAACTGAAGATGACTAATAGTAATCCTGTCTCACTATGGCCTGTGGAGAAAGGTAAAGACAGCATTGAGGGAACAAAGCAGAAAAAAAGTGGTTGTTGGAATGTAATTGTATTGTGATTATAAGCAAATTAGAAAAGGAACTCATGTCCCACTCATCATGGTACAAAACTGTGCTGCTAACCATTTTTAAAGGATATATTCTCACGACATCACCTTTATGTCTATCATGGAGGTTTCTAAATTAATAAACTGTTTCAGTTTAAAAGTAGTATTTTGGCTTTATTTATTGTCAGATAGGAATTTTCCTACCAGAGGCGATCTTAGGATCTTGCTTCCTCGAAGTCATTCGTATTTAAAAAATAAAACCAAGATTCAAATCTAATTAACAAAATATTTATTTCGGTACAAAAGTAACAAAAATAAACCCTTAATAAACTACATCTTCTCAGCTAATGGATTCACGTCTGCCTTCGGGCAGGCATCGAAGAAGAAAGAAGTGGGAGTTGACAAAACTCCTGGAATGCACGCATGCGTAGTAAAACATATCACATGTCTGCTTGATTAGAAATACAATAAACCTTAGAAAACAGTAGAGATTCACAACTGGCAATTATTCACATCGTGACATTTATTTATTTATTAAATTTATATGCCACCCATCTCACTCTCAAGCGACTCTGGGCAGCTTACAGTATGATAATTTGCACTGCCCTTCAGTTGTCCTACATTAAAACTTTAAGGACGGCCTCCGTTGTCAGCTTCACTATTGGGAATACAACATGGCTGCTGGGATAGAGCCACTTATGTTGGCATAATTTTCTCAAGGATAGAAGAAATGCATGTTGTTGCAGCCAAGAAAAACAACTTTTAGAGAACTTGTGACTCGTGTTTATTGTCTGTTGACCCATTGGAAATTTCAATTTATGCCATAGCAAATTATGATCAGTTGAAATAGGTAGATCCAAGTTTGGGAGTTCATGTGATATGCGAGTGATATGTGTGTGGGGGTGAAGTTCCTAGTAACCTAAGATGAGGGCAAGACGAAAATTTCACAGAAGAGTTCCGTAATCCCTGAAGCAACAAATATTAAGAAAGGGGCAGGATGGAAACAAGTGCCAACTTTGCTTCCTTATAGATTGCTTCATCATCACAGAATGAACTTCTTATACAGACTGCCATGCAGAAAGAGTATGCAATTTCAATATTTTCCAGACAGAGCTGTGAATAAGGTATCATGTTTCCTGCAGTATCTTTTTTTTTTTCAAGACTCAGTTCTGGGTAATGTTGAAAAGCTGTTGAATCCTCATGTATTATTCATATACGTAGTCATTCCACCAACACTTTTTAAAGCAATTTTCTAGGGAGAAAATATTATGCTGGAATGAGGTTTTTATGTCTGTTGCTGCTTATATTTGCATCGATTACATTAGCGGAAACTTAACAGTGCCATTGCAGTGACACAGAAATCCTGGCTAAACAATAGTTTAGATCAGGGGTCTCAAACTCAATTTACCTGGGGGCCGCTGGAGGTAGATTCTGAGTAAGGCTGGGCCGCATCAAGTTTTCCACAAAAAATGCGCTTACAAAATATCATTATTCAGATTCAAATGTCTTTATTAACAGTTCTTTAACATTTAACTTTTAGAACATGAATGGACATAAACTGTTTGAACATGGCTTTATCTGCCTACTTCTTGCTGCTAGAGATCTGACAGCGCTTACTCTTGCATAGCCGAGCCACATTTGGCGTAAGTGAGGAAGCAGTTGAGACCCTCAGCACAGCTTGAAGATGAGCATCAGTAATTCTAGACCTGTACTTTGACTTATTGAAGTTCAAGGTAGAGAAGAGCTTTTCGCACAAGTATGTGCTCCCAAAAAGACACATGGTCTGCTTGAACATTCGGGAAAGCTCAGGGAAGCTGGGGGGCAATTCTCTTAAAAATTGCCCAAGTTTGGCTGCTTTTCCACTCACATCCCTAAACTTGGCTTTGAGTTCAGAGTTACACTGCAGGTCAATGAGCTCTATTTGAAACACTGGAGGGGCATCTTGCACATCAAAGGAGAAGGGGTCTGCAAAAATTTGAAATGTGGCTCTGTGTCTCTTGAAGTCTGCAAATCTATGATCAAATTCCTCCTGTAGCCTCAAAATGACATCCACATACTCCTCATGACTGAATAGTGTGCCTGAATCAATGAGTGACTTGCATGCTGGGAAATGGCAAAGGTTTGTTTGAGAAAGCTGGTCTTTCCACAATATAAGTTTTGTAGAGAACGCTCTCACGCTGTCATAGGCAGCACTGACAAGTTGCCCCTGGCCTTGTAACCTCTTATTCAGTACATTAAGCTCATGTGTGATATCAACCAAAAAAGCTAAGTCCATGAGCCATTTTGGATCACTTAGCAAAGGAACAGAAGCCCCATCTTTCTCCATAAAAGCTTTCACTTCCACTCTCAACTCAAAAAATCTCTTCAATACGTTTCCCCTGCTGAGCCAACGCACCTCGGTAAAGTAGAGCACATCCCCATATTCTGACTCTATTTCCTCTAAAAAAGCACGAAACATTCTGTGTTTTAAGCCCCTGGATCTGATTTGGTTGATGCATTTCACAACAAAAGACATCACGTTGTCAAACTTCAGGCATTTGCTGCAAAGGGCCTGCTGATGAATAATGCAGTGCAGAGCAATGACCTCCTCTAAACCTTCCTCTTTCTTTTTTTTATTAACAAGTGCCACCAGTCCTTTTTTCCTCCCGATCATTGATGGCGCTCCATCAGTTGTTATTCCGACAAACTTCCTCCAAGGCAAACCAGCATTCTGAAAAGCATCACACAGCTGGTGAAATATCTCTTGGGCGGTGGTCTGGCCATGCATTGGAACTAGTGAGAGCAACTCCTCTGTGACTTCAAAATTGTCATCAACACCCCGGACATAGATTGCAAGCTGGGCAGTGTCGGTGATGTCTGTGGTCTCATCAAGAGCGACTGAGTATACACTGAAACATTTTATTTTCTCACACAGTTGATCATAAATGTCACTTGAAAGGTCAGAAATGCGCTCTGCCACGGTGTTGGAAGAAAGGCTGATGTTGCTAAACTGACCTTTCTTTTCTGGAGAGATAATACTTGCAGCCTGTAACATGCACTTTTTTATAAATTCCCCTTCTTTAAATGACTTTCCTGCTTTAGCAATCATCATACTAACTACGTAGCTGGCTTCGACTGCTGCATCATTCTCTTTGGTTGCTTTCTTAAAGAAATCTTGTTGCCTCAGCAGACATGTCTTAAGTTTAGCAACCTGGTTGGCTCTCTCATCTTCCTGGTACTTTGCATACTCCTCAGCATGTCTAGTTGTGTAATGACGCTTCAAATTGTATTCTTTGGGCACTGCAACTTTCTCTGTGCAAATAAGACAAGTTGGGATGCCCTTGTGCTCAATAAAGAAATATTGCTTTTCCCACTTTTCCTGAAATTGTCTGTGCTCATCATCAACCTTTCTCTTCACTGCAGGCTTTGAGCAAGACATATTTGGGGCTGCGTACCAAAAACTTAGGCCTATGGTGCCTTGAGATACCCACTTCAGCACAAGGTGCTCTGGATGAGCGGAAATAGAGTTTCCTAGTCCCCCTAGCTGCCTAGCATGACCTTCGGCAACATTAAAGAGGACCTGATTTTTACTCACAGGAGTAGCCAAATGCCTTTAGGGTGGGCACGCACCTGTCTGGTTTATAAAAATAGCACTCCTCCACTCTGCTGTGCCCCCCTGTATATTTCTTGCCCTGTATGCTAATACTGAGCATCAAGGAGGAAGAGACGCCGGGGTTTCTCAATGGGCGTCTCCTTCTCCATGTGCCTCAATCCAATCACAGTGAGAGTCACAGCCAGGAAGAAAAAACTCCTTGTCTGTGACACTCTTTGATGTGATTGGATCACAACACAGCCAGGGAGAAGGAGACGCCCATTGAGAAACCCCTGCGTCTCCTCCTCCCATGCAGGGCCTCCAATGGCAGAACGTCCTGTCGCCTGAACGGGAAAGAGAAGAAAAAAAGTGAGGCGTGGAGAGCGTGACTGACAGGCTGGTACTTGCCTCTCCGTGTCCCTCCCATCGAAGAAGATGAAGTCGCCGCTCTGAACGCACTTGGTGCAGGTCAGCGTCCGGCGGTGTTACACAGCGGGCAGCGCTCCACCGCCACTTACTCCCCCTGGTGAGACGCCGAGGTACTGTACTTGGTGGTGGAGCGCTGCCCGCTGTGTAACACCGCCGGAGGCTGACCTGCACCAAGTGCGTTCAGAGCGGCGACTTCATCTTCTTCAAGTACCGGAGGGAAGGTGGTTAAGTGCTTTTCCAGGCGGGGGGCCGCAAAATATTGTCCCGCGGGCCGCAGTTGGCCCGCGGGCCGCGAGTTTGAGACCCCTGGTTTAGATAATAGAAGAATAGTTCTTCCTCTGTAGAAAACAAGATCTCTTGTAATCTTACCTGTAATTTTCAAAAACGTGATTCATGGATGGTACTGAGAATAGGTGAGGGCTGCACCACCTTCTGGTACAGCTGCAACAAAAAGCTAAAGGTAAACACAAACTATCATGCTTCTAAATTCTATACTGCGTATTTATTTAACATATGCAAAATATATCTTGAGAAATCCCAAATGTAGAAAAAAATAGAAAATGGAAATAAAATTCCATTTTATTTACACCAACACAAGTTATGCTTATATACCTCTGTGATGATTGGGAACAAGGAAGACTTAAGGAATCTCCACCTGAAGATGAAAGAGGAAAGTGCAAAAGCCATTTTGGGGCTCAATATTTTTTTTAAAAAATCTTGTATGCCAATAAATTTTACAAATAAATAAATAATGAATGCTGCCCAGGGTTGCTTTTCATGAGATGGGTGGCAATAGAATAGAATAGAATAGAATAGAATAGAATAGAATAGAATAGAATAGAATAGAATAGAATAGAATAGAATAGAATAGAATAGAATTTTTATTGGCCAAGTGTGATTGGACAAACAAGGAATTTGTCTTGGTGCATATGCTCTCAGTGTACATAAAAGAAAAGATACTTTCATCAAGAATCATAAGGTACAACACTTAATGATAGTCTGGGTACAAATAAGCAATCAAGTCATATTAGGAACCAGTCAATATAAATTGTAACGATACAAGCAACAAAGTTACAGTCATACAGTCATTAGTGGGAGGAGATGGGTGATAGGAACGATGAGAAGATTAATAGTAGTACAGACTTAGTAAATAGTTTGACAGTGTTGAGGCAATTATTTGTTTAGTATAGTGATGGTATTCGGGGGAAAACTGTTCTTGTGTCTAGTTGTTCTTGTGTGCAGTGCTCTATAGCGTCGTTTTGAGGGTAGGAGTTGAAGCAGTTTGTGCCCAGGATGTGAGGGGTCTGTAAATATTTTCACAGCCCTCTTTTTGACTCGTGCAGTATACAGTATACACTCAATGGAAGGCAGGTTGGTAGCAATTGTTTTTTCTGCAGTTCTAATTAGATAGCTATAGGACAGGGGTGTCAAACTCGCGGCGTCACGCTATCATTACGTGACATATCATGATTTTTTTCCCATTCACTAAACCGGGGGTGGGCGTGGCCAGCACCTGACGCATCCGCCCACAGGTCACGAGTTTGACACCCCTGTTATAGGAGATAGATAAATGATAGATAATAAATGATGGATGGATGGGTGGGTGGGTGGGTGGGTGGATGGATGGACAGAGACAAACAGACAGACAGACAGACAGACTTGTCCGAATAGATAATGCCAACCCGATGCAAAATGTCATGGAAGGAGCTGTAGCAGTAAGAGAGTAGATTTTCCCAAGCTCAAAAATTCACAGGAGAGGTGGTGGTAGCCATGAAATTTAAAAAAAAAATCTGCTACTTGGGAGGAAGTCTATGTTAAATCAATCTAGGCAAACATCACAGTACAGAGATAATCACAAAAACGCATATTATGAAAGCCATGTTTCTATGCTTGATCTTAGACAAAAGACAGAGAAGGCAGAAGTCGTAGGATGAGACCGTAATGTTTGTGTAAAAAAAAAGTGAGTTTAAAAAAGACCAAGAGAAGAAAAGGTGGCTAAATATAATCATTGATGAAGGAAACAGCTTACAAGCCTGGTGGAATTACATCCATCAGGGCCCAATGTATTGGAAATGACTAATTGAACAACAGCAAAATCCTTTCTCTGTCACTTCTGGTACCATCACTATAGTCAGTGACAGTTTCAGAATAAAGGGGAAACTATGACTTTAACTGTATTACTTAAATGTGTCTTTCTTATGGGCTGGGGCACAGACAAAGGTAACCTTAGGTAGACCACAACAGAAAAAAAAATACATAGCTGGGGCACCTTTTGCTGTGGTTATGAGGAAGAGGGGAAAGGTCTTCTGTCTCCTGTTCTGTCTACAAAGGAAGCAGAAAGATTGCAAAAGGGGTTCTGGCTCATACTGGCTCCCCACTTCCCCATTTCTGCCTTTTCGTATAGAGACAGATTTATTTATTTATTTATTTATTTATTTATTTGTTTGTTTGTTTGTTTGTTTGTTTGTTTGTTTGTTTGTTTATTTTTGTCAAGTACGTGTTGGTAATATACATAGATATAACATTGTTTATATACATAAGATGAGTACTGATAAGAGGAAACATTAGGACAGGGACGGTAGGCACACTGGTGCACTTGTGCACGCCCCTTACTGACCTCTTAGGAATCGGGTGAGGTCAACAGTGGGTAAAGAGTAAAGGGTAAAGTTTTGGGGGTTTGGTGACAAAACCACAATGTCAGGTAGTGAGTTCCAGGCATTTACCACTCTGTTGCTAAAGTCGTATTTTCTACAGTCAAGTTTGGAGCGGTTCACTTTGAGTTTGTATCTGTTGTGTGCTTGTGTATTGATGTGGTTGAAGCTGAAGTAGTCATTGACAGGCAACAACTCCAACATACTGTACGGGAAATAAAGCCTATAGCCATATACGTATAAGACAGTGGTGGGATTCAAGTTTTTTACTACCGGTTCTGTGGGCATGGCTTGGTGGCTGTGGTGTGGCTTGATGGGCGTGGCAGGGGAAGGACACTGTAATATCTCCATTCCCTCCGCACTCCAGGGGAAGGTTACTGCAAACTCCCCATTTCTTCCCAATCAGCTGGGACTCGGGAGGCAGAGAATAGATGGGGGCGGGGCCAGTCAGAGGTGGTATTTACTGGTTCCCTGAACTACTCAAAATTTCTGCTACCGGTTCTCAGAACTGGTCAGAACCTGCTAAAACCCACCTCTGGTATAAGACAGAACTATGATCATTTCCTTGAGAATCAACATCTCAGATATCAGACAACCTCAGAGACATATTCAATCACATCTGCAAAAGTTGTCTGGTTGGCGTCTAGTTCTGAGCTGACCTCAATGGTTTTAACCTCCAATTGAAAATTCAACACAGTGATTATGTAATTGTTTAGCTACCTCACCATTCTCCAAAAACAGTCTAGGTCACAAACACAGAGTGGAGAAATATTGATATTTTGCTGCTCTTACAGTAATGGAATAGGCTCAGATATGAGCTGTTATCCATGTTTGTTTTCCATCAGCTTTGCTGGCTGAGGAATTCTGGGAGTTGAAGTCCACAAGTCTTAAAGTTGCCAAGGTTGGAGACCCCTGCTCTAGGAGTCTTCTGTGCCACTCCATTTCCTAGAGCTCCTCAGTAAACTCAGGAATTCCCCTACATCAATGATCAGGGAGAGTTCACTCAGGCATAGTCCTATCCAAAGCTACATCCATCCCCTCATTTCACCAGGCACCTAAAGCCAAGCACAGCCTCAGGAAACTCCCCGAGGGCCCTCTGGAAACCATGTGACCAATAGGCAGACCAATCAAATTGATCCCTCCTGCCCCCCCCCCCTATAGATTGGTGGCGCAAGTCAACCTTAAAGCAATTAGAAAGTGATCTATCTATCAGTGGATGTTACAGTCCACTAAATCTCTGATCATACCATCTCTACCCTGATCCAGATCAAGCATGTGCTGGAGCCTTGATAATCTTGGATAAATTCATGGTTAGCAGGTCACCTTAGATGCCATCCCTAAGGTTGACATGTTGAAGTCCCCTAGCACCATCCACCTTGGGAAATCTACTGACACTCACCACGGCCAACTTACCAGGTTTTGTTTTTAGAGTTCCATAGCAAAGGAAATTTATTCATATAACTAATTAAAAACTTTTTTTCAATAAATACTTCTTATTCTGTCTACACTTTATGTTGGAAGATGCCTAAAGGCAAATTCTTAAATAATTCTTTCAATGTTGAATTACTTGATAATTCAATATTACTTTCCTCTGAGACTGTAAATGACAGTTCATATTTTATTACCAACCTGAATAAATGGATCCATCATTCATACAGTTCTCACCAATATGTTATTTTATTCTTGCCTCTAAGCCTAACACCCCCCAAAAAAACAACCCTCCCACATTCATTTAAGGAGAGAGTTAGGGAGGGAGGGGGAGAGGGAAGTGGAGGGAGAGAAAGGGAGGGAGGGAAAGAGAGAGAGAGAGAGGGAGGGGGAGGGGGAGGGAGGGGGAGGGAGAGAGATGGAGATGTCAAATCAAACCTCAGTGTTATAAACCAGTGTTCTCTGAAGTAAGGTAGTAGAGCAAGGGATTCTTCAGTCAAAATCTGATCAAATAATGTGATGTGCTCCTGGAGCAACTTAACAAAGTATTTGTCTCAATCCAAACAAAATCTTTACAATATCCGAACAATACTGAACCTCAGGTTCCATCTTTGTGATGGACTCTAGTACAGATTCCGAGGGGGCGGGGGGAGTGATTCCAGAGGAGCAAGAGACAAAATCTGTTCAAATAGTCCGTTTGAGAGAATTATTTATTTATTTATTTAGCGTATGGCATAGAAGGCCAGGGAGGCTACAATGTTAGCACACATTAGACCAGTGGTGGCGAACCTTTTTAGGCTCGCGTGCCAAAAAGGGGGGGGCGTGCTCGCGCGCGCTCACGTGCCCACACCCATTCCCTCCCCCCCACGCATGCGCACAACACCCCCCATGCTGCCCCCTGCGCACGCGCACACCCCCCCACCCCCGCGCAAAGGCTTACCGGAGCCTGGAACGACGAAACGGGCAAACCGGAAGTGCGAAAAAACGCACTTCCGGTTTGCCGGTGAGCTGTTTTTTGCACTCCGGAGGGTTCAGGGAAGCTCCCTGAAGCTCCGGAATGCAAAAAACTACAAAACGGAAAAACCGCAAGTGCGGAAAAGTGCACTTCCGGTTTGTCCGTTTTGTAGTTTTTTGCATTCCGGAGCTTCAGGGAGCTTCCCTGAACCCTCTGGAGTGCAAAAAACAGCTCACCGGCAAACCAGAAGTGCGTTTTTCCGCACTTCCGGTTTGCCGGTGGGCAACCCTCACGTGCCGGCCGCTATGGCTCCGCATGCCACCTGTGGCACGCGTGCCATAGGTTCGCCACCACGGCATTAGACAGTCCTGGCAGCCCACAGTCACTAGTCCGTTTGTTGCACTAATGCACCACAAGAGGGCGAACTAGCTTCACACTGGCTGGCCAGCAGCTTCTCAGACAAAGTCAGTTCATCCAGGACTTTCCTCCAATTCTCTGCCAATCACGTCCGGGCAGATCCAGTACCAATGCCAACTCCTCCATGCAGAACACAGCCAGCAGTTTCCCACCATCAAAATGATGGCATCTATCTATCTATCTACCTACCCACAAACAATGCTTTCAAATTGCTGGGTGGGCAGGAGCTAGGAACAAGAGATGGGAGCCCACCCTCTCCTGCGGAGCTGGACTCAAACCATCCAAGTGCTGGCAATTGCTCAGCACATCCAGCATCATTAAACCTGCACCACCACCGTATCCCCTGTGTGAGAGAGTGAGAATAAAGACAGCTCTTTCCAAAATAGTTCCCAGAGTATATGTCTTATGAGGGTGTTAGCATGCTTCTAATTTGGCACGATTCTGTCTACTGACAAGGAACAATAACAAAATCTGCTTGGAAGAATCATAGTGTGTCTTTCTTGGTTTTTGGAGCCTGACAATCTTAGGGTCATGTAGCTGATAGCATTGACTTTCTATATATAGTCACTGTCAACTACCAAATTCCATACTTCCTCTCAGGAAGCAGTGGGGATGAGGTATCTTTCCAAGTAATTGGAGCAGAAATGCCGCATCCCAATCCCTTGTGAACATTTATGACCTTACTGCTTTCACAATCTGGGGAGGAAAATCAAGTCTGATGAGATAGGAATTTATTCCTACCGAGGCGATATAGATCTTGTTCAGGGGCGGGTTCCTAATTTTTTTACTTCCACTCTGTGGGTGTGGCTTATTTTGTGGGTGTGGCTTGCCAGCCATGTGACCAGATGGGCATGGCTTGCCGGCCATGTGACCGGGTGGGCGTGGCTTCTCGGACTGCTGAAGGGAGGGGAACTGCCGCCCATTCCCCCTCCCCTCAGCAGCTCGAGAAGCCTCAAACGTGCGAAAATGCCTAGGATCATGATCGCACGTTCGTGGCTTCTCGGACTGCTGAAGGGAGGGGAATGGAGATAGCTCCTACCACCCGTTCTTTCAGTGTCTCACATGCTCCCTCAGCCATCCTCCCCTGCTTGGACTCACTGTGGGGTAGGAAGGCAGTGCATGCGCAGTGCCGGAAGCTCAGCTTCTGGGCATGCGCAGAAGAAATTTTTTATAAAAAAAATAATTTTTTTTTAAAAAAATGGCGGCACCCAGGCACGAGCAACCGACCGCACCGGTACTGTGACATCACCAGCGGGCCGCTACCGGTGCTATAGAGTGGACCGCACCTGTAGGAACTCACCACTGATCTTGTTCCCTTGAAGTCATCCTTACGTAGAAAATGAAACCGAGATTTAATTCTAATTAACAAAATATTTATTTCAATATAAAAGTAACAAAACATAAATCTTAATTAAGCTACATTGTCCCGGTCAAGAATTCACATCTGCCTTGGACGGAGGCTTGCAGGAGAAGAAGGAAGGAGGAGACAAAGTCCTGGAATGCACACATGCGTAGAAACACGTATCACATGTCTGCTTGATTAGAAAATACAGTAGATCTAGAAATATAGTAGAAGACTAAGAAATATAGCACAGAGGCTCAACTGGCAATATATTCACATCGTGACAAAGTCCCACATAGAGTTCTTCTGTATACCACCAATGATACGGATATTTCAAATGGAGAAAAGCATGAGCATCCTCAATGGGTAGGTTTGTGTCAAAATATTTTAACAGATTAACAAAATTGGAAGGGACCTTGTAGGTCATCTAGTCCAACACCCTCCCTCCGCCCAAGCAGGAGACCCTACACCATTTCTGACACGAAGGTCATGATATCACCCTGTAAATGACGCAAATTATATATGTCGTGATGCAATTAGGTATACGTGTTGTTTATACAATGGAACTATAATGCACGTTACATGTTTATGTTATTGTGGTTTGTTTTAGATATCACCGATTTAAATTAGTTAAAGTGTTGCAAGTGGTTAAGATGTTGGTTCAGGTTCCCAGTCAAATATGAAGTTTGTTGTTTGCATTTATACAACACTCTTAATCTAATTTTAAAATTCTCATTTTCTTTTGTTTTTGCACAATACACTAAATCATAATTCTAACTAAACTGGCTGTATTTATGCAACACATTAAACCACAAGGAGAATGTAACATGGCTGATAATAAAAAGCTTAGCATGCTGCGAGAAGTTATTTGCTAACCAGTAAGTTAAGAGTTTTATGAACATAGCCATTATCCATCAATTCAAACCAACTCATAAAATTGTAAGGGTGGGGGGGAGAGAAAAAATTCCAACCTATATTTCTTTGAGCTCCTAGAAGAAAAGTGGACTAAGCAAGCAAACTAAAAGATTCTTCATATTTTTAATTACCTGGAAAGCCATACTTAAATCTACTTTCTGGACATCCAGTAAGAAAGTTTCCATCAATTTCAGTCAACATATAGTCATCAGAAGGCTTCTCAATCTGCTATTATCCACAAATACAGGTATTGTTGGGGGCAATATGCTGACTCTGTCAATTGCCTTAGAGAGTGCTGTAAAGCATTGTGAAGAGGTATATAAGTCTAACTACTATTGCTACTCTGTTATGAGCTTGGATATATCAATCATTTCTAAAGAACAATTTGTATACTGGAATGGATGGCCACACGGGGGCAGTATGAGCAAAATGATCTTTTGTCGTGTGGGCGGGCGCCTCTTGTTGAGTTTGCTATTTTTAATCCTTTTAAAATTGTTCAGCCTTTCTCTTAATATTTATCCACTTCTTTCTATGGGTGTTTCTTTCACTTGGTATGCATCGGTTTATTTTACAGATGGCCACGTTCTTGTAAAAGTAAGTTTATGCCACTTTATAGAGGAAATAAAATATTCACAACCACCACTCTGTAACCAGAATTGGTATGTAGCATTCTTCACTTCCTAGTTTTATTTTCTGAAGAGGGTAGGTTTAGCAAAAAATTCCCCTGCCACGGGTGGCTGGCTTGCTCCTGCTGCGTTATCTGAGAGGCATAATGGAACGAAGGTATTGCTGAATCTATGCTATTTTGGGAGATGGATCTACCAGCCTGATGCTGCAGAACCAGCAAAGTGCAGTTTCTGTGACTATGTTCACATAAGTGGGTCAGGTAAAGATGCAGCTTGGTTCAGCCTTGGTTGGGGAGCTTGGTGGAAGAAAATGTATTGTTCAGATTCAAAGTGTTTGATAGTTTATGTTTGAATGTACAGTATTGTGCAAGTGGGCTATAGAGTGACCAGGCTAAGTATATCACGCGAAAACACAGCCTGGGGGAGTTTGTGGAATGTCTGGATGAGAACAGAAGCTTTCTTTGGCATCAACCAGGCCAATGCTTTTGCCACTCTTTCAGTGCCATGTTGTTGCCACTGTCTGTCCCCGTCCCATCTCATTGGTTAAAAAAAAAAAGCTAAGATTCAATGCTGGTGATTACCAAGACATACCATTTTCTGCAAAATAGTTTGCCACTGTCTTCTTCCAGCAGGATATCTCCCCACCCCACCCCATTTGCCACTCTTGTATGAATCTCTGGGTTTTCCTGGTGCTCTCCCATCCAAAAGATGTCCAGGTCTAGCCCAGTTTAGCTTTTGTAAGATGAGATGAGGCTAAGCAGGTGCTGGCAACATCACATCAAACTATGGACCCAGAAGTTGAGTGCTTTTTTTGTCCATGTTTATCTCTTCTTCTGCTAGAAATCTGAGGATCCAGGTTTCGGGCAGGATGTAGACATTTGGTCTATATGCAGATGAGACATTCCTCTGCTTCTTCTTCCTTCTTATATATTTTTCCATCTCTCTTGGGTTAAACATTTTGCAGGTTTCTTATTCCAGAAAGAACAAGCTTCTAGAAAGGTTTGATTCATTGTGGCCACTCTAAGCCATTTTTTTATCTACTCAATGCTTCTGCGCTTGGTGAGCAATCATGAGAAAGAAGAAACACTTATTTTCCATACACTCACATTGTGTATCTTTACTCTTTGTAGAGCCTGGAGATTGTTGTTAGCTCAGCACAAATCCTCCTCCATTGTTTTCCACCCTGCTGTGGCTTTCATTTTCAGACCCTGCTGGGAAATTTGACAGTGCTGGATATCCTGCAGTAGGCAAGCTTGAATATTAGGCCGACTTCTGACAATCCAGGGGTGCCTCATCAACAGGCAGCTCTGAGGGCCAGGAGCTGCCTCTTGGATCCAGACTATAGCAGGCTGTCTTGGCTTGGTTCGCTTGCTTCTTTGCTCCCTCGGCTCGGTGGCTCTCAGTGACTGAAGACCTTTTGCTCGCCAAACACTCATGCCCCAGTTTCACACTCCTCCTCTCTGAGCTCTTGAAGGAAGTGGGCAGCCAGGCCCAGGGGAGTGGCTTGACTTTTGAAAAAAAATACATAGCTGTGAAGGAGAGTAGAGAACCCCTTCAAAAGTTTAATTCCCCTGCACTGGCAAGCCCCTTACCACCATTGGCATCGTTCTTGGAAGGATCGAGGCCGACCCCTGCCAAAAAAAGGAGCCTGGACCGACCTCAGGTGAGTTTCCTGACCTGTGGAGCAAAGGAAATGTTGCGCAACAGCCCAGCATGTCCGCTTTGCGTGCCGAGGCAGGTTCCTGCTTGGTTTAGAGGCGAGTTAAAGCGTTGGCACCGCGTTGGAAGTCTGACACACGTAACTGCAGGCAGGGAGAAGTAAAGACGCAACCAGGAAGTGGGCGCGAGGGTGCCTTTAAGCAGACGGGCAGGCCAAAAGAAAGAGAAAGAAAGAAAGAAAGGGAGGGAGGGAAGGAGGGGGCGCTTCGTCGGAAACGGCTTTTTCCCCCCCTTCCTTTCTGCCTCCCTCCTTTGGATCCAAGAAGCAAACTGGCGCGAGGTTGCTCTAGACCCCGTCTAAACGGCTTTCGCCTTCGAAGGTAGGCGAGGCGACCGGGACACTTGTTTCCACTTCTCCCCCCCTCCCCTTTTTCCTTCTTTCTCTTTTTTTGCTTTGCTCCGAAGGCGGTGGTACCTGCCTGAGAAATGCCAGCCCTACTTTTCCAGCCAGGCTTGACCCTGCAGAAGCAGGCGGGGTAGAGGGGCAAGCGTGGCCCTCCTCCAGCCCAGCGCGCACTTTCGGGCTTGCTCTCGGTTCTGCTGCGCGGCTTCTCCCAGCTGATCTGGGACCCAAAAAGGCGGCTATAGGGCTGAGTCGCCTTTCGAGCCGGCTTTCCCAGGGTCCGGAGCGCGCAGGAGAGGGAATTTCTGCTCCGGAGAGACTTCGGGCTAGGCGTGTCCCTAGGAAAGGGAAGAGAGGCCGGGGGCCCCAGGTAGAGAATCGCAGATTCCCCCGGCGGAATGCTGAAAGCGCGCCCGACTAGCGCTGCGCTAACTCTTAGGTTGGGTTCTCACAACATGCTGGGACTACGTTAAAATGGACCGGCCAGTAGTTTAGGCTTATAGCGTGTTATTGGAAACCGAGCTGCCGTCTCGATACATTGCATGAATGATTCAATCGATCTCCTTTATAGGTTTATTTTTGTCCATTTCGCGCGGTGTATAAATATACCGGTTTGGATCCAACCAATCAGAATAGAGTTGGAAGGGACCTTGGAGGTCTTCTAGTCCAGCCCTCTGCTCAGGCAGGAGACCCGATACCATTTTTGCTTTCGGATTTGTTAACTTTCGGATTTAATGTGTTGCCTGGGTTCATCCAAACTTTGAAGTTGATTGCTGCATGGGTAAGCTGGTTGGACTGCATTTCTTTTCTTCATTCTTTTTTTGCTAACTTAGAATTTGGAGTTGGGGGGGGACGTTGGCAAATAAGTGGATGGCCAGACAGTTAATTCCTAGCAATTATAACGTGACTATTGTACTTGTTAAGCGAATTGACATTTGATTTGATAAGAGTGATTATATTCTCGCGGGAGGACCAGCCTGTAATGGATGTCTATGCATCAGTGCCACCCTATTTACTGTACTGTATCATTTTAGAATTAAGTGCCTCTGAATTCAGAGAATCTTTCTTCTGGAAAAGGATCATTTCTAATCAGTGGATCTGTCAAACATGGCAAGTTGCTCTGCTGAATGGATGTCTTGCAATATAACAGGGACAAGAGGCTTTTAAAGGCTAATTGGTGCTTTTGAGACATAAGAAGGGGAGATGGCAGACTGTGACCTACAGTAATAATAATAAAACTATTTTTAAGATGTCATAGATATTTGTTTTTTTCTTTTGGCGCACCAGATCTATGTGGCTTCCTTTGTAGAGCTTGGATTTTACTTCATTCCTTGCTTTGCACAGCGGGGCTTGCTTTTCTCCTGCCCTACAAATATTGCTGTGTTAAAAAAATCTGGGTCTGGGGTGAAATTAAAGGGCTGAATAAAACATGAATAAAGGTATTCATGTACAACATAAATATGAATAAAAGTATTCGTGTTTAGAGAATTGCGTATGTCCTGCTCTTCTGGGTGAAAACTCAGATTTTACCACTGAAGGCTAATGCTTTCTGAGTTTCATTCTTTGCTGGTGTGGCACTTGTTTGTTTTTTTAATATGTAAAATTTAGAAAGCTTTTGGTGAGGGGGGCAGGGCATGTTGCAAAGAAACAGGTGAAACTTCCCAATCACAATAGGAGTAATATTTATTTATTTATTTATTTAGAGGTTCAGCATTTTAAGAAACAACCAAACAAATCATTTAAAACAGTTTAAAAACAATTAAAAACACATATAACACCATACATACATGGGGGAGACATCAGATGGGAGGTCGTCTCAAAATCACCCCGCCTGCAGGAAGAGCCATGTCATAATGGCTTTTCAGAAGGCCAGCAAGGTGGAGATAATTCAGATCTCTGGGGGAAGTTGGTTCCAGAGAACAGGGGCCCCTACAGAGAAGGCCCTCCCCCTAGGCCTGGCCAGCCGGCATTGTTTGGCTGACGGGACCCGGAGGAGATTTGTAATGGTAAAAAGATGCCCCTTGAAAGAACAAGCGTTGGACACAAAACTGCCTGGACTCCGTGATTTTTAGGAAGTCTTTGTTATTGGGGAGGGGGGTAGATATTCTGTACATGTCCCAATATACTTTCCAACTATTGGCTTCAGGTGGAGCTACAGTTTTAAAGCTTGACCGTGGTCATGGAGAAGGAGTAGAAATCACGGAGGAGAAGGAGGAAATAATCTTGCCCACTGTTAACTATTCTAGCCCGTTAACTTGCTGACTTCTTAACAAACCAAACCATGGCTGAGTTCAATATTTTGAGTCAGATCATAAAGTGGAAAGTTCTGTCTTTTGCTTGTCAACAACTATATGCTGAAGTTCTCACTTCTAAGTGGTTTCATTTCTTTTTCTCCCCCCTCCCCCCCAAAACCCAAAAAAGATGGCTTTGTTTGATCTGCAAATTTAAAATAGAATGTTGGTTTGAATTTACATGAGTGTAAATTATTGTGTCTATTGCAGTGGTTCTCAACCTTCCTAATGCCGCGACCCTTTAATACAGTTCCTCATGTTGTGGTGACCCCCAACCATAAAATAATAACATTATTAGGAAACTCAGGGGTGGGTTCTAACTTACCTCGCTGCCGGTTCACTTCCTCCTGTGCTGCGTGGCCGCGCCTCGTGGGCATGCGTGCGCTTTGCACGCGCACGCATGCGCAGTGCCAATTTTTAAAAAATTGCAAAAAAAAGCCAAAAACAAGATGGAGACGCATGCGCAATGCCGGAAATTCAGCTTCTGCGCATGCTCAGAAGTTCCCATAGTACGGATTTTTTTTTTTTTTGCAGTAGTTTATTTGCATGTGGGTGGACCCGCCTGGAGACGGATAGAGGAGCGATGTCTTGGTTCCGAAGACCATCGGAAATATGTGTTTTCCAATGGTCTTAGGCGACCCTGTGAAAGGGTCGTTCCACCCCCAAAGGGGTCACGACCCACAGGTTGAGAACTGCTATTGAGAATCACAGTGCTAATTCATACTCTGAGAACCCTCTCTTTCCTCTTCACCACAATCTTCAGAAGGAAGGTTAGCCTCTAAATTATTCTCTTTAAGAGCCCCCAGAAGTTGTAATTTCATAAGGAATGTATTTAATGTGGAGGGTTTGGGGGTTTTTTTGGGGGGGGGGAATATGTATCAAACCTGTGGGATCTCTCTCTTTCCAATGTTTGTTCTGTAAAAATCTAGAAAATCTGCAGTCTGAATAAAGGATATAAATATGCATACGTCCTGTAAAAGCATTTGTTGTCCATTTGGGCCCCCAAAACCTAATGCAAGCTTTCGATGCAAATGTATTAAGCTTCCTGTTTGTAAATAAGCTTTTCACCACATTGGTGAAAATCCAAAACAGAAAAAAGGGAGCCAATGAGACATACATCTTGTCTTAGGACAGAATCGCTTATGGGTAGAGATGAGGTTCATAGAAGGTGGGTTCACACAACATGCTCATCGTTTTGTGGAAACCTGGCCATTGCCTTAGCATGTGGAACCCAGCCAGAGATTCAGAAAAGTACCATCTGTACATGTAGAAAATGAGCAAGTACCAAGGAGAAGAGGTTAGAATGCTTATCCTTGACAGGTTAATTAAGTGCAAATGCAACAATGTGTCTGGAACTGATTCTTGAAAGACCCATAATATGTAATGGTGTAGTCCAGAGTCAGGTTAACATCCTTGCAAAAAAAGATTCTGATGTGAATGCTTCATTGTGATGGAATCTACCCAGTTTTTTTTTTTTTAACAAGGAAGAGATTTATCTTTGATCACTGGATGAGAAAGCATTTCTAGCAGTGGCCAGCAAAAAGACAATTATGACATTTCTCCACTTGCTTGCTGTCGGCATTTGGAATTCAGGTATACATTTTCTGAACATGGAGTTCTGGTCTTGCCATCACAATTAATAATTGCTGATATACCTTCATAGAATTTCTTCAGTATCCTTTAAAAGCCGTATTAACCAATCACTGTATTCTGCCATAATACGTTCTTAGATCAACAGAAGTTATAGCATGAGCTAAACTGGCCAGTGGTTAGCCAAACTGGGGGGGGGGGTTTGAGGGAAGGGGGGGGGGAGAAGAGAAAAATCCTATGTGAGTTTAAGCCTATCCTTTTGATATGCCAGCTAACAATTGGTGATTGCTCATGGTACAAAATGTATAAATTTTGCACTAGCTTTGCTACTGAATTTTGGAAGTTATAATATCATCATACTAAAAATTCTAAGGTAAACGTCAGATTTTATTAACAACTCCTTCATGCCAAATGTGAGTTTCCAAAATTGAAATTCTAGCTCCTTAAGCATCCTCTTAAAAGCCTTGGAACTTCCAAATAGACATATTTAACACTGACTGTGAATTAGGATCTTGTTACATTGCTTGGAGCTGTTTGTGCAAAATCTCCAGAGGTGTGGATTTAAATTCAGAATTTCCAATAACTAAACTATCCGAGCAAAAAAGAATTATATTCAGCATTCATGCTGATAATGGTTTTTCTTAATTTTGCAGTACCTATATTTATGCATTACAAATAGCTTGACATTCATTCTTTGTTTATTGATTTTTGAGAGAGGTTTTGAATCTAAATTGCTTTCTGTGTGGCAGGAAAGGCAGAATTAACACCTAGAGTTGCAGATATATTTAAGTTTTTTTAAAAAGTTGCAATGTTTAGGGAACTTTTTAGAGAAATTTCCATCCTCTTTTTGTGCTAAAAATGAGATTTGTTCTCTGCAAATGACTATCATCAAGTTCAATTATGCAACGGAGTACATATGTGCAAATTTAATTAAGTTGCTTATTGCTAAATTAAATACATGTTTACAGACTTTTCAAGGACTGAGTAAGTTGATAAAAAAAAGATATACTGTAGTCTAAAGATATAGCTGAAATAATACGAAAACTTGCAGTTGGACTTTTGTCAATTTTTTTTAAAGATTGAAAGTAATAATAATCCACAGAAACTAAAGTGAATTTAACCCTTCTGTACTATCTGAGTTTCTTGGTTCGAGTCATCTCATTTGTCTCACCCAGAAGAATATACAGACAGACAGAATATACAGACAGATATATCTATATTCTATAGTAGAGGTCTTCACACTTGGCAACTTTAAGACTTCAGTATTTTATGAGGATTAGAATTGTGAGGATTAGAAATGTGTTAATCAATACCCAGTTGGTATGTTCATAAAATCGAAATTGTATCAAAACAGGTCCCCACAGTAGCTCAAATTGGTATATTCCCATAGTTCTTTTCCTAGGGAAGTTATTTGAGGACATCAAGGAGTATATCAGCTCTGGATCACTCTTGCCTTGTTACAACCTAGAAATAAGGAGAAATTTTCTGACAGTGAGAACAATCAACCAATGGAACAGAAGTTGCCTTCAGAAGTTGTGGGAGCTTCATCACTGGATGTTTTCAATGGGAGATTGGACTGCCATTTGTTGGGGATGGTGTAGAATCTCCTGCTTGGGCGGAGGGTTGGACTAGATGACCTACAAGGTCTCTTCCAACTCTCTTCATGTTAAACATGAAGGCAAAGATCTCTATTGCTTAGGGGAAAATCTAATTTATTTGATTAATGCATGAAATAAAATATTAATATAAAATAGCACAAAAGACGACCTGGGGCCTCATTTATATGTGTGTAAAAGAAAGGTGTTTGCTTAGACACACTATGATAAGGATTATAATTCAGGGTTGCCAAGTTTTTAATTTTCCTCAGCTTCTGTGTACCAAATAGCATTTGGATCTTCAAGCATTGGCAGATGAAACTTTTGAAAATCAACATTTTGGCTTTGCTCTAAGCCATAGTTCCCTAAACCATTATGTGTTAATTACCCTAACTAAACTAAACCCAGACGAAACAAACCACATTATGGGTTACTGAAGTTTTTGAGTCCAAGATAAATCACTTGCTAGAGCCTTATGAGAAAAAGCTGTATGAAAAGTTGTCAGCCTTTACGCAAACTTTCATGTTTATGGTCATTGTAGGTATTCAGCCACATCAACTACAGCCCTTATATTGGTCAGTGTAATCCATATAACTTCATGTATTCCAATGTTGCCTGCAATAACTTAACTGAGGTAAGGAGCAAGCTGTAAAATTGAACTAAAATTAAATATAGAGAAGAGTAAAGGACTAAATCTTAATACAGTAATGACAATAAGTAGAACATTCGGTCTGAGATTGACAACTGATAAAGATATCAATGTGTTGGATAGCTTCTACCTTTTAGGATCAACCAACAACAGTAAAGAAACAAGCAGTCAAGAAATATGCCATAGACTAGCACTTGGTAGAGCAATCATGAGGGCCTTGGCAAAATTTAATTGCTGTGATGTGTTTATACATATAAAGACTGGAATTGTGCAGGCCAAAGTATTCCTGTGATATGCTATGGAAGTAAATGTTTACCTTGAAGAAGCAGGATAGGCAGAGAGTATTGACATGTTTGAACTTTGTTGGATCATCAAGCAAATAAACTCACTCAGGGCCTAAATGACAAAACTCAAATTATCCTGCTTCCAACACTTTATGCAAAAACCCAACTTTCTGGGGAAGGGTCTAATGCTGGGAAAGGTGGAAACAAAGAGAAGAAGATGATGACCAGCAGTAAGGTGGATGGACTCAGTTATGGCAACAATGGATGCAGGAAGACCTGAAAGACTCTGTTAGGGACCTAAAGATCATCATGGAGAAAATCCATGGGGTTGCTAGGAATTGAAAACCGTTTGATGGCACGTAATCAATCACCATGGAAGGAGCAAAGCTGATTTTTCATGGAAGAAGATACAGTTCTGGAAATTCTTCAAGATGGTCCCTCTAGCCTTTTGTGCCTACTGGCATCTTCTTTATTCAAATGGCATCCTGCAAATGGAGTATAAGAATGTTTACTTACCACATTAAAAAAAAACCTATTCATCAAGTGTGAAACCCTTGTTGTTATCATCCCTTTCACTTGCTAGAACAATTATTTGCTGCTCTGACATGTGACATTGTTGTTCTATTCTAGAAAAAGTCTCACAAGCACACTTCCCCTATTTATTTATTTAGATGCGAGCAGGGTTTGGTACTGTCCATGGAGTTACTGGAGCGGGTTGCCATTTCCTTCTTTCATTAGGTGGCCAAATTAGATGGCCACCTAATGAGAAGGAAGGACTCACTGGAGAAGAGCCTAATGCTGGGAAAGATTGAGGGAAAAGAAGAAGGGGAAGACAGAGAATGAGGTTGCTTGATGGAGTCACTGAAGCAGTCGGCGTGAGCTTAAATGGACTCCGGGGAATGGTAGAGGACAGGAAGGCCTGGAGGAATGTTGTCCATGGGGTCGTGATGGGTCGGACATGACTTCGCAACTAACAACAACAAGGGTTTGGTATACTTACCAGCCTCAGGAATGAGAACGGTACACTCTGCTTAAGAGGAGGAACTGCAGCTACCTGACACAGTCTCATAACACTAGGAATGTGTAATATTTCACATTCAAAGGGAAAAAGCTGCTTAGGAGTGTGCAGGGATAGCATCTCTCTGCAACTCCATAAACTAAACATTTCTCTTCTGGGGGTCATGCTGCAATGTGGAGGGCAGGTGCACAATTTTGGAAAAAATGCAGCTTCTGTAAAGAGGTACAAACAGGTGCTAAATGAGTGCTCCCCCATGTTTGGAAGCACCTTTTGATTTTAAATCTATAAAATTGCTTTATTTCTTGATATTTATTTATATATATCGCATTGAGAAACTGGCCTTTTCCCCCGTAAAAGCTATATATAAATAATCATATTAAATACAGTTAAAACAAGAATGAAATAATAAAAAATAAAATAAAATGCAGGGATTTTTTTTTTTTGCATGTAGAAGCTCCTGAGCTTGTTTATCTCAACAGAGATCTGGGCTAGTTGGGGATGAAATAGGCCAACACATAGTCAACAGCTTATACAATATTGGATGAGATGAACCAATCATTTGTCCCTGTATAAGGTAGCTTCTGAGATAGGCTTTGGGTGGCATCACCGAAATGAAGATAATGCTGCATTTTCTGTTCTTCGCTTCTTGGGCACGTTTCCACTTTCTATAGTGTTCTTGCAGAACAGCTGCTGTTCATGAACACTGTGTTCCTTCTTTTCTTTTTCTATGGAAGAAACTCCTACTTCCTCATCCTTTCCATACTGAATGTTTTACCTATCTGCAAGTATAACTGCAGGCGTGACTGACTGAGCAGTAACCCTGCTGGGAAGCTCGTTTTTTCTTTTAAATCGGCATTAGCTCTTCCTTTTCACTATCAGAGATCGGTGCAAGGTTCACAGTGAACCCAGACTCACAGGCACATGGGAAAGGAGGGCACTGGCCTTTGCTCATATTGCAAGGGATCTGCTAGCTAGTACATCTTCTGGACCAGAGGTGGTATTTTAGCAGGTTCTGACCAGTTCTGGAGAACCGGTAGCGGAAATTTTGAGTAGTTCGGAGAACCGGTAAATACCACCTCTGACTGGCCCCGCCCCCATCTATTCTCTGCCTCCCGAGTCCCATCTGATCGGGAGGAAATGGGGATTTTGCAGTAACCTTCTCCTGGAGTTGGGAGGGAATGGAGATTTTACAGTATCCTTCCCCTGCCACGCCCACCAAGCCACACCAGGCCCACCAAGCCACACCCACAGAACCGGTAGTAAAAAAAAATTGAATCCCACCACTGTTCTGGACCAATGTTTGTTGAAATGTTTTCAAGCAACAACCTTTATTTTTATAAGTTACAGATGCTTTTGGGTCGTATCAATCACTGTGACCCTAAGTGGTTCCAAGTAGTAAGATACAAATACAATAACAAGTATTGTATTAGTAATATAATAGTCACAAAACAAATCATCAAAATAAATCAGAACCGTAATTAGAAGACTTGCGATAACTGCCCCTTTTCCCTTTTAGCACTTCTGTTCCCCTTTCTTTTGATTCCATCTAAATATGATCACCAAGCCATAATGTGCTTATGGGTTTGGCTGGGCTTATCCATCCTATCATGTTGTAAGCCATAATTTATTCACCAGGGTGTCTGGGTTCATGCAAGATGCTTAGCTAAAGCATCAAACCAGCCACAGTTTGGCTTAGCATAATGTGCAAACCAGTCATACAATCTAATCCAAGAGATGAAGTTTTTCCTAACCAGTGACCTTCATTGGCAGAAATGATTCTACTTGCTGCAATCTGTATGCTGGGCATC
The DNA here is from genome assembly GCA_023053685.1 of Diadophis punctatus similis. NCBI lineage: Eukaryota > Metazoa > Chordata > Lepidosauria > Squamata > Dipsadidae > Diadophis > Diadophis punctatus. The sequence continues at coordinate 28,142,185 of JALIGW010000001.1, forward strand.
TGCTGAGAACAGAGCTTATAAAAAAATGATGGTGGATTTAGTGCTGGCTGGGTAGCTCCAGTGGCAGACTGAAGGCTAGTTATTTGAGTGTATTCACACCGGACCAAAGGTGTCCCATAGAGACTTGTTCATTACTATCATTATTCTCATCTTCCCTATTATCTATCTCCTTATCTTCTTATGACTATAACTTTGTTGCTTATTACTATTGTTGTATGTACATTGAGAGTTGACGCACCAGAAACAAATTCCTTGTGTGTCCAATCACACTTGGCCAATAAAGAATTCTATTCTATTCTATTCTATTCTATTCTATTCTATTCTATTCTATTCTATTCTATTCTATTCTATTCTATTCTATTCTATTCCTATTCCTATTCCTATTCCTATTCCTATTCCTATTCCTATCCTATCCTATCCTACCCTACCCTACCCTACCATTTCCTATTCCTATCCTATCCTACCCTACCCTACCCTACCCTACCCTACCCTACCCTACCCTACCCTACCCTACCCAATCCTATCCTATCCTATCCTATCCTATCCTATCCTATCCTATCCTATCCTATCCTATCCTATCCTTTCCCATTCCCATTCCCATTCCCATTCCCATTCCATTCCATTCCATTCCATTCCATTCTATTCTATCCAATAAGATGCAGTTCAATAGTGAGAAAAGTAAAGTCCTGCACTTAGGCAGAAAAACCAAATGCACAGGTACAGAATTGACCAGTGATGGCGAACCTTTTTGGCGTTGTGTGCCAAAAGTCCAAGCGTGCTGACACCCATAATGCAATGCATGCCCCCATATGCGCATGCTGTTGCGCTCGTGCATGCTAGCACCCATAATGCAATGCACCCCCCCAATGCATGCCCCGCACTGTGCATGTGCACATGCAAACCCCTAATTGTGCATGTGTGCACTTCCGTCCCCGCGCCTGCGCCCCCACTTCTTCCATGAGGGCCTGTGCACCTCTTACTGGAGGACAACCAGGTACGGGCCCGTTCCCTGGCGAGACAAAGCAGCAACCATTCCCAAACTGGTGGCAGCTCTCTTAGCCCCACCACCTCGAAAGCACCATTCGCAGGCCGGGGAAGCTCCATACACACAGCTTTGCCTTGGCTCCTTCCCACTGGGAACTACCGTTCCCCGGCCAGCAACAGCTCTCTCTGTCCTCCCCCACCTCGGCAACGCCGGCCAGGGAAGCTCCAAACATGTGGCCTCTCCTGGGATCCTCTCCACTGGGAACCACCGTTTCCCGGCCAGCAGCAGCTCTCTCTGCCCCCCCCCACCTCAGCAGCCGGAGAAGCTCCAAACGTGCGGCCATGCCTAGGATCCTCCCTGCTGGGATCCACCATTCCCCAGCCGGCAGCAGCTTTCTCTACCCCCTCCCCCACCTCCTTGCCGAGGTGGGGGGCAAAGAGCTCACGCCGCCCTAACCAGCTGCTCGTCCACTGGTCCTCCGGACCACCTGGGGTCGCGCAAGAAGCCCGCGCAGGCAGGGAGGGAAGGAAGCCCGACTTACCTTGCTCTGCTCCCTTAGGAAGCGACCGCCAGGATCCCCTCTCTGCATCTTTTGGCACGTGCGCCTGTTGCTGGTCTTCATGCTCGCATGAGCGCCAGAAACCAAACCAGTTGGCCAGTGCGCATGTGCACTCTGGAAACAGGAAGATCATTTTCCTGGAGCGTGCATGCGCAATGGGCGGCTGTTCTTCCAGTTTCTGGCGCACCCATGCGAATGAAAACCAGCTGACCGGCACGCCAGAACCCGGAAGAACAAGGGGCAACGGCTCCACGTGCCCGGAGAAATGGCTCTGCGTGCCACTTCCAGCACATGTGCCATAGGTTCGCCATCACGGGAATAGACAATATTTAGTTTAACAGTGGCACCTACGAAAGAGATCTAGGAATCCTAGTAGATCACTGCTTAAATATGAGCCAGCAGTGTGCTGCAGCTGCCAAAAAGCCAATGCAGTCCTAAGCTCCATCAACAGAGAAGTGATAGTACCACTTTATATTGCACTAGTAAGGCCACACTTGGAATACAACGTATAGTTCTAGTCACCATGATACAAAAAATGTGCTGATGTCCTTGAAAGAGTGCAGAGAAGAGCAACAAAGATGATAAGAGGTCTGGAGGATAAACCATATGATGAATGGCTAAGGAAAGTAGGTTTCTAGAGAAGACATGATAACTGACTTTCAATACTTGAAGGGCTAACATAGGAAAGAAAAAGTCAATTTATTCTCCAAAGCCCTTGAGGGTAGGATAAAAAGCAATGGATGTAAACTTGTAAATCCAACCAGAACTAAGGGGAAATTTCCTGCCAGTAAAAATGATTAATCAGTGGAAGAGCTTGTCTCCCAGGCTGGTGGATGCTCCATTGCTGGAGGTCTTCAAGAAAAGACTGGACAGCCATTTGTCCGGGATGGAAGAAGAACTCCTGCCCTGAGCAGGGGATTTGACTAAAAGACCTCCAAGGTCCCTTCCAGCCCTATATTTCTATGATTCTGTGATTCTGTGAATCACACATTCTTTCTTATCAACACAGTATGTGTGGAATCCTCTCTGGGTTTGAGCAACTTCTTCCTCTATTTTAAGGTTAAAATAGGACATGCAGAAGAATAATAGAGTATCCTACGTAAAGACAGTGAGAAGAGAGTCATGTTGCAAGAGGTTTAAGTAAGCAGTTAAGGACAACCGAGGACACCAGTGCATGCTACACACTTAACCAGATTGAGTAAAGACTTAGCAGAGGCTTTCACACAGCATACTATGCTTGGTTAGTGTTAAATTTGGCTTTGTTTTGTAGCTTCACATATTGCATAAACTGAGTCCATTTAGTTAATTATAGTTGTGCTATGTAGCTTCATTCAAGTAACCAGGTTAAGCATGTTGTGTGAATGCAGCCAGTTTGGAGAACAGAATTCTCACAAGCTTCAATTTGGAATAGCTTGGAATTGAACTTTGTGGGGGTGGGGGGGTGGTAATTAAATAATTCTCAGCTACTACAGGGGAAAGAATATCTGTATTTTTTTTCCCTTTTTATTTTCAAAGCAATAAATGGAAACTTCTGGACTAGTATAATCAATCAATCAATCCATAGTGCTTTAGGGAGAACCAACAGAAATATTATCCCCTGTCCATGTCTTATGTTTTCCACTAAGCTTTCATTATTTACTGCCAGAATCCAAAGTGATGCACATGGAGACCCTGTGTTCTTCTTCCATTGATGAGAAGCAAAGACAAATACATAAAGACGCCTCCCATTGTTCAAACCTCGGATGATAGATTGTCACTTAATTCTGTTGAAAGCTGTTTTACTTCAGCTAACCTCTTTGGAGGGTCATTTTAAGTGGTTTTACTGGTTCTATTGTCTATTTGTCTTTTGGACCTTTTCAAGTCTGTATCCAATATTTGCACCACACCTTTAAACAATTCACTATGTGCTCTTCTTAAAAAATGGTGGAAAGGAAAAAAAATGCTTGGACTTTATACAGTTGTAAGGGAATCTGCATAATACCAATACAGATTCTAGCTTCTTCCACATCTATCCTAAGTTTATGACCAAGTGTAAACTTCATCTATGAATCCATGATTTCTTTTTTTTTTGTAGACAATATTTTTTTATTCAAAAAGTTTTATTAGTACAAAGTACAAACATTTTTCTCTTCCCCCCTTCCTCCAAACCCCTCCCCACCCCTCCCCACCTCCATTACCCTCCCCCCCTTTCACCCACCCACCCACCCAACTTCCCAGAAAAAACACAGGGTATAGTATTCAATAAGCATAATATTAAAATATACTAACAAATTATTAATTTCAAAATTTATCTAGTTCTTTAACTCCTAATTACTCAGAACTTTTAAAACATAATCTAAAAATTAAGTGTATATCATTAGTAAACTAACATTCCAATATATGAAATTATTACTATATATCTTTCATTTAGATAATCTTTAAAATATAATATAATAATAAAAAGAGAAAAGGGAAATTTTCTTCACCATCTCGGCCAGATGCGCAACCATCAACGTCAATTCCTCAATAATAAATGATCCTTCTTCCAACACTATACCTCCAATAGTCTGGCATTTAGAGTCAACTTGATTACTATTACTATTACAGTACAGTCCATAGTTATTCCCAGCAGGAAAAATTGCTTGGACTTTGTTCAGTTGTAAGGGAATCTGCATAATACTAATACAGATTCTAGCTTCTTCCACATCTATCCTAAGTTTATGACCAAGTGTAAACTTCATCTTTCAATCCATGATTTCAAAATCAGCCAAGCTTCCTAGTCTCACCCTCGCCACAAAAATATTTGCTTACTTACTTACTTATATATGTATTATTAGATCTATAAGACTGTCAAACTCAATGTGACAAATCAGAAACACTGATTGCTTTCCAATTTTTGATAACTGAATTGGACAAAGCAAAATATTTGACACAGAGCATTGACAAGCCATTGCAGTGTACGGATGCAATACATTATGTGATGGAATTAGATATTTTATGAAGCCAGGATTGGCTTCTTACTATTTCGCATATACTTGGAAAGAAAACTTATTTTTTTGGCACTGTGTCATGTGTGAAGCAGCTCTTGGCATGAGTATTCAGCCAACACTCCCCTACTGTGCACATGTTCATATAGAATATTTAAAATGAGTTTTATTGCTTGGGGCATCTTATTCAGCCTGGCATAGTTTTGGTGTTTAGTCATGATGCCAGAAGAACAGGGAGAGTAGAAATGTTGGTGATGAGGCAGCCATCCAGATTCCCTCAAAAGCATTTCCTGTATGATTAAATTGGCATCTTTTCAGAGTTTTAGCCAGAATACATACAGAATAACAGAAGAATAGAATAGCAGAGTTGGAAGGGACCTTGGAGGTCTTTTAGTCCAACCCCCTGCTCAGGCAGAGACCCTATACCAGGGGTGCCAAACTTGATTTCATTGAGGGCCACATCACGGTTGTGTTTGACCTCACGGGGCCGGGCTGGGCGTGGCTAGTGTGGGCGTGGCTAGTGTGGGCATGGCTATCTCGATGTCACTTGTGTTGAGGGCACCTGTGGTGACCTGAGCACTGCCAGTGAAAACGGGCTCCCGAGCTCCATTTCCAGATGTGACACAGGGGTGAAATGCTGCCGGTTCGGAAGTGCCGGTCAGTCATTGCAGAGCCGATGGAGCTGGCGGCGGTCACGGTGTGGGGCTTCTACCACCCGCTTGGAGGCCGCCATTTGAGTTCTTCTATGCTCTGTGCATGCGCAAAGCGTTCTGCGCATGCACAGAGTGTAGAAGAACTAAAATGGCGGCATCCAGGCGGGCAGGGAAGCGGGCAGGAGAAGCCCCGCACCGTGACCACCGCCAGCTCCATCGGCTCTGCAATGACTGACCGGCCCTTCCGAACCGGCAGCATTTCACCCCTGATGTGACAGCTTCCTGAAACCCTCTGCCAGTGAAAACTGAGCCCTGGAGGGCTGCATGCAGTCCTCCCGAGCTCAATTTTTGCTGGCTGAGGAACTGCAGGCCGGTCCTTCGCTGTTTCCAGGGCAGCCCCGCGGGCTGGATCTGAGCACCCCATGGACCGGATCCGGCCCACGGGTCTTGAGTTTGACACCCCTGCCCTATACCATTTCAGACAAATGGTTGTCCAATCTCTTCTTAATGGAATCATTTAGGAACATTCAAGCTTCTGAATCTCTTTTAGAGAGAGAAGTCCATTACCCTGAGACACAGAGAGAAGTTGTTCATGAACTTACTAGACTCTGAAGCAGAGGTGGGTTGCTGCCGGTTCGGACCAGTTCTTTAGAACCGGTAGCGAAAATTTGGCGCCGCTCGCCAAACCGGCAGCAATGACCCGCGGTCCACGCTCCTGAACCGGTCCTCCAATCGCCGGAGATTGCAAAAAAAACCCTCTGCGCATTCACAAAGGCTTCTACGCATGTGCAGAGGGTCATTTCTGGGAAGTGATGCACGCATGCAAAACGTGCACTTCCGTCACGATGCGAACCGGTGGGGAAGGTAAGTAGAACCACCCCTGCTCTGAAGGTACTTCCGTAGCTCCAAATATGGGTCTGTTTTGTTTTTGCTCAGTAAATAAAAAAAAAGTGGTGATCAGGATGGTTTGTCCATCCCATCATGTTACAGATATTAATGTATTTTATTGTTGAAGTTGTTTCCTTATATTTAGTGTTCATAATGTTTTCAGCAACTTTATATTCCAGTCCAAGATTGGTAGATTCAAAATAACAGTATAATAACACTGATAATGCCGTGTGGCTTCCTTCTGCTTGGCCTATTTTTGAACAAGATATGTAGTTATTCAAGAGGGCCTATTCTGTTCCCCCCCCCCCTCCTAACAGGATAAGAAACTCAGAAGGTGGCCTGAGTCACATTTTTTATAGTCCCTGCTCTCCCAAAATTTGCCAGGAAAACATAGTTGCAAAATGGAAACATTGGGAACTGTAACTAATTTTCTTCCTTCCTTCCTTCCTTTTTTCCTTCTTTCTGGAAGACAACCATTTTCTGTTTTTTTTTTTAAAAAAAAATTCAATTAAAAAACAAAAATTCTTCAAATAAAAATGAGTCAACCATCCACAAAGGAAAAAGGATTGCATACACCGTTAATATCCCTCCATCAAGTCTGTGTTCCTTGGAGGCTGAAAATTATGTGTGTGTGTTTGTGTGGGAGGAGGATGGATTCCAAGCCCCCAAGAGCTTCAATTGTTTATAAAAAATAATACAAAGGGAAGATACAAATAAAATAAATAAGACTCCTGCAGAGAAGAAGAGTTCAGGAAGTTTGTAGAGGGGGGAAGCAAACTCCCTGTGGTTGCATGAAAGCTGGGAGGGCATAGGAAATAGGCTTTGTGCGCCCTTGGCTCCCTGAGATGTTCTGAGTTTTATTTTCTTATAGTTATCTCCTAAAAGATTCTGTTGCAGGCTGGTGTCCTGTTAGTATTTATCAATTCACATACCTGCTGAGTCAGCAGAAAATTCTCTGTGCGTGCCTGTGTTTATGCACAGGCATGCCAGTGGCGCACACACACCTTCTTTGTTATTTTATATTAATGCAATAAATCAGACCCCTTGAACTCACCAACACTGCGCTGTGGTAGCGCTGTGGTTAGAATGCAGTACTGCAGGCTACTTCTACTGACTGCTGGCTGCCAACTGCTAGCAGTTCGAGTCTCACCGGCTCAAGGTTGACTCATCCTTTCATCCTTCCGAGGTCGGTAAAATGAGGACCCAGGAGGCAATATGCTGACTCTGTAAACCGCTTAGAAAGGGCTGTAAAGCACTGTGAAGCGGCATATAAGTCTACATGCTAATGCTGTTGCTATCCCTAAATTGCAGCATTTTTAAAAAGAGCTAATAATCTCAACTCCTCATTCTAAAAGTGGTGAACTATAAACCAAGACCATCTCACCATATGGTGGTAGATGATGGATTGGGGGAAGGTATTCCTGAGTCCCTCGGGAGTAGGGCGGCATATAAGAACCAAGAAATAAATAAGTAAATAAAATAAATAAATTCCTTTTGCAGTCCAATAGCTAATAAAACATTATAAATGCAGTTTCTTGCTGAAAAATAATATTCTCTCTTAATGCTTTTAAAGAAAGATTATGTGGTTAATTATGTATTCTACTTTATTAATGACTAAAGAACTCATATTTCCATATAAATCAAATACTTCTCAAGGGATAAATAACATTGTTTTGTTTTTAGATAAAGGCTTGTCTGAAAGTAGTGCTTATTCCTACCTTATACAGCATGTGTGAAGTCTTAAAGTTTCATTCCAAGTGTGCAATTGCTGCACTTGTTATTAATGCTGGCAATTTAAATCCTAAACAGTTTCAGTCCAGGATAAAATTAGAAGATTGTTTTCTGTAATCCCATTTTGGATGGATGGATGCAGGGGTGGGCTGCTGGGGGTTTGCAGCGGTTCGGGAGAACCTCTAGCTAAGATTCTGTGCAGTTCGGAGAACCCCCAAATCCCACTCCTGGCTGGCCCCGCCCATCCCGCCCATCCCCTCCCCGGAGTCCCCACATGGCCTGTTTTGGATGCAGGTAAGTGCAGGATGCCCGCGGAGGCTTGGGGAGGGTGAAAAATGGGCCTACCAGAAGTTCGGGAAGGCTGGAAATGGGCCCGGCCTCTGGAGGTTGAGGGGGCAGTTTTCACCCCTCCCCCCAGAGGCTGGAGGAAAGCCTCCGGAGCCCAGGGAGGGAAAAAACACCCCCCGCTGTGGTGCAGGAGGCCGACTAGGCCACGCCCATCATGGCCACGCCCACCCAGCAACCGAGTAGAGAACCCCTTGCTAAAAATTTTGAAGCCCACCCCTGGATGGATGGATGGATGGATGGCGATGAGGAAAGGCAGGACCTTCTCAGGGTCTATTCCATTATTATGTAAAATCGGACTTGGCAGTTTGCCCACCTATAAGAAAGTTAGTGTTTCCCCACAGGCTTTGTATGAAGGCTGTGCATTATTTACAACATTCTGTTTTAATGTATTTTAAACTTAATTTTATAATATTGTCATATTAAGCTATTGTTATTTGCCTGCAGTAATACCTCATCAAGGTAAGAAGGTTGGGACAAGAATTTTTATATAACAAGATTTTTAATAATTATTTTAAATTTTAAAGCATGTTTATGTTTGCTCAGAATTATAATTTGAGTGAGCTTTCTTCAATTTATCACCTGCAAAGAAAATGAACCACAGCATTCTTTATTTTAAGCTGACATGGCTGTTCACGTACTAGGTACGGATGAGAGAATTTGCAGTCAAACTCAACTACAAGGCATGGTGTGAGGAAGACTGATTAAAACTGGCTCTTTTGAACCAAAGGTGCTTTTTCAAAAGGCAACTGGACTTTGCTTTTTCTTGAAGACATTTTGCTTCTCATCCAAGAAGCTTCTTCATTTCATATATATAAAGGAAGGAAAGGAATTCCATCCATCCTCCACCATTTGGTCAGAACTGATGAAGCTTCTTGGATGAGAAGCGAAATGTCTTCAAGGAAAAACAAAGTCCAGCTGCCTTTTGAAAAAGCACCTTTGGGAGAAAAAGAAAAAAGGGAGTCAAACTATTCTCCAAAGCACCTGAGGGCAGGACAAGAAGCAATGGGTGGAAACTAATCAAGGAGAGAAGCAACTTAGAACTAAGGAGAAATTTCCTGACAGAACAATTAATCAGTGGAACAACTTTCCTGCAGAAGTTGTGAATACTCCAACACTGGGAGTTTTTAAGAAGATGTTGGATAACCATTTGTCTGAAGTGGTGTAGGGTTTCCTGCCTAAGCAGGGGGTTGGACTAGAAGACCTCCAAGGTCCCTTCCAACTCTGTTAATCTATTGTATTCTATTCACCTTTGGGACAATCATGACCTGGATGACTGAGAATCTCCACTGACATTTATCTATGCAGTTTGGGATGGCTATTTTGAACTTTTCCAAGACTCCGCATAAGAAATATGATGAATTGGAAATAGGGAATGCAGTTTTATGAAGCAACAGCAGAAATACTTTTAGTCTTCAGTCAGAGGACTCCAAATCTGGAATACATTCCTGACATGTACTGTATTTAACCCATCTGGCTACAACAGGACTGTCCAGCTTGCAACTTTCACCCAAGGTCTGTGCTCCAGTTGCATGCTACTTTTTTCTGTTTACTTCTGGAGAAATGGCTTGCAGCCTGGCAGGAAATGTTGGCTGTGTGCAGTGATGAGTCATTCTTGGGTAGTAACTGAGGAGCTCAGAAAGAATTTAAATGTGCTTTCCATCAGAACCATTTGGTGCAGTTTCATTTGATGCTTAACATCAAGAGTGGAGATGACTATAAAAAGAAAGTGAAAGGAAAAAAGGGGGAGGGGAGGAAAAAAAGGGCGGGCAGTCAGGACTTGTTGTTCCGGATGTGGCATAATTCTTTTCTGCTTGGAGGCTGTGAAATGACAAATATGTTGACCATCTGCGGTGGAGTGAATCATGAGGGTGAGAGAAAGCTAAGGCAGCAAACGGCAGAAGGCAAAACTAGAGGCAGTTCTAAAATGCACTCTCCAGCTTCACAGATACAAAAAGGCATCATCTCAATCAAGATTTGTTCTGAGCAACCACTCAGATGCCTTGCAAAGTCCTGATGAAGATTTGAAATCCTGTTTCAGCTACATCTTTAACCGCAAACTGCAGATAGTTAGAGATAAGCTGCCAGTGCATATGGATGTTTTTTTTTTCTGGGTAAGAGACATTGCTACATTCCTCACATGTATTTTACTCCTTTTAAGAGTGTCGTTCTGGGCAAAAAAAAAAATTACATACGTGATACCTCTGGGGCAGGGATCAGCAACCCTCGGCTCTGGAGCCGCATGTGGCTCTTTCATCCCTCTGCTGCGGCTCCCTGTCGCTCAAAATATGCGTCACAACTGCCAATGTGCGACACCCACCAACGAGCAATTTATTAAGCTTTTCAACCCCCGATAAGCCAACCATGGATAAATTCAAGAAAAGAAAAGTTTGAGAAGAAAACAGAATCTTTAATTCAACTATATATGGTAGTTTTGTGGCTGCTCAGGAAATAATCAGGCACGGGAAGAGTTTTGTGGCTCCCGGTGTTTTCTTTTCTGTGGGAAACGGGTCCAAATGGCTCTCTGAGTGTTTAGGGTTGCCGAACCCTGCTCTGGGGAAAATATAACATCATTCTCCACATCTTGTAACAGGATGTTACATAAGTTAAAGATCTCACATGTCTCTCTGGGTACAAGGCTGGGGAGGGCTGGTGTGCTGTGGAGAGATTTCTGCCCATCCTGGGTCTGCAAGTTGGATGATCCTAAGAGAAGGTTACCTTGTACAATTTTTCACCTTGAGGGAAAAACATGTCTTTTCCCCATTTTGCATGATTTATTTATTTCTGTGAGGGTCTGAAAAGTCAATACCACTTCAAAAAATGTTAATACAGTACTTTCTCCTGTATCTTCTCCTGGATGTTATCCATGCTACCACCTTCAAAAGTAGCTGAGATGATCAAACAGCTGTTTTAGCGGTAAAGTTAGTAGTTTTATTCTCTTACCTCTCAGCTTCTGTCTCTGCTTTGCACACCTAGCTCACTCAGTGATTATTTTCCTGTGTTTTCATGCTATCTGCACATGGTAACGCATTTGTGTTGGGATGGGTTGGCTCAAAACTGAAATAAATAGATGAAAGTGTTGAGCTTCAATGCTCTCTATGGATAAATCAACACGGGGTTTAATTCACTTGGAAAATCCCCTGCAGGACATCCTGTCCTTGAAGAAAGCTTTTTTCTTCTTTCTTCTTAATTTTTCCATCCACATCACACAGAATCCAAGGTCATCTGAAGAAGCTGAATGGGGTGAGATTCAGAGCTAATGAAAGGAAATACTCCCCCCCCCCAATCAGTCCCCAGTTACAGTAAATTGCAGTACTCGCTACCAGAAGATGCAATGCTAGCCAACCTGAATTTCTTTACAGGGAGTGAGACAAATCCATAATGGCTAGCAATGACAATAGCTCTATATTTCTTCCAGTAACGAGGGTGTCATGTCTGTCAGTACGAGTTGCTGGGGAACACAAGTGGGAGGTGCTATGTGCTGTTATGAATGGGTACTAGATGGCCACATTAGATTTCCTGAATCCAAAAAGGAACATCTTGAATATTGGTTGCTAGGGAGCAACAGTGGAGAAAGACTTTTATAGCTCAACTTGTACAAGGTGACCTTCTCTTGACCACTGAATGCTGGATGAGGAGGCCCTCCAACCTGATTCCACAGGACTCTCTTTATGCTTCTATGTTCATGCCCCGTGTTATCAAATGCTCCTTTATACACCAATGTATGTCTCTTGTATTGACATTTAGTTCACCAGCAAGTGAACAGAGTACTGGACTATGGGAATGATGATGATCTACAAAAAAGACATTGAGACTCTAGAGAAAGTACAGAGGAGAGCAACCAGGATGATTAGGGGACTGGAAACTATAGCATACGAAGAGCGGTTGCAGGAACTGGGCATGGCCAGTCTAGCGAAGAGAAGGACCAGAGGAGACATGATAGCAGTGTTCCAATATTTGAGGGGCTGCCACAGAGAGGAGGGGGTCAGGCTGTTTTCCAAGGCACCAGAAGGCCAGACAAGGAATAACGGATGGAAGCTGACCAAGGAGAGATTCAACCTGGAAATAAGAAAAAACTTTCTGACGGTGAGAGCGATCAACCAGTGGAACAGCTTGCCTGCGGAGGTTGTGAGAACTCCAACAATTGAGACTTTCAAAGGGAGACTGGACTGCCATTTGTCCGAAATGATGTAGGGACTCCTGCTTGAGTGGGGGGTTGGACTAGATGACCTACAAGGTCCCTTCCAACTCTAATAATCTGTAATCTGTAATGATCTCTCTGGTGGTGCAGTGGTTAGAATGCAGTATTACATTTACAGGCTAATTATGCTAACTGCCAGCAGTTCGATTCTCACGGGCTCAAGGTTGACTCAGCCTTCCATCCTTCCGAGGTGGGTAAAATGAGGACTCAGATTGTTGGGCACAATATGCTGACTCTGTAAACCGCTTAGAGAGGGCTGTAAGGCACTGCGAAGCGGTATACAAGTCTAAGTGCTATTGCTATTGCTATCGTGGAGATGGCCCAGAGATGCTGCCTAGAGATGTGTCAGATCAGAGACAGCATAGTTCGCGGCTGGACGGTAGGTGGGGCAAGAAGAAACCCTCCCTAATTCTCAGGAATAAAGGGGATGGGGAATTGTCCAGGTAGTCCATAATTTATGACTACAATTGAGCACAACATTTCTGTTGCTAAGTGAGACATTTGTTAATGAGTTTTGGCACATTTTACAACCTTTCCTGAAAGTTGTTAAGTGAACCATTGCAATTGTAAAGTTAGTACACGGTCGTTAAGTGAATCTCGCTTCCCTATTGACTTTACTTGTCAGAAGGTTGTAAAAAGTGGCCATATGACCCCGGGACACTGCAACTGTCATAAATATGAACCAGTTGCTGAACATCCAAAGTTTGATTATGTGACCTTGGGGATGTTGCAATGGTTGTGTGAAAAACGGTTGTACGTCACTTTTTTCAGTGCCATTGTAACTTTATCAGGGGTGAAATCCAGCAGGTTCTGACAGGTTCTGGAGAACCGATAGCGGAACTTTTGAGTAGTTCGGAGAACTACTGGCCCCAGAGTGGGGTGGGAATGGGGATTTTGCAGTATCCTTCCCCTGCCACACCCACCAAGCCATGCCCACAGAACCAGTAGGGGAAATTTTTGAATTTCACCCCTGCTTTGAATGGTCACTAAATGAATGGTTGTAAGTCAAGGACTACCTGTACTTTCAAACTTGCAAATTTCTGTGAATGTAACCTTACAATAAAGTAGAATTAGCTAATCTGCTCATGTTTCCTGACTGGTTTATCTGATATGGTTGACATGAACTGACTGGAATTTTGGTTGGTTCTGTCAGGCAGATTTTCTTTTATTATATTATGCTGCTCAGAGTGAATTTCTAGCAGTTCATGTCCTAAAGCACTGCTTTCTCAACCTAAAGTCCGTGCATCTGAAAATAGCCAAGATTGAGAAGCACTGGCCTAAAGCACCAAGAAATAAGATTTGGCTAGCCAAGTTCACATTTTGCAGAACTTCGTCTGACTGTTTCCTGTTCCTCTTCATTCTGAGAGGAGTTATAATAGAAGAGAGTATAACAGAATAACAGAGTTGGAAGGGACTTTGGAAGTCTTCTATTCCAATCTCCTGCTCAAATAGGAAACCCTATACAATGTCAGACAAATCGTTGTCCAATCTCTTCTTAAAATCTTCCAGTGTTGGAGCACTCACAACTTCTGGAGACAAGTCATTCCACTGATTAATTGTTCTCATCGTTAGGAAATTCCTCCTTAGTTCTAGGTTGCTTCTCTCCTTGATTAGTTTCCATCCATTGCTTCTTGTCCTGCCTTAGGTGCTTTGGAGAATAGGCTGACCCCCTCTTCTTTGTGGCAGCCCCTTATATAATTAAACTGAAAGGCTAGTGATTAAAATGGCACATCATCATTTTAAAAGCAGAGAAGACCTTCCAGAATTGCCTACAAATGGCAGCCTCACCCACATGTGTGTAATGTGCTTACTACCCACAACACACTTTTTGGCCTTCAGCCAAACCCCTTCCCCCAAATATTGTGTAGCCTTTGGTCACCAAAAAGTGACATCATACATTTCATGTAAAGCTCTTATTTTATTACTCTATGCTTCGCTACAAGAGGAAAGGATATCCATATGCTGATCAGTGGGATAGGGACTGAATAATATATTTTTGCTTTTAGTCCTGGATCAGAACAATTTGCAAAGTAAAATAAAATATGTGAGAAGATGTTCCTCCTTGCCCCTTTGTTAATTCTGTCACAATCTCGCTTATGTTGCTCAAAGTATCTGCCAAAAAATTCTGTTATGAGTTGGTATTGCATATTCACATATTTAAATTCAATTAATTATTGAGCGGTTTGTGGGCACTTTTTTTCTTTTCTTTTAAAAATGTTATTTAAACCTACATTGACTAACAAAACACTGAAAATAAAAATCAGGATAAGAACAAATGAAGCAAGCATATGTAAAGGATATCACAGATAAAGGATCATCTTAATTTAATGACCCCATAATCCCTTGCAGGGTGGGGTCTGGGCAACTGAATGGAGCTAGCAGAGTATTGTAATGGCCGGATGCCCTTCCTGTCACCAATGCAGAGTTTTGTTCAGCAGATATATTCTCAGTGTGCCCAGAGAGAGAAATATCTGCCTCTACCTAGGATCGAACACACAGCCTCCTGATTGTGAGGGAAGAGCTCCACCTCTAGGCCCCTGCACCACTCCTATATCACAGATAAAGGATATAATAATAAATTTGATATCTTAAGGGAAGTACTGTACATGGGAGTAGATGTGGTGAGGTGTTGGATTTAGACCAGGGCCTGGTAAATTCAATCCTTCATCAGTCATGGAAATTTTGTGGAGAATTTGAGCCAGTCATTCTCTCTTAGTCTGACATACTTCACAGGGCTGTTGTTATGGGAAAAATGTAGAAGAGTCTGCTGTGTATGCAGCCTTGGGCTTCTGGAATGGAAAACCAACAATATCAATAAATAAAGTAGCTCTTGCATAGATAGAGGGAATTTATCAGGATTACTTTATTGATAGAACTAAAAACCTTGAAACCAAAATGAAATAAAATATATTTTTAAGATTTTTTTAGACTCTCCCCTGTTGTCTTCACATTTTGCCAATCAAAGAAAAATGTACTTCAGTTTCCCAATATTTTGCTATTTTAAATTTAGCATCTCACTTCAGAAATTGTGTGACTTCCTTGTGCTGCATCTCTTCGGTCTGTCTTGGTAATGGATAATGAATGTTAATATTGTGTAATTTTTCCAAATTTTCTATTTAAAAAAAGAATCAAAATAAGGAGAGTAATTAAAGGGCTATTGCAGTCAGAGATAACAATATATTTCTATGTCACTATAAGCCCTCTGATACAATCTAGAATGGTTATTGTAATGCAGTTTTCAAAGTACCATCTATGAATTATTTTTATACTCGGTTTCTGATGACTTGCTAAAATAGATTGGAAAGGAAGTGTATACTTTGCCCAGCTGACTCATTCAGTTCAGGTCCTCTTCTGATACTATTTAAAGACCTATAAGACCGCCTTTAGTATTTTATATAGACGTTCTGTATATTAGTGAAGTAATTTCTTTCATCTAAAGTGAAGTGGACTTGTATCTTTCTTTATAACTTAACATATTTGACTAGTAAGTTTTGATAAGCTTGAGAAAAAAATCTCTACTACATTTGTCTCATTTGAAACTTGGAATTTATGATCCATTCTTCTGACAATGCATTCAGTATGCATTCATCACCCTCGCAGTTGGAAAAGTATTTAACAATTTATATGCCTCAGCATCTCAAAAGAGCTTTTTTTTTAGAGCTTACTTCAAACAACTAGACTCTATAGCAGTGATGGCGAACCTATGGAACGGGTGCCACAGGTGGCACGCAGAGCCATATCTGCTGGCACGCGAGCCGTTGCCCTAGCTCAGCTCCAGCGCGCATGTATGTGCATGCCAGCTGATTTTTGGCTCACACGGAGACTCTGGGAGGGCGATTTTGGCCTCCGGAGGGCCTCCGGGATGGCGGGGGAGGGTTTTCGCCCTCCCCAAGCTCTAAGAAAGCCTCTGGAACCTGGGAAGGGCAAAAAACGGGCCTACTGGGCCCACTGGAAGTCAGGAAACGGGGGAGTGGGGGGTCACACATGCATGCGCAGGGGAGTGAGGCAAGTGGGGGGGTTGAATTATGGGTGTGGGCACGCACGCGCATGCGATAGCGCATGGGCGCACTATTTCGGCACCCGAGGAAAAAAAGGTTCGCCATCACTGCTCTATAGTAAGATATGGGAGATTTCATGGAGTTCCATTCGAAGAAAGGTTGTGTATTTGTGGAGCACCAACCATTGATGATAAGGACATATTTTTTGACTACTGATTGTACTCTGCAGAAAAGGCTGCTTATTTAGATTTTTATTTTAAAAAAACCTAAAAAATACTGGGGCCTCAGGAGAAACGGTCTCACTTTTTGCAAGGAACGAACCTGCATAATACTAGTAAAACTTTTCATATTAAAGCCCATCTCAAAGGGAACAGAATATTTAGATCGAATTGGGGTTAACTATAGGGGTGACAATTTACTATGAACATATCCTATTGTTTTCACTGCATCTACTTGCATAATAGGATATGGTTAAATAATTAAATCAATAAAGATTCTATTCTACTCTACTCTACTCTACTCTACTCTACTCTACTCTACTCTACTCTACTCTACTCTACTCTACTCTACTCTATTCTATTCTACACTCCATTCCATTCCATTCCATTCCATTCTATTGTAAACTCTGCTCTGTTCTACTCTATTCTACACTCTACTCTACTTGTGGTTAAGACACAAACCTTTTCTTTCAGCATTAGGAAGGAGTCAATAGCAAACACCTCTGAAATCTTGCCAAGAACACTGCAGGGACTCATCCAGGCTGTCATTAGGAGCTAATGCCAACTGGACAAAAACAAAACATTTTTTTTCCAGAGTCCTATACTTTCCCATAACTTGGATGGATCATATTTATGTTTAAAATATAGGTC
Organism: Diadophis punctatus similis; assembly: GCA_023053685.1. Classification (NCBI taxonomy): domain Eukaryota; kingdom Metazoa; phylum Chordata; class Lepidosauria; order Squamata; family Dipsadidae; genus Diadophis; species Diadophis punctatus. The sequence goes on from JALIGW010000001.1 coordinate 28,159,380, forward strand.
ATTAAGGAACAAGAAATCAGGGGATGGTTCAGAAGAAGAACTTATTTCCAAACTTCAATGATAATTTTAAAACATTGATTCACAATTGTAGCTATCATTCTGACAGTCTATCTGTAATTCAACTTATGACCTAATGTATGTCTTTTGAGTGCTGAACAGAACATAGAATAATAGAGTTGGAAGGGACTTTGGAGGTCTTCTAGTCCAACTTTCTGCTCAACAATTCACACAAATGGTTGTCCAGTCTCTGTTTGAAAGCCTCCGGTGATGGAGCATCCACAACTTTTGAAGACGAGCTATTCCATTCATTGATTGTTCTAACTGTTAGGAATGTTCTCCTTAGTTCTAGGTTGCTTCTCTCTTTAGTTAGTTTTTCTTGTCTTGCCTTTTGGTGTTTTGGAAAATAGTTGATCCCCTTCTCTTTGTAGGAGCCCCACAAATATTGGATCATTTCTACATGTGTCCCCTAGTCCTTCGTTTCATTAGACTAGACATAGCCAATTTCTGTAACCATTCTTCATATGTTTTAGCCTCCAGCCCCCTAATTGGAGGTGGTCTTCAGCTGGTTCAGACCCTTTTGGGTGGACCGATAGTAGCGACCTGCAGGTGGTATGCCATCCTATTTAGGCACATTTTGAAGCCACGTGCATGCATGCAAGCCACGTGTGCAAGCAAAGCGCATGTGCAGAAGGTCGTGCGCATGCGTGGAAGGGACGTGCGTGCTCACATTTGCGAACCAGTAGGGAAAGTAAGTGAATATACCAACCCTGCCCCTAATGATTCTTGTTGCTCTTCTCTGCACTCTTTCCAGAGTGTCAACATCTTTTTTATATTGTGGTGACCATAATTGGATGCAGTTGGTTTTTAGTTGTTTGATTACTTGTTTGTTTTAAATGAAAAAGCATCAATGCATATTTGTATATTTCAATGTTTATTTCAGGTATAGTATACTAAATTTCCATCATACTTTGCATACCTGATCTAAGGGTTTTTTTAATAATTATATATAATTATGTAGGAAACCAAGTAATAAACAAGGGAGTTAGAATTATTTAAACATAAATGAAATTTTAGGGAAAGCAGTCATTTTCATTGCAGTTGTTTGTCAAGCACTAACAAATGTGTTACCATGAATTATGTTTTTAGCTTTCACAAGAAACAGTAATAATTGTGTTTCTTTAATCATGTTTAAGGTGCCAGTCCTTTGTAATAATTTCTCTAAATAACAATTCACCTGATACAAGGTCCAGTAGGATTTAGCAGAGACTAGAATAATGTTTTCAGGAATTTTTGTGCCAGTTTCTAAATATCTAAAACATAGACTTTTTTTTGCAATGTTTATAATATTCAAGTGTAAAAATTATTACATTACATCATTTCATTTTCTGTTACAATTTTTTGCCTCCATCTGTTAATTTGGTAAGTTTAGATATATTAGACAATCCAGTGACCTAATGGGTCATCCTTTGAGAAGAATGTAGTGCCATTTGATGTAACCAGAATTAACATTAAATTTTAGGTTGATCATATTTTTTATCACAATGCTGGACAGTTGCATAGTCATCTAATTGTAGTGATAAAAGAATGTCAATAATAAATCAATATTTTCTTATCTAGAAGTAGATAGAGAGAAGAGCAGGTTGAGTTGGAAGGCAGAGTTAAACATCCTGCTTGAGTGGGGGGGTTGGACTAGATGACCTACAAGGTCCCTTCCAACTCTAATAATCTGTAATCTGTAATCTCATCAGTTTGGAGTCATTGCAAATGTCTCAAGATACCCAAGTCCAGCCCCCTGTGAATTCTCTTGACCCACATCTAGTGCCAATTTAGCTTTGACCATTATTTAACTGAATTCTTGTGTACAAGTAGCAATAATAAACTCTTCTGTGCTTTGAACTCAAGAAATGTTCCTGGTTATTTGCACCTGACACTCAACAAATAAGTAAAATGGCCATGGATTGCCAAAATAGCAGCGGGAATGGGAGCAACGTCTGACTTCCTGCTGGCTTTCCCATTGACTTTGCTTGTGGTCTGGATTTCTGAGTGTATCAGAAATCACAACCATGTGGACATGCTGCACCGGCCACAATTTTGCAAATAAACTCCTCTGAACATTGTGGAAATGTCAAAATTTTAGCACACCATACTTACACAATGCCCCCTAATCATAGTTTGCATGGCATCTTATACAAGATTCATCTTCAGAGACATCATTTGATTTTTAAAAAACAACGGAACAATTGATCTGTTGAAAACATGAAATTGGGAGGAAGCTCTGAAATAAATGTTGCTTCAGTAATGCACTAATTGAGAGTGTTTTAGAATAGGCAAAGTTGCTGATCCTTTTTTTTTTTTTTGTCTATCGTGTTCAGCCGCTCTAATTATTTTTTTCCTTTTAAACTGTCTGTTCTGAGCATCAAGAAGAACAGTAGGCTTTCAAATCCAGCTGGCTAAATTAATCTGAACAGCATTCTTTCCTTTGCATGCACAGACACACACCCGCACACAGGCTCTTAAATTCCTGGTTCTGCTTCCCTCCCACACCTGGATTCATAACACATTGCATAAGAAGCTCTGAAAGAAACTCCTGGTGCCAAAGTTGGAAGCTGTTTTCCCCCCACGTTTCTTCTCAGATTCAGCACAAAGTATCATCAGGGGTTAGAGAGGAATTATAGAAGGAGGTGGTGGTGACTCACAGCTCGCCATTAAGAAGCTGTATGCGTGTGTTTTTTAAAATAAATTAATGGGTTTGCAATTGCATGCTACCTAGAAACAAGGAAGGAATGAAGGAGAACCAAAAGAATAACCTGAGAATCTTAAGATGTATTCGTAAACATTTTCCGTTATGTCTAGATTGTATGTAATTTACTTACGGTTTTGCAACATTTTCAGTGATTGAAGATGCAAATTCTCCCTCTGCTCACATGGATGGAAAGGGAAGGTTGGCTGTTCAGTCAAGGTATTTTTAATTCATGTGATATGAAATTGAGTCAGGAGGAAAAAAATATGTACAGGTGAGAAGTCTGATCTATTTGGCATTCATCCGCAAAGGAAAAAAAAATAAGTGGGAGCTAAACAAGGGAATGTTCACATGGCCATTTGAAGTGGATCTTGTATTGCTTTCCAAGTCTTTGGATTCATTTTGTACAAGCTGTAGAACCATGGCCAATCTCTAAACACGCATTTAAATTCCGTGGTAGTGAGAGGTTTGGAGGACATTGTAAGAAGAGAAAGGATATTTGAAATGGAGAATAGCACTATAGCAATAGCACTTAGACTTATATACCGCTTCATAGTGCTTTACAGCCCTCTCTAAGCGCTTTACAGAGTTCAGCCTATTGTCCCCAACAATCTGGGTCCTCATTTTACCCACCTCGGAAGGATGGAAGGCTGAGTCAACCTTGAGCCGGTGAGATTTGAACTGCTGAACTGCTGAACTACAGTGCTGCTTTTAACCACTGTGCCACCTCGGCTCTTAAGAGAAAAGGCAGGTAGGACACAACTACCTTCTCTTGAGCTTCCTCTCTGGTTTTCAGCTTCTCCATAAGGGTCATTCCTAGTTTAAAACAATTGTGCTAGAGCAGGACTGTCAAACTTGCGGCCCGCGGGCCAGATACGTCACATGCTGCCCACGCCCGGTTTAGTGAAGGGGAAAAAAGTTGTGATTTGTCACGTGATGATGCGAGTTTAACACCCCTGTGAAAGAGTATTATTCCCTACATCTCTAGGTAATAACTTTAGTTTGACCTTTGTGTTTCTAGTCATGATCTCCCAGGGCAAATCATTGTCTTAGATTTGTTGCCTTTGCCAATATTGTATTATCCAACCTGAATTTCTAATGCATGTATGCTCTTTTGTTGATATTGATTGTTGATTTTGTTGATCCTAAGCAGGGGCGAGTTCCTAATTTTTTTACTACCACTCTGTGGGCATGGCTTATTTTGTGGGTGTGACTTGCCAGCCATGTGACCGGGTGGGCGTGGGCCTCGGGAGCTTGGCAGTGGCCGGAGAAGCAGGGGGGCATTACCCACCCGCAACGCGGGAGCAGCAAGACCGTGGCAGCGGTTCTTCTAGGAGGCACCGGCAACTGACCGCACCAGTACTGTGACATCACCAGCGGGCCGCTACCGGTGCTATAGAGTGGACCGCACTGGTAGGAACCACCACTGATCCTAAGTACTCAGGAGTACTTAGAAGTACCCTTCCATGCTGATTCCAAGTGGTACTCGGAGGTGCAATGCTTTTGGACATGTAGATTCCATTGGTTGTTACTATGACCAAGTACAAATGCTTGTCATGGGCACCATGAATTTGCCTGATGGGTCCGTGAGTTCATTTTTGAAGGTTGTGAATAAATACTTCCTTTGGTCCAACCTGACTCTTGCTGTTCATCAATTGTATGGTTCAATTTGTATGACAGTTTCGGATTGTTATTATTATGTTTGCACACAGTCGTATGAAACAATAAGTACCCTTCCTGTGATTTTTTTTTCTTGTTCAACATATACTTTATCAATATTTTATCTTCATTCAAACAGTATAGAAAGATAAAGGTGATGTCATTGAACAAATGAAAAACTGAAAAACTTTGCAATCATTCATTCAACGACAACAGCAAAATAATCGATATGTCATGGTTTTCTGTGGAAAAAGCAAGTGCACTATAATAATAATAATAATAATAACAACAACAACAACAACAACAACAACAACAACAACAACAGAGTTTGAAGGGACCTTGGAGGTCTTCTAGTCCAACCCCCTGCTTAGGCAGGAAACCCTACACTGCTTCAGACAAATGGTTATCCAACATCTTCTTAAAAACTTCCAGTGTTGGAGCATTCACAACTTCTGGAGGCAAGCTGTTTCACTGATTAATTGTTCTAACTGTCAGGAGATTTCTCCTTAGTTCTAAGTTGCTTCTCTCCTTGTTTAGTTTCCACCCATTACTTCTTGTTCTACCCTCAGGTGCTTTGAAGAATAGTTTGACTCCCTCTTCTTTGTGGCAACCCCTGAGATATTAGAACAATGCTATCATATCTCCCCTGGTCCTTCTTTTCATTAAACTAGACATACCCAGTTGCTGCAACCGTTCTTCATATGTTTTAGCTTCCAGTCCCCTAATAATCTTTGTTGCTCTTCTCTGCACTCTTTCCAGAGTCTGCTACCTGACATTGTCTCCTTTAGCAGGAACAACCTCAAGTATACTTTACTTATAACTGTTTACCAGTCTTTGATCACTTGACCATGCCAATTTATGCAACTGCAACCATTGTAATTTGTGCCAGTTGCCAAGCCCCCAATTCCTAATGTAGCTGTAGGGATGTTGCAACATCTGAATCTTAGAGGACCAGTTGAAAGTCTCCTCATTCATCACTATCATAACTTCAAATGGTCACTGAATGAGTGGGCCTCTAAACGAAAACTACCTGTACCTGTATGTGTTGAAATATGTTGAAAATGTCAAACATTTGAAATGGGTATCCTAGTTTTTCACGTGACTTATGTGTACATATGTTTCATAGAACACAGAATGCCTTTGCTTAGTAACACAGCACAGTTGCTAGACATGCCAAAGGTCCTACCCAGCCCCAGAGTTAAAGCAATGGAGAAGACCTCCCTTTGTCTGAAGTCCCTGTAATGGTGGATAATAGAGAATTGCCCATCAGGGTAGCCAATACTTGGGCCAGTGATCTGATTTGGTATGGACAGCTTCTCTCAGCTAATCTGCTGGTTCCCCAGCATCTCAAGCCTGCTCCAAAATAGAAATTCATACTGTTTCCTTCATGCCTCCCTTTTCTGAGTTTCAGATCAGATTAACAAGAGTTGGAAGGGACCTTGCAGGTCATCTAGTCCAACCCCCTGCCCAAGGAGGAGACCCTTACATCTGCCTCTACCTGGGATCGAACTCACAACCTCCTGATTGTGAGGCGAATCTCCCAACAGAAAAAATGGCATTGAAAGTAAGTGGAGTGCTGCTGCAAAGCCTCCCCCACAAATTGGACTGGATGTGACTGAAAAATCTCCACCCCAACCCCCAGGAGCAGGTATGGGCGGGTTTCCCGGTAACCTTTATGAGCCAGGAGAAAGCTAGAAAGGAAGTGTATGGAGCTGGAGTAAGGAGGCATTTGTACCATAGAAAACTCATGTTGATGGGGGTGGGGGAGAGCACAGGTCCTTCATTAGTTTCCAAGCTCTTTGGTCGCTAGGTGCAATTGTCGCTAAGCAACTACATTCTTTCTGCTAAAGTTGTGTGTGCTCTATTTAGAAGCAAAGGCATAATAAAGCTATGTTGTGTGAGCGTATTGTGGTTTCTGTTGAAGACTGGGAAAATTATAATCAAGCTATGGTGCATGAGTGTGCGTTGGTTTCTGTTGAAAATTGCATTACATAGTCGAAAGGTAGCAAGGAAGCAACCAGAATTACATATAAATGACTCATTTAACTGAACCAGCTGATTGTTTTGTTTTTCAAATTGCAACACTGATGTTTTTATGAACGATCTGGAGAGTGTCTTGAAATAATCTGTCTGGGCAGAAATGGTCCGTAAAGAAGTTTCAGTTCACACATTGGTGTTTCAATTGAACATTCAAGTTTGTTAACTCAGCACCTAAAAGGTCTTGTATCAATGAGACAAACAAATGTTTAATTTTAATGAAATTGAACAAAAGCCAATTGCATTTTGGCAGGGACTTGCTTACATTTTTGGAGTCTATCCCTTAGTATACCACTTAGGGCAGTGATGGCTAACTCCGGACCGAGTGCCCAAAGCGTGTGCGCCTGAACCCCCAAAATGCAATATGCACGCGACCCCCGGACATGTGTACCTGCACATGTGCATGCAGCCCCCTGCATGCGCCCCTATGCATGCATGCATGGGGCTCCTGCATGTACCCCACCCCCATGCATGCACCTGCCCGCCCTCCACCCACACACGCGTGGCAGAGACCCGATGACCAGATGGCCAGTGGGAGGCATGCACGCATGCGCAGCGGAGCTGAACTGGGGTGACGGCTTGCATGCCCACAGAGAGGGCGCTGCGTGCCACCTGAGGCATGCGTGCCATAGGTTCGCCATCACAGACTTAGGGGATAAGCATAACTCAGCTGGGAAATGTTTCTCATCTATAATAACTATTGATAATGTCTTAGCCATGTTCCAGACAGTTCAGATCATACCACAGTATGAATTTTAGGACAGTAAAATCCTCCGACTTGTGCAACTGGTATTTGGTAGCCTAGGGCCTCTGATGCTGGAGGTGATGTGAAGCTACTCAGGTGTTGTCTTATCCTTTCCAAACTTGGAACAGTGCCTGATCATTAATCACCATTTGGAGATTTAAAATGCTTGTGTCATACTCTGTATTCTATTTTGTCTACGATTAACATTGAGGGATGTGAAATGCAACAGATTGTGAATTTGAGTGAATTCTAATGCAGGAATGGTGGTACAGCTCCTCTCTTGATTTTCTTGCACTTCTTTTTGCTAACAGTGTAACCTGCAGTTGACAATACAAGCTAGTATTAGGCTATGAGTGTTCAGTACCTCCTGAATGCTGAAGTTTTTAGGAATGTGCCCACGGCAGCAACTAAACTATGCTAGAAAACCAGAAAAGAGCTAGAAAGTGCAGAGCATGGTCTCTCCCAGGAGGCATACTAAGAAGGAATTGCAACACCCAGCTGACATGAACCTGGACAGCATTAGTGTGCTAAGAGATCAGGGAGGTGCCTGAAGATGCAGTTCACTAAGCCGCTCTTGCAGTAAAAAGATTGATTTTTGTCATAATACTTATTTCAGTCTCAACTGAAGCCATATGTTGTTTGATGCTTCCATTCCTTCCTCCCCCCACCCCCCCAAAAAACAGCGGTTGAATGGTGAATTGAAGGATTACCTACTTTCCTTTGAGTTGACAGAAAACTAAAAAAAAATGTAATGTTTGCTATCCCTGTCTTTATAGCAGTGATTTTTAACATAATGTTTTAACAACTTTATGATACTGTACGTGGACTTCAACTTCCAGAATTCTCCAGCTAGTATGCTGGGGAATTCTGGGATTTGAAGTCCACACATCTTAGAATTGCCTCAGTTCTAACTTGCTGCCAGAGAGAGATGTCCTGATTTTGGATATTTAGGGCATATTAAATGAAAGGAGCTGCATTGTAAAACAGGAGGGATTCACCCACTGTGCCAATCATCTGTCCAGTGGCTTCTTTTGACACCAATTTCTGTACTGTTTCAAAACTGCTGGCTTTGAATGGAAAAGGACAACCCTACTTTAAAACCAGAATAGCTAAGGGATGACTTAAGCTTCTCTTGAACAGGGCTTGGGATAAAGTTAAAGTGGTATTTGGTGGCTTGACAGAATAAGGTGTTTGGCAGGGCACATTTATGCTTGGTTAGTGGAAGTAGGGAAGGCCCTGTATCAATAATCACAAAATGGAAGGACTCTGTACAGACCAGTCTAAGGAACAGTAGATTGTATTCTTCCAGAGGAAGGAGTTTGCATAAAATAAATATAGTAATGTTCCTTATTTTATAACAGATCATATTAACATAATAGCATTAAAACTATCAATTGTTTTTTTACTCCTAGTGACCACATAGACAAATTCTCTCCATAACAACATGTCCCTAGCCTGGTTTCCAGTGTTGTACTCTTCGTCACTGTAATTGAGTCCATCCACCTTACTGCAAGCCATTCTCTTTTCCAGACAGCTGAGTCTTTGCATGGTATGTCTTGAAGTAGGATAATTTGAGCCTGATCGTTTGTGCCTGAAATGAGAACTCTGGGTTGATTTATTTGATGATCCATTAGTTTCTTTTCTTGACTGTCTATGGTCTTCCCAGAAGTCTTCTCCAGAGTTCACCAGAGTTCGACAATGTCAATAGTCTTCCTGTCCTGCTTCTTCAAAGTCCAACTTTTGCTTCTATAGGGTGTCACAGGAAATAACATGATTTGCATGATTCTGATCTTTGTAGATAATAGACATACCGTGACATTTGAATAATTGCCAAAACCTTCATGGCTGCTCCAGCAAGTCCTAATCTGCAATTCTTGACTGTTACAAAGTGTCCGATAACTGTGTGTACATTGGGGATTTTACATACAACTGCAGTGAAGACCAAGGAATTAAGCCCAAATATTTGGAAGAAATGGGTTTAGACAAAGTAGGAAGGGAGCAAGGCAGAAGATGCAGTTTTAGTATTCAGACTGGGGATGGGGGGGTATCATAGATGTAACAGGAGATCATAGGCTTCACGGAAGTGCTTAGAATAGCAGAACAAGAGATCAACATCTGGATGGAAGAGAAAACTCTTTTTTGACATGTAATTTTAATACTTTTGGCTTATGTAAAGTGAATACTTTCACCATGGTTTTTGATTGATAGTGTAAGAAGCCTTCCATCTGAAAAGAGATTCAATGTCAATGTTATAAATTTCATTCAAGGGAGAAGGTAGAAATATTCTTGTTACTCATTGGAGAGGAAACAATTTGGTGATAGGACAAAGTGCAGCAGATACACAGCAGATTCCTTACTCCACCTGATTTTATTTTCCTCCAAGTTATTTTAGAAAGTTAAATGTGATGCTGACATGCTACAAAACCAAGTACCAGATCCTAGCAGCATTGTTAACTAAAAGAATGTCTCTGGATCCCTAGAAAATAAAAATAGGAGGTAACTGAAGTAGCCCACCTTCAGAGAAAAAGACAAAAGTAAGTAAGGGTGGTGGAGAGCTTTACAGAAGAATGCTAATGGGACTAGGGGCAACTTCACCAGTTTATTTTCTGTTCAATGGATGTTTTGTGACCAGCCATTACCACCATGACCGTCTTTTTATGAATGGACAGGTCACTCCTAAGGGAGAATTCTTATACTGTATAATCATTCAAAGCATACACTTTCCAAATGTGCTCCTGGCCCAGAAAAAAACTTTACTTCTGGGCTAGAAAGACTCGTAATTTAATTACTGCTGTTTAAGCTCCAAACCTTAACACTATGTATACAATAAATTACAGGATTGGTTAATTTTGGACCTACAAGGACCTCTCAACTTCTCAAGATTTGAAAGTGCTAAGTCCATGGAAATCAGGAGGGGGAAAATTGATAGAGGTGTCATTCCCCTGGGGGGATGGAGGATCAGTTCTGGGCATCTCAGTTATGCAGCATTGCTCCAGATGCAAAGCTTCAATTTGTAGAAGGCAGCTGGTCATAACCTAAAATAAACAGAACTGTGAAACTGGGTGAGAAGAAAAGATGTTACTCTCCTTATGTCTTCTTTTGCTTCATCTCACTTCCTGGTACAGCTAAGGACCTGTGTTGGGCCATCCATCCATAATTTCCTGGGAAATTGACTTTGCAATAAACATCGATCTCAAGGCATATTTACATCTCTCATTGTGCCATCAAAGGCAGAAGGTCTGCAAAGCAGTCTTCTATAGCTTTTGAAGGACAAACACAAGAATGGAAGGAGAAAAATATCACAAACAACTATCCCTTTGGGATACTGTAACAACTGAGGAGGGGCTATTTATAAGAGCCAAGGTGGCGCAGTGGTTAAATGCAGCACTGCAGGCTACTGCTAGTTCAGCAGTTCAGCTGTTCAAATCTCACCGGCTCAAGGTTGACTCAGCCTTCCATCCTTCCGAGGTGGGTAAAATGAGGACCCAGATTGTTGGGGGCAATATGCTGAACTCTGTAAACCTCTTAGAGAGGGCTGTAAAGCACTATGAAGCGGTATATAAGTCTAAGTGCTATTGCTATTGCTATTCCAGGAAAATGACAAGGGGCAAAATGATAAAAAAATTCCTGGCCAGTGCTTGGCTCTATTTCAGCCCTCGTCATTTGGCCATTTTGGTTAGGAATTGCAGCAGTTGAAGTCTAGTTGCTCTAAAGAGCTTCAGGATTGGGAGGCTGCCCTAACATGAACCAGTTGTTCATCCCAATTTTTTCTATTTGTTTTCCCCAAAAAGAGAGAAGTCATATCATTAATCTCCTGTTGTCCTCTCTAAATTGGGACCATCTTCAGGGACATCCAGTTGGGCAATCAAATTACCTTAAGAAAACTCCCCTTTTCCCCAAGGTATAGTTTTGAAAACTAATGCTAACCTATACTTCCCATGACTCTTTGGAGGAGAAACCAGCGTAGTTATAACGTAATAACAAAAGATGTAAACAATAAATAACATGTCTTCAGTTGTATGACATTTTTGTGGCTTCCAGATTATTGAACTTCCCTAATTTCCAGCCAGTTTGGACAACTCATATTGGCTGGAAATTTTAGTACAATGCGCTTGGAGGGCGTTAGGTTCAGTGGTGGGTTCCTACCGGTGCGGTCCACTCTATAGCACCGGTAGCGGCCCGCTGGTGATGTCACAGTACCGGTGCGGTCGGTTGCCGATGCCTGGGCGCTGCCATTTTTAAAAAAATTACTTTTTTAAAAAAAATTTCTTCTGCGCATGCCCAGAAACCTGACAATTAAGTCTTTCCCCGTCCCTTCGCTTGAAAATAATAAGAAGCTCGCATTTGACACTTTTCCTTCGCTTTTGCCTAAAGCTTCCCAAAGTGGGCGTTTCCTGAAAGCTTAACATTTTATACTGTTAATTTTATACAGTTTTATACTGTTATTCTTTAGACGAAAACATTGAGGACTGTTAAAAGATACTGTTCTTTTAACAGTCCTCAATATTTTCATCTAAGGCAGTGGTTCCCAACCTGGGGGTCGGGACCCCTTTGGGGGTCGAACGACCATTTCCCAGGGGTCGCCCCGGCATCCTCAGCTCTCCCCCCCCACTGCCACAAGCCTGGCCATATCGCGCCCCACAACCCGCACCTCCACCGTGCTCCATCCCACTGCCGCCATTTGGGTTATTTTACCGTCTGCGCATGCGCAGCATGCTTTGCGCATGCGCAGAGGGTAAAAGAACCCAAATGGTGGTGGCAGGGTGGGTCACGGTGAGGGCGCGGGGGCGGGGCGTGGGTCGCGGCATTAGGAAGGTTGGGAACCACTGATCTAAGGAATCCATGACTGAAACCAAAAATGCTGTATGAGACTTGCTTGTCTTTTAACTATAGCATTTTCTGCATATAAAGGTTGCTGTGTTGCCATGGTGTAACACACACTTTGTATGCAAAACTTTTCATGTAAGGTATAAAATAGCAAAAATAGTAGTAACATCTCTCTGAAATAACTAATATATGACCGGCAAGCTACGCCCACCCCGTCACATGGCTGGCAAGTCACACCCACAAAATAAGCCATGCCCACAGAGTGGTAGTAAAAAAATTAGGAACCCGCCCCTGGTTAGGTTGCTCTGGTTTCCATGTTGATACTGATAGCTAAATCTCTTGACCACTTAACTGATCTCTTATTTTATTTTAGCCACTCTCCATTTTACTTCTTTTTCTAGAAGTGGTGAGACCACATTAAATTCATCTTAAAATGAATGACTAAAACATAGGGCCATTTTCCACAGGGGTCTCCAACCTTGGCAACTTTAAGACTTGTGGACTTCAACTCCCAGAATTCCTCAGCCAGCTTTGCTGGCTGAGGAATTCTGGGAGTTGAAGTCCACAAGTCTTAAAGTTGCCAAGGTTGGAGACCCCTTAAAGTATAACTAGTGAGTCTCTTGAGTAATATCATCAATAAGTTCTAGTACAATAAGTTCTAGTTCTACCTTAGGCATGAAAGCCAGCTGAGTAACTTTGGGCAAGTCACTCTCTCTCTAAGCCCAATTCCCCTCACAGGTTTTGTTATTGTGGTGAAAATAAGAGGAAGAAAGAGCATTATGTATGTTTGCTGCCTTGAGTTACTGATAAAGTAATAAAAGTAGGATAAAATAGAATAGAATAGAATAGAATAGAATTCTTTATTGGCCAAGTGTGATTGGACACACAAGGAATTTGTCTTTGGTGCATATGCTCTCAGTGTACATAAAAGAAAAGATACATTTGTCAAGAATGGTTGTCATAGGGTTCAAGTAAGTAATCAGGAACAATCAATATGAAAATAAATCGTAAGGATACAAGCAACAAGTTACAGTCATGCAGTCATAAGTGGGAGGAGATGGGTGATAGGAACGATGAGAAAAACTAATAGTAATAGTAATGCAGCCTAGTGAATAGTTTGACAGTGGTGAGGGAATTATTTGTTTAGCAGAGTGATGGCGTTCGGGAAAAAACTGTTCTTGTGTCTAGTTGTTCTGGTGTGCAGTTCCCTATAGCGTCATTTTGAAGGTAGAAATTGAAACAATTTGTGTCCAGGATGTGAGGGGTCTGCAGATATTTTCACAGTCCTCTTTTTGACTCGTGCAGTATACAGGTCCTCAATGGAAGGCAGGTTGGTAGTAATTGTTTTTTCTGCAGTTCTGATTATCCTCTGAAGTCTGTGTCTGTCTTGTTGGTTTGCAGAACCAAACCAGACAGTTATAGAGGTGCAGATCACAGACTCAATGATTCCTCTGTATCTAACCCCAAAATATCTAATAAATTAACAAAATAATGGCTAGCCATGCTTTTGGGGAAGCCCATAAATACAGCATGGAAGTAATAGCTTTCCCCTTTTGCATTTTCTTCACTAGGTAGCCAGAGATATCATGGTTTCTTTTTCTACTGTCATTTTATTTATTTTTCTCATTTTTGAACCACCCACCCAGTAGTGAAATCCACATTTTTTTACTACCGGTTCTGTGGGCGTGGCTTGGTGGGCATGGCTTGGTGGGTGTGGCAGGGAAAGAATACTGCAAAATCCCCATTCCCTCCCCACTCCTGGGGGAAGGATATTGCAAAATCTCCATTCACACCCCACTCTGGGGTCAGCCAGAGATGGTATTTGCTGGTTCTCCGAACTACTCAAAATTTCCGCTACTGGTTCTCGGAACTACTCAACACTTCTGCTACCGGTTCTCCAGAATCTGTCATAACCTGCTGGATTTCACCCCTGCACCCACCTCCCTCAGAGGACTATCAGTCATGGCTAATAGTCATTGATAGACAGCTTCTCTTTGTATCAAGGCCACTGACCCATTGCTTCCTCTTGTAGTATAAAACTCTGCAAGAATATAATGAGCTGTGCATAACCGAGCTATTATCGTTTGCTTGAGGCAACAGAGTCTAGCCATGGCTAAACATAGCCATGTTGAAGAGAGAGAGGGGAAAGGAATAAGGGGTTGCCTCTTCTTTTCAGCATTTCAAAGCGAACGATCAGACAGCTGAGATATCCCCCTTTCCTTCACGCTGATCAGATTGCCCCACTGGCAAAAAAAGAGAGAGCAATGTTTCATTCCTCACATCATTCTGTCCAGATGAGCACCCCTGGGGATTTGATGACTCAGAAGTTCATCTCTGAGAATTCCAAAACAAGCTGACCCTTATCTGCACTTTCCAAACCAACATGCAGACCAGAATATAGAGAGCTCCCGACTTTCTCCTTTTCCAATATTCTGACTCTTTTCGTATCAAACAAACAAATATTTAAATAAAAACATTAAAGGCATGCTTGTAGAAAAAAAATATGCTTACAAATAACAAATTCAGTGAAAATTTGAGTGTGGACTGTTGAAAATGATTAAGAGTTGGTTTGAATTGCAGTGGGATATAAATGTAATAAATAAATACATGTAATACCGTAAATATGTGTAATTCAGATTATTGCTGAAATAGGATGGAATGGCCTTATGAACTGATGCAGGCTAAAGAACCATGAACTGGAAATGGATTGGTTGTATTTATCTCTGCCTCAATTGAAGACACCCATGGCAGTTTACAATATCTATCAATATAAATGATAAAGCATCAATTGTACAGCAAGACATAAGAATATAATTTAGAAAACCTGAACATACCCAGTGCTATAACAGAAAAGGTCAACTCATGTATCATCTATCAAAGGCTTTCCAAAGTACTTCTATTTTTAATACCTTTAGAAAGCCAACAGAATAGACACACACAAGGAATGCAATAGTGGTGAATATCTGTAGCTTCTCCGAGCTTGTGGGTTTGTTTTCGAACGTTTCGTTACCAGGCTAGGTAACATCTTCAGCAGAGATGTTCATGCACACAAGGAATTCCAAGGCCAAGTCCCTTTCCTGAAAAACAGCATGTATTGTATGAGCCGTCAGTCCCATCACTTGGCAATATATGTGCTGGGTGGGTCAACACCAGTTGGAAGAAGCAGTTCTGTAGTGCTGGCTGCTTGATGACTGGGGAATTCTGGGAATTGAAGTCCACACATTTTCAAGTTGCCAAGGTTGAGAAACACTGCTGAATAAGCTGGAGACAACTCAGCCTTCCCCTCCTCTCCCTTTCCTGATATACTAGTTTATTAAACTTATCACCCATGTCATTGTGAGACAACTGTAATTGATGGGTACTTTAGCCTAGCTGCTAGACTAGGGAAAGCCTAGATAGATAATAGTTGTTTCCTGTTGTATAGACATGTTGTATGGACCTGTTTTGTGTGTGTGTTAAGGCATAAGAATGGGATCCAAGATGGCGCTGACGAAGGCTGCCTCGGTGAAATGCTCTCAAATGGTTTCTTTATTTTCTATTATTCTCTGCGATTCTCTACGGATTTCATACTCACGAGAACATCTGCTAAGAATTAAGGAACATTTTTTAAAGGAGCAGCTCTCTGTAACCTCACCCCCACCTGTCTTTACAAACACGGAGGAGATTCTAACACAGGAGGAAGTTAATTCCCCGGAATTACTATTAGTCTTCTCATCATTCTTATGATGCCTATCTCATGCCTCTTCCAACAATCTAGAAGAAAAAACAAAACAGCCTCATTCTGTCTCCAGCTCCAGAAATATTCAAATAATCAAAATGGCAAATGTTCAAAATTCCAAACTCAGGGGAGGGAATTCCAGCTCATTGCCAAGATACGTTTTAAGGTATGTTTACACTATTTCCATTGCCCACTTTGAAATTTGCCTCTGCATTCTTTTTTCTTCTTCCACGCTGAGTAATCTTTGCAATCCATATTGCAACCCATGTTGCTTTCATCCTCCAGTCACATCCAGTTACAGTATTGCAGCTGCCTCCAGTCTGAGGTATTCTGGGTTAGATAAGAGGTTCCATTTGGCTATGCTGTGTGGAGGAAGATGGGAAGGTCTTAGAACTGTGTGGGGCCACTTTTTTCATTTTTGTGCTAAGCTGATGATAGAAGCTTGCTTAAGGTCAGGTAATGCAACTACATTCTCCATGTAGCATAAGGTGCAGGGCAGGTCAAATGATGTTGTCCAAATGATGTTGTTCTCCATCATCTTAACTGCTGTGTGAGGAAGCTACCTCACTAGTTCTTGGAATTATGGTCCAATACATCTGGAGGGCTAGAGTAACTGGCTAGGGAAGACAGGACTAGTGCAGTGCTTGCTATCCCTTCAAAAATGTCCAGAGAATTTCAAGTAGTTCTAAATACATCAATGAAATCGCTGGCTGGGCCAAGAAACAAACTGCATTTGTTCTACATCACAACTTTACAAGAGCATCAGTCAATAGTTCACCTGGTCAACCAAAAGACAGATCCTTGTGTCTAGGATGTTCTGTAGACTTACAGGATCTTAAGCTACCTTGGTCACTTGGAATATTTTGCTTATGATCTCCCAAATTTGCATCTCAACACCTATTTTGATCCAGACTAAAGTGTCTTTTCTTCACAAGTAGAAATTCTCCTGTGTACTACTTTCTATGGCTATTTCTTTCTTAGGGATAATTCCTGTAAATCTAGAACTGATTGACTATTAGAGTAGAAGGTATTGAGGACCATTTGGGTCCAATCCTCTACTTGTTGGTCGCTCTATAACCTCAACTTGAACATTTCCAGTGGAGAGGAGTTCATCTCATCCTCACAGTAATTTCCCTACCATTGAGGAATTAAGCCAGAGGTCTTCAAACTTGGCAACTTTAAGACTTGTGGACTTCAACTCCCAGAATTCTCCAGCCAGCTGGAGAATTCTGGGAGTTGAAGTCCACAAGTCTTAAAGTTGCCAAGTTTGGGGACCCCTGAATTAAGCTATCCTAAACTCAGAGTCAGAGAATATGCTACAGAGAAGCAAAGGGAAGGGAAGGAGGGGTGAAAAAGTTGGGAACTCATGGAGGATTGGTTATCAGTTCCTACTGGCAGGAGGAATGTGGGGTATTCAGGGAGGGTTCTTAAGAAAGCACTGGATAGTTTTTGGTGGAGAAGCAAGCCACAGATTGTGCAGCTCTGAGCAGTTGTTGCTGTAATACAAAATGCCATTTGGGAGCACTGATAGTCTCCTCATCCTTCATGAATCTGTCTGATATTGCCTTCTCCAATCTGGCCTGCTTTGACCCTACTGGCCACATAACACGAGAGCAATGATTTAAGATAAAAGAAAACTCAAGTTTCTCCACACTTTACTGTAGTAGTTGATCTATTGGGACCTCCAGTCTTTGGAGAAATATAGAGCTGTATGTCCCACATTTTTAAAGAGCTTTTCCCACTCTTCCCTTCAAAGCAAACAGAGATAAGTAAATCCAGTCTGTCACCTGGGAATGGGCAAGATCGCAAAGGGCCATAATTGTAACTATATATACGTACTATATATTGACAGATGTTAAGCTGATAATGTTTGAGAAGAAACTGCCTATACCCCCTAGTGTTCCGCCCCCCCCCCAAACTTGGCATCTTTAAAGTATGTGGACTTCAACTCTTAGAATTCCCCAGCCAGAATCCCTGGAATTCTGGGAGTTGAAATCCACACATCTTAAAGTTGCCAAGTTTGAAAAAAAAACTGTGCTATCACACTCATATCCAAAGGTTGAGAGACAAAATGAAGCCCAACATCCAGTTACACTGCTGAGCAATCAAGATTTTTCAGTAGTCTTCAGAGGAGCAGACAGAACAACGTGTAATTAACACCAGTGTTGCCTCTTGCTTAGAAATCCCCCATCCTGAGCAATACATCATGTCAATTAAAGAGAGTAGAAGAGACTATTTAAAGGGGTTGGAGGTGCTCACCTGATCACTAAAATGGAAAAGGTAAAAAGACTGTTTTCTATCACCACTGTCGCCATACCCCCACCAAGAATCCTGATTTCCCATGCAAGTTGCTGAAGGAGGATTTGGCCTTCCTTCCAGCTCCATTGGTGGTTTAGGTTGCCAGGCTCTTATAAATTAACCTCTCTTACTGCACTGAACCTGTGGGACTTCTTGCTGCATAAAATAAGATTAAACTCATCTTTCCCCTCCCAAAATCTATGGTACTGGGGAGGATGGGAATTACAATTTAAAAGATTGTCATAACTCACTTATGAGTTATGAGTCAGCGCTTCATTATTGGTTCTTAAATCTGCTGTTTTCTTCTTGCTTTTCTCAACATTTATTGCAGTCTTATCGTAATCTTCACCATTTTGAATTATTTTCCATTGGATGGAAAGATAGAACTAGTTTAAATAAACAAAGAAATAATAAAGAATTCCCTTTCATCTTCTCTGTCCTTTTCATCCATAGAATCTCACTGGGTATTTGATTGCTCATCCATGTCAGAGAATAATTAATCCAGCTGTGATATGTGCAGAAGATATTCCACAATATAAGGAGTAGAGAACAGCAGCTGTGAACCAACTGTCCCTGAGTAGACGAAGGTGGCCTTGCTTGCTGAGCAGGTGTTGCAGGTAGAAATGGCTCCAGAGCAGGGATGGGTTCTTCCCAGTTTGGACTGGATCGCCCAAACCGGTAGCGACCCGCTGGTGATATCACTGTTGCTGCCGGTCTGTGCACGCCGCCATCTTTTTTTTTAATTTTGTGCGAATTTTTCCCCTTCCGCAGCTTGATAAAGGGCCCTCCCACTTGCCCGCAGGTGAATTCTGACCTTTATTTTTTCGCCTGAAGCACAGCTGTGTTTTGGGCTCATTCCTGCTTCTGAGCATGCACGGAAGCCAAATCGCATGAGGGGATGCACGCATGCGCGCGAGCGCGTGAAACATCACGATGCAAACCGGTGGAGAAGGTAAGTTGAACCCACCCCTGCTCCAGAGCAAATGCAACTTACTTGATGGTCTTTTGATGCCAGAACTGGGAGGTCTCATCCACAGCTAGCCAAATCATTCCTTGATTGTTCTTAGGACTCTGCAGAATGTGCAATGATTTTAATTTTTTGTGTGTGAATTAAATCTGGGGATGATTCCAGCCAGGGCCACCTGCAGCTGCTGTTCTTTAGCAGGTAGGACAGAGCCACACACAAAGCAACAGCCTGCTGTGTTTTGCTGGCTTAACCACTGCATCCTTCCCACGTGCTTAAGTCTTTCATTCACTCATCAGGGTGATTTAAGGAGTCTCCCAGGGAAACCAATTGCTCCTCATCTCACTTGCTAGCAATGTCAACTCTATGTGGGATGGAGGTGGTGACACGGTGCCAATCCCTGGCATCAAAAACCAGTAATATGGTGAAGCATGATTAATAATAGCCATCCTGCTTGAGAAAGTACAGCACGTGAAAGGCTCTTAGTGCTTGTTCCCCGGAAAATAGGCACTTTGCCTCTTGCCCAGCTCCATGGGTCATTTAGCTCAACCTTGACTAACATGGGAGTTTCTGCCATCTGATGGCACCCTCCATCTCCAAATAGATTTTTAACCACATATTGAACCTCAGGTCTTCTCTGTGTAAACCACCTAGCTTGCCTGTGCACGTGAACCTGTTTTATGGGGAATGTAGGCTGGCTTGTGCATGATGCAGAAGAAGGTAAAACTCCAGGCATGGAAGTGGAAGTACAAAGCAACCACATATTTGCGCTGCTCTGCGTTTCCTCTCTCCTGCGTCACTTCAATGAACAAAATATCTTTTGGCATTTAATTCAGTTTGACTGTTGGCTTAACTATACCTGTACTACAAGGGTGGGTTCCACTTACCTTCGCCACTGGTTTGCATGGTGACATTTCGCGCACGAGCGCTCGCTCCGTTTGCGTGCACGCATGCGTCCCCTCGTGCAATTCTACTTCCACGCATGCTCAGTAGCTATAATCAGCCCGAAACACAGCTAAGGAGCTGATCAGCTGTGCTTCGGGCAAAGGTAAGTATAAACCCGGGGGCGGGCGGGAGGGCCCTTTTTCAAGCAGCAGCAGAGGAAAAAACTTCCAAACAGTAAAAAAATTCAGAAAAAAATCCCCAAAAAAGATGGCGGTGCCCACGGACTGGCACCGACCGAACTGGATCCGTGACACCATCATGACATCACCAGTGGGTCGCTACCGATTCGGTCGATCCGGTCCGAACCGGCAGGAACCCACCCCTGCTGTACTATCTGCCCTCTGAGCAGAATGATAGAGTGGGGAAAAAAATCATGGCAAAATACTTGTTCTGCCTGCCAATGACCTTCCAACAAGCCTCAGTCAGATGGAGGGTTCTTCAAGGCTTATTCTTTAACCAGAGTTAATGCTGAGATCATGGGAAGTGATAATTTTGCTCTATGCTCCACTGGCAAGACCACATCTGGAATGTTGTGTTTTAGTTTCCATAGTAGGTGAAGAATGCTGAGAAATGGGAAAGAGGGCTGAGAAGAGCAAGAAAGAGGCTGAGGGATGAGGAGGCCAAATCTTATGAAGTGGACATGTATGGTCTAAAGAGAAGATGTGATATAAGCATTCCAATACTTGAAGGGCTGTCACCGGGAAGAATATGTGTTTTACGCCCCCTTGTGGATAAGGTTAGAGCAAAATCCAAATGGATGGAAGCTTTATAGAAAAGTCCAACTTGAAGTAATAGCAATAGCACTTAGACTTATATACCGCTTTACAGTGCTTCACAGCCCTCTCTAAGCGGTTTACAGAGTTCAGCATATTGCCCCCAACAATCTGGGTCCTCATTTTACCGACCTCAGAAGGATGGAAGGCTGAGTCAACCTTGAGCCTAGTGAGATTTGAACAGCTGAACTGCTGAACTAGCAGTCAGCCTGCAGTCGCAGCATTTAACCACTGCACCACTTCAGCTCTTAAGTAAGGAGGAATAGCCTTACCATGAGAGTTTATTTATTTATTTTATTTATTTAGTGACATTTATATACCGCCTCACAGTGCAAGCACTCTCTATGCGGTTTACACCAGTAAGCAATGTATATTTATATTGCCCCCAACAATCTGGGTCCTCATTTTACCTACCTTGGAAGGATGGAAGGCTGAGTCAACCTTGAGCCGGTGAGATTTGAACCGCTGACCTGCAGATCAGTGTCAGCTAATGTGGTCTGCAGTACCTGCCTCTAATCGCTGCACCATCTCGGCTCTTCGGCAAGTTATTAACTGAGCTGTTTAATTTCTTTTTAGAAATGACTTGGATGAGAGATGGTAAAATATAATTATCACATTTGTAGATGACATAATGATGAAGGGATAGCAAGCCTCTTAAAGAACAGCTTCAAGATTCTAGAGGATGTTGACAAGCTGGAAAAATGAGCAGAATGCTCATATATCAAAAAATATAATAATGCAGCATATATAAAAAAAACAGCAATGAGATGTAAAGAAATGCCTTCCACCAAATTACATTTTTGATCCTTTTTACCTCTAACACTGGAAATAATATATTCATCCATGATGACTGTTTGCCATGGATAATCTCATTCTCTATGAATTTGTCTAATTTGTCCCTTCTTTAAAGCTATCAGTCAAGCTTGTGGTGGGGAATTCCAAACTATTCAAAATTTTCATCAGTCCTGAATCTCCCACCATTCAGGTTTCTTAAGCTCCAGTATTGTGTGCCTTTGTGTGATAGTGAGAAAAGGAGATGGATAAAGATTTGTCCTCAATATCCATAGATTTGTACATCTGTTAGATCTCCTTCATTGTATTTTCCCATTCATTCATTCATTCATTCATTCATTCATTCATTCATTCATTCATTCATTGTCTGTCCAATTTGGTATCATGCTTTCATGAAAAAAGTAAGAACAATTAAAAATAAATAAAAAGTAAACACCAAGAAGACAAATTCTAAATAACAATAAAATTACCTATGGGGATCATCCACTGATCTGCCTCCAGATCTAAGAGAATAGCCAGGTTTTTAATGACTTTTTAAATGTCATCAGGGTGGGAGCTGTATGGGTAATTACGGGATGCTTTCAAGAGGATAGGTGCTGTGGAAGAGAAGGCGTGTTCCTGAGTCCTGATAGATGCTACTGTTTTGTTGATGGGAACTGGGATGCACCCACTGTACTCAATCTTATTGGCTCAGCAGAAACAATAGAAGATAGGTGGTCCTTCAGGTACCCAGGCCTATGACATGAAGGACTTTAACCACCAGCACCTTGAATTGTACCCAGAAGGCAACTGCTAACCTCTGCAGTAGTGGCATCATATGGACATAGCACAGCATGCCCATCACTGCCCACACTGCTGCATTCTGGAACAATTATAGCTTCCAAATGGTCTTCATTTGGAAGCCAAGATGGTGCAGTGGTTAAATGCAGCACTGCAGGCTACTGCTAGTTCAGCAGTTCAGCTGTTCAAATCTCACCGGCTCAAGGTTGACCCAGCCTTCCATCCTTCTGAGGTCGGTAAAATGAGGACCCAGATTGTTGGGGGCAATATGCTGAACTCTGTAAACTGCTTAGAGAGGGCTGTAAAGCACTATGAAGCGGTATCTCCCAGCCTAGTGAGAATGGTATGTATGACCTGCAGGGAGGGAGGGAGACCAGCGGTGGGGGGAGGGGGTCTCTGGTGGGGATGAGAGCCGGAACATCTCGGTCATAATGGGAAGAGGCAGATATGGCGGGAGCAGAGGGGTGGGCCGCTCTCGGGGAATAAGACCTCGCTGTTTACAAGTGATCCCTTGTTCCGGCCCCTCTGATCCGGTTCCATCTTGCTCAACCCGGATACCTGGCAACCAGGGTTTTCAGGGCCCTGGGCTCAGGATGCTGCTGCTTAACGCCAGGTCAATTATCAACAAAGCCCCCCTGATACGTGATTTAATCACAGAGGAGGGGGCAGACCTGGTGTGTGTTACCGAGACCTGGCTGGGGCAGGAGGGGGGAGTAGCTCTCTCCGAGATATGCCCAGCCGGTTTCTCGGTGCAGCATCATTCTCGACCCCAGGGAAGGTGGGGAGGAGTGGCAATAATAACGCGCAGAAATCTGCATCCTCGTAGGATCCCTGCCCCGGAGATTGTTGGGTGTGAGACGCTCCTTCTAAAGTTGGACTTAGGGGTTCAGGTGGGCCTTTTCTTAACGTACCTGCCTCCCAGCTGCGTAAGTAAGGCCCTGCCTGAGCTGCTTGAGGCAGTAGCCGGCTTGGCAGTTGAGTTCCCTAGGCTTATGGTGCTGGGGGACTTCAACTTGCCATCTGCTGGCGAAAGCTCTGGGGTAGCTCAGGAGTTCATGGATTCCATGACAACCATGGACCTGACCCAAGTAATCCAGGGTCCGACTCATGAGGGTGGTCACACACTCGACCTAGTGTTTCTCTCGGGGCAGTAGAGAGATGATCTGAAGAAAAGGGACATAGTCATCACCCCACTGTCATGGTCAGATCATTTCCTACTGAGGTTGGATTTCGCAGCCCCATTCCTCCCCCGCAGGGAGGCGGGACCGACTAGGTGGTTCCGCCCCAGGCGCCTAATGGAGCCGGAAGGATTCCAGAGGGAACTTGGGGAAATACCTGAAACCCTGGTACACAATTCGGCTGATTCCCTGGTGGCTGCTTGGAACACCGCAGCATCAGGGGCCTTAGACCGAATTGCGCCTAAGTGACCTTTCCGTGGCAGTGGATCCCGGAAAGCTCCCTGGTTTACCGAGGAGCTCCGGGAGATGAAACGCCAGAAGAGACGTCTGGAGCGCCACTGGAGGGCCAGAAAAACCGAGTCTGACCGAACACTATTAAGAATTTACATCAGATCTTACTTAGTGGCGATAAGGGCGGCAAAACGATCCTATTTTTCCGCTCTTATTGCGTCCGCAGATTCTCGTCCAGCCGCCTTGTTTAGGGTGACTCGCTCCCTCCTTGCAAAAGGGGGGAGCGAGGAACACTTACAAGGCAGAGCTGAGGAATTCGCTGAGTTTCTGTCGGATAAAGTCACTCAGATTCGGTCGAACCTGGACTCTGGCAGGGCAGAGTCCATAGAGTTGACAGGGGCAAGTCTTAGTCCACCATTATGGGAAGAGTTTGGGCCTGTTTCTCCTGAGGATGTGGACAGGGCTGTGGGAGCGATGGGTACCTCCACCTGTTTATTGGACCCGTGTCCCTCCTGGCTGGTCTCGGCCAGCAGGGAGGTGGCACGCGGCTGGATCCAGGCGGTGGTCAACGCTTCTTTGAGGGAGGGATCCGTACCGCAGTCGTTAAAAGCTGCGGTGGTGCGACCCCTCCTGAAGAAGCCTTCCCTGGATCCAGCTGACTTGAAGAACTATCATCCGGTCTCCAACTTACCTTTTTTAGGGAAAGTTGTGGAGAAGGTGGTGGTGACTCAGCTTCTGCAGCTCCTGGATGAAACAGATCATCTAGATCCTTATCAGTCGGGCTTCAGGCGCGGCTACAGTACAGAAACTGCCTTGGTCACTCTGATGGATGATCTCTGGCGGGCCCAGGATGGGGGTAACTCCTCCATCCTGGTGCTACTTGACCTCTCAGCGGCTTTCGATACCATCGACCATGGTATCCTTCTGTATCGTCTCGGCGAGTTGGGAGTGGGAGGCACCGTTTTGCAGTGGTTCTCCTCTTATCTCGCCGATAGGATGCAGTCGGTGTTAGCAGGAGGGCAGAGATCGTCCCCTAGGCCCCTATCATGTGGGGTGCCTCAGGGGTCGGTTCTCTCGCCCATCCTGTTTAACATTTACATGAAACCGCTGGGGGAGATCATTCGCAGACATGGGGTGTGTTTCCATCAGTACGCTGATGACACCCAGCTGTACATCACCACCCCGTCTGACTTCAGTGAGGCAGTTGATGTAATGTGCCGGTGCCTGGACGACGTTAAGATCTGGATGGGGAGGAACAGACTCAGACTTAATCCTGACAAGACTGAGTGGCTGTGGATACTGCCTCCTAAGGACTATGACAACTGTCCCTCCTTGGTCTTCGAGGGAGCAAAACTGACTCCCTCGGATCAGGCCCGCAACTTGGGGGTCCTCCTAGATCCACAGCTAAAATTGGATCATCATCTTTCTGCTGTGGCTAGGGGGGCCTTTGCACAGGTTCGCCTGGTGCACCAGTTGCGGTCATACTTGGAGAAGGAGGCTCTACTCACGGTCACTCATGCCCTTGTCACCTCCCGTTTGGACTATTGCAATGCGCTCTACATGGGGCCACCCTTGAAGAGTATCCGGAGAATTCAGTTGGTGCAAAATGCTGCTGCGCGTGCTGTGGTGGGTGTGCCAAGGTACACCCACGTGACACCTATACTCCGCCAGCTGCATTGGTTGCCCTCGGTCTCCAGGTCCAATTCAAGGTGTTGATCACCATCTTTAAAGCCCTTCATGGCTTAGGGCCAGGCTATCTCCGGGACCGCATTCTGCCTCATACTTCCCTCCGACCGGTTAGGGCCCACAGAGTTGGCCTCCTCCAGGTCCCGTCGGCCAAGCAATGCCGACTGGCGGGCCCTAGGGGGAGAGCCTTCTCTGTGGCTGGCCCCGCGCTCTGGAACCAACTTCTCCCAGAGACCCGAACTATCCCCACTCTGCTGGCCTTCCGAAAAGCCGTTCAGACATGGCTTTTCCTGCAGGCTGGGGGTAGAGTTTAATCCACTCGAGCTCACCCCCAAGTATGTATGGTTGTTGAATGGTTGCTCGATATTTTTTTTATACTGTGTTTTTAAATTTTTATATCTGTTTTTAATTGATATTTAATATTTGGTTTATTCTTGTATTTTTCTCTGTTGTACGCCACCCTGAGTCCTTCGGGAGTTGGGCGGCATATAAGAATACCAAAATAAATAAATAATAAATATATATATAGCAATAGCACTTTTCTTATATACCGCTTCATAGTGCTTTACAGCCCTCTCTAAGCGGTTTACAGAGTTCAGCATATTGCCCCCAACAATCTGGGTCCTCATTTTACCGACCTCGGAAGGATGGAAGGCTGAGTCAACCTTGAGCCTAGTGAGATTTGAACAGCTGAACTGTTGAACTAGCAGTCAGCCTGCAATGGCTGCATTTAACCACTGCACCACTTCAGCTCTTATATAAGTCTAAGTGCTATTGCTATTGCTATATTCAAGGAAGAACCATGCAGCATTATTTGCAGGAGTTCATTCACGAGGTGATTGATTAGTGAGTGACTGTTTGAAAGGTCTCCCAATCTAGAAAAGAGGACAACTGGCACACTAAACTGGGGTGTCAAACTCACGGCGTCACATTGTCACGTGACATATCGCGACACTTTCCCCCCTTCGCTAAACCCAGTGAGGGTGTGGCCAGCGTGTGACGCATCTGGCCCATGGGCCGCGAGTTTGACACCCCTGCACTAGATGAATCTGCAAAGGCCACAGCTGCCACCTATTCTTTGAGTAGCAGCTATAAGTCCAGGAAGACTCCCAGATTGTGCAGCAGCCTTGAAGGGCAAAGTAAACCCCACCCAAGACTAAAGATCCAACGTTTTTAGAATCCGGGAAGCCAAATATCCACAGCCACTCAGTTTGGGCAGGATTGGCCCTGAATCTGCTCCTTCGCATACAGACATGCACACACTTCAGGCACTGGGAGGGCTCCTTGACAGGATCAGACTGTGACCAGGATGTACTGTTGGGTATCATCAGTGTGCTAATGCAATTTGACTCTGAACTAACTGATAAGCTCACCTTGCAAATAATGATGTTAAACGAAAGGAGTGAGAACATCAAGCTCTGAGGCACATCCTGAGAATCCCTGGATTTAATCACACACACACTCACACACACACACTCACACACACACACACACACAAAAAATCAGCAATTGACTGGGACTGACTCAGGGGCGGATTCCTCTTATTTTCTGCTACCGGTGCACATCGCAACATTGTGCGCATGCGCGTGCGCCCTCTCGCGTGACTTCAGCTCTCTGCGCATGTGCAGAAGGACAATTTCACTTCTGCACATGCACAGAGAGCCAAAAACCGCGAAAAATTCTAAAAAAAGATGGTAGCGCGCACGGACCGGCAAAGAAAGCACCAGAGCCGTTGCGCAATCGGCGGGCCCCTACCGGAACAGTGGAGTGGACCGCACCGGTAGGAACCCACCACTGGACTGACTGTTAAAAAGTGAGGAGAACCATTATAACATAGTATCTCCATTTCCTAAACCTTACAATTGGTCCAGAATAATACCATAATTGATACCATCATTGGGAGACAAAGGACAATTAAAATGGATGCACCACCTCTATCCTGGCTCCCACCAAAAATCATCAACAAGTACAACCAATGCAACCTTCAGCCTGAAACAGGTCCAGTTAATTAGTTTCCTCCAGGAGCCTCTGAACTGTTGTCCAATCACCCGCTCAACAACTTCCCAAGAAAGGGAAGACTGAAGATTGGGCGATAACAGACCAGAGGAATTGGGTCCAACAATAGCCTCTTGAGAAGAGGGCATGCTACCATCTCTTCCAGGCTGGAGGGAATATATACCCTTTCTCAGAAAGGTTGACATCACTGCATGGACAGGTCACCTCCCAAGGTTGTCTTAACAACCCAGGAGGGAACTGGATCCAAAAATGAGGTAGCCAAGTTCACAATACAAAAATACTTGTTTATTTCATCAAGTGTCACAGACTCAGACTCACTTGAGATAACCCTTCAAGGGCATCCACCATTTTATGAGACGTTGTTTTCCTAAAGGATTTGTCAGTTGGCTATAGAAACTTACTGGATGGATGGATGGATGCATAAAATTCTTTTTCTATGACAGCCTTATGTTAAGGGTTTTTATGAATTATGTACAAAGACCATTTCTAAGTTAGTCACTCCTAGTTCAATTCAGTTCAAACCTTTATTGTCAGAGTACAACATGTGTACTATGAGATTGGCTGAGCCTCCCTTCATGCACCCCCCTCAACACAATACAACTCACAGTGAAAGACAGAAAAAGTTCAGATCACATCAGCATATTAAACATAAGTATCTTTTTACTTTTGGTCCAATTTTGTACTTTTATACATCTATAAATTAACTTTCAGTCTTGTCCCTTTGCCCATGCTTTTGAAAAGAAATTGGTATCGGTAGTTACAATCAAATATCTATTCAGCTGAATAGTTATACATGCCAAGTTTTTTAAAACTAGAATCAGGGGCTTTTATAAAAGCTGAAAAATCGTTATTACCGGACCAATCTTTGTGAACCTTGAAACTCTTTTGGTATTTTATGCTTTAACACAGCTTGCCCTTGGGAGTGAGATGGAGGGAGGCAGTTAAGGTGGCTCATGGTGAGATGGACTCACAATTTCTGCTCAAGGAGCAGGAGGTAACTGTCATTTGCACAGTTTTGAGTTGTATTTCAGTTGTGTCCTTTCCAGAATTGAGATGCCCAACTCACAGTCATTCCTACCCTAATGAACTCTAGATAGGACTGTGCAATGCACTCTACCTGGGGCTGCCCTTGAAGAGCATTTAGAAGCTGCTATTGTTGCAGAATATAGCAATATAGGCCATCAACAGTTCACATATAGAGATAGTGTTAGAGAGGTAGAGATACAGAGAAAGAGTTAGATATTTGCACATATGACACCACAGCTCTGTGAGCTGCATTCGTTCTCATTGTGCTTCCAGGTGCAATTCAAGGTGCTGATAGTCACCTCTAAAGCCTTAGTAAGACAACACCTAGAGTACTGCATCCAGTTTTGGTCACCACACTATAAAAAAAGATGTTGAGACTCTAGAAAAAGTGCAGAGGAGAGCAACCAGGATGATTAGGGGACTGAAAACTAAAACATATGAAGAGCGGTTGCAGGAACTGGGCATGGCCAGTCTAGTGAAGAGAAGGACCAGGGGAGACATGATAGCAGTGTTCCAATATTTGAGGGGCTGCCACAGAGAGGAGGGGGTCAAGCTATTTTCCAAAGCATCTGAAGGCAAGACAAGGAATAATGGATGGAAACTGATCAAGGAGAGATTCAACCTAGAAATAAGGAGAAATTTTCTGACAGTGAGAACAATCAACCAATGGGATAGCTTGCCTTCAGAAGTTGTGGGAGCTTCATCACTGGAGGCTTTCAAGAAGAGATTGGACTACCATTTGTCAGAAATGGTGTAAGGTCTGCTGCTTGGGCAGATTGGTTTGGCATGATCTGTTTTTAACAAACCTGTGCTGGCTGCTACTTATTACTTTACTTGTTTCTAGATGTTGGCAGATCTGGTTTTTTTTTTTTTTTTTCTTTTCCAGTATCTTCCCGGGTATTGATGTTAGGCTTGATATTGGTCTGTAGTTTCATGGGTCTGGTTTTTTCCCTTTTTTTTTTTTTTTTTTGAAGATGGGAACCACATCAGCTCTTTTCCAGTCCTCAGGTAGTTCCCTGGTGTTCCAGGATTTTTGCCCGATGACAGCTTAGCTACACAGGAAAACCAGGATGTTGGGGAATAAAATCTCATAGAGGCGATTTAGATCTTTTCTTGGAATTCAGACAGTTAGAAATAAAGCCGAGATTAAAAGTCTAATAGAAAATATTTATTTCAGTACAAAAACAATAAATCCTGAATAAACTACATTGTGCTGAGTAACACGACCGTTCAGGTCAGCAGCTAAGGCAGAAGAGAATTAATGGTGGTTTAGGAATGCACACATGCGCACTCATTATCACGTGTTCTGCTTATGTTGGAATGTACCATAATATTAGGATAGGGGTGCATCACCCTGCATAGACATACAACTGACAATATTCACTACGTGACACAGGATGGGTTCTGCTCCGTTATCGTATGCACATGCATTCTTAAGCTTGCTCTCTAGAGAGAAGATGTAGAGTGGATTAGGTCAGCCAATTCCTCAGCAGGTCCATTAACACAGCAAGTCTGCTCTTAGCGATTCGGGATTTGGCTTGCTGTCAAATAAGGAGTTGGGGGTTTTTTTGCTTCCTCTCTCTAATGTTTGCAATAAGAATCCGGTCATAGCGGAATATGACGCAGCTACAAGGCAGGGAAGCTGAAAGTGGCTTTTCACAAATTGCCACAAAAGGAGAAAAAAAAAGAAATTGCATAGCAATCACTGTTCTAGATTTCAGTGAGAAAAGGTTAAAAAAAATCAAGCAGGATGGAACTTGCTGCTGATAAACTGAACCCTCACAACCCTGAAGCATTTTTCTTCCTTACTGTAGAAACCTTTATAGCTCCAACAGGCATCAACCAGAATGTGGAGTTAGACCACATGTGAAGAGGTCAAAATTTGTGCTGACACTTTCAGCTGGCTTGTAGAATTTTGACTGGAGCTGTCTATGGAGATTCTCAGTCATCCAGGTCGTGGTTGTCCCAAAGGTGCTTTTTCAAGAGGCAACTGGACTTTCTGGTTTTTCTTTGAAGACGTTTCACTTCTCATCCAAGAATATTCTCCAGCTCTGACTGGAAGGCGGGGAATGGAAGGATTTATATTCCTTGCAGACAGCTGGTCATTTGCATTCTTTTAGAATGTCTTTGAGGCCACTTGGAGGTTTTATCTGTGTCGTCAGGGTCACCCGAGTAGTGCAATATCATACGACATCATCTATCTCCAGTCTAAAACACAGTCCTTTCAACAGTTCCAGGAAGGCTCCACATCCATTTGCACTCCTTCAGAACCTTGGGGTGTAATCCATCCTATCCTGGTGATTTAAACTCGTCTAGGGTAGACAGGTGTTCACTTACCATTTTCTTCCCTATTTTAACTTGTGTTCCTAATATGTTTTTTGTGGTGCTGTTTTTGATAGGTTGGACTGTTTTTTCCCTTTGTGTAAAGACAGGTGCAAAACACCTTCTTGCCACTTTCTCCCAGCAATGGACCAATTGTTTCCTTGATTATTATTTTTTTAATATGTTGGAAGAAGCTTTTTTTGTCGCAAGCCTTTGTTCATTGTGAGTCTTAGTTTTCCTCACTTCATCTTTACAGGCTCAGGCTATTTGCTGATATTCTGCCTTAGTTATTGCCTACCTGTCAATCATTTTGCTAAATTAGAATGCTGGAGGGCTGCGGGAAATCTATATGCCAAAATAACCCATTCCTGCCTTAGAGGTTTGGGATGTACAAAATGAATAAGTTTGTAACCTAATAACACACTATTAAGTTTAATGGGTGCTGTAGTTTCCTTTCAAGGCAGGAGACAGCAACGTAAAAGGAGAAGGACCAAGAGTTTGATCTAGTGGTAAATCCCTGTTTAAACCGTAAAGGGTGCATCTTTTAAAGGAAGAACACAGAACTTCCCAGTTTCAGTCCACCAGCATATTCAGAAAAAGAGACTTCTCAAAGTCCATCGAGACTCCCTAGCTCAGGTATCAGCAACCTGCGGCTCCGGAGCCGCATGCAGCTCTTTGGGCCCTCTGCTGTGGCTCCCTATCGGGTGATCCCACCACTGGCTGGCCCCGCCCTTCATCCTCCCCTCCCAGTCACTCCTCGCCTGGCCTGAGAAGGTAAGGGCGACGGTGGGGGATGGAGAAGCAGCCGAGACAGAGAGATACAGAGAGACAGGGGGAGAGAGAGACACAGAGAGATATGGGGGGAGGGGGATATATGTATATATATATATACATATATATATATATATATATATATATATATATATATATATATATATATATATATATATATATATATATATATATATATATATATATATATATATATATATATATATATATATATATATATATATATATATATATATATATATATAAAGGGTTTTGTGGTTCCCGGTGTTTTTTAACAACCGGTTCTCTGCCCTAATGACCGTGGCTTGGGGGTCATGTGACTGGTAAGTGACATTGAGTTGGCCACGCCCACCCAGGTTTTGTGGCTCCTGGTGTTTTCTTTTCTGAGGGAAACAGGTCCAAGTGGCTCTTTGAGTGCTTAAGGTTGCAGACCCCTGCCCTAGCTGAAACCTTGAGCCATTGACAGTGCTAGACTAGATGTACCAAATTGTATGATTGCATATTTTTATTCGTTCTGTAAGATCCCTTTGTGATTGCTCTGGCATTTCCAAGGTGATCTTGGTGTACTGAGTGTAGTTTAGGGTTGGGATGTTGGGAAAATCAAGCTGAGCTCTCTGAATTGGCTCAGTCCAGCCTAGAAAATCTTGATTGCTCTAAGATTAAAATTGTAATTACCCTCCAAAGAAAGGTATGCGCCATTAAACCAGATTTCAGCCGGGAATGTGTTTTTCCCCAGCTGAGTGGTGCAGAAGTTTAGAGGTGGAGCTCCCACCTCACAATCAGGAGGCTGTGAGTTTGATTCTAAGAAGAGGCAGATATTTCTCTCTCTGGGCACGATGTGAACATATCTGCTGAATATAACTCCGCATTGGCAACAGGAAGGGCATCCGGCCAGTAAGCTCCATTCAGTTGCCCAGACTCCACCCCGCAAGGGATTATGGGGTCATTAAATGAGGATGAGGATGTGTTTTCCCCCAGCTGAGTGGTGAAGAGGGGGTAATGGGAGATCTTTTGCAGTTCTTCTCCATTTCCTGAAGGTCCCTGAAAGGTTGAGAAGCTCATCACAAGACAGCTGCACTTGTTGTCTCTTTCCTTCCCCAGGAAGCTGCAAAAATTTTGAAGAGTGAAAAAGGAAAGTGTGAAAGCAGATAATGGAGCATGTCTCCCTTTCTTATCCTGGAGCTCCTGCTTCGAGTCCTGATAAACAAGAAGCAGAACTGCTCTGGGTACCAGATGGAGAGTTGAAATTGGCAAAGATCAGTTAGTGGCAGCAGTTTGGAGAAACTCAGCCAACCCACTCCAGCTCCCCTGGGAAGTGTCTGTACTTGTGAGAATCACACTTTCTTGCAGATCAGATGCCTCCCACCTTGATGTGGTGCGCAAAGGTCAGCTTTGTGAGGCTTTGACGCCCTCTAGTGCCCACTTGGAGCAAGAGCAGTATCTGAAAGTACCCATTTCCTTCCTGCAGAGCTGCTGCTGCTTGGGTGGCTGTTTATCAGGATGAAATTCAAGAAGTGCAACCTTTCTTAATATCAGGAAAGAGATCATTCTGAGGTTTGTTGTTGTGTGAGAGCGCGATGTTTATTCCCCAAGCGGGGGGGGAGGGGGGAAGGTATATATATATATATATATATATATATATATATATATATATATATATATATATATATATATATATATATATATATATATATATATATATATATATATATATATATATATATATATATATATATATATATATATATATATATATATATATATATATATATATATATATATATATATGGATGCTTCTACCTGGCAAGCTTGGCTTATTTTTGGAGCTGCCCTCCTCCTGCCCAACTTTGCAAGAGATGAATAATAGCAACACATCCCTGCACTGGGCCTGATCAGATGCTTTGGATGCTACTAATGCGGAGAAGTGGTACAGATGGTGAAGGAGGAGGAGGAGGTGCTAGAGTAGCAAAAAAAAAAAAAACCTGGAGGTGGGGAAGGGAGGGTCAGATCTAGCTCAGTGCAGGAAATCTCTTAAGGGAATGCTTTCATTGTTGCATTGAAATACCTTAATATTCAGCTAAAATATAGCAATAGCAATAGCACTTAGACTTATATACCGCTTCATAGTGCTTTTACAGCCCTCTCTTAAGCGGTTTACAGAGTCAGCTTATTGCCCCCAACAATCTGGGTCCTCATTTTACCCACCTCGGAAGGATGGAAGGCTGAATCAACCTTGAGCCGGTGAGATTTGAACTGCCGAACTGCAGCTAGCAGTCAGCTGAAGTAACCTGCAGTGTTGCACTCTAACCACTGCGCCACCTGGGATCTCTACCCTGCTTGGACTAAACCCAATGTTCAGGAGGTCCTAAATGGGACTGTTTCCCTACTATCCTTGTGGATTGTCCTTTCCCTCTGGGACCAATGTGCCCCAGAAGACTGCGCCAAGCCAGAGGAGTACGGGGGGGGGGTGGCTTCTGAAAAAGCTTGCATAGTTGAAGAGAGCAAGGGACAGTAAGGAGAAAGGAGGAGAGGGGAAAGCGAAGGAGGGCTCTTGTAACAGCAGTGAGTCCTCGCTGGAGTGTGACTCTTGCTAGCCCTCTGCAAGTGGATGGACCAAATTCTTGCCCTGCAGAATTGTGTGCAAAGACTAATGTAAACAAAGGCATCTTTGGGATATGACATTTCAGAACTGAAAATGGCTCTTTGTAGAGGGGTGTGTCCAATTCCTCTGCTTGAACTTCCCGTCTTACATTCTTGTCCACTGCTCCAAGCTGCTCTGTGTTGGAATAAAGGTTAGTCCAGGTTCACTGTGCATACTTTTAGTTGGGTGTGGGGAAATCAACACTGAAGCCGAAATCACGTTTTTGGCAGGCTGCTGCAGTTCTTTGTCTCATTCTCCTCTAATACCGCTATCTAATATTTGGCTTCCTCTGCAGTGAGCATGTTGGTCCACGGACCGCGGCAGTCTCCTTGTTAAGGATAACTGAAGAACATTTACTTTTTTCCGTGGGTTGTGTTGCCCTTATTATAGAACAATTTGTAATTCAGTAGCATTGACTCTCGTGAAAGGGGGGGGGCTATGTGAAAGCAAGAGCGGAAGGAAAACACATGTTTTTCAGGGCACAGACATGTGCACAGGCTCATAACTTTATGACAAAGGATCCAAGCAAGACAGAAAGGATGATTTCTCCCTGGAAAGGAGCAAGAGTTAACATCTATATTTAACTGGAGAGGGTCAGGGATAGGGATGGGTTCTAACTTACCTCGCTGCCGGTTCACTTCCTCCTGCGCCACGTGGGCATGTGCGCGTTGCATGCTGCGCGGCCACACAGGCACAGTGCCAAAAACCTAGCTTCTGCGCATGCGCAGAAGCAAAAAATATGGCACCGCCTATGGCACCACCGAGAGAGCCGGTTCGGGGGTGTGGCCAGCCAGCCATCGCTGCCGGTTCGGCGAGCGGGGGGAAATTCCCGCTACCAGTTCTATAGAACCAGTCTGATCCGGCAGCAACTCACCTCTAGTCGGGGGGGGGGGTAGCAAAAATACCCTTCAGTATAGCCCTTTCCTCAATTTGGGGAGTTTGTTGGGCTCTTGAAGGCAACCACAGTTCTCCAAATCAAGCCAGCCAAAGGACCCTTTATAACTTATTGGGATGGTGTAGAATGTTAAAATGACCCTTAGACCCACCTTCTGGTCAATGTCTGGAAACCAAGGAAAGGAAAGGAATGCTTAAAGGTGGCCCTGAGGCAGGAGGGATCCTATAGGATTGTTACAGCCCTGCCATACCCAAAGCCCTGGGGGTGGGGTGGGGGTCAATGCTATGGTTTTGCCAGTGTATGTTTGGTTAATGTGAGAACAATTAACCAGTGGAAAGGGTTGCCTTCAGAAATCGTGGGTGCTCCATCACTGGAGGTTTTTAAGAAGAGATTGGACAGCCATTTGTCCAGAATGGTGTAGGGTCTCCTGCTTGTGCAGGGGGTTGGACTAGAAGACCTCCATGGTCCCTTCCAACTCTGTTATTTTGTTAATTCTGATTGGAGGTCTGAGTCCCCAACCTTATAGGTGTAAGTTCTGGGAGATTCATCCTGAAGGGCTGCTTGAGATATGCTTCCTCAAATTCTGTGCTTAGGCCCCTTTTATATAAATGGTATAAGATGGTTTTATACTAAGGTGACCAGATTTTAATATTTGTAAAGCGGGACACCATTGACAGGGGGGGAGTTTCTAGGGGAGCAAGATGGGAGGGGTCCGTCTCTCTTATCCTGCAGCTTTGTGCACCCCCCCAAACACCCCCCTTTCATCGCAGCCAGGGGTGGGTTCCTACCGGTGCGGGCTTGCCTGTTCGTTGCTGCAGAAGCTGGTGGCATTCGCAGCGCGAGGCTTCCCCCACCTGCTTTCCCCGGCCGCCGGGACGCCACCATTTTCATTCTTTTGCCCTCTGCGCATGCGCAAAGCGTTCTGCTTGCGCAGAGGGCAAAAGAACGCAAATGGCGGTGTCCCAGCGGCCGGGGAATGCGGGCGGGGGAAGCCCCACACCACGAACGCCACCAGCTTCTTCGGCTCTGCGGCAACGAACGGGCAAGACCACCGCCACCGCTGCCCCTCTCACTGCCCTCCCTCCCCACCTGGCAGGAGGAGGCAGGCGAGGCAGGAGGCAGAGGGGTGTGCAGGGCAAATTCAAATTCAAAAAGCGGGACTTTTTTGAAACGCCGGGGGACGCGGGACAAATTATTCAAAAGCGGGACTGTCCCGCCAAAAGCGGGACGTCTGGTCACCTTATTTTATACCAACACATTTCATCTTCAGTGCCCATCAGAATCATCCGCTCCTTTGTACGAAGCTTCAAAAAATGTATAATACAGTGTGTAGAACCACAGCCTCTTCTCTTCTCTTCCAAAATGGGTTTCTGAGGTTTTTAGGGAAACGTTAATAATGGGGAAATGTTGCATTATTTTTACCTCCTTTGACGTCCCCAACAAGACTATTTCAGCCAGGTCTTTTCTTCCAGATGGGAGAGGCTGCAGATGTTCTGTGCTATATTCTTCTAATGGGTACTTTGAGATTTTAGGAGCAAGTTGCAGGCATTTCCTGAAAATAGGTGCCGGAGGAGGACTTGCCTCATTTCAAACCGGCTACTGTGGAGGATGTTGGTAGTTCTGTAGAACAAAAGGTTGCTTTGCCAGCCCTTCTATTATTCCCAGTCTGTAGGATGCTCTCCCACAGAATCCAACTTTCAGGGTTGTTTTTTTTCAGAGCAGGCAGATATGTCTCCAGACAAAATACTTAGCTAGAGCCATCCCCCGCTTTTATTTTCAAAACAATCTTTTGGAGCCTAAAACGCTTTTAGAAATAAATATACCGTATTTTTCGGAGTATAAGATGCACCTTTTTCCTCCCTAAAAGTGGCTGAAAATTTGGGTGCGTCTTATACTCTGAATGTAGCTTTTTCAGAGCTTTTTTTCCAGCCCTAACTAGGTGCTAACAGATCTTCCCAGCTCTTACCTTGCAGGCTTTTTCATTGTTACTCTCTCCGAAGAATGTTTTTCCAGCCCTAAGTCTTTGCAGAATTTTTTTTCATTGCTCTACTTGCTCCGAATAAGTTTTTTTTCTAGCCCTAACCAGGTGCTAACTATCTTCCCAGCTCTTACTGGCTTGCAGGTTCTTTCATTGTTATTCTCTCAGAAGGTTTTTTTAAGTCCTAACCAGGGGATAAAATAATGTGCTGAAGCTGCTCCGAATAAGTTTTTTTCTAGCCCTAACCAGGTGCTAACTATCTTCCCAGCTGTTACTGGCTTGCAGGCTCTTTACTCTCTCTGAAGAAGGTTTTTTTAAGTCCTAACCAGGGGATAAAATAATGTGCTGAAGCTGACCAGACTAAGGACGCTAGCCAGATGAATACCTGGTAGGTAGATTCCCCCCCCCTATTTTCCTCCCCAAAAATTAATAGTCTTATACTCTGGTGCATCTTATACTCCGAAAAATACGGTACATCTAGAGCTGGTGCTTTGGCTTTCAGCAGGCTAACTTATTTTTTTTTTAATGGAAAAACTATTTTAATGTATAAAAAGTAATATAGGACCAAGAAATTTGTGCATTGATACATTGGTACCCACAGGCTCAGGTTGGCAAATCCGTTTTCTTGCTGACTCCTGTATTGTTTTCTTTCTGGTTGCCAGGAGGTAATGATCCAGCGTTAGCATTGCATTGTTCATGATGATGTCCGGACTGCCGGAAGCCTTGAGCCGGCTGAGAGCAAATTCTCTCCGCAGCTGCTTCAGCCTGGCAGGGCCCTCAGAGTCCACCATGGTCGCTGTACCCATTGATATCGACAAGGATGAAGTTCGGATCCTCAAGGTTTGTTTCCACAGCAACAGCTTCAACATGGGCAAGAACTTCAAACTGGTGAAATGTACAGTCATGACGGAGATACGGGTGAGTTTCGTGAATCAGTCTCATTGATTGATGGCTTCTTGCAATGGGCTTGGATCCATGTCCTTCTGGTTTACATCAGTGTTCCTCAAATTTGGTGAGAGCTACTTTGGTGTAGTGGTTAAGACATCAGACTAGAAACCAGGAGACCATGAGTTTTTATTTATTTATTTATTTATTTATTTATTTATTTATTTATTTATTTATTTATTTATTTATTTATTTATTTATTTATTTATTTATTTATTTATTTATTTATTTATTTATTTATTTATTTATTTATTTATTACGGTTTTCTTATATGCCGCCCAACTCCCGAGGGACTCAGGGCGGCGGTTTTTGTCCCCATCTTAGGCATAAAGCCAGCTGGGTGACCTTGAGCCAATCACTGTCTCTCGGCTCTAGGAAGGAGGCAATGACAAACCACTTCTAAAAAAAACCTTGCCCAAAAAACCTGCAGGTTCTTGTCCAGCAGTCTCTGAGAACCAGACACCATTGATCAGAAGTAAACAAGCGAACTTGGCAGTTGTAACATGGGTGGACTTCAAACTTCCAGAATTCCTCAGAATGCTGGCTGGAAATATCTGGGAATTGAAGTCCACATATTTTTAAAAATTGCCAAGTTTGGAAAAAACACTGATTTAAATGAACAGAATGTCCTGTATTAAAAGGTGCACAAGTGTATATATATCACCAAGGTATGTGTTCAATGTCTTTCTGCACATTATGTGTAAATTGCATCCCCTCCCTTGCCGATTCCCAGTCATTGAGGCCCAGAGTGTAATCAGGGGTGGCCAAACTATGGTTCTTTGAGGACCTGTGGACTTCAACTCCCAGAATTCCTGAGCTAGCCATGCATGCATGGGTAGCTCAGGAATTCTGGGAGTTGAAGTCCACAGATCCTCAAAGAACCATAGTTTGGCCACCCCTGGTGTAGATGATTACTTCTTCGGCCTTTTGGGCAATGGGGAGGAGGGAAGCAGAGTGGAGGCAGGCCTTCCTTTTGAACTTGTTTTCCCATACCCATCCTTAAAATTGCACAAAACCCGAAAAACCGGCCAAAATTGCATCACCAACATTTAGCAACAGAATCTCAGGCTCCTGCGGGCTTTTGGCTGATTATCCTTGACCAAGGACTGCTAGAGTTCAAGGAATTGGCTTTTTACAAAAGTAGACCTCTTTTAAAACAGGCTGCCACACACCTCCCCTCACCCCCATCAGAATGAATTAAAATTGACAAATTTTTAATGGCCAAGGGCTAAAAACAGGAGCAGCGAACTTTGTGTGTGTGTCTAAAGACCATATTTTCCTTAATTTCCCAAAGCCATAGAAAACAGGCTAGTGGCACTGTGACAATATTAAAATGAACAGGGCTAACATTTTATTTGGGGAAAAAATGTGCGACTAAAAATTGGCGATTGGGGTAGAGCAGGGGTCAGCAACCTGCATGTGGCTCTTTCATCCCTCTGCTGCGGCTCCCTGTCGCTCAAAATGTGTGTCACAACCGCCAATGTGTGATACCCGCTGGCACGCAATTTATTGAGCTTTTCAACCCCCGGCAGGCCAATCATGGATAAATCCAAGAAAATAAAAGTTTCAGAAGAAAACAGAATGTTGAATTCAACTACATATGCTAGTTCTGTGGCCACACAGGAAATAGTCAGGCATGGGAAGGGTTTTGTGGCTCCCGATGTTTTCTTTTCTGTGGGAAACGGGTCCAAATGGCTCTTTGAGTGTTTAAGGTTGCCAACCCCTGGGGTAGAGTAATCTTTAGGGCTATTAAAAAAGGGGGGCTGGGGACTGCACATAACCCAGCAGCTAAGGTTGGTGACCCACAGACTAAGCCATTTAGGGGTTTAATTTAACCCTAAATTAACCCTAGGCAAACTAGACATTGAGAAAAGCAGGGTTGTCCAAAGATTAGCCAATGGGGGAGAAGTGGAATCAGTGAAATTCTTAGGTATCCTTGCCCTTACTGGATTGTTATACACACACATGCACATACAAACATGCAGTTTTTTGGAATATATGTGTGTTTAATCTATATAATCTAGTTTTTGTAATATTTCTGGTACTTTTGCCAATTGTAGGGCTAAATCTAAAGCTGCTACTCTGCCTCTTGTACATGAATAATGACGTTTTGGCAATATCAGTTTCAATATTCAGAGAACATTAGAATGTAGCTAAGTGGAACATACCTGTTTAGAAGCAGTCTACTTCTGAATTTAGCCTTGGGACAAAGCAAAAAGAAGATGTATTGTCTGTTTGCTTTGCGGATATTCTAGAGAGTGAACTGTTCTTGAGAATAAAATGCTGAACTAGTATTTTGGGTGCAATATAGCAAAGTGCTTCTTAAATTCAAAATATATTCTACTAAGCCTCTTCTGAGTACCGTATTTTTCGGAGTGTAAGACACACCTTAGTTTTTGGGGAGGAAAATAGGTGGGGGGAAATCTGCCTACCAGGTATTCATCTGGCTAGCGTCCTTAGTCTGGTCAGCTTCAGCGGAGTATAAGACACACCTTAGTTTTTGGGGAGGAAAATAGGGGGGGAAAAATCTGCCTACCAGGTATTCATCTGGCTAGCGTCCTTAGTCTGGTCAGCTTCAGCACATTATTTTATCCCCTGGTTAGGACTTAAAAAACCTTCTTCGGAGAGAGTAACAATGAAAGAGCCTGCAAGCCAGTAAGAGTTGGGAAGATCGTTAGCACCTAGTTAGGGCTAGAAAAAAACTTATTCGGAGCAAGTAGAACAATGAAAAAAACCCTGCAAAGACTTAGGACTGGAAAAACATTCTTCGGAGAGAGTAACAATGAAAGAACCTGCAAGCCAGTAAGAGCTGGGAAAATCGTTAGCACCTGGTTAGGGCTAGAAAAAAACTTATTCGGAGCAAGTAGAGCAATGAAAAAAACCTGCAAAGACTTAGGGCTGGAAAAACATTCTTCAGAGAGAGTAACAATGAAAGAGCCTGCAAGCCAGTAAGAGCTGGGAAGATAGATAGCACCTGGTTAGGGCTAGAAAAAAACTTATTCGGAGCAAGTAGAGCAATGAAAAAAACCCTGTAAAGACTTAGGGCTGGAAAAACATTCTTTGGAGAGAGTAACAATGAAAAAGCCTGCAAGGTAAGAGCTGGGAAGATCTGTTAGCACCTAGTTAGGGCTGGGAAAAAAAGCTACATTCGAAGTATAAGATGCACCCAAATTTTCAGCCACTTTTAGGGAGGAAAAAGGTGCGTCTTATACTCCGAAAAATACGGTATATTGTCTCACTTCTTAGGTTTTGTAAGACTTTCAGGGCCCCTTTTCACAAAGCCAGGTACCAACTTTCCCCCAGAAAAACAAAATAAACACATGTGAGATCTTCACACTTTTTTTCCTCTCATTCAGATGCTAATCCAAGGAGGAATGTGCAAAATGATTGTATACATGAAATATTATAGATGACGTCCAAAGTGACATTAGTGGGTTGCCAAAATGTCATTTAGTGCGTTGCTAGTGAGGCATATATATTACAGTGTTTCTTGGCAACTTGAAAAATGTGTTGATTTCAATTCCCAGAATTCCCTGGTTAGATTTTTTTTTTCCTTTGACTCTTCTTTTTAGTTAGAAATGCTTCTTGCACGTCTCCAGATTAAATTCAAATAGAAGATAGATATCTGATTTATTTTTAAAGTATTTTTAAGGTATTGCTCATGTGAATTACCAGATTGTTCTGTTCAGAATTTCTTTTAAGTTCAGAAGTTTCTCACAACCTTGTTATATATATATATATATATATATATATATATATATATATATATATATATATATATATATATATATATATATATATATATATATATATTCCCCTTCCTGCCATTTGTATGGATTTTTCCTTTATAGGAGGTAATAAAGTCAATCCTACAGAGTGGAAGAATTGGTCCTGATATACAGCTTGCTGAGTGCTATGGATTACGTCTGAAGCATGTGAAATCGGACGAGATCCATTGGCTTCATCCAGACATGACAGTTGGTGAAGTCCAGGACAAATACGAATGTTTGCACCTTGAGGCTGAATGGAGGTATGGAGCCTCCTCTTTTGCATCCATCCTGTTTTCACCAACCCTCTTGACCTCAATTCAGAGAAGGTCGTTCATACCAATCTTTCCAGATTAGCTTCGTTCTTGGGTACTAAGGGAGGAGAGAAACAGGGTTGAAGTCCAGTTTTGCTGGGATATCTTATTATGCTTGTTTTCTCTCAGCAAGTCTCATTTGTTTTAATTTTATTAGTACAATGAAACAAACACAATGCATCAAGGAGACTATGATACAGTGATAAAATAAAACTTGATAAGGGAAGAAGGAAAAATATCCATATAATACTAATGTATACAATTAATACAAGTTGTACTGACAGTAGGCGCGGCATTATGGAAAAGAGAACCACAATAAGACATTGCTAGTTGGGGAAGCCAGATGTTGTAGTCTGCTAAATCTGAGCACTAAACTTGAAGAATGCTGGTTTAACTTAAAGTTTGGTGTGCTGTTTAAGGTATGACCTCCAGGTCCGCTACCTCCCCGAAGATTATATCGAACGCTTTCAAGAGGACCGGACAACGCTTCTGTACTTCTACCAACAGGTTGGTCTCCTGGGACTGCAGTCCCTATTTAAAGAGCTGTCCCTGGTGTAACTGTGTTGAGGTTGTGAGGTTGCACCCTCCATTGTGCTTACTAATGCAACTTTATCACATCCTCTAGTTCAGCGGTCCCCAACCATTTTGGCACCAGGGACTGGTTTCGTGGAAGACAATTATTCAACCGACTGGGCTGGGGAACACTTAACCTAGATCCCATGCATGTGCAGTTTCTCTTACCCACCACTCACCTCCAGCTGTGCAACCTGGTTCCTAACAGGCCATGAATTGGTACTGGTCTGCAGCCCGGGGCTTGGGGACCCCTGTTCTAGTTCAACAGCTTGCCTTCAGAAGTTGTGGGAGCTTCATCACTGGAAGCTTTCAAGAAGAGGCTGGACTGCCATCTGTCAGAAATGGTGTAGGGTCTCTTGCTTGGGCGGGGGTTGGACTAGATGACCTGCAAGGTCCCTTCCAATTCTGTTATTCTGTTAATGTTTTTCAAACAGTGTGTAGACTTCAACTCCAAGAATTTCCCTGCCATCGTGCTTTAGTTGAAGATGTAATTTAAATGAATGAATATTTATTATTTAAATGCATTTCATTTAAAGCCCTTACTGTTTTGTCTCTGTGCAAGGACACCGAGTTATCTTTGCTTTTGGAAAGAGTAGTGAGCACCGGTAGAGACCTGGCATCCTTAACTGACCATCTTATTTGTGTCTTTCAGCTCCGGAGTGAATACATGCAACTTTATGCGAGCAAAGTGAGTGAGGGGATGGCCCTACAGCTAGGCTGCCTGGAGCTTAGGTATGTACTTGCTAGGCAGAAGATTGCATCTGACACAAGCA
Organism: Diadophis punctatus similis; assembly: GCA_023053685.1. Lineage (NCBI taxonomy): Eukaryota > Metazoa > Chordata > Lepidosauria > Squamata > Dipsadidae > Diadophis > Diadophis punctatus. The sequence continues at coordinate 28,202,795 of JALIGW010000001.1, forward strand.
TGTTTGGAAAACATGCGAGCAGGGTCAAACTTGTCACGTAGTGAATATTGTCAGTTGTATGTCTATGCAGGGTGATGCACCCCTATTTAATATTATGGTACATTCCAATATAAGCAGAACACGTGATATGATGTTCTTTGCGCATGTGTACATTCCTAAGCCACCATTATTCCCTTCTGACTTAGCTCTTGACCTGAACGGTCGTGTTTTCTTAGCAAAAATGTAATTATTCAGGATTTATTGTTTTTGTACTGAAATAAATATTTTCTATTAGACATTTGATCTCGGTTTTATTTCTAACTGTCTGAATTCCAAGAAAAGATCCAACACCGCTTCTATGAGATTTTATTCTCACCCCAACAAAACTCTTGTGGCTTGCACAGTGATCCTTGCGAAACAGGAACCAAAATCCTGAAGCTGGGACATTGGCAAGAAGAATGATCTGAGGAAACATAAGTTCAAGAAACACAAGCAAAGCCAGAAATCTGAAAGGATGCAATTAGGGAGGAATATTATAAGAAATTGGTGAGCTCCTGCATAATAATAATAATAAAAAAGCAGGCTATTGTTTACAATTTACTGAACAAGCTGTGATGAATGAGTTTTTCACACCAAGCTAAACTATACTGGGTTGGTTTGCATGAGGCATTAACTCTTACAGTAATAGGTGAGTTTTCACATTTAGCTATATCAAAACAAATCGCAATCCTTGTGTTTCTTGCCCGAATCAGATGATAATACTGAATGATATTCTGTTGATGATGAGATGGGAAACGTCAATTTAAAAACACTGGTGTGAGTTTTGTGGCGAATTAGGAATCATGCAAACTTTTAATATCCAATTTTTGCAGGAGATTCTACAAGGATATGCCCCACAACGCTTTAGACAAGAAGTCCAACTTTGAATTCCTGGAGTATGTAGACAACATTTTTAACTATGCTGGTTGATGTTTTCAAAAGTTTCTCATTAGTTGTAGTGATCTTTGCCCGATAGATTTCTTTCTTTCCTATAGTATGCAGCCCTGCTTACATAACCAGACAAAATATTTTCAATGTGTGTAGGTGTGTGTGTTCGTGTATGAAGAGGAAAGAATGTGTATGTGTGGAGAAGAGAGACAGAGACAGGATCTCCCAAAACCCACCCCCAAAGTCACAGTAGCATCTAAGGCTTAACAGCTAATTGCTGTTAATTAATGGGGAGGATGTAAGAGTGATTGATGATGTTTGTACGTTCACATGTTAACATCTTGGACAGGTAGAGAGCACACTGCTCAACATAGAAAGGAAATGTTTGATATAAAACAATAAAAAATATTTAAACTCAAACAGCTAATTGCTGTATTCTTTCTGAGTCTAGTTCCTACCCACGTAACATTACATTCTATTTCATCTGGAAAAACAGAATTTAATCCCCAATGCATCTTAGCTGAAATTGCAACATTTATTTGCTTGAAGAAAGTGGAGCTGGAAAAAGAATCAGTGGTAGGGAAATCGCATGGGGTGAAGAAATGGAATGATGGCGAGTCAAGACACCAATTAATATTCTGTACTGATATCAGTCATCTTAATTGAATTGGAAGGAGTTGATGATCATATATGATTCCACACTACAGTCTAAGTAAGGTTACCAGAGGCCTCCCCATCCAGCTCACAAAGATCTCAGTTCTCGTTTAAAGAATTCATCCCTGGTGTCCTTGCCCAGAGGACATTGTTTATGATCATGGATTATTGGAAAAGGATGCTTGCTTGACAGCAAGGTCATGTTCTCCTGCTTTCTAGCCTGGTGCCTTAACCACTAGACCAAACTGGCTCTAAAAAAAAACACCCTAAATCTAAATAGAAACACCATGAATTAAAATGGCCAGAGGTTGGATACCTACAGATGTGTAAAGGAGCATTTTCTTTCTCTTTAAGGAAGGAAGTGGGACTGGATTTATTCTTTCCTAAGCAGATGCAAGAAAGCTTGAAGGTGAGAAATGTTTTAGCTCCGTATATACATGTTTAAATAAGGGTGGGAATAAGCCATTAGCCGGGCTCTCTGGAGTTGTAGTATGTCTGAGGAAGTCTAGCAGAGCTTCTAGCTTTCCTACAGATACAGATACAGATACAGATACAGATACAGATACAGATACAGATACAGATACAGATACAGATACAGATACAGATACAGATCCTACACCATTTTGGCCAAATGGCAGTCCAATCTCCCTTTGAAAGTCTCAAGTGTTGAAGCTCTCACAACCTCCACAGGCAAGCTGTTCCACTGGTTGATCGCTCTCACTGTCAGAAAGTTCCTCCTTATTTCCAGGTTGAATCTCTCCTTGGTCAGCTTCCATCCATTATTCCTTATCTGGCCTTCTGGTGCCTTGAAAAACAGCCTGACCCCCCTATTCTCTGTTGTAGCCCCTCAAGTATTGGAACACTGTTATCATGTCTCCCCTGGTCCTTCTCTTTGCCAGACTGGCCAAGCTCAGTTCCTGCAACCGCTCTTCCTATGTTTTAGTTTCCAGTCTCCTTATCATCCTGGTTGCTCTCCTCTGCACTTTCTCTAGAGCTTCAATGTCTTTTTTTTAGTGTGGTGACCAAAATTGGATGCAGTACTCTAGGTGTGGTCTAACTAAGGCTATATAGAGTGGTATTAGTACCTCCCTATTCCTAGATTGTATCCCTCTATCAATGCAACTTAGGATTGCATTGGCATTTTTGGCTGCCGCTGCACATTGCTGGCTCATATTTAGTTGGTTGTCCACCAAGACTCCAAGATCCTAGAATTATTCTGAATGGATTTTTCTCCTTTCCCACTCTTTATCTATCTTAGGAATTACTGTAGTAAAAAGTACTTTCTAGCCTGAATTACAGAGGGGGGAAAGTAACTATTTGGTATCCCACCAAACATGGACCCATAAGTCAGAGAAACAAAAAATCACAACTTAATGTTTAAAGCAGGGGTCTCAAACTCGCGGCCCGCGGGCCAACTGCGGCCCGCGGGACAATATTTTGCGGCCCCCCGCCTGGAAAAGCACTTAACCACCTTCCCTCCGGTACTTGAAGAAGATGAAGTCGCCGCTCTGAACGCACTTGGTGCAGGTCAGCCTCCGGCGGTGTTACACAGCGGGCAGCGCTCCACCGCCAAGTACAGTACCTCGGCGTCTCACCAGGGGGAGTAAGTGGCGGTGGAGCGCTGCCCGCTGTGTAACACCGCCGGACGCTGACCTGCACCAAGTGCGTTCAGAGCGGCGACTTCATCTTCTTCGATGGGAGGGACACGGAGAGGCAAGTACCAGCCTGTCAGTCACGCTCTCCACGCCTCACTTTTTTTCTTCTCTTTCCCGTTCAGGCGACAGGACGTTCTGCCATTGGAGGCCCTGCATGGGAGGAGGAGACGCAGGGGTTTCTCAATGGGCGTCTCCTTCTCCCTGGCTGTGTTGTGATCCAATCACATCAAAGAGTGTCACAGACAAGGAGTTTTTTCTTCCTGGCTGTGACTCTCACTGTGATTGGATTGAGGCACATGGAGAAGGAGACGCCCATTGAGAAACCCCGGCGTCTCTTCCTCCTTGATGCTCAGTATTAGCATACAGGGCAAGAAATATACAGGGGGGCACAGCAGAGTGGAGGAGTGCTATTTTTATAAACCAGACAGGTGCGTGCCCACCCTAAAGGCATTTGGCTACTCCTGTGAGTAAAAATCAGGTCCTCTTTAATGTTGCCGAAGGTCATGCTAGGCAGCTAGGGGGACTAGGAAACTCTATTTCCGCTCATCCAGAGCACCTTGTGCTGAAGTGGGTATCTCAAGGCACCATAGGCCTAAGTTTTTGGTACGCAGCCCCAAATATGTCTTGCTCAAAGCCTGCAGTGAAGAGAAAGGTTGATGATGAGCACAGACAATTTCAGGAAAAGTGGGAAAAGCAATATTTCTTTATTGAGCACAAGGGCATCCCAACTTGTCTTATTTGCACAGAGAAAGTTGCAGTGCCCAAAGAATACAATTTGAAGCGTCATTACACAACTAGACATGCTGAGGAGTATGCAAAGTACCAGGAAGATGAGAGAGCCAACCAGGTTGCTAAACTTAAGACATGTCTGCTGAGGCAACAAGATTTCTTTAAGAAAGCAACCAAAGAGAATGATGCAGCAGTTGAAGCCAGCTACGTAGTTAGTATGATGATTGCTAAAGCAGGAAAGTCATTTAAAGAAGGGGAATTTATAAAAAAGTGCATGTTACAGGCTGCAAGTATTATCTCTCCAGAAAAGAAAGGTCAGTTTAGCAACATCAGCCTTTCTTCCAACACCGTGGCAGAGCGCATTTCTGACCTTTCAAGTGACATTTATGATCAACTGTGTGAGAAAATAAAATGTTTCAGTGTATACTCAGTCGCTCTTGATGAGACCACAGACATCACCGACACTGCCCAGCTTGCAATCTATGTCCGGGGTGTTGATGACAATTTTGAAGTCACAGAGGAGTTGCTCTCACTAGTTCCAATGCATGGCCAGACCACCGCCCAAGAGATATTTCACCAGCTGTGTGATGCTTTTCAGAATGCTGGTTTGCCTTGGAGGAAGTTTGTCGGAATAACAACTGATGGAGCGCCATCAATGATCGGGAGGAAAAAAGGACTGGTGGCACTTGTTAATAAAAAAAAGAAAGAGGAAGGTTTAGAGGAGGTCATTGCTCTGCACTGCATTATTCATCAGCAGGCCCTTTGCAGCAAATGCCTGAAGTTTGACAACGTGATGTCTTTCGTTGTGAAATGCATCAACCAAATCAGATCCAGGGGCTTAAAACACAGAATGTTTCGTGCTTTTTTAGAGGAAATAGAGTCAGAATATGGGGATGTGCTCTAGTTTACCGAGGTGCGTTGGCTCAGCAGGGGAAACGTATTGAAGAGATTTTTTGAGTTGAGAGTGGAAGTGAAAGCTTTTATGGAGAAAGATGGGGCTTCTGTTCCTTTGCTAAGTGATCCAAAATGGCTCATGGACTTAGCTTTTTTGGTTGATATCACACATGAGCTTAATGTACTGAATAAGAGGTTACAAGGCCAGGGGCAACTTGTCAGTGCTGCCTATGACAGCGTGAGAGCGTTCTCTACAAAACTTATATTGTGGAAAGACCAGCTTTCTCAAACAAACCTTTGCCATTTCCCAGCATGCAAGTCACTCATTGATTCAGGCACACTATTCAGTCATGAGGAGTATGTGGATGTCATTTTGAGGCTACAGGAGGAATTTGATCATAGATTTGCAGACTTCAAGAGACACAGAGCCACATTTCAAATTTTTGCAGACCCCTTCTCCTTTGATGTGCAAGATGCCCCTCCAGTGTTTCAAATAGAGCTCATTGACCTGCAGTGTAACTCTGAACTCAAAGCCAAGTTTAGGGATGTGAGTGGAAAAGCAGCCAAACTTGGGCAATTTTTAAGAGAATTGCCCCCCAGCTTCCCTGAGCTTTCCCGAATGTTCAAGCAGACCATGTGTCTTTTTGGGAGCACATACTTGTGCGAAAAGCTCTTCTCTACCTTGAACTTCAATAAGTCAAAGTACAGGTCTAGAATTACTGATGCTCATCTTCAAGCTGTGCTGAGGGTCTCAACTGCTTCCTCACTTACGCCAAATGTGGCTCGGCTATGCAAGAGTAAGCGCTGTCAGATCTCTAGCAGCAAGAAGTAGGCAGATAAAGCCATGTTCAAACAGTTTATGTCCATTCATGTTCTAAAAGTTAAATGTTAAAGAACTGTTAATAAAGACATTTGAATCTGAATAATGATATTTTGTAAGCGCATTTTTTGTGGAAAACTTGATGCGGCCCAGCCTTACTCAGAATCTACCTCCAGCGGCCCCCAGGTAAATTGAGTTTGAGACCCCTGGTTTAAAGCATGAATATCCATGAGAGCAGGGAAGTGACAAAATACGCATGACGATATCATCGCTTAAATGATGCAACCGAAATATTTGCGGCAGATCTTGGAACATAAGCGTGAAATAGTTGCATTTGCATGATGACAATACTGCATGCTGCATACCAGCGGCGGGTGGCTCCCTTACCGGTGCCGGTGCGCTGCGCGTGCATCTCCATGCTTCAGGCGCGCGTGCGCTTGCTACGTGCGTGTGCCCCCTCGTGCGATTTTGCTTCTGCGCATACGTGGAAGCAAAATCGTGCCAAAATCTCTCACGCGTGCATCCCCTCGCGAGATTTCGGCGCGATTTTGCTTATGCGCAGAAGCAAAATTGGCCAAAATTCACGGGAAAAATGGTGACGCGCGCGATGGACTGGCAGAGAGGGCTCCAGAGCGGTTGCGCAATCAGACTCTCCCTACCGGAGCTGCGCACTGGGCAGCTCTGGCAGGAACCCACCTCTGCTGCATACCATGTTGGCATCATCGTGGCTTGCTACAGGTGCTGCTGGGTGAAAATCTGATCTGTATCAATGGTAGAAGAAAAGCTTCAGAATCTGAAATGGCTGAATGAATTATGCCATCACTTTCATACTGAAGGATTGGGTCAAAATAGGTGGAGCTCTTGCCTCACAATCAGGAGGTTGTGAGTTCGATACTAGGTAGAGGCAGATGTAGGGTCTCCTGCTTGGGGAGGGGGTTGGGCTAGATGACCTTCAAGGTCTCTTCCAACTCTGTTAATCTGTTAAAAGCAGCTCAGCAAAGCACTATTATTCTTTGATTACAACAGGATTAAACAATAGAAATGGCCATTTAAAAATTGCAGTCATCTCACAGCCTGAAGTATTCTGCTTGTCTGAACAAAACGACTTAGGTTTCCATCGGTAGTCATGTGAAAGTTTCAGAAAAAAAATATTTCATTCCATCTTAGGTTTCTGTCTGCATTTATTAAGAAGTTTTAAAAGGTTTTCCCCCCAACCCACCTTTTTTCCCCCTTTTTAATTCCTCCCTGCTTCCCATTCATAGCCCAAGCAGTTCCGCAAGATGATCCAGCAGACTTTCCAGCAATATGCGCTGTTGAGAGAGGAAGAATGCATCATGAAGTTCCTTGGCACCCTCTCCACTTTCGCCAACATTGATCAAGAAAGCTATCGCTGTGAGTTGATTGTAAGTATCGGGCGGGCAAAGGAAATATTTCCCAGAGTCTGTGTGGCCTAATTGTGGTTCCAATTACAGTTTAGAATTCAGGGGTTCCGAAACTTGGCAACTTTAAGACTTGTGGACTTCAGCTCCCAGAATTCTCCAGCCAGCTATGCTGGCTGTGGAATTCTGGGAGTTGAAGTCCACAAGTCTTAAAGTTTGCCAAGTTTGAAGACCTCTGGTTTAGATATAGGCATATTAAGCAAGGCTGACCTGGTAAACATAATCTCTTCAGGATGTTATCATAATAGATGATGTGATTGGCGTCTTGTCTACCAATACAGTACAGAGAGGTGTTCTGACAAGATGCATAGGGACCAACATTTGGAATTTTAGAACTTCTGAAGCTGAAATCCAGTGGATTGGAACTTGTAAGATAGCAATAGCAATAGCACTTAGACTTATATACCGCTTCATAGTGCTTTACAGCCCTCTCTAAGCGGTTTACAGAGTTCAGCATATTGCCCCCAACAATCTGGGTCCCCATTTTACCCACCTCAGAAGGATGGAAGGCTGAGTCAACCTTGAACCGGTGAGATTCGAACAGCTGAACTGCTGAACTGCAGTGCTGCACTTTAACCACTGCACCACCTCGGCTCTTGGATAATGGATAGTGTTTGCATATGGGGATCAAATAGGTCAAGGTGTGTGATCCAAGATAACTTTTTTTATACAGTTCATTAGCATGACACTCTCATGTTTAGAAAAAAGGCCAAATCCCCAAACCTCAGACTTTCTAACTAACAAAGATAAGCAAATGTTTTAAAATACCTGTTACATGATAGTCACTCTCCACTGTTAATCGAGGCTTCTATCCAAATTTACACATGTATTACTTTTGGCTCCTCCCTGCTTACCTGATTTCACTGGGCCTATGTATGCTTACTGGATTTAATTCCAAAAGGTTTCCACATTGAAGAGCTTACTTAGGTCATGCATCATATTCATGGTAGTTTCAGCTTTTGTGGGGCTTATCATTTTGCTTCAAACTTTGCGGCATCTCTAACTTTCCACCTCCAGATTGATATAGTATTAATTGTCATTTGCATCACCTCCTGCTCTAGAATTCTTCCACAATCTTCTATCACTCCTGCTCTATTTATTTTATTTATTTTATTTGTTTCTTAAACATGTATAAGATAGCAGGTATAGGTATAAACATAAACATAGACAAAGTAAATACATATAAATGAGGACAGTAGGACAGGGACGGTAGGCACGCTGGTGCGCTTATGCACGCCCCTTACAGATCTCTTAGGAATGGGGTGAGGTCGACAGTAGACAGTCTAAGGTTAAAGTTTTTGGGGTTTGGGGAAGAAACCACAGAGTCACTCTAGACTTCTTCAGCTGCCCAAAATATCCAGAATGTCAGGGGCTGCAAAAATTAGGAGAGTCTTGTTTTATCTGGAACACAAATTTCTTTCCTCTCTTCCCTTTTCAGCAAGGATGGAATATCACTGTGGACCTGGTGATTGGCCCAAAAGGCATCCGGCAGATGACAAGTAAAGAAGCAAAAGTGAGCTCCTCAGAGATCTTGTAAAGAAGGGTTTTCATAATCTATCAAATACGGATTTTTGTTCCCCTTTTTTGTTATTGTTGTTGCTTGAATACAAGTTAAGCTATTTTGCAGAAAGCGAGAGAACAGGAGTGTTTCCATGGTAACTTTGGGGTTGTTTTTGTGCCATACAATCATCTTCTCTGAAGGCCACTGGTATAATTGAATAGCACAATTATTAATGCAGGATTCCTGTATCTTTCGATGAGTAGAAATCTAATAGGTGTAAGACTAGTTGGACTATGTCTTTTCAAGCAGTAAAAACCAAGAGGTAAGACTTAAGGCAAAGGGTCTTGTAAAGAGCATGATCATGAAACTCAGGATATTATCTCTCTGCTAGATAATTCAAGTTTACTGTATGTGCCTGGAGATGGAATAAATTCTCCAGCTTAGTTCCTCCAAATATAGTCACTCATGCCTTGGTACTCTCACACCTAGACTATTGCAACATATTCTATATGGGGCTGCCCTTGAACACCATCCAGAAACTATGACTGATTCAGAATACAACAGCATGGGCAGTCAAGGGAGCTCTCATAATGAATGCCTTCTGTGAGCTACACTGGTTCTCAGTAGGCTTCCTAATACAATCAAGCTTCTGGTTACCACTCTTACCTCCTTCTTGGTAAAGGAAGTACAGCTGTCTCCAACTGTTTCTTCTTTTTCCATAAATGCTGACAGAATTGGCATGCTCTGATTTGCTTTTGTCATCTAGTGAAGTATGCCTTCTCTGCCCTGAGACTTCTTCCCAAAGGCATGCTAAGATTCAAATAGCCCTGATCAGTGGTGAAATCCAATTTTTTTTACTACCAGTTCTGTGGGCGCAGCTTGGTGGGCATGGCAGGGGAAGGATACTGCAAAATCTCCATTCCCACCCCACTCCAGGGGAAGGATACTGCAAAATCTCCATTCCCATCCCACTCCGGGGGAAGGATACTGCAAAATCTCCATTCCCACCCCACTCCAGGGGAAGGATACTGCAAAATCCCCATTCCCTCCCCACTCCTGGGGGAAGGATATTGCAAAATCTCCATTCCCACCCCACTCTGGGGCCAGCCAGAGGTGGTATTTGCCGGTTCTCCGAACTACTCAAAATTTCCGCTTCCGGTTCTCCGGACTCCTCAAATTTTCTGCTTCCGGTTCTCCGGACTCCTCGAATTTTCCGCTACCGGTTCTCCAGAACCTGTTAGAACCTGCTGGATTTCACCCCTGGCCCTGATTGTCTTGACCTTCTGTGAGGTCTTGAAAACTTGACTCTTCCTTGAGTGATTGGGCCAGGGCACTAGATAAGCTTATCTTGTGATTATGAGGGTGGTTTTGGCCTCGGTTGCATTGTGCTCATGGTTGCTTCTATTTGGTTGTGGGTTTTGTTTTTCTTTGTTTGTTTTCTGTACCCTATGTAAACCATCCAGAATTTCAAACTGTCAACTGGGCCGCCTGATATAGAAACATACATATGTATACATTCAGGGTGGTATAAAAATTCCTGCACTGGGTATAATGTTAGACTAGATGACCTCCAAAATCCTTTTCAACTTGATCATTCTTTTTATGGATGTATGGATAACTAAATGAAAAGCAAGCAAGCATAGAAGCACTATGGCCACTGATGCTGCTGTCAAAGAATATCCAGTTCATTTTAGACAGGGCTATTTAAAGAGAACCCCTGGTTCAGCATTTATCAAGTTTGCAGATAATTCCATTGTGCTTTGCTTTCAGCATCACCTAAGTAGAGATCATGCTAAAGTTTTATGTGTGAGTATTAGCTCCAAGGTGGCAGAGCTGATTTTCTTTACAAGAGAGCTGAAGTTTCACAAGTGAAAACCGACTAGCTTCCTAGACTGATGCACATCCTTTTGTGCAGGGGTGTCAAACTTGTGTTGTCACATTGTTGTAATGGGATGTATCACAACTTTTCCCCTTTTGCTAAAATGGGGGTGGGCGTGGCCAGTGCGTGACGCATCCGGCCCTTGGGCTGTGAGTTTGATACCCCTGCTTTAACAGGGGTGGGCTGCTGGGGGTTTGTAGGGGTTTGGGAGAACCTCTAGCTAAGATTCTGTGCAGTTCGGAGAACCCCCAAATCCCATTCCTGGCTGGCCCCGTCCACCCCGCCCCTCCCAGGAGTCCCCACGCAGCCCATTTTGCATGCAGGTAAGTGCAGGGCACACTCAGAGGCTTGGGGAGGGCAAAAAATGGGCCTACCGGAAGTTTGGGAAGGCCAGAAATGGGGGCCTCTGGAGCCTGGGGAGGCTCAAAGAAAGCCTCCAGAGCCCGGGGAGGGTAAACACCCCGCCCCCACTGTGGTGCAGGAGGCTGACTAGGCCACGCCCACCATGGCCATGCCCACCCAGCAACCGGGCAAAGAACCCCTTGCTAAAAAATTTGAAACCCACCCCTGGATTGGCCAAGGCTGTTTTGCCCTAGAGCCTAAATTATAATAATATTCACACTAACCTGAAAATATAATGACATTTGTGTCACTGGAAATCTTTTTTTGTGAAACTTAAAAAATAAAGAGACATGAATCAGAATGCTGCTATTCTGCATATATGGGTCTGGCATAGCATCCCATCCCACCCTACAGAATGTGGAAAGCAGAAAGATTTCTTGATTGTAATGTGAGTGAACCTTTCATAAAACATTAATGTTGCTCTTTTGCAGCCCACTTGCTTGGCTGAATTCAAGCAGATGAAATCCATCAAATGCACTACTGTGGAGGAAGGCAGAGCGTTGCTGCAGCTTGGTCTTACTGGGAACCCCCAGGTAAGGAGGAAGTGCAAGGTGTGCTTGGATCGGGTCTCGGTTGTCTCTCTGTTCCAGTCTTCCAACACTCTTTTTGAGAGAGAGAAAGTAAGAAACAGGATCAGAGACAAGAGCTGCTGCAGTCCAGCCTTCTGTAGTAAGCAGTCAAATGCAATCACAAAGCACACAAGCATGGACCAGAATTCAGTATCCCTCCTCCACTTTTGCTCCTTACAGTTAGGAATCAAGGCATGCCAAGTCTTTATGCCTAATGGCTAATGGCCATTTAATTTAACCCTGTCTGGATTGATGATAAAATGTTGTACACCACCCTGAGTCCTCAGGGAGTAGGGCAGCATAGAAGAACACTAATAAATAAATAAATAAAATAGCCATCAACACATTTGATGGCAGCAAATTCCATATGTAACTGTGCACTACACAAAGGGGGCCTTCTTCCTTTCATCAGTCTCAAATCTCTCTGTGTTTATCTTTGAGTGGGTGATGTCTACATGCTAACACTGTGAGAGGAGAAAAACTTGTTTCTATCCATAGATTTCATAGTATGAGAATGTACGGTATGTGCCTTCCAATCAGCCTTAACTCATGGCAGCTACGTAGATAAATCTATACTATGAAACTTCTTGGGATGTTTCTTTTGGAAGTAGTTGGCTGTTGTCTGCTTCCTGGAACTGAGAGAAAGGGATTAGCCCAAGGTCATCCAGCCGACTTCTTGCCTAAAATGAGATTATAATTCATAGTCTCACAGTTTCTAGCCAATGCCTTTATTCACTACGCTAAGCTGTGTGTCATGCCTACCTATACACACATACAAACTAACTCTGGACTATTGCCGTGGCAATTGTATAGACATGAAGTCACCAAGAATCAGGTTCAACTTGAGGGAGACTTCAGACACACAGGTTGCACTCAGCTAAATTTGCAAATTGTCAAACTTTTGCTAGAAGCAACTGTCACGCAATAAAAGAAGTCTGAGAAAACATATGCGTTTAAAAAGAAAAGGTTATACTTTTGATATTTTCTTGGGCCTTTCCAGCTCTGATAGTTTGTTTTGGTTCATCTCTTTCTCAGCTTTGCCTCCAATATGCATTTTGGTTCCAACCAAAGGCTTTAAACCAATGTAGTTACCATCTTGATGGGCAAACATGTAAGCACTGACAATGAAATCTCTATCTATATGGTTGGCATATGGACCTTATATGGGTTTTTTTACTTGGCAGTCCTTGACTATTAAGACATCCTCCCTGGCTGAGGCAGAGAACATGGCTGACTTGATAGATGGCTACTGCAGGCTGCAAGGATGCTTGGATACCTCCCTCATCATCCGACCCAACAGAGGTGAGAAAGCTATCAACTGAACTTTTGCATATGGTAAGGGTGGATCTTATCTGATTTGAAGAAACACAGTGGGATTGTAACAGTGCAGACTGAATTGGTCTCTCTCACACACTTTCTTGTAGGAGAATATGGATGATGCACTTTGTTTCTTAAAACAACATTAAGCTATTTGTGGGAGGTTCTTACTGAACTATCATTTGAACTTATCCAGTTCTTTTCTAGTGAAATTCTGATTTCCTGGGAAAGATCTATATGTTTAGTCTGATCACGGGATCATATCATTCATATATTGTCTTGAGCTGTGTAAGATATTTCCTTGAAATAGATAAGGTTTTTTATGGGATTATATCTTTTGTGTTTGTAATGTTGTAAATTACCCAGAGTCACCTATGTGTGAGTTGGCAACATGATATTGGGTGTGTTGACTAGAAAGTAAGGCAATGTTAGATCCAACATTGCTTTATAGCCTAATAGCATTGATTATAGCTTTAATCAACTATATATAAACAAGAATTAGAAAATATGTTCATCTCATGGTATTTCATGGTATTTTCCATTAAATCTTAAACCTGAAGATCAGAAGCTTGTCTTAGAAATTAAGGCAACACATGAAACTCTTTTGGGTAGTAGATTCTTGATTTGAGAAGAGGATTCTAAAAGTCATATTAATATCCATAATTCATGTTGATGCACAACACTGCATTATTTATTTATAGATAAACTAGCTGATAACCCAGCATTGCCTGGATATTTATAGACTTGGAAGCCTTTCTTCCCCTTACTCCCATGCCCATCATCCCTGCCCTCTCCCTGCGCTCCTCTTTCCCGCCCTTTCTACGATCCTGACACTTTGCCCCAAATCCACCAGGGGGTGCCATCTGCCTCTGAAAGGGAGCCATTGGGATGGGGCCTTTCTTCCCCCTACTCACATGCCCATCATCCCTGCCCTCTCCCTTCCCCCTCCCATGCGCTCCTCTTTCCCGCCCTTTCTCCAATCCTGGCACTTTGCCCCGCCTTCTGCCAAGAGAAAGGAACATCAGGCACTTTCCCATTGGTCCATTGGAGGGTGAACATCATGGCTGGCTTTCCAAAGGAAGCTGCGATGGTAGTGACATCACAAACAATTGCCGCTCTAGGATGCTGCACTCGCTCTCCTTAACAGCCCAGGTGTTCCAGAGTTATGCTGGAACAAACACACACACACACACACACACACACACACACACACACACACCAAGGGGTGCTAGGGGTGTCTTACCCCCACAGTATTTGTTTCCAGAGAGTAAGTCATTTGTGTACCAAGTTTGGTTGAAATTGCTCAAGCCGTTCCAGAGTTATGATGGAACATACATACAAACATACAGCCTTTTATAAATATATAGATTATTATTTGCTTTCTTAGCCTTAGAGTGTTCGTGACTCTGGACACAAGTGTTAACTGGATCCCCCCCCCACACACACACACACATTTTAAAAATTATTAGATTGCTACCATATATATGTTTTTATTGCATGATTTCTTAACCTATCATGCAGCTGTAAAAGTACCGTTATCTTAATCCATAAATGAAAGCAAACAACATCAAGTTAAAACCTTACCTGTTCTTCTTACAACATGGGGAAGTCTTCATGGTGAACTTTTCACCTTGTCTTTCTATAGATTTCATATATTTTATTTATTGAAATTATGTCAGAATTGAAGATTCCCTCAACTGAAGGCAATTGCCTGATTTACTCACTCCTAAAGCCACCATTATCAAAGTTTCCAGTTAAGAAAAGGGATTTTTAAAATAATGTTCTGGCCATGTTTGTAATTCATTAGTGCTTATGGATCAGAGGTGGGTTCCTCCCGGTTCGCACCAGTTTGCCTGAACCAGTAGCAAACCGCTGGTGACATCACAGAACCGATTCTATTGGTGCCGGTCCATGGACGCCGCCATCTCTTTTGGGGGGAATTTTTTGGGGGGATTTTTTTGGAGGGGGGAATTTTTTGCTGATTTTTTCTTCTGCACATGCGCAGAAGCCGAGTTCCCGGCACTGCGCATGCACCGCCATCTTGTTTTTGGGTTTATTTTATTTTATTTTATTTGTGAATTTTCGGCAATGCGCATGTGCTGGTACCCGCGCAGCATGGCCACGCAGTGCGCAATGCGCACGCAGCCACATGATGTGCAATGCATGCACAGCCACGTGGCATGCCATGCGCGCACAGCCACCTGGCGCGGGAGGAAGCGAAGCGGCAGCGAGGCAAGTTAGAACCCACCCCTGTTATGGATGCTACAGAAAACTTTGCATTCCAGTTCCAAAATTCATTTTAGAATTTCTCCGTGTTCATTTGGTAAAATGGAGTTAGGAAAGCTTAAGAGAATAATAGAACAGAACAAGGGAAGTCCACCCACACCTAGTTATTTGGAGACAGGGGAAAAAACAGAAGAAGGAAGAGATATCATTCACAGCAGAAATGGACAGTTAGAATTGAGCTGTGAGTTTCCTGATATGCTTTATCTTCTCTCCCCTTGCAGAGAATGAGAAGAGGATCAGTCTGCCTCAGGTCCCAATACAGTAAGTAAGATAGTCGACCTACACCAGGAAGTTGTATGTAATACTGAGCATCAGAGGACAGTAGGAGAACAACCCAGTTTTGCACTAGTGATAAAATTACCTCAGTGCTCTCTGAGCTCTATTTTATTCAGAGAAGAAGCAGAACTATTGCTATCTGGAAATATTAAAGTAGAATAGTGTGTATTCCATATACACAGAAAAATGTTGACCAAGTTGATGGAGATAACACCTATCAATAATTATGAATGCTGATAACAAAATAGAATTGTACTATAGACATTGCTGGGAT
Organism: Diadophis punctatus similis; assembly: GCA_023053685.1. Classification (NCBI taxonomy): domain Eukaryota; kingdom Metazoa; phylum Chordata; class Lepidosauria; order Squamata; family Dipsadidae; genus Diadophis; species Diadophis punctatus. The sequence continues at coordinate 28,218,396 of JALIGW010000001.1, forward strand.
AGCAACAGTAGGTTCACTGTTCTACTCATAAGCTTTCTACTGGGATTTGACAGTTGTTGTAGGAGAGAAGATGCTGAATTATTAAAGATTGTCAATGATCTGATCTGTCAGAACTTTTCATGCACTTTTATTTTCCCTAGCCACCATTGCTCCTTCTTCTCCTCCTCCTTCTTCTTCTTGACTCTTGGCAAACTGCCTGGACTAGTCCCTGCAATTTTTTCAGCCAGGTGTTCAGAAGTGGATTGCCCTTGCCTTCTTTTTATGGCTAAGAAAGAGTGACTAACCCAAGGTCACCCAGTTCATGCCTAGGACTAGAATTCATGGTCTTAGCGTAGTGCCTTAACTATTAAACCAAACTGGCTCTCCAGCCCTCTCTTTGGTGCCCAAACATTATCCTAAATGGAGAGCCCATAAACAAGTGAAGCCCTTCATCATTACTGGAAGAAGTGCCTTCATATTGATTGATTATAGTTACAGAATCCTTAATGTCCACTTTTCTTTGTACAAATCAAATCTCAGTAAAAGGAAATTAGCAATTTCTGTTCTGTTCCTGATTATCTTTCTGCCACAGGCATATAGAAGAAAAGAGATCCACACTGAGAGAGAGCTTCAGTGGAGGTAAGTTGAATTTTATCTCAGCACTATCAGATCAATGAGGATTGACGACATCAGATATATGAACTGTGTACTCGGGAGTTTTGATCTGTTTAATCTCTGGCATTGCCATTTTTAACAGAAGTCATGGAATGATGGAGTTTGCCCTGAGAGTAGACTGAGGTATAATTAATTTTGTTGTCCAATTTCTGAAACATACAAAATCATGCCATGCTTCTCTGATGAAAGTCAAAAATGAAATAGAAAATTGAATGTTCTAGCCACAATTAATGTCTAACATAATTACTCAACTGTCCTGAAAGGATGGCGAAAATTTGAGAAATACCAGCTTCTTTCTCCAGCCAGGGTTTGTTCATCCAAGTCACCAGCTTTTAATGTTGGTCATAAAAGGTCATTTAGAAATGTCTTCTTTCCCTTCCTTGTGGGTTTTTTTTTCCTGTGAAAGAAAAGCTAAGTTAGAGTACACAATAAAATCTTCTGGAAGCATCCCATTAATGAACAAGATGATGGGATATCTTTATAACAAATGTCAATGTGTCAGATAATGTGTCAGATAAGTAACAGATAATGTTTTATTCCAGATTCTGACATTTATGCTGAGATTCCAGATGAAGCATCCAGACCCAAATCTGGAGGTTTGTTCAGACCTTGGTCCCCTTTTCTAAAATCATATAGGGTTAGGGCTTCTTCAACTGTACTTTTAGACTGGATTAATATATAAAAGGGATTAGGGGGCTGAATTATTATGCAGAAGTGGTACCCAGAATAATGTGATGTACCAATGTAAAAGAAAGGTTTTTTTTAACAAAATAGGCGCTTCAAAGAAATAACATCATTACATGTTTTAGAATTGTTATGTGAGCTTTGAAACACACTAACCCCATTATCCCATGGCTGGCTTCTAAAATATGCTTAATGGAGTCACGGGTAGGGCTATCATGTTATGTGAACAAAAACCAAACAGCAGTAAGACTGGAGAAGGCCATTTTAATTCGATTTAATTAAACATTTCAGAAATTACCCTCCCTAAATTAGCCATGTTGTGTAATTTCAGAAGAGAATCACACTTTGCCTCTGGCTACCATTAATGGAAACGAAAGCTTAGGACAACCTTACAAAAATAAAGTATAACCAACACACATTGGTGCCAAAAGTCATAACCTAACTACTTGTATAGACTAATTGAACCAGAGTTAGCAGTGATTGATGAGGTGAGAAATCTTGGACTAATGAATGTGTGAACACTGTGCATCTGCTATATTAAAAAAAAGGCCAGCGGAATATGGGGGATAAAAAGAAAATGTACTGAAAATAGAGATGCCAATAGTGTAATGCTTTTATATAAGTCAGTGGTGTGAACACATCTGGTATGTTATGACCAGTTCTGATTGCCATACTTCAAAAAGGATACAGTGGAGCTAGAGACGGTTCACAAGAGGACAATTGAGATGATCAAGAGGTTAGAGCAGTTTCCTTATCAGGAATGTGTTGGGGTGAGAATAAAATCTCATAGAGGCGATTTGGATCTTTGCTTGGAATTCAGACAGTTAGAAATAAAGCCAAGATTAAAAGTCTAATAGAAATATTTATTTCGGTACAAAAACAATAAATCCTGAATAATTACATCTTTGCTAAGTAAATGAGACCGTTCTGGTCAAGAGCCAAATCAAAAGTGATTAATGGTGGATCAGGAATGTGGACATGCGTACAAGATCATATCACGTGTTCTGCTTGTATTGGAATATACAAATATACAAATATATAATATTAGAATAGTGGTGCATCGACATACAACTGACAATATTCACACCGTGACAGAATGATTGCAACATTTGGAGGTTTTTAGTCTAGAAAGTAGGCAAATGAAAGTGGATTCATTTCAGGTAAATGAAATTATGCATGTGCAAGAAGAAACCATCTCCTCTTCTCAAAATGCTAGATATTCCCAAAATGGTACCCAAGTGAAACTGAATCCTGGAAGAATTCAAAAGGAAATATTCTATTACACAACATATAATTCAACTTTGAATGTGTTATCATAAGATGCAGTGCTTACTACCAGCTTAGCTGGTTTCAAAAGAAGTTTGGACCAATTCATGGAAGTCATGGGGGGGGGTCAATGGCTAGTACTCTCGATGGGAGTGTGACTGTCTCTGAAGGTCATCTATTGGGAGATAGTTGGTTGGCCATTATGAAAACAGACTGCTGGATTGGGTGGACCAGATCCAATCCAACAAGGCCCTGCTTACATACTTACGCACACTAAACAGCTGGTTTCTATTTCACGATTTCTTTTAAGTCCTCTATTGACATACAAGGAGGCTTAGCGTAGCCCAACTTTCTCCTATGCCCATCCCCACCACGGGTAGTGGCTGCAACTCTAATCAAGTCATGGCAGACTTTTCCTTATTATTAAGCTCTGGGCGGAAAGGTGGGGACTGGTTCCTTGTCAAGGTAAATGCACCTCATTGAATGGGGATAACTCTGCAGGCTTTTCATCATCTTTTAAACCATTCTGTATGTAGTTTTCTGCAGGTGGAGGCCATTTGAATTAAAGTGAATCATGCAGATGATTTTCTGTATTCACATAATTGCTTAAACTGCAGCTGCTTTTTCACAATATATTTACTATCAGGCTCCAAAAACAACAAAAGACACATTGCGATTCTCCCCAGCAGATTTCTTTATTGATCCTCACCTACAGACATAATCTTGCCAAAGTAAAGCAGACAATCACCCCCCCCCCCATAAAGCATATGCTATTAGAAAGAAGCCATCTTCAACCTCTTTCTCTCCCACAAACTGAGTTGATTCTTGCTTCTCTGGAATGTATTCCCTTCCTCCTGGGAACTCAGACTACCTTCCATCACATCAACCTTGATTAATTTTAACTAGCCATAGGATTTTCATAGCTTAGCATACTGGGCACAGCCAGCTTGTTTCATTAGTTTAAAGTTCAATGTATTGTGCAAACTAGGAAAATTAGTTAATTCAGAAACCAGATTAAGGCTATTGGAGGAATGTAGCTATTAAGACTGAGACAGGAAAGGGAACAAAGACTGGAAAATTGCAGCAAAAAATGCATATAGATTAAAATTTGAAGCAAAGTGCAGTATTCAGATGATGATGGAGGGCCTAATTTGAGGGTTAGAAAGTTGGCAAAAGATTCATAGTGGTAAATTTGAGTCCAATTTATTTATTTATTTATTTATTTATTTATTTATTTATTAGTTGCATTTGTATGCCGCCCACTCCACAGAGACTCTGGGCAGATCACAACAGTAAAAATTCACATGCAACAACAAATATAAAAAGCATTAAAAACAATAGATATTAAAACATTTAAAAACATTAAAAATCACAATTTAAAAACCCATACAATAAATCATTCATAGGGCCAAAAATGATCGGTGTTGTATTAAAATCATTGGCCCCAGGCCTGTCAACAAAGCCATGTTTTTACTACTTTTCTGAAGGCTGGCAGGGTGGGAATAATGCGAATCTCTGGGGGGTAGTGTATCCGACACTGTTTGGCTGACAGGACCACCAGCAGACCAACTCTGTGGGCTCTAATCGGTCTTAGGGAGGTATGTTGGAGAAGGCGGTCTCGGAGGTAAACTGGTCCTAAGCCATGTAGGGCTTTAAAGGTAATCACCAACACCTTGAATTGCGCTCGGAGACCTATATGCAGCCAGTGCAGTTCGCGAAGGATGGGTGTCACATGGGTGTATCTAGGGACACCCATCACCACACGTGCCGCCAATCCTGGGTGGAGGGGAGGTGGAAGCCTTTTCAAGTGATGAATTCTATATCTTTGTGGTAAATATTGTATCTGAATAGGAGTTGGGGGTGGGGAGGAGCCACACTACTAAAAACCACCATGAAAAATTGTAGCCAGTGCTACCATTCCCAAATTGCTGCTGATCTTGTTGAAGACCACTCTTCATGGACAGATGGGACTTGAATGTGTTTTCATTACTGCAATCTCTGCAGAATGTCACTCTCCTCCTGCCTGTAGTTATAGTTGAATAAAAACATGGCCAGCCTGCAAAATGGCAGGCTTTCTTCCTTTCTACATTATGGTGTGGCGGTGAGGAGTTACATTGTGTTGTTGTTATTCACAACTGTCAAGTTGATATGCCTCGCCATTCCATTCCTTGCACAGCCCAACAGTTTGTGATTTCTCGAGAAGATGTTTCCCTGGGCAGGATCCTGGGAGAAGGTTTCTTTGGAGAAGTCTATGAAGGTGTCTTCCTCAATGAGGTGAGTCTCGAGCAGTAGCCCTTAGCACTTAGCACTTAGACTTATATACCGCTTCACAGGGCTTCACAGCCCTCTCTAAGCAGTTTTACAGAGTCAGCATATTGCCCCCAACAATCTGGGTCCTCATTTTACCCACTTCGGAAGGATGGAAGGCTGAGTCAACCTTGAGCTTGGTGAGATTCGAACTGCCAAATTGCAGGCAACCGGCAGTCAGCAGAAGTAGCCTGCCGTACTTCACTCTAACCACTGTGCCACCATGGCTCAAGTAGGACTTTAGCCAAGTCTTCCCTAACCAGATAAGCATCAACTGTGCTGGGCTGCAATTTCATTATGCGCCAGGGTCCAGCTGCCTTCATGACAATTCTAGACCAACTTTTGTGAAGAGCAGTTTACTAGACTGCCTTTGGTCTGTAGACTAGAATGGAGAGGTGTAGTATGAATCATAAATGGCACAAGGCATGAGAGATCACCTGCCAAAGAACAGTGTGCCTTCAACTTCTTAATGGAAAAAAAAATCAAGGGAAATGTGTCATCAATGTTTGTTGATATAGAGACATTTAGGCAGACCGACATTTATATGCCTATTTTGTTATTTGAACATTAGAAAGACCTTAAGACTGAGAGGAACCTACCCATGGTGCCAAACTACATGTGAAACATGCACATGGTTTAGTTGTGGTGTAGGACCATTAAAATTATTACAAATTTGAAGGTAGGTGGGGATATTCTGCCTGTTGGTTTCCTTTGGACATTGGTTTCTGGCTCTTTGGTCTGACCCCAGAGCTATTGCTACAGTTTTAAAAAGCCAATAGAGGGACTTGTTCCCATGGAAAAGATTGACATATATGAACTCCAGCTTTTTGTGTTTTGTCAAAAAGAGCTGAAGTTAAGCAGACCTTCTTCTTCTTCTTCTTCTTCTTCTTCTTCTTCTTCTTCTTCTTCTTCTTCTTCTTCTTCTTCTTCTTCTTCTTCTTCTTCTTCTTCTTCCTCTTCCCCTTCCCCTTCCCCTTCCCCTTCTCCTCCTCCTTTTTCCCCTTCTTCTTCCCTTTCTTCTCCACCTTCCCCCTTCCCTTTTTAATATTGGGATCACCCTCTTCTTTCAGAGTGGAGAGCGGGTTAGTGTTGCTGTGAAAACCTGCAAGAAAGATTGCACTGCCGAGAACAAGGAGAAGTTCATGAGTGAAGCAAGTACGTAGGCTCCCTCTCTGTGAACATGTGAAACTAACATGCCATTTCCTCCCACATCTGGTGCAGTGCCACAACAGCAATGACTGAATGGTGCATTGGCAGTAATTGTGGGAAGAGGCACAATTCTCTGGATGTGATTTCTTCAAATTTTCTCAGGATGAGCTTTTAGAGTTGCCAATTTTAAACATTTTTGCTCTTATTCCCATGCTGTCTCCAAGTTAAATGTCTGAGTGAGGAATGAGTGTATCTTATGTTCAATGTGCATGCCTGTCAAAGCAATAGCACTTTTTTTTCTTATATACCGCTTCATAGTGCTTTACAGCCCTCTCTAAGCGGTTTACAGAGTTCAGCATATTGCCCCCAACAATCTGGGTCCTCATTTTACCCACCTCGGAAGGATGGAAGGCTGAGTCAACCTTGAGCCTAGTGAGATTTGAACAGCTGAACTGTTGAACTAGCAGTCAGCCTGCAATGGCTGCATTTAACCACTGCACCACTTCAGCTCAACAAGCAGTATGCACCAAACCCGCAATTCTACAGCTTGCAAAAAAAAAAAAAGCAGAGGAGGCAGCACAACAGTTACAAGAGAAAACAAAGCAGTTATAGAAAAGATTCCCAAGTCCAGAGGAGGGGGAAGATATAAGAAAGAGTTATTCCTTAATTATGCTAGGTATAAGTTGAGCTGGATAACTGCTTTGACAGGCTTTCAAGATTCTGTTACAACACCCTACTGGCAGTGGTGGGTTCCTACCGGTGCGGTCCACTCTATAGCACCGGTAGCAGCCTGCTGGTGACATCACAGTACCGGTGCGGTCGGTTGCCGGTGCCTGGGTGCCACCATTTTTTTAAAAAAAATTTTTTTTAATTTTTAAAATTTTTTCTTCTGCACATACCCAGAAGCCGAGCTTCCGGCACTGCGCATGCGCTGCCTTCCTACCCCACAGTGAGTCCAAGCATGGGAGGATGGCTGAGGGAACACGTGAGACGCTGAAAGAACGGGTGGCAGGAGCTATCTCCATTCCCCTCCCTTCAGCAGTCCGAGAAGCCACGAACGTGTGGTGATGATCCTAGGCATTTTCACATGTTCGAGGCTTCTCGAGCTGCTGAGGGGAGGGGGAACGGGCAACAGGAGCCTAGGATCATTGAATGGGGAGAATCATTCAGGCCGGACGGAGCCTCCTAGAAGAACCGCTGCCGCGGTCTTGCTGCTCCCCTGCGGGGGGCTGCGTTGCGGGTGGGCAATGCCCCCTGCTTCTCCGGCCGCTGCCAAGCTCCCAAGGCCCACGCCCACCCGGTCACATGGCTGGCAAGCCACACCCACAAAATAAGCCACGCCCACAGGGTGGTAGTAGAAAAATTAGGAACCCGCCCCTGCCTACTGGTAATAAGGACCTTTCCAGAAATCTAGCAGTTCTTGTTTCCTGAGCTTGCCAAGCTTTGCTGGGCTTGCTTCCTTTTGTAAGTGTCATGTTCCATCCTCTGCTTTCCTGAGCTCTGTTCCATCGCATCAAGTGAAGCCCTGTAGAACAGTTATATTTTCAAGTAAATGCTTAACTGGACAAGTGCCCTTGACTTTTAAATCAGTGAAAATAGGCTTTTCAAACTAAATAAGAGAAGAATATTACCGGGCATCATAAAAATGCTATTAATTTAATTGATTGGTTATAGCAACTTCAACAAATATAAGGAAAGGGAAGAAGTTTGGCAATGACCGTTGATGTGAAACAAAGGATTTTAAAATAATTTTTAATTGGATAGAACGGAGGAGAGCATTAATCATGCTGTGGAGGCAAACTGATTCTAACACATCTCTAAGAATAAGATAGGATCTCTGAAATGAAGACTGAAAATGAAAATGGGCTGTAGAATAGAATAGAATAGAATAGAATAGAATAGAATAGAATAGAATAGAATAGAATAGAATAGAATAGAATAGAATAGAATTCTTTATTGGCCAAGTATGATTGGACACACAAGGAATTTGCCTTTGGTGCATATGCTCTCAGTGTACATAAAAGAAAAGATACACGTTTGTTGCTTTGACAAGGTATGTCAAGATTAACCCCAATGTACCTACAGTGCTCATGAAAAAGATGGACCACCCCCACATTGTGAAACTGATTGGCATCACGGAGGAGGAGCCAACATGGATTGTTATGGAACTCTATCCTTATGGAGAGGTGAGCTGATGGTACCCAAATCAACGGGAGTAGGGAAGTTGAATCTAAAAAAAAAACCTAAGGAAGCAAAGAAGCAAGAAAATTTATTTATTTATTTATTTATTTATTTATTTATTTATTTATTTATTTATTTATTTATTTATTTATTTATTTATTTATTTATTTATTTATTTATTTATTTATTTATTGTATTTGTATGCCGCCCAACTCCCAAAGGACTCTGGGCGGGTAACAACATGTGCAAATACAAAAGCATAAAAACATTAAAAACAAGTACAGCAATTTAAAAACCCATACGTTCCCTTTTGTGGCCGGATCTCGCCAATTTCGGTTGCCAGATCAAACTGTCTCAAGCCTGCCAGAAGAGCCAGGTCTTTACTGCTTTTCGGAAGGCCAATAGGGTGGGGGCAGTCCGGATCTCCGGAGGTAGTTGGTTCCAGAGGGCCGGGACCGCCACAGAGAAGGCCCCTCCCCGCGGGCCCGCCAGCTGGCATTGTTTAGCTGAAGGGACCCGGCGGAGGCTGACTCTGTGGGATCTCGTCGGTCGCTGGGAGCTGTGTGGCAGAAGGCGGTCTTGAAGATATGGAAAGGAATGAAAATGGAAGGAACCTCTTGAGTCTGAGCTTCCGTGGAAAGAAAGTTTTAGAAATAGATTCCTATCCAGATTTTTCATCTTCCCTTTGCAGCTGGGACACTACCTCGAGCAGAACAAGGCCAACCTGAAGGTGCAGACGCTTATCCTGTATACCTTGCAGATTTGCAAAGCCATGGCTTACCTGGAGGCTATCAGCTGTGTGCACAGGTACAAGGGCTTTTTATTTTAATGTAAAATAATAGATGGCATGTAAAGATATGAACATACTCAGACAGAGTTTTCTCTGCGCATATTCTTGCACCAACTCACTACATCCAGGGCTAAATGGAATCCGGCCTCCTACGTGATGTAGCTTCTAGGCCAGAATTGGCAACTTTTTGCCACTGCCTTTCTGTGGTGCCTAAGGATTGGTGAGGAAGGAGCTGCAATTCTGGAATTTTGGGGGGAGAAGGAAATTCAATGGTAGAAGTAATAGCAATAGCACTTTTCTTATATACCGCTTCATGGTGCTTTACAGCCCTCTCTAAGCGGTTTACAGAGTTCAGCATATTGCCCCCAACAATCTGGGTCCTCATTTTACCGACCTCGGAAGGATGGAAGGCTGAGTCAACCTTGAGCCTAGTGAGATTTGAACAGCTGAACTGTTGAACTAGCAGTCAGCCTGCAATGGCTGCATTTAACCACTGCACCACTTCAGCTCTTATCTAGAAGTGGTGGAATAAGCCATGCTGTCTTAAGATACCCACTTCACCTTTTGAATCCCCCCCCAAACTGGGAAAAATAGTGCAGTTACCGTATTTTTCGGAGTATAAGACGCACCTAGATTTTAGAGGAGGAAAACAAGGAAAAAAGTATTCTGAACCAAATGGTGTAGTAATATATTATTTAATAAAATACCAGTGTAGCAGAATACTTTTTACAACTATGTATACTTTTCACAACCATGTATACTTTTTACAACCATGTATATTTTTTACAAACTTCAAACTTGACAGCTTTAAGACTAGTGGACTTCAACTCCCAGAATTCCTCCTCCAGTCATGCTAGATGGGGTAATTAGAAGGCAAAAACACCCAGTTTTTGCAAAAAACGGCCCGTTTTCCGCTCGTTTTTTTGCAAAAACAGGGCATGCAGAGGGTTTGGGAAGCCTGCAGAGCACTACTAGGGGGTGGGGGAAGGCAAAAATGCCCCCTTTTTTGCAATAAACAGCCCGTTTTTTGCAAAAATGGGATGCGGGGGCAGGGCTTCGGGAGGCCAAAAACGACTGTATTCAGTGTATAAGACGCACCAACATTTCCATCCTCTTTTGGGGGGCAAAAAGGTGCATCTTATACTTTGAAAAATACGGTACTTGGTTTCATCAGGTGTTCCAAAGAACACACAGAAGGATTAGGAAACCTGGTTTGCCACCTCTAGTTTACTCCAGACTCTTAAAACACAAAAAAGGACTCAAAAACTACATCTTATCCATTCTGTGAGGACTATGAGCACTGCAAATAAGGTGCTGGGGTCTCATGTGGCTCACAAGCCATAGGTTGCCCATCATTACTCTTTGCAATCACTGAGAAGAGATTCTCAGCCCTTGTACAATGTACAAGGACATGGCAGTTGGCTTTTGGTGTTGAAAATGTTTGAGGAACATATGGAATGTCTTTGGAGAATTGGTCTTTGGAGGAAGGGATGCTCCTTAATTGTTCTCCATTGGAATTGGAATGCAATGCTATGTGCCAGATGGAGCAGAAGCATATTGCAAGTAGAGCTAGAATATCACACTTTGCAGTATATTCTGACCTTTACAAAAGAGCTTCAAGTTAACCTCATGTGGCATCACCAGAAAGTGCTGAAAATTGAGGTTCTCAGGCAGCTCAAAGTCATTTTTAAAAGCCTAATAAATTAGCATTATAGCCAAATCAATGCTGAAAGACATCCAATCCAATCTTTTCACAATGTTTGTTTTGTAAGATGCAGGGGTAAATTAGAGATAATAATTGAAAAATGCCCAAGCAAATGCAAAAAAGTAAATTTCAAAAATCATAAGGAGCAGTGAATCCTTATTATAAATTATAAATCTTAAATTCATAAGAACCAGTGAATCTAAGTTAGTAGGAGACTTACTTAGTCTTCTCCATTGAGAGACGTGATAGGATCATGTTCAATAGTTGGTAGGATATTTTGGGGCATGTTTCTAGTGTTGGACCTCATGATCCCTATAGTAGTTACCTCCAAACATCATTCTTCACACACACACACAAACCCACCCCATTTTCAACAGTTGTGATGGCAGTCAGGGGTGAAACAAGTGAAGATTCATTTGCTGTTAATTTCTCCTGCTTTTTCACTGATCTCCTGATTATGAGATAACCATTGAGCACCTACATACTGAAATACCAAGCCTATCACTTTTATTGGCGGAATGAGAAAATAAGTCTTAGAGGTGATAGATATTTTCCTTTGGATCTAATCCTTAACAAAATGAAACTCGAGTATAAAATCTAAAAATAACAAAATATTTATTTTGGTACAAAAGATATAAAAACAATAAATCTTAATAACTACATCTTTGCGGTCTAACACACGTCCTTCTTCAATGAAGGACCGGAGCAGAAGAAAAAGGAGTAATAGAATGGAATGTGTACATGCGCAGTTCACTCACCACATGACTGCTCTGCTTTGCTAGGAATCTCTAAATCATAGAGTTCAGCTGACAATCAAAATTTACATCGTGACATTTATGGATCTATGTTACACTGCGGTGCAAAAAATGAAAATATGGCCAGATCAATGATCATTGACTTAGAATCTCTTGAACTCATGTTTTTGCTCATATTTCCTGTTATACATGTAGCTATTCAAATCTTCACAGAAGAGAATAACTAGCTCATTTTATTATCTACAGGGACATTGCAGTCCGTAATGTGCTGGTGGCTTTGCCTGAGTGTGTCAAACTAGGAGATTTTGGACTTTCCAGATACATTGAGGATGACGAGTATTACAAAGGTATGGAAAGAAGCTGGGAAAAACCCAAACTTTGAGGGTAAACTTCGTATTATATGCATTAAAAATATTTTTTTTATTTGGCTGTTATTGCACATGCACTATTAGCTTCTTGGTAGAATATATAGAAGAATCCAAGTGTCTCTCTCTTCTACATCTCCACTGGCCAAGCTCTTAGGTAGCTGAGCTGAAAAAAAGTATGAAAGTATATCTTATTCTGATCTATGACCATCATAAAGATTTGATTAAGATCTTGAGGAATTATTGTCAGCCAGAAGAGACAATGTTTCCCAGGACAACAGGCAATCTCAAAAGCCTTTGGAGGCCCTCCGGAATTACTGCAAATTTAATTTTTAATGAGATGAAGTGCATAAGAAGTAATTATATTATTATACTAAATTTAAAATAAATTACTCTTCCCAGCCTTATCTCTTCATTGCTACTGGCCTGACACTCAAAGGCTAAACACAACTCTTTTCTCCACAAATATTATGCAGTTATCTATAAATAGGTCAGTGCTTTCACCCTGTAAGGCAGTTATACCCCTAACTACACCCAGGAAGTTCCAATATTTTGAGATTATTTGGAATGCTAATGAAGGGTTGTCTATGGAGGGTCTCATTCATCCAGGTCATAGTTGTCCCAAAGGTGCTTTTATTTTAAAAGCAACTGGAGTTTCTGAGTTTTGTTTAAGACGTTTTGCTTTTCATCCCAGAAGCTTCAGTTTTAAGTAATTGATGGAGAATGGAAGAAATTTACCCTCTCTGCAATTAGCTAGTCGTTAATATTCTGAGGGTTGTTGAAACTACCTAGGAGCTAATTTGTGTCCTCAGAGTCACCTAAATCAGAATGGAAATCAGTGTGGAACTGTCTTGGGACAGCTGAAAGGGCTGTATTGTATACAGGAGATAAGCGGTGTTGTACCCCTCCCCCTTTGTTGAGAGAAGACTGATCAATTTTAACATAGATGGCCTCTTTGATTCCTCTTTCAATGCTGTGTCCAGAATGTCTGTGAGAAATAGTGAATATTCTTCCCCAAACCCCAAAAACTTTAACCTTAGACTGTCTGCCGTCAACCTCACCCCATTCCTAAGAGGTCTGTAATGGGCGTGCATAAGCGCAGCAATGTGCCTACCATCCCTGTCCTAATGTCCCCATGTATTCGTAACCATCTCATGTACTCATAACCATGTTTATACATTTTATGTGTTCACAATCATATTTATACTTTTTTCTGTAATCATATATACGCTTGACAAAATAAAAAAAAATTTTTTTAATTAACCAGTGGAATGGCTTACCTTCAGGAGTTGTGGATGCTCCATCACTAGAGGTTTTCAAGAAGAGACTGGACAGCCACTTGTCACTTGCTTGAGCAGGGGGTTGGACTAGAAGACCTCCAAGGTCCCTTCTAACTCTGTTATTCTGTTCTGAACCAACACACCAGGACAGAATTCAGCAGTCCATCTGCACCTGAAAGAAAAAGGCCACTCCTTTGAAGGAATGAAATTTCTTGGATGAGAAGTGAAATGCCTTTTTAAAAATCAAAAAGTCCAGTTGCCTATAAAATAAATGCATTTTCGGATTAATGAAAGGTTATCTTCATGACCAGCAAGTGAGTGCCATGGAGCATAACCAGTCACAAGTAGGTAGCATTCCTTGCTTTTACCATCCTGAGTGTTTTCACACAAATGGAAAAATCAGAGAATCAAACAATGTAAGGATCGGAAGGAACCTTGGAGATCATCTAGGGCAGTGTTTCCCAACCTTGGCAACTTGAAGATATCTGGACTTCAACTCCCAGAATTCCCCAGCCAGCATTTGCTGGCTGGGGAATTCTGGGAGTTGAAGTCCAGATATCTTCAAGTTGCCAAGGTTGGGAAACACTGATCTAGGGCAGTCTCTTTTCAGATTGGCCACTCTAGCATCCTCAGCAGATGTTTCTACATCCTCTTTTTAAACAGCTCTATCGAAGGAAAGTTCGTTATCTAAATCTGTCTGTTCCGTTGTTATGGTTAGGAAATTCATCCATTCAATCATTTCTCACAAGTTCAGCTTCCAGATATTTTGTTAGTCAGGTTGCTCTCCTTTTTGACATGCTCCAGTTTGTCCAGTCCTTCCTAAAATGTGGTGCCCAGAACTATATGCAATATATTGGGTACAATCAGATTAATGCAGAATAGTGAGTTCTTTTAATCATGACACTTCTCTTAATGCAATCTACACCTTTTTCTTTTATTATCCTTTTATTTATGTACTTATTTACAGGATTTATTTCTATATTTATTTATTTACAAATAAATAACTGTGTTTATTTACATCTCATTTAATGAATCTAAGTGGCTCATAAAAATTCAGAGAACCATAGATAAAAAAACAGAAATATCCTTTTCCTCAGGCACCAGACCAAACAGCCTCTCATTCTAGCCCAATTCATGGAGAAAAGCCAGGTCTTTTTGGTCCTCCAGAAAGTTAAAGAGTCCTTCACATCCTAATTGGGAAGCTATTCCATATTGATGACACCAAACCCAAACCTGATGAGCCGAGGTGGCGCAGTGGTTAAATGCAGCTACTGCAGGCTACTCCAGCTGACTGCTAGTTCAGCAGTTCAGCTGTTCAAATCTCACCAGGCTCAAGGTTGACTCAGCCTTCCATCCTTCCGAGGTGGGTAAAATGAGGACCCAGATTGTTGGGGGCAATATGCTGAACTCTGTAAACCGCTTAGAGAGGGCTGTAAAGCACTATGAAGTGGTATATAAGTCTAAGTGCTATTGCTATTGCTAAACCCCATGCTGCTGGATGATGTCGCCCAGCAGCTTCATATAGATGTTAAATGGAAAGGGAGAGAGACCCAAGCCCTGAGGCACCCCACACAACAGAGACCTATGGATGGGTGTCTCCTTCCCCAACAGTATTGACTGGAGCGACCATGGAGAAAAGAGGACAGCCATCATAAAACAGTGTCATCCACTCCCAATCCCTGAACCAGTCCAGCAAGATACCATGGTTGATGGTATCAAAGGCCACAGAAAGGGCTGAATGGATACCCCATCCCCATCCCAAGCTCTCCAAAGGTCATTCATCAATGCTGTCTCAATAATATGGCCCAGCCTGAATCCTGACTGAAAAGGAACCACACAAATGTTCTTCCTTTTACTACCTGAACTGCCTAGTTTGTTGCTTCATGTATCCTTGAACATCTAAGTTCTGTTTGCACTGTACTTTTTATAGCTTTCTTTCTTCAGTACACCTTATTGGTGATTATGTCCGTGTTCGATGTTATATATGTATCCCTTTCATTCTTATGCAATGAAAGTATCTGCAACCATTTCCTAAGCTGTCCTCTCCAATTTGTTTTCTCATAGGAATCATAGACAATTACATTTTCAATATATATATTTTTTCAAATCTTCCTAACCCCCTCAAAAAAGAGTCTCCAAACACCATGACCCATTGCTTCCTCCTTTAAAGGTCAGACAGAAGAAAGTTGTCCTTCTGCGAGTGCTCCTTATCACCAATACAACAAAATTCTCCATCCTTCTTATTAAGCTGGAAAGTGGACATTTCTTTTCTTCTACCCATTTCATCTTTTCCAAGAGAGCAATCAGCTTGCACTCATAGTATATATAGTGCCTGTTGTTTTCAGGGTGAAAAACTAATTTGGCTCATTCCATGTAAATCACGGAGCAGTTTTCCTCCTCCTTCTGTGTTCCTCTGATGACAAAAGTGTCAAACAAAATAAAAGTCTCCCACTTGGCCTTCTCTGTCAATCTCTTGTCCCTGCTCCTATTCATTCAGTCATTGAGTCCTTGGGAGCTAGCTTCTCTATGTATTCCCAGAAGCTACCTTAGCTAGATCAACAGCAAGCAATGGGCATTCACACACAATGTGCAGGCAGCAGCATTGTTCAAGAAACAACAGCAATCTGGAAAAAGGCAATAAGACAGAGTCTGTTTCCCTCCCACTTTCCTCTTCTTCCTCCTCCTCCTCTCTTTTGTTTCTTCTCTCTGCTCAATTAAACTCCAGTTTCAAAGTCTTGTTTACTCTTAGACACCACTGAGAGAGAGAGAGAGAGAACCATCTATATGTATCTGAGTCAATTTGCATGCGAGTGGGAGAAGCTGGATAGCCCAACAATGACTATTGAGTAGTTGAAAGCCCACTCTCTGACACAGAAACTGGGAATAACAAGTGTTTGGAGCTGAAGAATCCTTGCTTCTGGTTTTTTTCTGTCAATGCATCTTCTCTTCCTCACAATTCGCTGGCAGTACACATAAAGAGAAGCAGTAAAAAGCTCGAGCATAAAGGCTCTTGTATAAGTGCATTGGAATATAACTTTCATGAAATATGTTTTAGGTTCAGTCCTCAGCATTTCCAGATAAATATATTGGAGAAAGCAGGGTTGGAAATAATCCCCAAAAACACATCCATAGCCTGTTGATTAGATAAAAGACAGCATCTGATTTGGAAGATGGAAGTTTTATGTATTTATAAATTTGGATATGGAGGTCACATCATTCACATTTCATTTTGTCTCTCCTTTGGCATCCTTTCTTTAATGATTCCAGTCCACTATTTCTTCAATAGTAGTGTAACTCTTATCCCACAGCCAATTGTTCCATGGCGAGTTGGCCATGGCGAATTGTTCTGCAGCGAGTTATCCTGTGGCAAGTGGGCCGTGGCGAGTTGGCCACAGCGAGTTATCGTGGAACCCTATCCACAGCTCAGAGTAATTTCTGTAATGCAGGCATACTGCAATACCTAATTCCTTCTGCCCCAGCCAGAATGGAACAACTCACCATGGCCAACTTGCCACAGGACCATTTGCAGTAGGACAATTCAACAAATCAATGTAATTATTTAAAATAGTTTAAAAATTATTTTAATTTTTGTCATCTACATTTCATTTTGTCCTTCCTTCCACAGCCTTTCTCTAATGATTCTATTCCACTATTTCTTTGATATTAGTGTAATTCTTGTCCCATGGAGCAGGGGTTTCCAACCTTGGCAACTTTAAGACTTGTGGATTTCAATTCCCAGAATTCCTCAGCCAGCAAAGCTGGCTGAGGAACTCTGGAAGTTGAAGTCCACAAGTCTTAAAGTTGCCAAAGTTGGATACCCCTGCCATGGAGAGTTGGCCATGGCAAAATGTCCCATGGCAAGTTGGTTGTGGTGAGTTGGCCATGGCAAGTTGGCTGTGGTGAATTGTCATAGACCCTTTGCCAGACCTAGACATTCAAGAGGGCTACTGTATAACAGCTTACTGCTATCTTAGTTAACCTGGGATATTCATTAACATTCTACAACTGATCTTCCTAAGAATCCTCTCAAAAAGGATCCATCCGACAGCCATCTGTCAGAAATGATTTCATACAGATTCCTGCAGAAAATAGAGGATTGGGCTTGATGGATTAAATGACCAATTCTGTGATTTTACTCTATGAAGTATAACTTATGTAAGTCATATACATACAAATATTAAGTATGTAGATCCAGTGAGATGGGGAAATTCTTGGAAATGAAGGGAGTTTTGTAGTTTCAGAGAAATCTTTATATCTATTAAATCATATGCACAGTGGCAGAACAAAGGACATTCAGCCATTGACCAGTTTGAAGGCAGCAACAGTGAACACTGGCTAATTTCTGTAAGTTTTACACTTAAAAATATAGATGTGCCCATGCTTGAGATGCTGTAAACTTCAACATGATCAGAAAAGGATAAAGACAATTTAGGGCACTGATAATGTTACCTAGTTGGGTAATGAAACTCGTGCGAGAAAACAATCAAGCTCAGAGAGCACCAAGGACCCCACAAAGCCAATTTGGATGTATTCCAATTTCATTTAAACTTGTGTTGTAAGACTTGGGAAATGAATGGTTTGCATGTCTGGAAATTCTTTCTGGTTCACAAAACTGAGAAAATGTATCTAGCTATAAAGCTAATACAATTCACTCTAATTTCTTCTTCCTACAACTCAGCATCAGTGACTCGCCTACCCATCAAGTGGATGGCTCCAGAGTCAATCAACTTTCGCCGTTTCACCTCTGCCAGTGACGTTTGGATGTTTGGTGAGTAGAAGGTTGGACAGGAACAGCCATGTCTACATCCTTCAGATGAAGAACTTATCTGTATCCACATGCCAACGAGAAATTGTTTAATATGCCACTTCTTCAAGCTCTGTCACCTTTCCCAAACTTCTTTAGAAACAAGTGGCATTGTTTAAACATCCAAGTCCACCCTCTAAATTGGTGGTTGAAAGATGGACTCTTATCAGCAGACGCTGCCAGTTTATCCCAAGCAGTATATGCAATCCAGTTTCTAAAACATTTCCTTTTGTGCACAGCTGTTTGCATGTGGGAGATCCTTGGCTATGGCAAACAGCCTTTCTTCTGGTTGGAGAACAAAGATGTCATTGCGGTGCTGGAGAAAGGAGACCGTCTCCCCAAGCCAGATGCCTGTCCACCTATCCTTTATGCTCTGATGACCCGCTGTTGGGATTATGACCCCAATGACAGGCCCAAGTTCAAAGAGTTGGTCTGTAGTTTAAGGTAAGTGATGCTTCCAGCTTTGTCTTCCCAAAAAAATTGCACAAAAAAAGTAATGTTCTGCAACCTGAATAGGTTATATAAACAAATCTTCAGAATTTTTCTTATTGGGCAAAATGTATTCTGGTTTCGTTTGTCAATAAGTTTCATATCCAAAGCCGTTCACACAATAACAAAAACTCCAATCAGCCAGTATTCCAAACCGTTGTGAGATTTCAATTCACTGAATCTTAAATGTTGCAGAGACATGGAGTAGGAGGACAATTATATTGGATTCAGTATCCCATCAGTCCCAGCTAGCATGATCCATAGACAAAAAAAAAAAGGTGCTCTGAGCCCTTTGCATAAATTAGATGGTACGGTTTTGTAAAATATTTACAAACTGCAGAGAGAAAGAAAGAAAAGCCCTACAGAGCACTCTATAGGCAGCAGATGGAGCTCATGGATAAGCTAAATGGTGCTCTTCCTTTTCCCTTCCGTTTCTGAATTTCAGTGACATTTACCAGATGGAGAAGGAGATTGCACGGGAACAAGAGAAGAATAATCGTCGCCGCCCCCCCAAAATTATGGAGCCTACCTCTTTCCAAGAGCCCCCTCCAAAGGTGAGAAGATTTTGCTGGAAATGTTCAGCAGATATGGTCTTTTTTTTTTTTTAGCTTGGATGTGAAAAAGATGTGGCACCCACCATTGGTTTTGGGAAGAACAGGCATTTCCATCCTAAGTTCCTTGCTTTAACACCGTAGGTGCCATTTCTGTGATTCCTCAGGATTCACCCTTTTGAAAAAGCAAAGGTAATATATATTTCACTCCTGAGCTGATCTTCAGGCTTTTTTTGTTGATTATCAGCCACAATCAGTTCAATACAAAATGAATAAAAATCCATTCTTCTTAAAATGCCACCAGTTCGATATTAACATTTGCAGAGAATATACCCCCAATTACATCCGTTACTAATCCACCACCAAATCTTGAGTCCTGAATAATTTTATTTTCGGCTTCTGATCATCATGATCTGTCCTCCCAGGCAATATTTTTAAAATGTTTTCGCTGTTGTTATATGCAGCAGAATAATTGGAAGGGAAAATAAAAGCCATGACTGATAATAAAGTAAATTACATTTTCTGTGTCATCCAGTAAAAATTGTGAACATTATATAATTACAGACTACATTTCGTAAGAAGATGGAAGACAATAAAAGGACACTAATGTAGACATATGTGTGGTGGGTGGGAGACTGTTTGGATAAAAGCTCCTGATTCTGATAGTCAGAAAGTCGTTGTCCACGTGTTATTATTCTCTCAACTATGTTCATGGTAATAAAACAAGAGGAAAAAAACATTTTGACATTACAAAAATTTAGGAATGAAAGCCAATAGTTCTGGATACATTATAAACAACACAAACTTCATCGGAAGATATATTTGAGCTGCATTATGATGAAAAAACATTTCTCAATGTCAATAGAAGACAGTCGGTTAAAATTTCTGCAGGAATAAAACCCTAACTCCATTTCTTTTATTTTCTCTTCCTTTTTCTTTGACTGTCTGGGATGGCCATTGTAAATAAAATTATGTGATTGACATAACTAACACCTTAATTCTTAATTCAACCTGCCTGTTTTAAAAAGATTTTTAAGCCTTCAGATATGTCTTATTCCTGGCAACTGCATGGACTAGTCCCTGTAGTTTTCGCGGAAAGATTTTGGAAGTGGTTTGCCATTGCCTTCTTCCTAGGGCTAGGAGAATGTGAGTGGCCAAGGTCACCCAGCTGGTTTTGTGCCTAGGGCAGGACTAGAACTCTCAAACTCCTGGTTTCTAGCCTGATGCCTTAAGCACTACCCAAACTGGCTTTCATTAAGGGCTTAGAACATAATTAATATTATTATTGGGAGTGGTCATTTTTGTTTCATGGATTTAATGGAGATGTTGTATTAAGTGTTGCACTCCAGAAATTGTGGGCGCTCCATCACTGGGTGTTTCTAAGAAGAGTCTAGACCAGCGATTCTCAACCTGGGGGTTGCGACCCTTTTGGGGGTTGAATGACCCTTTCACAGGGGTCGGGACACTTTGCCCAGACACCGCCATTTGGGTTCTTTTACCCTCTGCACATGCGCAGAGTCGAACAACCCTTTCACAGGGGTCGGGAGACTTCGCCTGGTCGCCGCCATTTGGGTTCTTTTATCCTCTGCGCATGCACAGAACGCTTTGCACATGTGCAGAGGGTAAAAGAACCCAAATGGTGGCGGCGGGGCAGGGGTCGCAGCGGCGGGTGCGGCGGCAGGGTGGGGTGCGGTGGGGGCGCAGGTGCGGGGCGCGGCATAAGGAAGGTTGAGAACCACTGGTCTAGACAATTACTTATCTGAAATGGTATAAGTTCGCCTGCTTGAGCAGTGGGCTGGACTAGAAGACCTCCAGGGTCCCTTCCAGCTCATTTTATTCTGTATACTTCTGCAGTGTGCATGAAGCGTATGACTGTGCATATTTACAAATATTTATAGATTTGCTATTTAAAAAGTTAAGACATTGAAAGAAGTAAATATAGCAATTATTTCAAGATATGTGAGTCTGTCCTCCTCTGTTGGCAGCCTTGCTATTTAGTTGTTTTTCTTATTCCTCTCAGCCCAGCAGACCAAAGTACAAACCACCTCCTCAGACCAATTTACTGGCCCCCAAACTGCAGTTCCAGGTAAGTTCCAAGAGGTTTCTGAATCCTAGTTTTGTTTTGTTCATGCTTTCAGAACTAAAGCATCTCTTTTGCAGTTGGCTTTTTCTTGGCTTGTGTTTATTCATTTCTTCTGAGTTGCTGATGAGCACCACTTTCCTTCCCTCATTCCCATTCCCTGTTGGATATGCAGTAGCTGCTTGATGCTTTCCTCCAGAGCTGATTCCAGATGGATGGCATCCCCTACAACTTCTGATTAAGAAACACCATTCATTTATTCTGTCCTCTTTGCTAAAAAGTTTTGCTGAAGTGCAAGTAGAGGAGGGAAAGCATATAAGAGAGACAATTATGTGTAGGTCCTCTGTAAAACTCTGTCAATGGGGCAGGCAAGGGTTAGGGTTAGGCTCCTTTCTATGTGTGTGACATGGTCATAGCCACCATCTTAACTTTTTTGACCTTCCAGCATGAGAGCATCATTTCAAAATAAAAGCATAGTCTTGTAACTCTCCGGATTTCTAAGCCAAGTAATCAGCGTTGTCGGTGTTACTTGGATCCCTGACAAACTTGATCCTTCAGTGTTTGCATATAAACTTTCAAAATCTTCACCTGCAATTACATCTCAGTTTTAATTTCATTTAAAAGAACATTGACTGATCTCACCACTTTATTCTATTGCATTTGGCTTGTTTACCTGACATTTACTTTTGAAAGGAGTGCTTAGATTTCTGCAAATATATCACTTTGCTCAAGATGCACTTGTAAAAATCTAATCAGAATACTGTATTATTGTATTATTATTGTCCTGCATTGCACCTTCTGGGCTAGTTATGCCAATTTTAAAGATAATTTATTCCATTCATATCCCCATTTCAATTTCCGTAATGACCCCCTACCCGTCCGTTTATTTATTTGTGTGTTTATATTTGAAAGCATGCAAATTCAAGTAGATAAATAGGTACCACTTCTGTGGTAAGGTTATAGCGAAAGTGTCTTTGGACAATGCAGACTCCCTCGGCTAGGAAACGGATATAAACATCACCCCCTAGGGTCGGACATGACTGGACAGGGGAAACTTTACCTTTACCTGATATAATTTGGTCTATTAATTTTGCCCATAGGGCTTTTTTTGCTTTGTTTGTGAAGAGATTTCAAACATGGACATCCTTAAACCTGCTGGTATTCTTCACTAATATTTTATTTTCACTATGCACTATCCTGTATTTGGGAATCTCAATTTTAAACATTTAAAATGTCAATATATGTGAAATTTCAAAAGAGGTTTCACAATTGAGAGGAACTGATGGCAAATTAAAAATTAAGGTGACTTCCCTTTTCTGAAGTAAAATAAAGACACCAGACCTGATCAGGATAATTTCTGGTGCTTCTTAATGTGGGTTCTAAAATCTGTCCTGAAAATCTTAAAAAGCTTCTCTGGCAAAAAAACATATATATCTAGTATTGCTCGCTAAAATAATTATATAAGTGTTTCTGGAGTGCTTTCTCTGCTCAGTTTGTGTGCCTACTGCTTATGCTGTGCCTATTGTTTTGTGCCCGCTGCCTTTTCCTTCCACCTTTCCAGGTGCCCGAGGGTCTGTGTGCCAGCTCACCAACGCTCACCAGCCCCATCGAGTACCCATCACCTGTCAACTCTCTGCATACCCCACCACTCAACAGACACAATGTCTTCAAGCGCCACAGCATGAGGGTAAGACAACGCTGGCCAGCTGGCCTGAGACTCAGCCTGAAAACAAATGCAAGAGGGCGCCTTCAAAGCTACAAAGGTGGCGGGGAGGAGAGACATTGGTGTGAGTGAGTGAGTGAGTGAGTGAGTGAGTGAGTGAGTGAGAGTGAGTGAGTGAGTGAGTGAGTGAGTGAGTGAGTGAGTGAGTGAGTGAGTGAAAAGCCTTGGCTGATCTTAGTAGGTTGTTGTGAGACTACAAGAGTTGCAAACTCCCATACACTATATGTTTTATATTTCCTTCAATAAATTTTCAAGAGAGTTCGCTTCAAGTTAGTAATTTTCAACCTGATAAAATTGATGAGCAATGTCAGCACAGTAATGAAAAGGAACTGGAATAAGAGAAAAGATGGGGTTTTTTATTGATGAAATGAGAAGATATCTCCCAGTTTTCTATTTATTGGATTTATATCCTGTCTTTCACTCAGAAGCTTAAAGTGATATGGGTAGCAGCTCCCCTTCTATTTTTCCTCACAGCAACAATATTGTGAAGTAGGTAGGGCTGAGAATAACTAAGTGAATTTCTGTGGCTGAAGATGGACCCATTTTGGGAGATGGGTCTCACCATTCTGACCAATACTTTAATTACCATCCAGAAGTGCTTGGATCTTGACTCAGTGGGAGAAGGCAAGGTGTCACTTTAGAATCTCATGCACACCTGATTTATTTATATTTATAAATTAGATTTTTGAAGACCACCCAACTTCAAAAAGACTTTCCTTAGTCCTCTCCCTCTTAGCCTTGGGCTCCCCTTCTAACTGATCTACTTTACAGAGTTATTGTAAGTTAAGATTACAATACAGCGCTAATACAATACAGTACAATGCAGACATCCTGGGTTCTCTCGTTTTCTGAAGATAGGGTTATATTTCAGATTTTGCCTTCAAAGTGAAAAGCAGTGCCCAAGGAAGCAAATTAATGTGTTGCTTGGCTTCCTGATTGGCTATTAGCTTTGCTCCCCTGTCCATCAGGTTCCACCATAGAATGATTCAGAATTTTTTCTCATGACTGAAATAAATTACTGTCCACCAGCCTTTAAGCCAGCAAAAAGCTACAATGGCATGAAATTTTCTTCTCCCATTGGTCATCCTTGGCCTACCACACACACACAGTTGTGGCAAATGATGTTGCTGTTACTTACAGTGTACAGAGCATGTTGATAACAGAGACTGATGCATTCCCCTGACTTCCCTTTCCACACACATCACTAGCCAAGATGAAAAACATGCACTGATCATTCGTCTCAATATGGTGGGAGGCAATGAGTTTTGGCAGATTTATTTTTATTTATTTATTTATTTTGGTATTCTTATATGCCGCCCAACTCCCTAAGGACTCAGGGCGGCGTACAACAGAAAAAAATACAAGAATAACCAAATATAACATAATAATTAAAAGCAAATATAAAGATTAAAACACAGTATAAAAAAACATCAACAGCCATTCAACACCATACATACTTGGGGGTGAGCTCGAGTGGATTAAGCTCTACCCCCCGCCTGCAGGAAAAGCCATGTCTTAACGGCTTTTCAGAAGGCCAGCAGAGTGGGGATAGTTCGGGTCTCTGGAGGAAGTTGGTTCCAGAGCGCGGGGCCTGCCACAGAGAAGGCTCTCCCCCTTGGGCCTGCCAGCCGGCATTGCTTGGCCGATGGGACCTGGAGGAGGCCAACTCTGTGGGCCCTAACCGGTCGGAGGGAAGTATGAGGCAGAATGCGGTCCCGTAGATAACCTGGTCCTAAGCCATGAAGGGCTTTAAAGATGGTGATCAACACCTTGAATTGGACCCTGAGACCGATGGGCAACCAATGCAGCTGGCGGAGTATCGATGTCACGTGGGTGTACCTTGGCACACCCACCACAGCACGCGCAGCCGCATTTTGCACCAACTGAAGTCTCCGGATACACTTCAAGGGTAGATGATTAGATGGATGGATTTAGCCATCTGTTCCTCTTCCCCAAGTTCACCATGCAACCATTCTACCATTATCACGAATCAGCTGCTTAAAGAGGAAAACCAGGAAAGCTAAGGGGAGCTTTAAGTTGCCTTTATGGATTGAAGATGAGATCAAGCCAGCATCATGAGGAATGACCCTAAATATTGTTCAGTTTCAGACCCTGGCCTTCTGGTTTTCTCTGGAAACTAAGCTCTTAAGCACTGTATTTTTCACATTCAATCCCTGAGGGTCAAGTTCTGAAGCTCTAAGACCTAACATGTCCTTCAGTTGAATTATTTTAACATGCACAACTCTACACCAGCGTGTAACCACAGATATAGATGTGCATATCCATTCCTGAATTTAAAAAATAGCAATTAATCCTGATATTGGGTTATGAACTGAATTTTGTGACTAAGATGACAAAAACACAGCTTGAGCTTTCACATGCTCAACTTGAGTAGAATGAATCTCCATTTGCTGTTGATGGGTTGTCAATTATCGAAATTCCCAGATGTGATATGCATTGGGTGCCAGTATAGTGTAGCGGTTAAGTGTTGGGTTTGGGCAGGGCGACACAAGTTTAAGTCCTACTTCTGTAGAGATTTCTCTGATGAATTCTTCTCAGCCCAGTGTACTTCATCATTGAGGTCATTGTTTGGGAGATCCTCTCCTATATAAGCCCTCTTGAAAAAACAGCAAAAGATATTAATGCAATCAATACGTACATAAATAAGGTGCATGTAGGCTTTCTTCTAGCATTCAAACGTTCAAGTACAGATAGACTTTGTCATTATCATGCTTTCCTCACCAAGACATTCCAGTTGTTAAATTAAAAAAACTGCAAAACCCCTGCCTTTCTCTTAAACGGAGAACCCTATGAAGCGCTCTGAAGTAGCTTTCCTGTTTCCTTTGTCACATTGACAAAAATTTCAGTCTTTCCCCAAGCTCCTAATATATGTTGCTAGGCAACAAGCAGCCTGACTCACTCCATAAAGGATGACTAGATATGAGTTCAGGAGACTAGTTGGTTCCATTTTCATGCATATTGCTAGGTGATACCATTCATTCACCCAAGGTCTGGCTGAGGTTCTCTAGCAACAAATTGCCAGAATATTAAAAAAAAACTCTAATAATGAAGGTGGGTGAGATGAACCAGAACGTAAGCCTTTGTGGGGCTGAAATATACAATCGGAAGCAGGCCTGCATCTTTTAGAGGTACAGGCAACAAATCAATAGTTGTATGTGAGAAGCTATGCACCAGAAGGCGGACTTTATCTTGCTTTGTTTTATAGCTATTATTGTTTTTTGTGCTACTCTTTTTACTGCTTATGCAAATGTTCTTGCCTAATTTGCTTACATGTTTTTTTATCGATTAATCCTGCCTAGCCTGCTTTCATTACAGTGCTATCTATTGAGAAAGGTTCTAGAAAGTTCTATTGACTTAGAGGGTTGACATGAGGGGGGAGAGGAATGGTTGTGCTTGAAATTGCTATTTCTTTGCCTGTAATGTTGACCCATATAATAATAAATCTTACATAGCCAAGGTCTTCCCTTGTTCAAGAAACAAACAATAATAAAAGCATATTAAGTCAAGAGGCGTCCTGATGAGTGAATTCATGCTAACCAAGTACAATCTTTTTTCCGTTTTTCCTCTCTACTCCTTCACTTAGTTCTGAGCTGATCTCTACTCCTTCACTTACCGGTACTTCTGTGGTTCTTTGAGACTTTCCTAGAAAAAGTTCAAGGAATCCAAGAACCTTCAGCCCAGGTTTCATTTAACAAGTAAAGAAAAATGGGGTGTGACCATAACAAGAAAAGTGATATGACCAAACATAGGAACGAACATAATTTGAGGAATTGTCCTCAGTGTATTTCAGATTTCTTTGTTGGGCGAAATGGTTCAGCAATTAAATAGATCTAGAGCTGCACATTGGAACATCCTTCCTCTGCAAATGGAATGACAGACGCTTTTAATCAGCTTTACTGTTAGCAATTTCCGCTGACAAACATATTTGAAGTACATTGGAATTATTTATTGAAGTACTGTTGAAGCCAATTGGCTCTGCTATTTATTTTGCCAAAGGAAAGAGCTATAGAATGCTCATAAAAGGTTGTACTCCATTTTTGTTTTGGTATGGTTCCAGAATTTCTTTGGATTTTAGACTAATTAAACTTTCAATGTATCCTTTCAATCCCCCCCCCCAACTCTCCCTTTTTTTCTTAAACTCCAAAAGTCATATCAATCTTAAGCTTAGCCATGTTATGGTCCCTGTAAAAGCTACTCAGCAAATTCTTCCTCCCCCTTCACATCAACACTCAACAAATGGCTATCCCTCATCCCTCTGAGGGCCCAAACTCTGCAGTGAGATACCCTTAGGCTTTGCTTTCTCTCTGAGCTGCAAAAATATCGATGACCACTAGATAGCAGCAAAGGGATATAGAAAGATCTGTATCTCTGCTACCATGCAGTGGTCATCAACATTTTTGCAGCCCAAATATGGTAGCCTGAATGACCCGTCCCTGAAATTCATATCAACATCATATCTCATCACTTTAACTTCTGGCTCACTTGTGTCCCAATCCCTAAGGTAATTTGTAAGACTGGTAACCGAGTAGAGATTTGGAAGTGCTATCTCAGGGGAAAAAAGCCTCTCACTTTCCATTCTTTTGCTTCTTTTCTAAGGAGGAGGATTTCCTTAGGCCCAGTAGCCGGGAAGAAGCCCAGAAATTGTGGGAGATGGAACGGGCTAAAATGCGTCAGCTCCTTGATAAACAGCAGAAGCAGATGGCGGAGGACTATCAGTGGCTTCGGCAGGAAGAAAAAGCTTTGGTCAGTGAGTGAAGGAAGCAGAACAGAACCATTGGGATAATAAGATTTGTTACCTTCCAGCTAAACAATCTTATTAAATTCAGGGAAGGCTGTTTCACGTAACACGGTCCTTTTGTTGCTTCTGGTAGAAACCAAAGGGGATTGATGGGAGAGTTATACAATACCGCAAAACCAGCCCAAGGGCCCATATGGAGAAGCTCTAAATAGCCAGTGTGGAACTGCTTAAGAGCATTTTCTTTTCTTTTCTTGTAGATCAGCCTGCTAGGGGTTCCAAATAGCAACGCTTGGTTTTTCCACTTATTTAAACTGAGATTTAATATTTCTTTATTATTGTTGTTGTTGATGATGATGATGATGTTATTATATACACAAAAACTTGACATGACATAACATACAAACATATAATCTTAGGAATCCCACTTCCTATCTTACTTATAGCTAAAGATCAGTACAAAATTTTGTATACATATATTGCAAATATTTACATTTCTAATTCATATCAGTATCCATTTCTTCCATATATTTGTCAGTGTAAGTTATATTATTTACTAAATCCTTACTTCTATTATTATTTATCTAACAAGTCTGTATATTATATAATAGTATAATAGTATAATATTGAATTAAATATTACTCAATATTTAAACTGAGATTTAACATTTCTTAAAATGTTAGAGAACTTTAAATGAGTTCTCTTGGGTTGAAAGCTGGGTTTTGCCAATTTAGGTGCTCCAGGTTTCACCTTGGGTGGCAAGTTATTCATTCGGAGCATCAGTCAAAATACTTGGTTTTTATTATTATTACCGTATTGATTTTGAACCTCTTCTCTATCATAGGACCCCATGGCTTTTGTGAAGAGCAATTCTAACCCCCCAGTAAGTTTACTCAAAGGGCCACCTTCCCTGCCATCACGGCCCAACCTCTGCTCTCTACACCCTTTCATAGCCTTTACCTCTTCTGCTGACAATTTCAAAACCAGATAAAGTCTGAAAAACAATCATAGAAATTAGCCAGTGACTGAATCAAATTATCATTGGTAGAAAAGGCAACAGAAGATCCAAACAAATTCTTTTCACACAAAACAGCCCCAGGATGTTTATTATTTTGATTCGGCAGCAGGGTCTCCTCCTGTTCTGTCCCCACAAAGCACACAGCCACACAAGCAGGTTACAGTAAGATTTTTACTAATAATCTTTTATCCATACAGGATGCACACACCAATGTTACAAACAAACTTTCTTGGCAAACCCCCAGCTACTAATTCACTTCATTGGTATCGGGTACTAGTTCAAAGAAGTCGCCAACAATGACGAGCCAATTAAGTTCACTTATCTTACGGAGTTTCTTGACTTGGCAAAGCTCCTAGAGTTGGCAAAGTTCATAGAGTTGGCAAAGTTCCTAGAGTTGACAAAGTTCAGTCTCTGATTAAAAAAACGCAACAGAGAAGCAGCAAACAAACTCTGATCAAGATGGAATTTTCCGATGTTGTTCTCTACAACTTCCCAGCTGCATCGACTCTTCTTAAATAGACTTAAGGGCGTGGTGGCCAATTAGCCCCAGGTCTCACTCCCAAGTAGACCTCCTTTGGAGTAGACCTTTCTGCCTCTTGGCCGCCCGGCGTGTTCTGGCATTCCGGAATGGATTAGTAGCCTCTCCGTTCTCAGCACTGCCATGAGACACTGAAGGCTCCAAAGGCCCAGGCTGCACAAGCTGCGAGCAGGCCACAACACCTCCTCTGCATTTCCCTGATTTAGAGATGTGTTTCCCCAAACTATGAACACCTATTTTTTATTAAATGCACTTTTTCACACGTATTACTTTTTTCACTATTGGACAGTAGGTTGGTGAGAAGATTGCAGGTCTGGAAGTATATAAATAATTAATATAAGGATGCAGGTCTGGAAATATATAAATAAACCATTAATATATTAAGTAATATTAGACTTGCTTTTATGCAGAATTGTGGTTTTTAGGATAAATGTTTGTGAAAGTATACACATTGTGCCATTTTTGCCAATTTGCCAAAAATAACTTGCAAATTGATGTACAGTATAATGAAGCAAATTTGTGACGGAAAGTACAAAACTTAGTTGTTTTAAATGGGACACAAATATTGTTCAGTGTGGTTTTCTTTTCACGATGCCCATGATCAGTTTCTCAATTTTTATTGTTTCTTGCTTTTAAGCCACCTAGAGTTGTTTAGACTTGGGCAGCCTTTAAATTAATTAATTTAATTAAACAGGGAAATCTACTGACTGCTGTCCTTTACTTGTTCCACGTTAGAACAGTAAGGATAGACCACTTGCTAGCTATACTGTAGTTTTCAAGGACAGAATAGGAAATTGGGGATGATCAGAGCATACCGTAGTTTATATTGGTTTACTTTTCCACCAACTCACAGATCAAAAAATAACATTATGCCTTGAGCAATCTTCCCAGATCAATATGGAATCTGATTTTTCCCTCTCTCTCTAAACTTTCTGGAGAATTAGGTTTAGAATCAGGTTTTCAACCAGCTCCTCCTATGAACCAATGGCTTTTGTCCCAATTTGGCACTCTTTTCAACTGTCCCTCAAACTTTCTTTAAGTTCCCCCTGTAAATTATATAAATTATAGTTCACACAAGTCTGTGCACAAGTCCTAAGATAACATTTTTCTGAAATAAGCCACTTGTTAGAAGTGCATATACATACATACATACATACATACATACATACATACATACATACATACATACATACATACATACATACATACATACGCACAAATAGTCCCCGACTTACAATCATTCATTTAGTGGCTGGTTTTCACACTTATGACTGTTGCAGCCTCCCCATGGTCACATGATCTGAATTTGGGTGCCTTGCAACTGGCATGTATTTATGATAGTTTTCACTGTTCTGAGATCATATGACCACCATTTGTAACCTTCCCAGGCAGTTTCTGACAAGCAAAGCCAGTGAGGGAAGCCAGAGACACTTAATGACCTCATGATTCAGTTAACAACGGCAGTGATTCTCTTAATAACTGTGACCAAAAGTCACAAAATGGGGCAAAACTCGCTTAACTGTCTTGCTTAGCAACAGAAATTTTGGGCTCAATTGTGGTCATAAGTCGAGGACTGCCTATATTTATTTTTAAATAGTCTTTTCTTTCATTTTTGTTCCTAATACTACATTTTCCCCCTAGATTGACAGTTCACAATCTCACCTAAGACTTGTTACATGTAATGGACTCTCTTTTATTCCTCCATATTTTACTGCCAAACCACCCTTTGCTGTTATTCAGTGTTTCTAACCTTGGCCACTTAAAGGTGCCTGGACTTCAACTCCCAGAATTCCCCAGTTGGTATGAGTTTGGGGAATTGAAGTCCATGCATCTTAAAGGTTGCTAGGATTAAGAAACCATGCTGTAGTTCCTAGAACTCCCCAGTTCTTTTGAGGGTAGACCTTGAGGCTTCAATACAATTGTAGGTTTTTTTCACTGAAGCATTGTTATACTGCTGTTTTGGAAGCTGTGGGGCTTTGCTTGACTTTCCTTCCTTCCTTCTCTCCAACATCAACTTTGCAGTTGTTTGTGTGACCCTTGCTTTATCCTCCAATGGAGGAAAAGGAAAGCTTTTATTACTGATGCAAAAAATAATAATAATGAGTTCCATTCGATAATAAAAGAGGGGTCTAGACAATTGCCTAGAAGTGTGTGATCTGTCCCTCCGATGCTTCAAACTTCCAAATGAGCTTGGTGGACTAGAACTTCAATCCTTGGAAAGCTGGAGCTTCTTTCTGAAGTTGAAGCCTTTGTGTAGCATTTTGCTGCAGGTGTCAAAGGGTTTATTGATTTTGTTTTGTTTTATTCTTTTCAGAAATTGCCAGAGAAGGAAACCAGCTACAGTGAGTATCTCTCCCAAGCTGACTGGTCTTCACAAATGATTGTTATCTATTCTTTTTTATCTGTTTTCCATTGATCCTGTGTATTTTGCCTCTCCTTCTGTACAAGGAAGGATGTTTACCCATTATGCCAGTGGTTTTCAAACTTGACAACTTTAAGACATGGGAGTATAAGCTAGGCGCCGCAGGGGTCTCCAACCTTGGCAACTTTAAGACTTGTGGACTTCAACTCCCAGAGTTCCTTAGCCAGCTTTGCTGGCTGAGGAACTCTGGGAGTTGAAGTCCACAAGTCTTAAAGTTGCCAAGGTTGGAAACCCCTGAGCTAGGGGATTCTGAGAGTTAAAGGCCACTCATCTTAAAGTTGCCAAATTTGAAATAAACTGTCCTATGGGCTGTAATAAAGTGTAATATGTGTGTAAATATAAATCTATTAGCTGATTGATTAAAAACGGGAGGATGTTTTCTGTTTAAAGAAATCTTTCATCACTTCATGGATGCTGCTACAATGTTATTGATGATGATGATGATGATGATGATGATGATGATGATGATGATGATGATGATGATGATGATGATGATAATTTCTTTTGTTTCTCTTTATTGATGGCTTAGCTGAGTTTACAGGACCACCCAAAAAGCCACCCAGGCTTGGACCACAGGTACATAATTGATCTTTATTTTTACTATCTGTCTCTTCTTAATCTGAAGCCAGAAATCAAGCAGTTCATGCAAGAGGTCTGGTGTGATTTTCCACATGCATTAATTGATCTATCCTCATACTGGGAGGAAAGATGGGAAAATTCCCATTGGGAAAGAATACATTTTCCCCAAAGTCATTTCCAATTGTGAGTAACTAGTAACTGTAACCTTACAATAAAAGTAGTATATTATTCATGTTTTTGGTTTCCTGGTCTGAACTATCTCAAAAGGTTAACATCAAACTTGCAAATTGGAAAGTGCTTTCCCCCTCCTTGTGTCAAGTCCCAGGGAAATCAGGACATCCAGGCAGTTCAAATGAGTATAAAGATTTATTGCAAGCTTAAGCTCTCTACAATAATCTGAACTACTAATGATCCAAGCAATTTGGTGGTGGTTAAGGATCAAAGGAATTCAAGATGGGCTAGACTTAGATCCCTTGTGGGCATGAAGGGACTGATAACGCATTTGACCCCCCCCCTCAGGTTCAGCCTGGTCATCTCCTAACCAGAGGTGGTATTCAGCTGGTTCGGACTGGTTCGGGTGAACCGGTAGTAGCTACCTGCAGGTGGGCCCACCCACCTGCCCCGGCGCTATGCCATCCTATTTAACCACGTTTGCAAGCCACGTGCATGCGTGCAAGCCACGTGTGCAAGCAAAGCGCATGCGTGGAAGGTTACGTGCATGCGCAGAAGGTGTGCATGTGACTGAAGTGAGCATGTGCGTACGCGCGCTCACATTGCCAGTGCTGGGTGAACCGGTAGGTGCACCCTGCCTTTACATTCTAGAGAATTAGCGAAGGTTAATTTTGAAATGCTTTCTCAAATTGCATTTCTGGTTTGGACTCAGATTTCATCTATCAGACATTGTCCAGGCTGCCGTTCTTTCTCGTCTCTCTCCAGGTTATTCACAGCCCATTACATTTACAGTCCCAGCCTTGTTTCTCTACCAATGTAACACTGAGAGACCAAGTATAACAGATGACAGAAAGATTTCAGAGAGGAGCCTTGCACTGTGAATTGATGCTAAAAAGCTCCCTTCCTTGAATTGTTGAAAAGCACAATGTAATGGTATGTGAGAAAGAGCTTAGGAGATGGGATGAAAAGATACTGCTTAGGGGACAGCCAAATAAGAGACAGCATAGGTTCATTGTAGGTAGAGCAAGAGGCTTCAGAGGGACCCTCCCTAGTTTTCAAGGCTGTAAAGGTGATGGTGGGAGAAGATTTCCTTTCAGATTTACAAGATTCTGTTAATGTAGCTTTACGATAAAGTAGAATTAGTTTTCTGGTTGTGTTTCCTTTCTGGTCTACCTGGTAAGGCTGACTTATCCCAATGAGAAGCTCAGCATGGTCACTGCCCTTGCTTTCCCTGTGTGTCTCCATATTTGTTTGTGTGTGATGTCTGTGTAGTTTTGCTGACAGTTCCAGGGGAAGTGTCTTGTGCATACACAGGCTAGAAGAGCATTCAAAACACTTCCTGTTACACTTGCAGAGAACACAACTCCTTCCAAGTTTTGAGAATGAGCTCTCTCTCATACACATATTTTGGGTGTATGCTTGATATTTTATTTTACGTACTTTTTTCTTTGTTTCTGTTTTTGTGTTGTAATTTTTTTTTCTTGAATCTGTATTTTCATCTTGGAAATAAATAAAAATGGAGAGGGGGGAGAGAGAGGAGAGAGAGAGGTGGGAGAGAGAGGGGAGAAAGAGAGAGGGAGAGAGGGAGAGAGGGAGAGGAGAGAGAGAGAGAGAGAGAGAGAGAGAGAGAGAGAGAGAGAGAGAGAGAGAGAGAGAGAGAGAGAGAGAGAGAGAGAGAGAGAGAGAGAGAGAGAGAGGACTCTCTCCTTATGCCAAAAATCCTTGCAAATTGTCCATTCCAGTGTTTCA
Source organism: Diadophis punctatus similis (assembly GCA_023053685.1). NCBI lineage: Eukaryota > Metazoa > Chordata > Lepidosauria > Squamata > Dipsadidae > Diadophis > Diadophis punctatus. The sequence goes on from JALIGW010000001.1 coordinate 28,252,412, forward strand.
CCCAAGCTTAGCGAACCCTGACAAAAAAACTGGTGCAGAAATGGGCTACCAGAGGAAGTGAATTTAGCATGCTTGGAGGAACCTCAATTGATAAAAGTCCAATAGAATCTTTAAAAATCAGTACATGTAAAGGGAAAAAATAAAAATCCTGGCGGATGGTATGAGTATGCTTAGTAGTATGGATATCAGTTAGAAATGAAATACAGACTTCATTCTGGTAGATGTTCTGTTGCATTTCTAATTGTTATTTTATGTCACTTTGAAAGCCTTCCAAAATCCAAACTCTACATTACATGGTAATAAAATAAGTAAAAAGGGTGATTAACAAGAATGATAAGTAATAATGAAGAGGAATGCCTCTGGGTTGGGGAATGCTTATTGGAGAATAACTGGGTACCCCCTTTTTCAGATGTCCCTGCAGCCGACTCCCACAGCCAATCTCGATCGAACGGATGATCCTGTTTACAGTGATGTCATGGGGCTGGTGAAGGCTGTCCTGCGGTTGAAGAATGAAGTCAGCAACCATCCACCTGAGCGATATATTCTGGTTGTTAAGGTATGTACTTTTATTTGGCCCAACCTTGAACAGATTCTCAGAATGATATATGGAAAGGGAAGTATAGCACAAACATGAGACTGTCCTCAAGTAGAAACCAATCTAAGCCCATACAATAAGAGAGTCCAGAATGAACAGGAAGGAACAAACAAAGGATCCAGTTGTTGGGACTAAGTAGCAGGCAGCTGCTGTCAGGGTTCCAACGGAATTAATTCATGAGCCAAGTTTCAAAAGAAGTCCAGTTATTTATTAGGAGCAACATGTCGGCACATACCCAGGTGGAGTCAGTTCTGCCCCACGTAATGTACGTCCCAACTATGACCCTGTTTCCCCCCTCCTCCCAGAGTGTGTCATAAATCACATTCTCCAATGAAGCACTTTCCTGGGCTGTAGAGAACACGCCCTCCAACTGGCTCTGGTAACCTGGGCTGCGGCCTTGAAGAAGGTATGCATGGAATGTGCTTCTGGTTGTTGACGTGTTGCTCGATCAGCTTTCCCCCCTCCTGTCTAAGGCAACTCGAGAGCAGACCAGGAATGCTTTACGAGTTGACAGCTACCACAGTAGTCTGCTAGGATATAGAAAGTCAGTATTACCATTTTATTAGTATTCCTTTAGGAAGTACCAGTTAGAGTCAGCTGAGTTAAAAGAATCATTAAGGCAATAGGGAATGTAAGAGAGGACTATCAGAAGCTCAGAAAAACCACAAAGGCAAGCTGAACATATGTTTTGGCAGGGGGTTGTCAAAATTTATTCAGGTCTCATAGCTGCAAATAACCAAAAAAAAATCTAGAGCCCAAATCAAAAAGCAAAGCTGTAGTCATAGAAAATTGATGGCGTCCTAAAGAATATTTCTTTTTCAGTCTTCCACAGAACTCATAAAGTTCTCATAAAAGTCTTCCACAGAACTTACAAAGTTCCCATAGGATTCTGCAAAAAAAACTCTACTCTAGACAATTCTTTTCTAGAATGCATCTTCCATTCATGCAAGTTCCCTATCTAGTTAGAACTAAAATAGCTTGAAGAATTTTCACATTACGTTCTGACTTTTTTCCTTTTGTAGGATGTGGGTCTTTCTCTTCGAAAACTCATTGGGAGTGTGGATGACATCCTTCCGGCTCTACCTGCATCCTCACGCACTGAGGTGAATCTTGCTCAACAATAAAACTTTCTGATTCCTAAGTGAGACCTTCCTTCTTAAAAATCAAGAACGATCAGAAATGGGCCTGTCAACCTTAGCTAATTTCTGGCAAGAGATTGTGGCCAGTTACAAGAATAATTTGTTTGAAATCCTATATCTACTAGTACAAGAACTGAGCAGAGATCAAAGGCAGTGGCAAAGAGTTTGCTTGGCCTGCAGAAGGTCCAAGATTCAATACTTGGTATCATCTCTTTAAAGAAATGAGAAAACCTTTTTTCCAATATTTTGAAAGGACTTATTCTGAGAGTCTGTAATACCACCAGAAGATACTTATGTGAAACTAATGCTTATCAGAATAGACAACACTTAATTTGGCAGTTTTGCAACAGTTTTGTCTCAGCATAAAGAAGCTTTTAATGTGCTGATAGTACCGTATTTCATCGTTGAGGTTCTGTTTGTTAATCTATTTTGAAATATATAATGAAATATCCTTTTGCGTTTTGAATGCATTATTTTTTTTTTACTAAAAGCCAAAGCAAATAAATATGGAATCAGATGTTTTTTTTCCCAAAACAGTTAATTGGGATTGTCTTAAAACACCCTGTTAAGATTGACCTTGAAATAATACTGGATTTAATGGCCACCTATTCCTGTGTGTTTCCCATTGGCAGATTGAGGGTACCCAGAAGCTCCTAAATAAGGACCTTGCAGATCTGATCAACAAGATGCGTCTGGCTCAGCAGAATTCTATGACCTCATTGAGCGAGGAATGCAAGCGCCAGATGTTAACGGCTTCACATACTCTGGCTGTGGATGCAAAGAATCTCCTGGATGCTGTAGACCAAGCCAAGATGCGAGCCAACCTTGTGAAGGTCTCTTTTGAGTGATTGGGAAGGCTGACTTGCGGATTTTTTAAAACATCCCTCCACAACTTTCACATCCTGTCCCCCATCCTGCCTCACCAAAAACTGCTTGTGTCTTTGATTTTGTCACGTCTGTCTTCTGAGAGCAACGGAGAAGCCATGCTCAGGGCAAGGAAGAGACCTTTTTTTCCCCAGTGTTCTGTGGACAATGCTGCTAAGGGACACTGTGTGCATGATAGGATCCTAGTCCCAAGGTGAGGATTCTTTCAACCAAACTTTGAACTCTGAATCTGCACCAGTCGTCCCATCATAGAAAGTGACTTCTGAATATATTTTGCTTCCTTTGACAGTACCTCTGGCATCAAATGATACAGTTTGTCTCACTAGTGAAAGGAATCACAGGCAGGGGTGGGTGGGGTGGCTTATGAGCCTCTACACTATTCTCAGGATAAGCAAAAAAAAAAAAAAGACATGTGAGATTTCTCCTTGGTTGATCCAAGGGTTCTAAAAAGCCTAGTGAGGGAGAATATGTTTGCTAGGTCTTGCTACATCTATTTTAACTGAAGATGTTCCCATGGGGATGCTGGTTCCTCAGAAGAGACTGTGCATCTTTCTGTGTTGTATAGAAACATATATTTAATGGCCATATCTGAATGTGTGCGCCCTCCCTAAATCTTCTTCCCTTAATAGCCTCATTTACTGAATTTTTGAACCAGTTTAAACAATAGATCTCTCTCTGTCAATTATACAGATTCAAATAAATGTATAAAGCCATAAGAAGTACAGAAGGGCATCAGGGTTTAAGACGTTGGAGGTGTTTCAGCCATTATAAGCTGGTTAACTTGAAAAGTTACTTGTAGCCAGAGATGGTATTAAGCCGGTTCGGACCGGTTCGGGCGAACCGGTTGTGGCAAACTGCGGAATCAGCCCACCCACCCCGGCACTATGCCGTCCTATTTAGGCATGTTTTGAAGCTGTGTGCATGTGTGCAAGCCGCGTGCAAGCCATGTATGCGAGTGAAGCGAGCGTGCGCATGCACTCACATTTGCGAACCGGTAGGGAAAGTAAGTGAATACCACCTGTGCTTGTAGCCAGCACAATCTTTCTGGGGTTTTAGGTATAATGTTACAATTTTAGATGTAAATGACATTAGTACAGCTGGGAATGGGGTTGTACATATCTTCCCTCCCCTTATGAATATAGATCAAACACAGATCTGATCCCATATTTGCTACTGAATTATAATTTGAAATTAAAGTTTCCTGATAAGCATTGGTATTATGCCTCATAGATATGGGGCTTACATTTTGCTACTGAAATTGACGTTTCTGTTGAAAACAAGCACGTTTTGAAGGATTAGAAGCCATTAATATGTTTGTAATTCTAGTATCTTGAATGCAGGTATCTCATTCCTGAGAGAGAGGAAGGGATTGGGGGAGGGGAGGAAGCTAGAAAAGGTGCCTAAGAAATTGAACAAGGTATTTATATTTCTTGACCTACGTGAGGTCAGCACAGTTTATCCATACTTCTTCATATTATCTTTATGTGTTTAAAAAAAAAACAAGTTTAGAAAACTTTGTTTGCTATGTGGTTTTTGACCAAAAAAATTAAAGCAATGTTGTTTATTTTGCCTGAGATAAATTAAATATAAAACTCCAGTGGCTGATCTTCCATTTCTTCATCATTTCATCATCATTTTTTTCTTATCTAAAGACCTGACGTAGTGCTATAATGCAGTGTCATGCTTTACCACCTGCACATAGAGCAGGGGTATCAAACTCACATCATCACGCTGTTGCCACGTGACGTATCACAACTTTTTCCCCCTTCGCTAAAATGGGGGTGGGGGTGGCCAGCACATGACACATCCGGCCTGGGAGCCACGAGTTTGACACCCCTGCCATAGAGGTTGCAGGTTGGGTCCCTGACATTTTACAGTTGAAAATGCTCTACGGCTGGGAGGACTCCCTGGTGGCAACCTGGAGAACCATAGTTCAGGGGTGTCAAATTTGTGTCATCACATCGTCACGTGATGTATCGCAACTTTTTCCCCTTCGCTAAAATGAGGGTCGGCGTGGCCAGCGCGTGACACATCAGGCCCATGGGCCACGAGTTTGGCACCCCTGTCATAGTTGGCGTAATCATTCTATTAGGCTGTCGCACAAAGGACTTGATAGCTACTATATGCAATAGTAAAATAGCTACAATGATCCCAGTAATGTAGTGGCCACTCCACAAATTTTCTTGGGGCTTCAGCTTATTACAACTTCCACTCTATTGACGGAGCCAAGCTACTTCTGTTTCAAACATCTCATATGTAGAGTGCTTATGATACTTTGCTATATTCATTAAATTCACCGAGGATTACAGTATATGCACATTTTCGGTTGTTCATCGAGCCAGCATTAATAGTCTCCAGATGTCTCAAACTTAAGTTGTCTCAAACTTTTCTGAAGCCCATATATTGTATTCCCACCAAAATGCAAGGATGTGTATGCATTATTTATGACTCCAATGCAAAATTCTCAAAGCAGATAGCAAAACTGCACAAAAATACAAATGATGATAATTAAGGGTCAATTACATTTTCATGTTAAAAAAAATGTAAAGCCGAGGGGAAACAATTTGTAGGAAGTTAGCACCCACCCGTCTCCTAGGAAAATGAAATATCCTAGGAAACATTGAAAAAGGAAAGAATATGTTTCCCTGAATGAGGAAAAGAGAAACATGTTTTAAATACAAAGCAGCTTCCCGCAGCTCCCTGCCCCCACCCTTGCCACATTCCTCCCACCTAGCCTGGAGCAGTCTTCTACATAACAAAGATTTATCTCCTTCAATCACAGCCATATTAGGATTTTCCCAAGGCCCTTTCATTCAGCCAAGCCTGGGACAGACAAAAGCCTATAGAGTTGCCACTGCATGGCATCCTGGGAGCCTGACCACCAGTCAGTGCATTATATACACAGCAACAGGAAACTAAGAGGTGGGACCCAACAGAGGTTAGAAAACCAAGGGACTCAGCATCTTCCCTTCCCTTTTTCTCTTCACCCACATCTGGAAACATGTGATCTACCTTTTCTGTACAGGGGCTTATGCCATGTGCTCCTGTCCACCATTAAACCTTCTTTCCAAGCAACTTCCATGAACCCAGTGTCTTTTTCCCCACTTGGAACTGAACCCAGAAGGATATTCCTTACAACAAATTAAAGCAAGGTTGGTTAGGCTGAATGTTTAAAAAAATATTGTATATTCACTTGCTGTTGGAAACCCCTTGGCAAATTATTGATTCTTACAATTACTCTGCATGATGGGTACTTTGTGGGCATTTTTCCAATGCTTGAGGGTGTTTTAAAAAGCGAAATCAATGACTTAATCACCCCTTAAAAACAAAAAACCCTGAGCACTTTTCCAAGCTTGCCAGGGTGGAAAGTATTAAAGGAATAACACTTATAGTTCCTTGATGCCTCATAAAACAACCAAAACACTTTGCTGTGTTGATTTTAATGACAACATGCGGTTACTGTTCACCTATATCCACTGCCCCAAATCTTTTAAAGTGACTCCAAAACCATTGCCTGCCCCTTAGTCTTAGATATGAACCAGGCCCAGAAAGTGACTAAATTGGCTGTATGTGCTTAATCCAAGTGAAAATACAGTGATACAGAAACAGGATTACTCACCGAATTGGAGAGTGGAACAGTGTTCTCAATCAAAAATACCAATTCTACTTTCTGAAGTTTTGTAAAAAAGCAACGCATTTTAAAAATCAGATTGCAAAGATCTTATCCTAGCCCCAATACTGCACTGTGATGAGCCAGTAAAATGATTTGCAAACTTTCCATGATCAGTGGTTGGCTCAAGGCCATCACAGGTGGCACCACACTCTGCTTGTCTTTGTCCTCTGTGAATCCATCCTGACAAAGAGGAGCTGAGGCTGCTGATAGCGGGACTTCTGGTAAGCCATCAAGGATGACAGTTTGTCAGGAGAAGGAACCACAGTAAAGGGAAAATCAATTGCCACTAGCCAAAAAGAAAAGTGTTCCATCCATCCACCCATCCTGTCATTTATTTATTAGTGAGATTTATATACCGCCTCATAGTGCAAGCACTCTCTAAGTGGTTTACACCATTAAATGTATATTTATATTGTCCCCAACAATCTAGGTCCTCATTTTACCTACCTCGGAAGGATGGAAGGCTGAGTCAACCCTGAGCCGGTGAGATTTGAACAGCTGAACTGCTGATCACAATCAGCTAAAGTGGCCTGCAGTACTGCACTCTAACTGCTGCGCTACCTCCGCTCAGTATAAATCTTCTTTTAATGACCTCATAATCCCTTGTGGGGTGGAGTCTGAATGGAGCGGAGTGTTTGCTGGCCGGATGCCCTTCCTGTCGCCAATGCGGAGTTTCATTCAGTGGATATATTCTCATTGTGCCGAGAGAGAGAAATATTTGCGTCTACCTAGGATTGAACTCATAGCCTCCTGATTATAAGGCGAGAACTCCACCCCTAAGCCACCGCACCACTCCTCCATCCATCCATCCATCCTGTGATATTTGCAAACATTTTTTTGCCTGCAGTTCAAAGTGGAATCTCTAAAAAGTCTCTATGCTATTCAAGAGTTACTCCATTTTCTATAACTACCAACTCTATGCATTTCTCATGCTCATAGATTTTTTTTGAAGGACAGAATATGATATTCTGAAAACCAGGTTTTAAAACTTTGTTCTTGTACCCTCAGATTTACAGAGATGAGTGTGAAAAGCAAGAGGAAGCCTGTAGGCCAATTATACAGGGACATCTTTGTCTCTTAGCATCCTAGGAGAAGAGGACGGTTGGTGTGATTTAAACAGGAGACTGTGCACACCTGAAATCTCTGTGCTTCACGGACAAAAAAAATTGCCCACATCCAATAGGACTCCTATCTGAAAAACTGCACCAATAAATAGATCCGCTAATTTTCATGTATGAAGGCAGCAAATAACCAAGGAATGAATTAGAGATAATGAAAAACAAGCTTGTTTTAAAAGGTAAAGGTTCCCCTTGCACATATGTGCTAGTCGTTCCCGACTCTAGGGGGCGGCGCTCATCTCCGTTTCAAAGCCGAAGAGCCAGCGCTGTCCGAAGATGTCTCCGTGGTCATGTGGCCGGCATGACTAAATGCCAAAGGCGCACGGAACTCTGTTACCTTCCCACCAAAGGTGGTCCCTATTTTTCTACTTGCATTTTTTACGTGCTTTCAAACTGCTAGGTTGGCAGAAGCTGGGACAAGTAACGCGAGCTCACTCCGTTACGCAGCGCTAGGGATTTAAACTGCTGAACTGCCAACCTTCTGATCGACAAGCTCAGCATCTTAACCACTGCGTCCCTACTTTTTAAATATATATATAAATATATATAAAAGCTTGTTTTCATACCCTCATTCAATGTGGTGACCTCCAATTGCACCATCTTACAACTCCCATCATCCCCAGCCGGCACAACCTTTGATCGGAGTTGCAATCCAACATATCCAACAAAAATCACATTGGAAGACGTTGCTATGCCCTAATCGAGGAACAGAACCCAGGATGCAATAAGTTGGAAACATTTTTTACTGTCATTAACAGTAGTTCTCAGAGGATATGGATGACTAGCTACTATCTTAATAACATTTCTACTTGAAGTCCCTTAATAGAAAATTTATTATCCACCTGACTGCTTGCCAGAGCAGGAAGATGAGGTATAAAGCAAATGATTGCATAATAAATATTTTCCATGCATCTCCAGAAATTCTCATAATTTATAAATCCTCAACACAGAGACTCCCTAGTACATTTTTGTAATACAAGGAATTAAATGCTGCTTCAACAGCAGGCAACAAAGAGACTTTGTTAAATCAAAGCACTTTCCCAGTTTGGATATTATTCTAGCTCACATTGTGACATTTTCCCACTGCAACCAGCTTTTTAACTTTTCCCTTGGCTTTTCTGGAATAACAGCAGACAAGCTTAATGAGCCACAGCATCAAGAATTTCTGGCCACTGCACTATATGTGGCTCACGAGCCCCTTTTGTGCCCCACAGAGCTGCTCCACATATTGCTGAATAATGATGGCATGATTTTTCTCTTGATTTTTGGCAAAACAAAAATATATAAAACAGGTACACAAAACCTCAAGTTTAAGTTTGCATTATTGTTCTTTGTTTAAGTTTGCATTATAGTTCTTTGTTTACATTTGGGGGGTTTTATATGATGTTAATAATTCCTGGGTACTGGATCAAGAGGATGATCCTGCTATTGGCTTCTTTAGGAAGTCGAATGGAAGTTGGGTGGCATTTTTGCGGAGACTGTCTGGTGGTGTTGATATATTTAAAGGCAGCGCCTTCATCCTGCATATCAATGCTAGATCATGCCTGCCAGAAATGGAGGAAGGAAAAGTCCAATTGTCCCCAGCAAACAGACAAAGATAAACATCCAGAGGAAGATGCGGTCAATCACCATGGCAACATATTTCCAATCTTCTTTGACCTGCAACAAATGAAAAATCATGACCAGGGCAACCAATCACCAAGTTAACAGGAATTCACCATAATTGGGATGGGAAAACGTAAAAACATTTATTTATTTTATTTATTTATTTTTATTTTATTTATTTATTTTGTCAACACGTGTACAAGATAACAGGTATGATATAACGTTACCCACGTTACACCTATACTCCGCCAGCTGCATTGGTTGCCCATTGGTCTCCGGGTACAATTCAAGGTGTTGATCATCATCTTTAAAGCCCTCCATGGCTTAGGACCAGGTTACCTCCGGGACCGCATTCTGCCTCATACTTCCCTTCGACCGGTTAGGGCCCACAGAGTGGGCCTCCTCCAGGTCCCATCAGCCAAACAATGCCGGCTGGCGGGCCCTAGGGGGAGGGCCTTCTCTGTGGGGGGCCCCGTGCTCTGGAACCAACTTCCCCCAGAGACCCGAACCATCCCCACACTGCTGGCCTTCCGAAAAGCCGTTAAGACATGGCTCTTCCTGCAGGCAGGGGGTGAGACTCTGAGCTCTCCCCCGGTATGTCTGTTGGTTGGATATTTTTTAACTTTTTAAATTTTTAATCCTGTTTTTAACTGTTGCTTATTATTTAGTGTTCTTGCATAATGCTGTACGCCACCCTGAGTCCCTCGGGAGTAGGGCGGCATAGAAGAACCAATAATAAATAAATAAATAAACAAACAAACAAACAAACAAATAAACAAACATAAACAAAAGCAAAGTATGTATAGGTAAAATTAGACAATAGAACAGAAGGACAGGGACCGTAGGCACGATGGTGCGCTTATGCATGCCCCTTACAGACCTCTTAGGAATGAGGTGAGGTCAACTGTAGACAGTCTAAGGTTAAAGTTATGCCACGAATAACTACATACCACGAATGCTTCAGTAACTTAGTCCCAGCTGCAGTAGGTTGCAGTAAGCAAGTAGGCATAGTAAGTATCAATGTGCCATACCGTAGAATAATTATCCATCAGAGTTAAAATAGAGAGTAAGTAAAACTAACAGGATTGGGCTGAAACAAATCCAGGTGAGCACTAGATAGCAGCAAAGAGGATACTTTATGGTATCCCATAGTTTTCTACTGAGTAGTTGTCAAGATTTTGGTATTCCAGATATGGCAGCTCTACAGAGTATAGAGTAGAAAATTCAGTGTGCTGGATGAAACTATTCAGTTAGTTGGGTTCCTTCGGAGTTGGGAGAGTTTGATTAAGGAAAACAAAATCTTCTCAGCTTTCGGATTCATGCTGGAACCCATCTTCAGGGAATTTCTCTCCAGCCTAACTTTTCTGGCTAGACTCAGGCAGAGGTCTTCAAACTTGGCAACTTTAAGACTTGTGGACTTGTGGACTTCAACTCCCAGAATTCTCCAGCCAGCATGGCTGGCTGGAGAATTCTGGGAGTTGAAGTCCACAAGTCTTAAAGTTGCCAAGTTTGAAGACCTCTGGGCTAGAGAGAAGTACCCTGAAGATGGGCTCCAGCATGAGTCTGAAAGCTCAGAACCTCTGATCCCAGTGACTGACCCAGATTGGATCCTGCAACATTATCCTGGGGCACAGTAGAGTATATTCTCCTTCATTCATGAAAAACAAAATTGCCTGGGAAAGATTTTTGGCAAACTGTGGGGAGATGTATAACACTTCATTTGGAGCACCCAGTTCCATCTAAATTGGGTGAACCTGAAATAGGAAGCCTTCTTTAAAGAGAGAGAGAGAGAGAGAGAGAGAGAGAGAGAGAGAGAGAGAGAGAGAGAGAGAGAGAGAGAGAGAGAGAGAGAGAGAGAGAGAGAGAGTCACGTGCCATATAGATCAACGTCCCTGCTCTTATACATTGGGTGTTCAGAGAGAAATGAAGAGACAAACCAACCAGCTATATTTCCCCTCTGGACCATTACTTTTTTTCAGGCAGGGTGTGAAATCACAATTTGTCCCCCCCACCAGGCTAAAAGAGTGAACTTTGCCCAGGAAGGAATTTCAGGGATGGAATTCCTATGGGCAGATCAACCTGGACCCATGATATTGGAGAATTATGGTCTATGGGTGATACTAACCACTGTGATTGCCTGAGAGGTTTCTATCACAATTGTGAGTGTGTAATCCTCCAGCCTGTAGACAAATATGGTAGCAGAGATGGCACTGCCTTAACTGTTCTGCCTCAAGGTCTTTTAATGACATGCCAATTGAAGAAAGTACGTTCTGGATTCTACTGGCTTTGATTCCCTTCCCACTGAGCATTACCTGCAGCTTGGGAAACATCTATCAATGCTGATGCTACTTCTTAATTTGTGATGAGACAACTTTGGGCAGGGGTAGATGTGTCCCTGGAACAGAAAGTTTAACCGTCCTCCAAGTTTTATTGCTTGACTGATTGATGGATGAGGCTTTACATTGCCTCAGTTTTGGTCAACTCTAAGATATTCACAGTCCAACAATAGCACCAATAAAGGCAAGGCAGTAAAACACTGCAATATATATATAGCTTCCCACAACATTCATTTGTGGAGTCTCGTCTTTTTTCAGCTTTTTTCAGCAGCCTGGTCTCCAGAGGCCTTCCACAATAACTAGTTGGCAGGATAAGCTATTCCTTAAAGGTGTGTGTGTGTGTGTGTGTGTGTGTGTGTGTGTGTGTACACACAAAGGAAGTCCATTTCTGTATTTCCTGTAATTGCCTAAGTAATAAGGTGCAGGTGTGGATATGCATTCAAAGAGTGTCTAACAAGCCCCAAAATAGCCAGGCTGATTTAGGGGTGGGGGGTGGGATTGCACCAATGAGGCAGGAGGGAGCCAGTTGGATTCTTGCTCTCAATGGCATATACTAGCTAGAGAGCTGGAGAGTATGGTGTGTCTGTGTGTCTGTGTGTGTCTGTGTCTGTGTATCTGTGTGTCTGTGTGTGTTGCTTTACAAGTCAGTCTTCCCACCACCACACATGATTTATGAGGTGGCAGAAATCTTCTGGTAAAAGCAAGAGTTTCCATGTGTTACTGAGCTTCCGGAAGTGGGCAACACTGTGAGGAATGGCAAGTGAAAGAGGGGATAACTTATGATCTGAAATGGTAGGACAAGAGAGGAAATCTTCATACACCTTCTTTCATACCAACATTTTCCTTCTTCTTTCTCTTAATTGATGACTACGCTGACCCTATAGCAATAAAAATGGAGAAATGGCTAAACTGGATTGTGGCTTTGCCTGTGTAAGCCCACTGGTCAGTTCTTGCAGAACTGGCTGGGAAGTTTCCAAGCTGTCCTCAAGCCAAAAGCAGAGTAATGGACGAAAATGCCTAAAGGTTGAAAGACAGAGGTGTGGTGACGCCAGGCAAAGTGGACAATGGTGGGTGGCAGATCCCAGTCACTGAAAACATCACTGACCACATTGGCTGTGATCTATCCTAATATGTGTCCATAGCAAAAACTCTGTTGAGGAAGGAAGGAAAACACCACTTCAAAACTAGAATCCCTTAGGACAAATTTAAACTACTGCTGCTGTGGGCTGGAGAGAAGGCAAAAACAGCACCAGGAGGGCATGATAAAAAGGGTTAGGAGGCATGTTTATGCCATAACTGAAGGTTGTGAAGATGAGCAGGGTAAGATACCATCCTTAGCATCCAGCAGATGTCTAAGATCATTAGAAACAATTTGAGGAGGTCAATTCTTAGTGCCTGATACTCCGCTTTTATATCTACCTATGCCACCTCACCTCCATTCCACCTTGTCTGTTTAAGAGGAGAGACGTTTGAGCTACTGGTGGCATTTTTATCTGTACTAAATGCCTTTTCTATCCAGATACAATTGAACATTTAGCTATTTCCTTTTTCTTACTGTTAATAAAAACTCACTTTTAAGTCATAAAACTGATGCTTCAGTTTTTATCTTATCAGAAGGAGAAAGGACTGCTACCGCACACCTCAAAACTACTTGCAGGGGTCTCCAACCATGGCAACTTTAAGGGGGGGCTTGCAGGGGTCACCAGCCTTGGGAGAAGGGGTCTCCAACTTTGGCAACTTCAAAACCTGTGGACTTCAACTCCCAGAATGTTGGCTGGGGAATTCTGGAAGTTGAAGTCCACAAGTCTTAAAGTTGCCAAGGTTGGAGACTTCTGTAACTAGAGCTAGGAGAAGATGCTACAGAGTTTTTATTTTTATTATTATTATTATTATTATTATTATTATTATTATTATTATTATTATTATTATTATTATTATTATTATTATTATTATTATTACTATTATTACTATTATTACTATTATTATTATTGTTGTTGTTGTTGTTGTCGTTGTCGTTGTCGTTGTCGTTGTCGTTGTCGTTGTCGTTGTCGTTGTCGTTATTGTTGTTTCCAGTTTATGGGTGAGTAACTGGCTCAGGCTGTTAAGAGCCTCAGGCCTCTTTCATAAACCAGTATTAAGGAAAGGCCTAGCCAAGATATTTCCTTCCTTCAGGAAGATGGGCGGAAACAAAAAAATTATGTTTATCATATAACTGGATGAGCCCACCAGTCACAAAACACACACACACACACACACACACACACACACACACACACACCTTCAGGTGACCTGAAAGCCCTTTCTCAATGAAATGGGTCACTTCAATTTGTTGATTCTTTCTGAAAAGAAAAGGAACCTCTTGTAAAATTCCAATGCAGTTTCAGCTGGAAGGAGCTCCTAAGGTTAAAACAAAGACTCCATGCCATATCTGGCAGACAATGGAATCATAAATTAACAGTGCAGTCCAATGCAGGCTGAATCAGCATAAGCCCATTAAACCTAATTGATCTTATGCGCAAATAAAAATACTGTAGAATAAGTTAAATGAGTCAGCAAAAGCAAAATATACATTGTGGGTTGCAATGGGAGACGTTCATGAAAATATTTGTCCTTGAATTACTGTGTTAATATTGTGATTTGTGATTTTGCACTAATTCAGATTATATTCCTTCCTGCTCCCCTTTTTTCACAAAAGGTCTACCTTCTACCTTCTCCTATCCTTCTATCCTCCTAGGCTGATTTCTCTCTTAGATCTAGTTCCATCTTAGATTCTTGGGCTAAGGGCTAAGAACACTCTTGGAGACAGGTCTTCAGGCTACTGAATTTAAGTGATTCCACAAGATTTAAGTGGAAGCTGGCCGGGAAAATATTCCTCAGGGCTGGGGATATATGAAAAAAGACGGATTGAGAAGGCCAAAGTTCTAATCCAGAAAATTCATAAGAGAGTTATCAATGCCTGGAATGCACTGCCTGACTCTCTGGTTTCTTCCCCAAACCCCCAAAACTTTAACGTTAGACTATCTACTGTCGACCTCACCCCATTCCTAAGAGGTCTTTAAGGGGCGGGCACCAGCGTTCCTACCGCCCCTGTCCTAATATTCCCTTTTATTTGTATCCATTTCATGTATTCATAATCATGTTTATACTTATATTTATATAATAATAATAATAATAATAATAATAATAATAATAATAATAATAATAATAATAATAATAATAATAATAATAATAATGATGATGATGATGATGATGTCACGGTGTGAATATTGTCAGTTGTATGTCTATGCAGGGTGATGCACCCCTATCTAATATTATGGTATATTCCAATATAAGCAGAACACGTGATATGATGAGTGCGCATGTCCACATTCCTAAACCACCATTAATCACTTTTGACTTGGCTCTTGACCGGAATGGTCGCATTTTCTTAGCAAAGATGTAATTATTCAGGATTTATTGTTTTTGTACGAAATAAATATTTCTATTAGACTTTTAATCTCGGCTTTATTTCTAACTGCCTGAATTCCAAGTAAAGATCCAAATCGCCTCTATGAGATTTATTCTCACCCCAAATAATAATAATAATAATAATTATTATTATTATTATTATTATTATTATTATTATTATTATTATTATTATTATTATTATTATTATTATTATTATTATTATTATTATTATAGCTAAAATGGTGCAGTGGTTAAATGCTGCGACTGCAGGCTGACTGCTAGTTCAACAGTTCAGCTGTTCAAATCTCACTAGGCTCAAGGTTGACTCAGCCTTCCATCCTTCTGAGGTCGGTAAAATGAGGACCCAGATTGTTGGGGGCAATATGCTGAACTCTGTAAACCGCTTAGAGAGGGCTGTAAAGCACTATGAAGTGGTATATAAGTAAAGTGCTATTGCTATTATTATTATTATTATTATTATTATTATTATTATTATTATTATTATTATTATTATTATTATTATTATTATTATTATTAGTCATTGTACGTATATACACAGTACACCCATACAACGAAATGCACGTAACGCTTCAAGACCAATCCCAACACACATAGCAATCCCTAAAACATGCCCCACCCGCCACAAATTCCCCACCCTGAACCACCCAAACATCCACACAACAGACCAAGTAATATATCCAACAGCTCACTGATGGCGACCCTTCAATTCATTATTAAGTGCAATTATAGCTCTGGGATAAAAACTATTCAGAAAGCGTGTGGTCCGAGTTTTAATTGTTCTGTATCTTCTGCCAGAAGGCAACAGTTCAAAGAGATTGTAATGCATGCTTGATGAAATAAATAAAATAAAAATAAACAAATAAAAACAATTCTTAATATCTCAGACTTAGCGACTCACCGAGAAATCTGCATCCTCAGCCCTCAGGTGATTTGCTATGAAGTGCACCCCTTCCAGCGCCTTCAAGATGCTTGGAGACAGCCGGATGCCCTGCTCAGATGAAGCTGAACTTTCTGTTTTGATAGTGGCTGGGCGATGAACCAGTTCCACAAATCTTCTTCCCAGATGTTGAGAACTGGTATAGCGATATTGAAGGCATTGGTGGTGACAAATGCTTTGCAGGGGTAGTCGGCCAGCCTGAATCATCTCTTCATGATTCTCCTCTTCCTCATCCCACCTATCATCTACGTCTGTCTCCAGCCAACACCGTGAAGTGCTGAGATTTTCCGGAGGCATGTCGTATTGTGCAATTACTTCTTCACTGCTCACCCTCAACCCTGAAGCTATTACTGGAGGACGTTTCATGAAGAGCCAGCGAGGAATGAAATCCAGAAAAACATTCTGGACCCAGTGTGGCATCTTGTGAGTACTGGGTGAGCGATGATGGACGTTGAGAACGAAGACTGTGATGACAATGGAGAGGGTGACAAAGATCATGGTGAAGAGCAAATATTCGCCTATCAGCGGGATAACTAGGGAAGTGGATGGGATGATTTCAGTGATAAGTAGGAGAAAGACAGTGAGGGACAGAAGGACAGAGATGCACAAGGTGATCTTCTCACCACAGTCGGATGGCAGGTAGAAGACCAACACGGTCAAGCAGGAAATTAGAAGGCAAGGGATAATGAGATTAATGGTGTAGAAGAGAGGCAAACGGCGAATGATGAAGCTATAAGTGATATCAGGGTAGATCTCACTGCAACAATCATATTTCTTGGTATTATAAGTGCCCACCGCACTGATAATGGCCCATTCCCCACTTTCCCAGTAGTCCTTAAGGTCAACATGGTGCTCCATGCTCTCCAAGTCAATCTTGGCCTTGTCATAAGTCCATGAACCAAATTTCATTTTGCAGTTCTGTTGATCAAAGGGGAAGAAGGTTACATCAATGCTGCAGGAACTCTTATAGATGGCTGGTGGCACCCACTTCACACTGCCATTAGAGAAAAGGTGAGCCTTTATCATATGGGTGACAGCAAACTCTCCATCGGCACTTGAGAGAAAAGAAAAGAGGCGTTAAGAGGAGACTGTTTAACCTTAAACAAACTTCTCCATCTTGAGGCATTATATAGGGACAGCATTGTAATCCACTGAGTTAAAGCCAATCAAGAAGGACTTCTAATATATTGATTTATTGTGACAAAAACCTTGAGGAATCAGACAGTCCTCTCCCTATAAACAAGACTATTTTGAAACTCGTATTTTTCTCTGTTCACAAATATTACTAATACTAATACATCTACACAAAATTTTGAACCCTAGGTTAAGGGTTAAGTATAAGTCATCATTTGGTAATCTTATAAGAAGGGGCTTTAATAGTGTATTTGGCCTTGGCAATATAACTACTAAGGCTTAGATCATAAAGTAAAATAAGGAGCATGAAATAAATATAGGCAGTCTTCAACTTACAACCACAATTGAACCCAAAATTTCTGCTGCTAAGCGAGACATGTTAAGTGGGTTTTGCCTCCATTTTAAAACTTTTCTTGCCACACTTGTTAAGTGAATCACTGCAGTTGTTAAGTTGGTCACAAAATTGTTAAGACTTTGCTTGTCAGAAGGTCTCAAAACATGACTCTGGGACACTGCAACCGTCATAAATATGAGTCAGTTGCCAAGTGTCCACATTTTGATCATGTGACCATGGGGAATGCTGCAATGGTCGCAAGTGTGGAAAACAGGAATAAGTCACTTTTTTCAGTGCCATTGTAATTTTACACAGTCACTAAACAAACTGTTGTAAGTTGAGGACTACCTGTATAAGTAGGTTTCATTGCCGCCTACAATTAGCTGCATGAAAATTGTCCTTTTAGAAAGCATGAGAAATGTCAACTGAACTATCATAATAATAATAACAGAGTTGGAAGGGACCTTGGAAGTCTTCTAGTCCAACCCCCTGCTTAGGCAGGAAACCCTATATCACTTCAGACAAATGGTTATCCAACATCTTCTTAAAAACCTCCAGTGTTGGAGGATTCACAACTTCTGGAGGCAAGCTGTTCCACTGATTAATTGTTCTGACTGTCAGGAAATTTCTCCTTAGTTCTAAGTTGCTTCTCTCCTTGATTAGTTTCCACCCATTGCTTCTTATCCTGCCCTCAGGTGCTTTGGAGAATCGTTTGACTCTCTCTTCTTTGTGGCAACCCCTGAGATATTGGAACACTGGTATCATGTCTCCCCTAGTCCTTCTTTTCATCAAACTAGACATACCCAGTTCCTGCAACCGTTCTTCATATGTTTTAGCCTCCAGTCCCCTAATCATCTTTGTTGCTCTTCTCTGCGCCACCTCTGCAAAGAGCCGAGGTGGTGCAGTGGTTAAATGCAGCCACTGCAGGCTACTCCAGCTGACTGCTAGTTCAGCAGTTCAGTTGTTCAAATCTCACCAGGCTCAAGGTTGACTCAGCCTTCCATCCTTCTGAGGTCGGTAAAATGAGGACCCAGATTGTTGGGGGCAATATGCTGAACTCTGTAAAACCGCTTAGAGAGGGCTGTAAAGCACTATGAAGCTGTATATAAGTCTAAGTGCTATTGCTATTGCTATTGCACTCTTTCTAGAGTCTCAACATCCTTTTTGCATCGTGGCAACCAAAACTGAATGCAGTATTCCAAGTGTGGCCTTACCAAGGCATTATGAAGTGGTATTATGCCTTGGTAAGGCCACACTTGGAATACTGCATTCAGTACTCGAAGATGACTTTGGAACTGAAAAGCCACATGTAAAAAAGAAGAATTAATGGGGTAGATTAACATCAGATTGGAAATCAATATTCATTTTAATAGCAGCCGCCAGAATTTGTATTTATTAGCCCTCGTGCAAGCTCTGTTCATCAAACCATCTAGCTCAGATTTGTTGGCCCCAGTTTTGTCTGACCCTTCACTTCAGGGACAATGTAAAATTTCTTTTATGCTGCCTACCAATACTTCTGTAGGATTTCAGACAAATTTCTGAGCTCTATCTGGTGATGCTGGTAACCAAACCTGAGACCTTCCCTCATCCAGAGGCTGTCCTCCACCACAAATACCAGTGGTAAACCCATCTTGAAGAGACTGGGGTGTCTATAAGGTGCTTGTTTTGGGAATCAGCGGAATAATTGTCAACTTTCAAACAAAAGAGCTACTGAAAGCATTTAAGAACGTTAAAAAGATCAAATTATCTCAATAAACTGTTTGACCTTCAAAGGGGAACAGAACATATAACTGATTCTAGCTTCGCAGCAACTGCAATGCATATTTAAGTGATGCTTTTGCGCAGGTTAATAATATATTGATGTATACGCATCGGCAGATGAAAGCTGATGTGGCTATTTGCTAAGAAAGCACATGGGTTTGCACATTTCACAACTCAATATTACTTTAATTCAAACATAAGTACTTTACAATTTGCACAATTTTAAGAATTCATGGTCTGCTATTCCCTTCACCATTTCTCTGATGACTGCTGGATTGGCTAGATCATAGCAGCAGCAGCAGCGTGTGGAAAAGAGTTAAATGAACCACTCCCTCCCAGATCAATAGATTATAAACAGAATAACAGCATTGGAAGGGACCTTGGAGGTCTTCTAGTCCAACTCCCTGCTCGAAGAGGAGACCCTATATCATTCCGGACAAGTGGCTATCCAGTCTCTTCTTAAAAGCCTCCAGTGATGGAGCACTCACAACTTCTTGAACCGTTCCACTGATTGATTGTTCTCACTGTCAGGAAATTTCTCCTCAGTTAGATTACATTATTATTAGAGTTGGAAGGGACCTTGTAGGTCATCTAGTCCAACCCCCTGCTCAAGCAGGAGTCCCTACACCATTTAGGATAAATGGCAGTCCAATCTCTAGTTCTAGGTAGGATCTCTCTTTAATGATCTTCCACCTATTATTTCTTGTCCTGCTTCTCAGGTGCTTTGGACAATAAGTTGACTCCCTCTTCTCTGTGACAGTTCCTCAAATACTACAAGACAGCTATCAGGTCACCCCTAATCCTTATCTTCAATATGCTAGACCAGTGATGGCGAACCTTTTTTGGTTTGTGTTCCCTCCCCCCCCATGCATGCGCACAACCACCCCATGCTGCCCCCTGCGCATGCACACACACCCACCCCCGCGGAAAAGCCTTACTGAACCCTGGGATGGTGAAAAACGGCAAAACGGGCAAAACGGAAGTTCAGAAAAACGCACTTCCGGTTTGCCCATTGGGCTGTTTTTCGCACTCCGGGGCTTCAGGAAGTTTCCCTGAACCCTCCGGAGTGCTAAAAACAGCCCAACGGCAAACCAGAAGTGCATTTTCCGAACTTCCGGTTTGTCCGTTTTGTAGTTTTTTGCATTCCGGGGCTTCAGGAAGCTTCCCTGAACCCTCCGGAGTGCAAAAAACAGCCCAACGGCAAACCGGAAGTGCGTTTTTCCGAACTTCCAGTTTGCCTGTGGAGCTGACATAGGGCAATGCCTCGCGTGCCCTCCGATATCGCTCCGTGTGCCATCTGTGGCACGCGTGCCATAGGTTCGCCATCACTGTGCTAGACATACCTAGTTCCCTTAATCGTTCAGCCTACAGTTTAGCCTCCAGGCCCCAAATCTGATATATTTATGTATATCCTGGACAATCCTGTCTATCGTCCTTCCCATCAAATGCTTCCCTCTTCACTCCTCTTCCTGCCCACAACTAAGAAAATGTCAAAGACATGAGACAGACAGACTAGCATTGAAGGCAGAACTGTTATTATTCATGAGGGCCATTTGATGGCAGCATAATACCAGCCAATTGAAGAAAGCCATTCCTCGTGGATTAAACTAAGATTTGCACACAGAGAGAAAGAAAATATATTTGCCAGTATTCCTTGGAGGAGAACAGGCTGGGCATTGTCCTTTAAGTTTGCATTGCTACTGAGGGAATGCAACACTTCAGCAGCAGTTAAAAGTGGAATGCATTATCATATTGTGTGTGCAGTGTGATTGCAGAAAGCAATTCATTAAGATCCAAATCTGCTATGATTTCAAGAACAAACCCAAAATACAGCACAAGTTTGGAACTGCAGAGACCACAAATTTTGCTCAAGGCCATCTATGAATCAGGAGATATCATATCTGGATAAAGTATGGTTTGTTGGAGCAATCACAGATTCATTTAACATAACAGCCTATCTCTACCAGAAGACAGGGCCTTCTGGTAAGCTGAACAAGAATGGGACAACTGGGGTATAAAAGTAGCACACCTCACCCAAAATGTCTCACAGTTTGACAAAATATTTCACCGGATAGAAATTCTAAGTCTCATGAGTTACAAGTAGCAAATTGCATTACATATTGGAAAACTGCTGAGCTGGAATGTATTAAGATTGAGCATCTTATTAAGTTGTTTCTTTACTTGGAATAAACAAATGATTGTTCTTAAGATATTGTACAAGTAAAATGACTGTTAGTTTTTTGAGTGACAATTATTACTCCCTGCATTTTTTGCGTTTCATTTCTCTTAGAGCTTACTGTTTTGTATCATTCCATCACTCTTTCTTATATAGCAAATAGCAGTAGCACTTAGATTTATATACCACTTCACAGTGCTTTTACAGTTCTCTCTAAGCGGTTTACAGCATATTGCCCCCAACAATCTGGGTCCTCATTTTACCTCGGAAGGATGGAAGGCTGAGTCAACCTTGAGCCGGTGAGATTCGAACTGCCAAATTGCAGGCAGCTGGCAGGCAGCAGAAGTAGACTGCAGTACTGCATTCTAACCACTGCACCACCATGGCTCTTATCATTTATTATATCATTTATTCATTTATTATTTATTCATTAATGAGACTTATATACCGCCTCATAGTGCAAGCACTCTCTAAGCGGTTTACACCATTAAGCAATGTATATTTACATTGTCCCCAACAATCTGGGTCCTCATTTTACCTACCTTGGAAGGATGGAAGGCTGAGTCAACCCTGAGCCGGTGAGATTTGAACAGCTGAACTGCTAATCACAGTCAGCTAAAGTAGCCTGCAGTACTGCACTCTAACTGCTGCACCACCTCGGCTCTTTAGTGTAGTGCATTTATTGAGGTCTACAGCTGGTGGGGATATGTGTATATTACTGAAATGACAATACCTGCATGATTCTGCATGACTGCAGATAACTTATAGATATTTTTATATTTGAGATGTATTGCTATTCTATTAAGAATGCAAGGATGGTTGATGCTTTTGGAATTATTCATGGTTGAAAGTCTTCTTCCTCTTACTAGCTAACACTTGTTTTTATTTAGTTTTTCATTTGTTTTCATTTATTTTAGGATGTAGATGTAAATATTCATAACATTGTCCAAAATGAAGATCTATCTTATGTCTGAAAGATATAGAACTTTTCATAACAAAGTGGTGGGTGGGTGGGTGTGCATGTTCTGTGTTTTTTGGTTTTTTGCTCACCTTTTAGTGGCTTACTTGGACATGACCCACCCACATCAAAATTAACAAGTAAAATTAATAGCAGTAAATATGACACCATCACTCTGTCTCACACAGAGACCATGTAGAGGAACAGAGATAATCTTAGACAAGGTACATGATGACCAACCAGGAATGAGAAATAAGTTTAGCCCAGGGAAACAAAAAACACATGAAAAAGAAACTTAAGATTGCTTTGCGTAACCCCTTTTTGATGTAGGAGAGAGGGAAAGGAAGTCTGACAAGCTTTCAAGATTCTGTTATTATAATCTATATCAATAAAACAGAGTTGTGGCATTTCTTGTGCTGTTTCTTGATCCACTAACCTTAAAGTACTAAACATGTACATCTATGTTTGAGCATGTGTGTGTGGTTACACATATAGTTAGGATATCTCTGCCCTGATAAACTCTGCCTCTTAACTCCCACAGTCTGACAGGAAAAGTTGGCTTATCTTCAGTTTAAGAAAATGAACGTCTGTGTAGGTTTTTTTTTCCTACATAGGACGCTGCCAATGCGCCTCTGTTTCATTTGCATTTCTAACATCCTCTCAAATTGTACACAAGAAAATAGATGAATGCCAAGGACATGTACCAGAAAGCTATGCTTTCCACAAAAACAGTCTTCTCTTTATCCTTAAAAGTTGAGGTGCAAAAAGCCACATTTGGGAGAAATGAGCAGAGGCATCATGGAATGTTTAAAAAAAAATAAGAAGAAGACAGCAGTCATAATCCTGTGATGGAAACTCCACTCCTTTTTTATGTGCATTGTGCAACACATTACATAGGGATGTCCAACCTTGGCAACTTTAAGACTTATGGACTGGGAGTTGAAGTCCATAAGTCTTAAAGTTGCCAAGGTTGGACACCCCTACATTAAACAGTAATAGAGTTCTGATCATATGTCATGACCGCCATCTTGATTTTTTGCTTCTCCTTATGGATGCTCATGGAAATGGAAGAGTCTCTCTCCCCTGAAATTCAGATTTGCTGTTAATCTTCATTCATGTGACAAGGGGAAAGTCCGTCAAAACCAATCCATTCCAAATGAAGTTCGGAGCTATCTGGAAGCCAACTTTTGAAATTAAGTTAGAAGAAAAGGGGGCCTAACCTGTTCCTTGAAATTCTCTGTCTTCCCTTGACATCACTTTGCTCTGCAGCAGGTTAGTATCAGAGCAGTTGGCAACCACTCCAAAAATCTATTCAGGCAATGTTCACATAACATTTCTAATCTAATTACAAAATTAATTAATTCTCTGGGTTGTGTTTTATATATATGATTACAAAGTCACAAAATGGCCTTGATTCACATCATACATTAAGCCCCCAAAGAAATTTTAGCGAAGGTCAAGAGAACCAAATTTAGCATCTGATGTTAATGCAGCCATTACATTTGTAGATGTTTGGTCCAATGTGCTCAGTGGGAACATTCAGTTTCAAGGAGCATCCATTTGGATACAGAACAGGCAGAATGTCAGAGTTACCATTAACAGAGATAAGTTGTCTCCAAATTTGTTCCCATAGGTCATTGCAGATGACACCAAACTGGCAGGAATAGCCAACATTCCAGAAGATAGGCTCAAGATACAGAAGGATCTTGACAGACTTAAACATTGGGCGCTATCTAACAAAATGAAATTCAATGATGAAAAAAGTAAGGTTTTACATTTAGGCAAGAAAAACAAAATGCACAGGTACAGTATATGTGGTACCTTGCTCAATAGTAGTAACCATTTAAATATGAGCCAGCAGTGTGCAGCAGCTGCCAAAAAAGCCAACACAGTTCTAGGCTGCATTAACAGAGGGATAGAATCAAGATCACGTGAAGTGTTAATACCACTTTATAATGCCTTGGTAAGGCCACACTTGGAATACTGCATTCAGTTTTGGTTGTCACGATGCAAAAAGGATGTTGAGACTCTAGAAAGAGTACTGAGAAGAGCAACAAAGATGATTAGGGGACTGGAGGCTAAAACATATGAAGAACGGTTGCAGGAACTAGGTATGTCTAGTTTAATGAAAAGAAGGACCAGGGGAGACATGATAGCAGTGTTCCAATATCTCAGGGGTTGCCACAAAGAAGAGGGAGTCAAACTATTCTCCAAAGCACCTGAGGGTAGAGCAAGAAGCAATGGGTGGAAACTAATCAAGGAGAGAAGCAACTTAGAACTAAGGAGAAATTTCCTGACCGTTAGAACAATTAATCCGTGGAACAGCCTGCCTCCAGAAGTTCTGAATGCTCCAATACTGGAAGTTTTTAAGAAGATGGTGGATAACCATTTGTCTGAAGCAGTATAGGGTTTCCTGCCTAAGCAGGGGGTTGGACTAGAAGACCTCCAAGGTCCCTTCCAACACTTTTATTCTATTCTATTCTAGGTGACAAATATATAACAACCTTACCTCCATTTGCCAGTGTGTATTATGATTCTGGACTATATTTCATTCAGCCCCTTTATTTCATGACATTTAGTGAAATTTACCTCTGTGTGTTCTTTTGCATTAGTCCTTTGTATGTTAGGTTTTAAGGAAGATTTTTTTTTCAGTGCAATGTTGAAATTTCTTTACATTTGTATTTCTCACTGTCCCAATTCATCCAGATGTACAATCCCATCACCTACTTGTTATACAGCACAATATCTGGGATCCAAATCATCTCAGAAGGTACTCGAATAGAAGTAACGTTGTCAAAATCTGTTGGATTCCACTGAAGCTTGTAGTCATTCCATTCCTGATGGTAAGGAAGAAGTCTTTGTTCATTCCTTTCTAACAGGATGATGTGATTATTTACAAGGGCACAACAAAGATTATTTATTTATTTGTTTATTTACAAGACTTATATGGCTACCCCAATGGTGGGTTTCACTTACCTTTGCTACCGGTTCGGGAACGGGAACGCGCGCATGTGCAGAACCTTCTGCGCTTCTGCGCATGTGCAGAACCTTCTGCTCTTCTGCGCATGTGCAGAACCTTCTGCATTTCTGCGCATGTGCAGAATGTGCGCATTTCTGCAGAATGTGCAGAACCTTCTGTGCATGTGCAGAACGTCCGTGATGATTTCCGGGTGGGTGGGCAGAGCCTCCCGCCGCCACTGCTACCGGTTCGTCCGAACCGGGCCAAACTGGTAGAAACCCACCACTGGGCCACCCATCTCATACAATGACTCTAAGCGACTCACAACAATTCATAAAACATAATTAAAAAGAAAGATATTATTCCTCCCGTGCACTAGATCAAACATCCTCATAGCTCAACCACAGTCCTAGATCAATACTTGGGGCAAGAATCAGGTCTTCACAGCCCTCCAGGGTTAAAAGTGTAGGAATCCCTCTGATCTCAGATAGGAGGCTGCTCAAAAGGGCTGGGGTGGCACATCTCTGAGGTCCCACTGGAGGGCCACAAGAAAGGGTGGGGACCTGGAGCACCCCCATCTTATCTAATCTAGCAAGACAGGTAGATACCCTCAAGAGAGGCAGTTCTGCGAATAACCTGGCCCTGTGCCATGTGGATCTTTGAAGTATAACCAACACTTTGAATTGCACCAGAAAACAACTGGAAACCAGTGCAGCTTCTGTGATAGTGGTGCTACTTGGGTGAGCTTCAGGGAACCCAAACTGTGTGTGCTGCTGCATTCTGGACCAGTTCCAATTTTTGGATGGTCTCCAAGGGCAGCCCCATAGAGAGCACATTGCAGTAATCCAAATGACTAAGCCATGGGTGATTGTGAGCAAGGCCTCCTAGCAATTGGTTCATTTGGTGCACAAGATGGATTTGTGCAAAGGCTCCCCTGGCCACAGCTGCCACGTGCTCTTCCATCAGGAGCCACGAGTCCAAGAAGACCCTCAAATTATAAACCAGAAATGTAAGGGGTAATGATACCCATCCAAAGTCAGAAATATTTTTTTTCCCGCAAAGCAGCTAGATTTATAGGACACACTAGCCCAGAAAAATCTAATTATGGTTAATAGTAACCAAGACCATATCATGGGAAAGCAGCTGTTAGCTTTTTACTGAGTTTGATGGTATGAACATAATGATGGTGTGTTCATCTCAGACATTGTCTTCCCTGGTTTTTAAAAAGGATTACATAAACAGACCATAGCTCTCAAAAATACAATATATTGGCCAGCCTACAGTAGACAGCCACCATATTCAGACATGGGTAAATGTTGGAAAAACAACACAAGGTTTGCTATAATGCCCTCTGGATTCTCTATTAGAAGTGAAAAAACAAAGGAGGACACTATCCACTTTACATGGTACAAGATCCATATAATGTTGTTCTATTTGGATAATCGATCTTTGGAGCCTCCCAGCTTCAATTTTACTAGATTGTACCTGTCCTGCTTACCTGTTTCAGCCAAACATTTGTGGTCATCATTTGATTCTTTTCATCCTTCGTAGGCAAAGAAAAAAGTAGAGGTATTTGGACTGAATGGAAAGACACACATTAAATCCTGTCACTGCATTTGTTGTTGTTGTTGTTGTTGTTGAGACTTATATACCGCCTCATAGTGCAAGCACTCTCTAAGCGGTTTACACCATTAAGCAATGTATATTTATATTGCCCCCAACAATCTGGGTCCTCATTTTACCTACCTCAGAAGGATGGAAGGCTGAGTCAACCTTGAGCCGGTGAGATTTGAACAGCTGAACTGCTGATCATTGTCAGCTAAAGTAGCCTGCAGTACCAGTATGGCTGGCTTGTTCAGTATGCTAGCTAAGGCTAAAATTGGAAGTTTCAGCATATAGCAGGAACTCGGCTGTTGCCTTAGCAGGTTGCGTGAACCAAGCCATTGAGCTAAACATAAGGTGAGTCATTTTTGGGGGGGCACAGCATAGTCCATGAATACAGCAATATAATTGCTGTTTGTCTAGATTTAAGCAGGTTGTATGAACTCAGCCTCTGGAAACTCTAAAGATAACAATCCCCATTTTTTCATCAGAGTGAAGAGCACAAATACCTTCTCTCTGACCTCTGAGAATGAGTGTTATAACTGGTTGTGAAAGAGCCGTGGTGGTGCAGTGGTTAGAATGCAGTACTGCAGGGTGATTCTGCCCACAGCCAGGAGTTTGAGCCTGACCAGTGCAAGACTGATTCAGTCTTCCATCCTTCTAAGGTTAGTAAAATGAGGACCCAGATTATTGCGGGTAATATGCTGACATTATAAACTACTCATAGTACTGTAAAGCACTATGGAGAGCAGTGGTGGTATTCAAATAATTTAACAACCGGTTCTCTGCCCTAATGACTGGCTGGATGGGCATGACCATGGTGGGCATGGCCAGGGGGTGTGACAGGCAACACTTGGCCTCCCGCACCCCCTTGGGAGCAAAAACAGGCCACAGGGGGGATGTGCCGCAGCCCCGCACCCCATTTTGGGCCTAGTAGGCCTCCCTGCAGCCTCCTGGGAGAAAAAAATGGGCCGTGGGGGGCACAACTCCCCCCTTGCCCCATTTTGGGCCTAGTAGGCCTCCCTGCACTTACCTGGGAGCCAAAATGGGCATGTGGGGACTCCTGGAAGGGGCGGAAAGAGGAGGGTCCAGTCAGCAATTTAACTACCAGTTCACCCGAACCGGCTGAATCCCACCACTGATGGAGAGGTATATAAATCTAAGTGCTATTGATATCATGTTTTCCAAAACATCTAAAGAAACATATCCCTGCCTGTTCCTGTCACCAAATCTGTCTTCCATTATTCATATAACACAAATTATTTTCTAGAAAAAAATCCCCAAACACATTCATTTTGAAACTGCAAAGCCAATTCCAAATGAGGGATTAAATCTGAATCCTTTCTCTTATTTTCATAGTATATTGACAATATAATTAATATGTGTTTTCTCCAGCTGCAAATATTTTTGCTGAAAGTGCTACAGAAAGATCAAGTGCCAGTTTGTATACATACCACATCAATTAGCTGAGCTATGGACAGTCCAAACCTGACAATCACAACATCAGAGGTATTGGGGACCGGCCTGGACCACCGGTTGTAAGCATGGAAAAGATATCTGAAGAGCCGTTCTTCTGCCTGGGTTTGTGTCCGGCCTTGGAGAGATGCAGATTCTACAAATAGGAACATGCAAACCTGTTATGGTCAGTCTAACCAAACTTTAAAAACTGGCGTATCATTCTCAAATATTGCAAAAATAAGTATTGCAAGTCAACTTCTAAATCAGTTTGAACAATGAAATTAAATATTGAGATCAATGTTCAAACATGACCAGATGCTATTTTTTTTAATTACTGAAGCTGAACAATCCTTCCACATTTCTTACATTAATCATTCTGACAACCCTGTAAAGCCAAAATCAGCAACTTTATTGAGCCTTCAGCATCTTTATATGATAATGGGCTAGGCAGCTCAAATAAACATATAAAAATCCCCCCCACCCCCAGATCTTGCAAGACTGCTGTATTGTGCAAGAGTTTCTCATGTCAAGGTCTAGGCAAAGAGAGCAAACTCCATAAGCTCTTACATACTGTTGTGAACTCGCATGAGACTGTGGTAATTTTTGCAGCCACTATTAGGTAAGGTAGTGAAGAGTTGTGTGGGTAGATGGCAGCTATATAAATTTGTTAAATCAAACAATCAATCACTAGAATCCTAAAGCTGGAAGAAGGGTTCATTCTGCTCAGTGCAAAAATCCAGATTAAAACATAGAAAACAAATGATGAGAGAGAGAGGGGGGGGAGGGAGAGAGAGAGAGAGAGCAAACTATCATCCAGTAGCATTACTGGAACTTGCACCTATATTGTATTGCATTATGCACAATCGCATTTATATGTAGAAAAAACTCAAAAATGCAATGCTCTTGAGCAGAAGTTGGCATGCATAAAGAGAAAATGTACCAGCTCAAGAAGACAAACAAAGCTTAAGGAAAGGATATAAGCTACATGTTGCCACAAATTAACAACAGAAAATATGGAAGCTTAGATGTATTAATTATAAATCCTAGCTTTGAATCTAGTAATATCTGCAGGGCAGTCTTAAAAGTCAAGATGGCAGTTGTAGCTTGGTTCATCGTTAACACTCCTTTATGATTTTTAATAGTCATTAGTTTTTACCATTAGTAATAGTAATTATACAACAATAGCAGATGGAGGCAAGGAAACATAGTTTGCCCAGGATTGGAGTGAGATGCTAGTGGTAAGAAAACAGCTAGGCTTGACCAGATCTGATGGCCAAGATCCTACAAGGAGTTTCAGTGACATAGGGTTGGCCATGTAAGGAGCAGAACTGTTTCAGAGGAAATATTAAATTGAAAACTTCACAGCCCTTCACAACTATGCTGCCTCTTCTAAGACTCCTTAAGAGATTTTAAGGTTGCACCTCTCAAACGGCCAATGAGATGGGAATTGTGGGAGTAGCTTGTAAAAGAAGCCTTTTCTAACTTGATTTTTGCTGTGAGGTTCTTGATGCCCCCTGAGCTTGGTTATTTTCTTGCAGATGTTTTATTCCCCACCTAGGTAACATCATCAGTGCTAGAGAAGACACCTAATTGAGTAATGGAACAACCAGGCTCAGGGAGTATCAAGACTCTACAGTTCAACTCTTACAAATATTGTCTTCTATTGAAGACAAATGAATACCCAAAGAAAGATTAGGATGAACAGTTGATCTGGTGCAGGGGCAGGTTGCTTACTTACCGATACCGGTGCGCTGCGCGCGCATCTCCACATTTTGTGTGCGTGCATGCTCGCTATGCATGCGTGCCCCCTCGTGAGATTTCGGTGAGATTTTGCTTCTGTGCATGCGCAGAAGCAAAAAAGCCGAAAAATTCTTTTAAAAAGATGGTGACGCGCGCAACTGTCCGGTGAAGACGGCACCGGAGCAGTCGCACGCAAATTGCGTAATCGGCGGGTCCCTACCGGAGCTGCGCACTGGACCACACCGGTAGGAACCCACCCCTGATCTGGTGTCCTTTTCCAGTTTATATTATTTTCAACTGTTTTTAACATTCTACACCAACCGGAGTCATTATGGTATGTGTGCTTGTGCCTTTATCTACTTTTTTGAATCCTGGTGACTGCCTGGATTAACCCATGCACTTGTCTTGGCAAAATTTTCAGAAGTGGTTTGCCACTGTATGCTTTGTAGAGTTGAGAGAGAGTCACTGGCCCAAGGTCATCCAGCTGGCTTTGGGCCAGTGACTTTGGCTTTGTATCTAAGACGGGACTAGAATTTATGGTCTCCTGCTTTTTCAGCTTGAAACCTTGTATGTCACACAAAATGCATCTTGGTCCGAAACCTGGAAAGGTAAGCAGGCATGGGGACCATCTTTCTGCATCAAGTCTTTCGATGGCAAATTTTTAGGTAATTCTAGATAAAATAAGATATGATTGCAGAGGCCAATTTTGAGGTGGAAGCGCACTCAAGAGCAAAGTTTTGGACCAAATTACAACTGGTGAAGTTGCCAGTAGAAATAGGAACCTTTTTAACTAATGAGACTTGTATTCCATCAAAGATTTTCTGGTTCTTTGTTTATCTCCTCCATTGTACCGAAAGAGTTCTTTCATTTGGACTCATACTGCTGACATCCTTAAAAACTAATGGTTCAGAATGTCTTTGCATTCTGAGTCAAAATACCTTTTGGACAACATCAGGGACAATACCTAACACTCAGGTCTTGAATAAGCAGCAGTATGATATATGTACTGCATGTGATAGATGCCTAACAATCTTTGGGAACATAAAGGAGACAGAAAGAAAGTTAAAGGAGGAAACGGGGCTGTTGCAAAAGAGAGTCAAGTCCAAGGGAGGTGTAAAACCTGGAAAAAAAAGACTTAGCAAAACTGCCTTAATTATACTAAGCATAAGTTGTGTAGGAGAATTGCTTTGGTAGGCTTTCAAGATTCTGATTTGTTACCTTACCGGCAATAAACACATTTCCAGAATCTCAAATACTTCTTGTTTCCTGAATTTGCTAGCTTTACAGAAATTGAGATTATAACACAGTATCCTGGTCTAAAACATAATGTGAATATTGCACATAATATCCACTTCAAACACCCTTTTAAAGGCCTATTATTCTGAATAACAGAGTTGGGAGGGACCTTTGAGGTCTTCTATTCCAACCCCCTGCTCAAGCAGGAAACCCTATACCAGTGGTTCCCAACCTTTTTTGGGCCATGCCCCACCTAAGCATCTCTAATATCCCAATGACCTCACCCCCTGCTGTGACATATTATTCTTACTATTCAAAAAGTGAACTCCTACTCACAGGGAGGAAGCCTAAAAGGCCATTAACTTAACAGGGTTCCAATTGCCCCCATTAAAAATCAAATTGCCCCCCTGTGGGGCGTGGGCCCCACGTTGGGAACCACTGCCCTAGACCATTTCAGACAAAAGGCTGTCCAATCTCTTCTTAAAAGCCTCCAGTGTTGGAGCACCCACAACTTCTAGAGGCAAGCTGTTCCACTGGTTAATTGTCCTCACTGTTAGGAAGTTTCTCCTTAATTCCAAGTTGCTTCTCTCCTCCAGTAGTTTCCGTCCATTGTTTCTTGTCTTGCCTTCTGGTGCTTTGGAAAATAAGTTGCCCTCCTCTTCTTTGTTGCAGCCCCTCAAATACTGGAATACTGCTATCATGTTCACCCCTAGTCCTTCTTTTCTCTAGAGTAGACTGACCATACCCAATTCTTGCAACTCTTCTTCGTATGTTTTTGTCTCCAGGCTCTTAATCATCTTAGTTGCTCTTCTTTGCACTTTTTTCAAAGTCTCAACATCTTTTTTGAAATGTGGTGACCAAAACTGGATAGAGTATTCTAGGTGTGGTCTTAGTAAGGATTTATAAAGCGATACTAATATTTCATGTGATATTGATTTTATGCCTCTGGTTTATGCAACCAAGGATTGTATTAGCTTTTTTGGCTGCTGCTGCACACTGCTGGCTCATGTTCAAGTGATCGTCCATTAGAACTCCAAGGTCCCTCTCTCAGTTACTGTTTTTGAGCCAGGTTTCACCTAATCTGTATTTGTACCTTTGGTTTTTCCTGCCTAGGTGTAAAACCTTGCTCTTCTACATGCTTTCTTTTTTAAGTGGGTATCTGCTTTTAATACGGTTTGTGTGTTTATTTGCAAATTCCTATTCTGGTTCTTCAAGATGAGATAATGCATTTGGATAAATAAACTGACAAACTACTGTGCCAAATAACTGTCAGGGTAGAAACAAATCCAGCAATGGAAAAAGCTAGTAAATCACATAATAAATAGGTGGCGTTGGCTCAGGCAGCTTTCCTTGTCCCCAGGGGCAAACTGACACAAAGGAAAAGTAGCCGTTTTGCATCTGAGAGGCTTTAATCTGCCCCTTGACTGCCCAGGTTTTTTTTCCTGCTGTTGGCAAGTGGATTTGAAATACAGAGACACAGCCCTACATCTGTGTGAGTGGACTCATTGGGGGAAGCATTGAGAGAAAGATGGTACAAGAGGAAGCTTGTGCAATCGACACTCTCAGAAGCACGTGACACCAAAAACCCCATCTGTTAACTCACAGCTGATGAAGGAAACTGCAGAAGGACATTTCCCTTGTTTTGTAGCTGTTCATACATTTATTGCTATATTCGTACAGGTCGGGACTCAAGTCAAGCATCTGAATTTTGCCTCTGGAATTCACTCAAAGTGAAGAACCGACCATAAGTGAATAGAGGTTTGCCAAGCAGGGACAGGAGATTAATACTGTCAAAATGGCAGAGGGTTGCAATCAATAAACACAGCCACCCAGGGGTGGGTTCCACTTACCATTGCCACCAGGTCGCATCGCAACGTTTCACGCACACGTGATTGCTATGCTCACGCTCGTGGACGTGTGCATTCCCTCATGCAATTTGGCTTCCACGCATGCTCAGTAGCTGGAATTGGCCCGAAACACAGCTGAGGAACTGATCAGCTGTGCTTCGGGCGAAGGAATAAAGGTCAGTTTAAACTCGGGGGCGTGCGGGAGGGCCCTTTTACAAGCAGTAGAACAGGAAAAACCTTCAAAACAGTAAGAAATTCACTTTAAAAATCACAAAAAAAGATGGCAGCGCCCACGGACCGGCACCGGTCGATCCACTTCAGTGACATCACCAGCGGGTCCTACCAGTTCAGGCGATCCGGTCTGAACCGGGAGGAACCCACCCCTGCACTCAACCTTTTGAAGATGCATCACACCATTCAAAAGGGGCAAAATGCATGCTTTGTCAGCCATGGTGCTGATTTCGCACTTCCCTTCCCATGAATGCCAGTGAGGTTTGTCATCTGAAGCCAATTGGGTGCTAGGAATCTGGATGACCTGAGCTTGTAATTAACTGGATGTAGGAAAGAGGTGGGGAAGGGGAGAAGTATTAAGGGAACAAATGGAAACGGCGCTAAGAATCATAAAATGAAACAAAGAGGTTCTAACAGACAGAATGGAACCTGGATGGAAATCATGGAACTGGACCTTCTGAAGGGATGGGAAGGATGTCCCCAAGAAATGACAAGAAGAAACCAAACTTCTGGAAAAGTATTAAAGGTATGGAGTTGTGGGTGCAGGAACAGACATATGGGACAAGAAGCAGATCTAAGGACTCAACTTGATACAGAGCTACCCCACAGATGGCTCTGAACATAAATCATACCCCCACCCCCACCCTGAGCAGTACAAACAGACTAGCCAAAGTCAGCCTGGAGGAGATTGTCTCTTGGTATCTTGGGCTTATATCCTTTGGCACTAAATAAGTTAAACCAACACTTGAACTGCACTTGTGCAATAGTCACAAAATATATGTTCTATTGCTAAAGGAGCTGGAGCTTGTGAGCACACATGCCACTGCTTTTTACACCAACTGTGATTTCCTAGCAGTCATCAAGGGCAGTCTCTGACAGAGTGAATTGCAGTAACCGCATCTGGAGATCACGATGACATGAATTACTGTTGCCAGAGTTTCCTACTCTAAAAAGCTTCAATTGACCCATCAGCCAAAGCTGCTTACCCATAATCACAGCTTCTACCTACAAATCTAGGCAAAGCCATAAATCCAGGAACCTCCCAAGTTATAGACATGCTCTTCTGGATAGAGGACAACCTCTTCTAAAGTCACCAGGGGAGCCACCTAACCACTATAAAGACTCTGGACAAACTGCCAACACTGTCTCATCAGGATTCAACTCCAGACACTGGAAAATGACTTCTACAGCATCTCCTCTTTCGCTCTGAATAGAGAAGTACAGCCAATAAATCAATGATACCTCTCCCCCAACCAATGGATGATTTCCTCCAGCAACTTTTAATCAATGCTAAATTATGTAGGTGAGAGGATGGACACTGCAGCTCCCCATATGTAAGGGCCTATAACAGTGGTGGTGAACCTTTTTAGGCTCGCGTGCCAAAAAGGGGGGGCGCTCGCGTGCGCTCGCGTGCCCACACCCATTCCCTCCCCCCATGCATGCGCACAAACCCCCCCATGCTGCCCCCTGCGCATGCGCACACACCCCCACCCCCGCGCAAAGGCTTACCGGAGCCTGGGACGACGAAACCGGCAAACCGGAAGTGCGAAAAAACGCACTTCCGGTTTGCCAGTGTGCTGTTTTTTGCACTCCGGAGGGTTCAGGGAAGCTCCCTGAAGCTCCGGAATGCAAAAAACTACAAAACGGACAAACCGGAAGTGCGGAAAAGTGCACTTCCGGTTTGTCCGTTTTGTAGTTTTTTGCATTCCGGAGCTTCAGGGAGCTTCCCTGAACCCTCCGGAGTGCAAAAAACAGCTCACCGGCAAACCAGAAGTGTGTTTTTCCGCACTTCCGGTTTGCCGGTGGGAACCCTCGCGTGCCGGCCACTATGGCTCCGCGTGCCACCTGTGGCACGCGTGCCATAGGTTCGCCACCACGGGCCTATAACCTTGACCACTCATCCCCTACCCCTACTGACAGGTATTACCTACCCAGGACAGGGGTGGGTTCTACTTACCTTCCCCACCGGTTCACATCACAATGGAAGTGCACATTTTGCGCATTCGCGCGTGCACACATCACTTCCCGGAAATGACCCTCTGCGCAACAAGATGACAAAAACGAGAGAACCGGCTTGGAGGAGTGGCAGGCCTGGGTTGCTGCCAGTTCCAGCAACCCAGACCGCCAAGTTACTAACGGTTCTATAGAACTGGGAGGAACCCACCTCTGACCCAGGAAGAATAAAACCACTATAAAATCCCCCAATTCCTGAAACCTTATAGACAGTCCAGAAGATACCCACTGAGTAATAAAAAATAAATCTCTTTAACTAATTTGACATTTGGGACATCTCAAACTTCTTTTACTCTAGTTTATGCATTCCTTTGCAACATCCCATTAATCACTCCCTACACTAATTTGCATAATAAGACACTGTTTAAAGAGGCAGGTAGATCATTTTAAAATTGAGGTGGTGGAGAGGAAAACATAGTTGTCCCTTACCTGACAACAGCACAAAGCAAAAGGATAGGATGATCCAGAAAGCTGGAAATCCACTCATAAACAGCTCCATCTTCTCAGAGGTTGTTGTTCATCACTTCCCCCTGAAATTCTTGGCCCAGGGATAGAAATTTGGTCAGTGCCTCTTTCACTGGCAAAGTCTCACAAAATGGTACCTAGGAGGTGAATGAATATACATATTTGTCCTATTTGACTCCATCAGGGAAGGTAGCTGAGCTCAGTGCTGCATCAGTTGGGTTCCTTCCTGGTTGACAGCTGGCTGGTCTTATCATTGGAGGAACTTCTTGTCACCTGAGATTTGAACATCAACAGGGACCTTCACAGTGTAGAGACATGTTGTCCCACGTTTACATGGGAACAAAAGAAGGTAAATGTTTGATTGCCGCTTAAGGTAGGACACTCGAGCAAATCTGCAGGCAAGGACAATAGGACCTAGGACCCTAACAGAATGATATCATGAGGAAGGAAGTAGGACTGGTGTTAACAATCCAGTATGTTTTAAACAATATATGCCATGGGTTACAAGAGAGAAGACGATATTAATTACTCATGCTAGGTGTGTGGGAGAGATTTGAACCTTCATTGCTAAAACTGGGATTCAGGCAGTTGTTTTTGCTCCTTTCTAAAACAGGATACATTGATTAGGGCTTAAGCATCACAAACACACATACACAGAGACATACGCAGAGGGAGGGAGGGAGGAGTGCCCATGAATATCTGCACCTTACATACAGTCACATTTTGCAAATCACATATATGTACAAATTCATATACACCGTGATGAATTAGATCCTTTCAGCAGATACAGGCAGGTAACAGAGGCGTGAAGCAAATGGAGAGAACACCTTCTTTGCTTTTTAGAAGGCTATGTATACAGATATGTCCACATCTTGCCTACTATTCTCTCACTTCTCTTTCCTACTTGCCTTTTTAGTGCCTGTAATAGCAGCAAGGAAGGGAAAAATAGATGGGAAGGGATAAGAGTGACAGCCATTCATTGTAAGATCAGGATAGGCCATTCCAAGAAGCACAGAGTAAGCAAGAGGATTAAACAAAACATATACAATGCAGTGCTTTATTTTCCATAACAACTAACCTAGTGTGCTTGGGTAAGGGCAAATGCAGAAGAAAAGGCCAGTACTTCTCCCTCTATGGTTCCTCCACAATTTTCATTCAAAGATGTGAAGTTGGTATGGCCAGGATCCATCAATTTTGTGCACAATGTAAGGCATTCATTTTTCTCCATTATTTCCCATTTTTAAAAGCACCTAAAATGTTGACATCATCCACTCTGAGAAAGTTCTGAGGACTACAAATACAGTAATGGCAGGCCCCATAAGGCCCCAAATCACATTCTTTACATACTATAATTTTTAGTGAGGTTCATCATAATATAAAATACAAATGAAAATAAAGATAATAGGGAAATAGGGGAAGAAACAGTGTGGGGTAAAGGGGACAGAAAATAAAACAGTAACCTCCAAAATACAAAACACAGTTACAACTTCAGCTTTTTACTTTTGCGTATAGAGAAAATACTAGTCATTTCTATAACAACAAGCTAATCTAATCAGCAAAATCCAAAATCAAAATTTCATATATTTTTTTCTGTTTTGAGCACAAAATCTAGAAGTGCTCTCTAAGTAGAAGCAAACTGTGTAGGTTCTTTTCTTTAATTAAAACAGTTAATTTTGCCCTCTCTGCTAGTTCCATCAGTTTTTCCATCTGTTCTTCTATTGTGGGAATTGACCTGGGTCACATTCTGTGCAGCCCTGTTTTTGGTTATAATTACATCAGACCATTTGTAATATTCAGGGCATGTGGTTCAATCTCTTGCTCTTTTTTTTTACACTTCCTCACCGACACAGAGACTGGTTCAGTTAGAACAGCATATAGATATCAAAGAAGGGGTCATTTCCACACAGAAATGACAAGAAAATCAGACTTCAAGGCTCTCTACTTAAGTTAATAGGTTTTGCATTCTTAAAAAAAAGGTAGATATGTTCTGAATTTTCTGTGCCATAAATGTATGTATTGGGAGGGGAGGTAGTCATGTTTGAGCCCTAGCCAACATATCCTATTATAAAAAGGAGCCCAAAGCAACTGTCTGAATCCCAAACAGCGCTCGATACTACAACGTAGTTCTCTTTAAAACTTGGGAATTTGATAGCCAGGCCGAAGAAAGAAAGAAAGAAAGAAAGAAAGAAAGAAAGAAAGAAAGAAAGAAAGAAAGAAAGAAAGAAAGAAAGAAAGAAAGAAAGAAAGAAAGAAAGAAAGAAAGAAAGAAAACCATTTGCATGCAGATCTTTTCCTTTCAGACCTATAAATCCTTTGCTACCGGAAACTTAGGGTAACTATTCTTCTGACAATTGGGCAAATCACTATATATTTCATTTGGCACACAGAAGACTTCACAGCCGGTTTTACCTAATTGAAAATATCAGGTGTCTCTTTGCAATCTCAGGAGACAGCACAACACCCAAGTGGTCAGGGCAAGCAGGTGTCTATTTCCAAGAGGATGAGCACAAGAGTACCTCTTTCGGGATTTTGTCCTTCATCTCATCTAGACCTCTGAATGGGAGAAGAAAAAACAAAATATAATAAAAAATATTATCAGAATCATCATCTGCAGGCCTACTACTATCTACTTGGACCTACTTCAGTGAAGAACTGTGTGACAAGGAGGCCATGCCATTCCCTTGGCAAAGCAAAGAGGTGACACAGTGGAGACTGATATGGCACTGTGTATCACTTGGCCTATCTTGACCAGCATTCGCACCAGTTGGAAGGTGTTTCTTCCAGCTATCGCAATTGCCAGTCTAGAGAGGCAGAAAGTAACAATGCAACCACTTTGCTCTTGGGAAGGGGCCACCTGGGTTCATGGGGGGGGGGGCTTCAGATGAGCCTTCTTCAAAGCAAAGCACCCCCTTGAAGATCTGTATAATTCTAATCATCAGATATAGTTGTGGAATGGAATGGAATGGAATGGAATGGAATGGAATGGGATAGAATAGAATAGAATAGAATAGAATAGAATAGAATAGAATAGAATAGAATAGAATAGAATAGAATAGAATAACAGAGTTGGAAGGGACCTTGGAGGTCTTCTAGTCCAACCCCCTGCTTAGGCAGGAAATCCTACACACTTCAGACAAATGGTTATCCAACTAGAATAGAATAGAATAGAATAGAATAGAATAGAATAGAATAGAATAGAATAGAATAGAATAGAATAGAATAGAATAGAATAGAATAGAATAGAATAGAGTTGGAAGGGACCTTGGAGGTCTTCTAGTCCAACCCCCTGCTTAGGCAGGAAACCCTAGTAGTAGCAAGGTCATTGTTTCCAGAGCACCAATAATTGTCAGTCCAAAGGGACACCATCCATACACAAGCAGGAAGTATCAACTAGTCTGGGAAAATGTGAATGTTGGCAGCAGTGTAGATATTTTGGAAAAGTGTAGGGAGTGGGACTGGTTCAGTGAGGAACCAGCACACAGTTTGGTGCGGGAGAAAAACAATAAACCCCAAACCCATTGGTTTTTGCATCTCCCACCTATTTTAACATACTCTCCAGTGTGGTGGAATTAACATACTCCGTCAAGTTCTCTATAATAATCCATTGTGGCCCTCTCAAACTTATTTTGCTGACTGCAGGGCAACATAACAATTAACATAAATCAGGGACTGAGTAAATTGTAAACTCACATCTTCCATTTTAAAAAAAATCCCCACCATTCTTTATGGAACAAATTAGAGAAATTCTAGGCAACCAATCTTTCTATAACCCAAGTCCCCTCATGTTACAACGAAAATGAATCAGAGCTTGAGCTCTGACTATTCTGACTATTTACAGTTATAGGTACATTTGAAAAAGGAAAGAAGGAACAGACAAATGAAAGCATGCCATTTGGTCAGTAAGATGCATCTCATCTCATCCATTCACTTTTGCATGAGATCCCAGACAGGTCAAATATCCATCAATTTGGCAACCTCCATTCTGTCTGCTGTGGCTTATTTACCCAATAACCCTGATTTCCGCTGCTATGCAGGAATTTACTGCCACAATGCTGGAAGGTCCATTAAGTTTGTCCATTTCATGCAGATTATTAAGCACTCGGGAAAAGGATTATATGATGACACACTCAGGGATGTAGTCCTGTATGCTGCATATTTATTTCCAATTTTCAAGGATACCTTTAAAAAAAATCTAAGAGTTTGTTTGGACTTTTATCAGTGATAAGGCAAATGGAATCCCCCAGGGGTGACATTCACATTTTTCACCTACCGGTTCTGTGGGTGTGGCTTGGTGTGGGGGGTCATGTGACTGAGTGGGTGTGGCCAACTTGACATCACTCATGGCAAGGTGGGGCGGCACCACCCCACAAAGCCATGCCAACCAAGCCACGCCCACAGAACTGACAGAAACGTTCGGCCAAGTCTTCTAGCGTTCAACCTGGCTGCTTCTCGCCTCCTTCTCATATTTGCTCTATGTGTATGAGCCCAAGAAGGAGAAGAGAAGGAGTGAGTGGGAGGGGCGGGGAGGGGAGGGGCCAGTCAGTGGTGCGATCCACCAGTTCTCCGAACTGCGCATAATCGCCGCCACCTGTTCTATAGAACCTGTCCAAACCTGCTGAATTTCACCCCTGGAATCCCCCCCCCCACAAAAGAAACCAGCTAATCCCAATATGGGGTCCAGCCTGGTGAGCTCTCAAAACTCTCAGAAGATTTGGAGGGTGAGTTAAAGCCTCCCAACCCTCTCCGTGGTGGTCCAATGTAACTGGTAGGAGCCAAATGAAACACCAGTTGAGACAAGAATTCTTTAAAGCAGGGGTCTCCTACAGTGGTGAAATGCTCCCGGTTCAGGCCGGTCAGTCGTCGTAGAGCCGATAGCGATCGCAGTGCGAGGCTGCCCCCACCCGCCTAGACGCCACCATTTGGGTTCTTTTACCCTCTGCGCATGCAGTAAAAGAACCCAAATGGCGGCGTCCAGGCAGGTGGAGGCAGCCTCATGCTGCAATCGCTATCGGCTCTACGACGACTGACTGGCCCGACCGAACCGGGAGCATTTCACCCCCGGGACTCTCCAACCTTGCCAACTTTAAGACTGGCGGACTTCAACTCCCAGAATTGAAGTCCGCCAGGCTTAAAGTTGCCAAGGTTGGAGACCTCTGCTTTAAAAAGACAAACAGAAGTGCCTTCCTTCTTCCAAAAGACTTTATTAGTTCTGATTTTGACTGGACGTTTACTGAGTGCAAATAAATCCAAAATGATTTGTGATCAATTTGCTGCTTTGCCACTGAGCTGTTTAAATAGTTGAAGGCAGCAGGGACCAGTGAAACAAAGAACAATCATTTCTGTGGTTCAAGTGGTAAAGCCAATTAGAAGCTGCTAGCTGGGGGTGGGGTGGGGGGGGTGGGGGGGACACAGAAATCTATGCAGAATCAAAACAGGCAGAGTGTGATGCCTGCACAGAACGGCCTGCTTGGCATGCATCTTCAGCCGAGTTTGAACTGCACAAACGTTCCTCAAAGGAAGATCTAAGTAAAATAAGATCTAAGTAAAATTTAAAAAAAGAAAGAAAGTGTTACTATAGATCAGTTTTTCCCAACCTTGGCATTCGCTGGTTGGGGAATTCTGGGAGTTGAAGTCCAGACATCTTCAACTTGCCAAGTTGGGAAACACTGCTATAGATGATAATGACGGGGAAGCCTCTTTCCTGAAATGAGGAAAAACAAAAACACTCATCTCCTTTTCGCCCAGAAAAGAGACAATGGGAGAATGGGGACCACGTTTTGACAGCCGTGTAAAAAAAAGGATAGAGAGGTAGGGTGGGAGGGTTGTCTCTCCCCTCCGTAACTTGGACTTTTAAGCTCCAACCAATGACATTTTGGGCAGCAGATTCAAGATGGAAAAAGGCATTACTTTTTCACTTAATGCATAATTGCTTCTAGCACTTGCTGCCACATGATACCCACTTATCTGGAAGGGGGAACTGGACACGCGCAATAATACCAAGACAATGTTCCCCTCTGGGGCAGATGCTGGGGGCACAATGCATTGGGCTCATTGTTGCCTTCATGTCAGATTTTGGGGAGCATCTGGCTAAAACTCTGTTGGAAAGAATAAACAATCCTTGCTGCAACAAGGATGCGGCTTCTGTCCCAAATGATAAATCAAGAGATCTCGGATCCCCAGCACTGGGAATTCCCACATCCTGCAAATTTAACACCTTCTTAAAAGCAATGTACTCAGGTTCCCTGAGTGTATCTTTCATGCAACAAGCCTTGGTTTTGGAGGCAAGTCCTAGAGTTTGTAGGATTCCCCCAGCAGACCAGCTGCATTCCCCACCCCCCAAAATGGGGGCTGTAATCTCCAAATCTACCTCTTTAGTCCTGAATAGGTCTATAAAAAGTTATAAAATGTTGTAAAACTAAGTATGGAGCTAGGACATGGTCCTCACCCCACCTATAAGACAGAGATGACTGATGTCAAAACTCTGAGGCTGCAAGGAGAAAGGTATGACACATGGGCAGGGACTGCAGTAAATATTGCAAAAAAAATCAAAACCAACAACATTTGCATTAGTGTTGATTGTCACTGCTTAAAAGCAAAATGCCTATCACTGTAGTTTGTCAAGAAGCTTGCAGGACCAATGGTTATGGAGATTTCCAATCAGGGACACCTTCATTTGTATACAT
Organism: Diadophis punctatus similis; assembly: GCA_023053685.1. NCBI lineage: Eukaryota > Metazoa > Chordata > Lepidosauria > Squamata > Dipsadidae > Diadophis > Diadophis punctatus. The sequence goes on from JALIGW010000001.1 coordinate 28,294,765, forward strand.
TTATGTATCTGTCACATGCATTCATATACACGTTTATCATTATTAACCGCCCCCGCCCGCCAAACTCAAACTCTCAGATAGGCGCGAGTGGAGCTAAAATGTCTGGGTTGCAAAAATCCGAACTGTCTGCTGTCATCTGGTGGCCGTCCGGATTGCTACAACCTAGATACCATGGTCCCAGGTGCACTGAACGCGGGAGAGCCGTCCTATGTTGAAACTTGTCGGATCCTCCCCTTGCTGCTGCTGCCACCCTGCCTGCCTTAAAGGGACGGAAGGATGGAGTCCTGGAAATCGGGACATTTTTGGGATGTGCGGGGTGTGAGTGAGTGAGTGAGTGAGTGAGTGAGGCAGCAGCCTGGAACGTGTCCCCCCCCCCCCACCAATCGAGAGCAAAAGAGCGAAGCTTATTTTAGCTTTATATAGGTGAACGTGCTAAGCAGGCAAAGGGAACGCACGGAGGCAGGTTTAACTCGGAGCCTTTCCCGCCTGCCCTGCATGTTAGTAGCGCCTCCTAGAGGTTGCTGGAAAGAAGACTTCTCCCGTTGTTGCTATCTGAAGTTTTTCAAGCGGACGGTGGGGGATCGCGAGAAAAGTCAAAGTAAATGGCAGCGGGCCGGGTGGAGGCGCTGTCCGAGCTGGTGTAAACGCAACACTTTATATTTCTGAGTTTTATGCTCCACATCGTGCTTCCAGCTTATAGGGCATCATATTCATACACATTGTGTCTACAGTTAAGAGTATCATAACGTTGCCATCATGATTTATGTTTTAATTCATTTTTACAGAGAGATTCCATTAATCTGATCTATTTATAATCCATCCCGCAGTGAGGGTGCCACTTTAAGGGTACAAATGAATAAATACCTTTACCTTTCCTCAATTTAATCTCTAGGTAACATGCTCACTTGGGCTTTTCAGAGTTAATGGTTAAGGGCAGCTTATGTTGGAGAGCATTACAAACTATCCCACCACTTTGCATGCGTCTCTGCCCCTTGGCTAGTGGGGGTGGGGGTGAGTACCCCACTTTTCCTCAGTGACATTGCAGTTCTGATGGCTCAGGGAAGCACAACAACTGGACCCCTTGCAATTTCAGCTGCTTCTTTAAATTCTACGCATTTATCAAGTCAGTCTTTCCCAGTCTGATGCCTTCCAGATGTTGCCTGGAAGCCCTCGGAGTTACATTGCTCATGTGCAGAGTGCCAGATTGGTGAAATTATCTCTTGACAACTCTATAAAGCAGTCCATAAGTCGTATTAAAATACTAGCTTAGGAAGGAACCACAGTTTAGCTTATGTTACTTGAACCATTGTTCAGGTAAGGTACCTCAACTGCCTTGTTCCCAGAAACTCATGATCTTTAGCTTGTCCTATAGAAGGCAGGCATGAACAGCAAATTGGTGTTCCATTCAATCCATTCAATTTCAGGAAGTCCCACTCCTCTATTTATATGCCCATAGAAAGAAATTATTCTGCTTCAAGGTGTAAAATTGGCATCTTCTTGAGGAAAGAAGATAAGTTGGCAAACTTATGTTCTTCCACTGCTTCCATTCATTGGAATAGGATTTGTGTTAAAGGATTTCCTGGAGGATCCTGTCCTGAGAAAACTCTACTTCCTTCTGCTGTTGCTGTGGCCAACTTTTTTGCACCAACCACTACGCATGGAGGTGCCTATGCAATGACTTGTGCTGACACAGAAAGCAAACCAGAATTTGACTCCGTTCCTCTAGATAGGTACTAGTCTAGTAGCTACTTTGCAAAGATTACAAACCAAAGGACTTACCTTCAGGGAGAAGAAAAGAGGAAACGTGCTAGCCAGTATTAAGTAGGCAGAGCCTCCTGCACTGGAGAGCAGTCTTCTGAATCCCTGGATTCCTAAACTCCAGACGCTTCTCCTTAAGAACAAGGTGGAGAATCCACTAGAGCAGAAACAGGCAAACTGAAAAGCAAAATGTGCACAAACACCCTCCTCTCTCTCTCTCTCTCTCTCTCTCTCTCTCTCTCTCTCTCTCTCTCTCTCTCTCTCTCTCTCTCTCTCTCTCTCTCTCTTCTCTTCTCTTCTCTTCTCTTCTCTTCTCTGCTGTTTCTTGGCTATGAGTTCAGCTCAACTTGCCAAGTGAGTATCAGCCGTCTTTCTGCTCTGAAAGCTAAATGGTCCCAGGAAACCTTCCTGTCCAAATGCAGCAATGTGTTTGCATGAAAGAGGGAGAGAGCATTTCTAGTCTAGCGACGGCAGAGGCTGGAAGGAGGAGAGCCTCCCAGCTGGTTTGTCTGTCGGTGAGAAGTAGGAGAGAAAGGTTTGGAGCTTGGCCATGGAAGGGTAGATACAGGGGGATACTTCAGGGAAGGGGCAGTTCTGTCAGGCTGCCTAGATTGTCTCCTCATCCTTTGGTGCAAATCCTTCATCCTCCCTTTCACTTCGGTAAAGATTACTTGCTGATGTGAAACAGGCAGACAAATTTGATTAATTTTCAGTCTACTGGAAGAACGGAGATCAAAAGATGGCTTGTTAGGCAGCATCCTTGGATCTCTCTCCCATTCACAACTTCTCCAGCTGAGAAATCAACATCTAGAAAGTCACTATTTCTCCAGCTAAACATAAGGAAAAATCTTCGTGTGGAAATTGGGGTGGAAATTAGTCACAGCAGCTTAGGAAATCTGCATATATTGGGAGGAAAGCAGAGAAGTACTTCATACATTTTAATGCATTTTAAAAACAACATAAAGTACATTTTGATATAAGGGTGGTCATAGATTGTTTGACTAGATATTACCAAAACATACTTGTCTTTCCACTTTTGCAACTTTTGCCATACTTCTGATGGATATTTTATTATGCTCAGATTTAAATCTATTGGAAGAGGGAGGAGGAGGAGGAAGGAGGAGGAGAAGAAGGAGGAGAAGAAGGAGAACAAGAGGAGGAGGAAGAGGAAGAAGGAGAAGGAGAGGAAGAAGATGATGAAGATGGAGAAGGAGAAGAAGGAGAGGAAGGAGAAGAAAAGGAGGAGGAGAGAAGGGGAGGAGGAGGAAGAGGAGGGGAAGGAGAAGGAGGAGGAGGAGGAGGAGGAGGAGGAGGAGGAGAAGAAGAAGAAGAAGAAGAAGAAGAAGAAGAAGAAGAAGAAGAAGAAGAAGAAGAAGAAGAAGAAGAAGAAGAAGAAGAAGAAGAAGAAGAAGCAGCTTACTCATTAGCTGTAGATAGTTGCTATAAACCCAAAATAGCAGCCCTTCCAGACTGATGACACAATCAGTAGCAATAATAGTCTCTACTGAACTGGGATTTTTGGCTTAATGTACTATATAAACACAACCCCAATGTTTAACTGGGGTGATTAATATAGACATTTCCCACTGATGCAGCAATTGTTTAGATGCTGTGCCATATTTACAGCGGGGCAAACATGCAACTGTCACTTAAAATAGCTTATCCCATCCTGGTACCCTTCTGATAAATTGGATTATAACACCTATCTTCCTCCAATATCAATGCCAACTAACATGCAGCCTGCAGTGGGGAATTTTAATGTAACATTTCCAAGAGACAGGTTTAGTGGGTTCTCTTTGTTAAGTGCAAAAGTATAATGATGATGACAAGACTGCTTGGAAGTTTCAGTCCAAATCAATTCACTGAAAGATGATTAGTATGATGATAGTGTTGGAAGTAATATTCTTCTGGGTTCAGTTCCAAGTGGGGAAAAAGACACTGGTTTCATGGAAGTTGCTTGGAAAGAAGGTTTAATGGAGAACAGGAGCACATGGTATGACCATAATATATGATGCTGATCCAATCTAGATTGGTAAACAGATATTTCCCAACTTCCCAGGCTAGGGCTGTGTGAGAATGACTGGCCCAAAGTTATGCAAACATATAGTGTGCCTAGAAGATGTGAGAAACTCCTTGTGATCCCACAATAGCCAATGCTAGAAGGTGCAGCTTTTCAGTGGCACCACTGCTGACGTAGAATGGTCTCTGCGGAGATCAGGTCACCCCACCCTCACCTCTCCGCTTTATGACTTTCCAGAGATTTTCACTCACTGCAATATCTTTAACTTTCTTTTTTCATTGCTACAGTGTATGAGATTGATAATTTATTTGCATTTTTTTTATGTTGTTGTGTTTTCATCCTATGGATATTTTAATTCCCCCCTCCCATATCTTGTACAGTGCTGAGAGTTATGAGATTGCAGTAGGATAGATATTTAATAAATAAATGCTGACACGCACGGGCACAACCTTTTGTTTAACTTTCTGTCATAATAGTTTGAGGGGGTGGCAGGAGCATTTTCTTTTTTGCATTGAGTGGGAGAGGTGACTTTTATTCAAGACTCCCAACAGTTTAGGGGTTGAGCAAAGATTGGATGCAGGGGTGGGTTCCTCTCTGTTCGGACTGGATCGCCCGAACCAGTAGCGACCCACTGGTGATGTCACTGTCAGTGCCGGTCCGTGCACGTCGCCATCTTTTTTTTATTTTGTGCGAATTTTTCCCCTTCCACAGCTTGAAAAAGGGCCCTCCCGCCCGCCCGTGGGTGAATTCTTACCTTTATTTCTTCGCCCGAAGCACAGCTGATCAGCTTCTCAGCTGTGTTTCGGGCTCATTCCTGCTTCTGAGCATGCACGGAAGCCAAATCGCACGAGGGGACACACGCGCGAGCGGAGCAAGTGCCCGCACATAAAATGTCGCGATGCGAACCGGTGGCGAAGGTAAGTGGAACCCACCCCTGATTGGATGACATTTTTACACTCTTTTACTGGTTAGCTGAATGGCATCCTGCTTGGCCCAGGATGATTTGACACATTCCGTGCTTTTCGAGACAAACAGCAGCAATGAAGACAGTTATAATTCAATAAAGGAGAATATTTGTAGCTCAGGGTTGAAATGGGAGGTCCTTGAGGCTCTCTGAGTTTGGTTATTTTCTTGCAGAGGTTTGATTACCCAAACTAGATAACATCATCACACTGATGATGTTACCTAGTTTGGATAATGAAACATCCTCAGGAAAACAACCAAGCTCAGAGAGCACCAAGGACCTCTTCAGCTATAAATCAGGATTAAACTATTTTGGAGTGATTGGAGAGTAAAAAACAGAAACAAAACCTGTGGTGGAATAGAAGTGCTGAAGCAAGAGCCATCTTTTCCTCCAGAAATTTACAATCTATAATGTGTCAGGTGGGAAAGAATGGGAAGCAGATGAGGCAAGAATTATAAGGAGCATGTAGAAATAAATAATGCAATGATATCTACCCAGTTTTCACTGGCTGGCAAAGGCAAGTAGAATGTGAGCCAAACAGTTTGGAGAAAAGTGAATGGTTTGAAAGAGATTTGGGGGGAAGAGAGATTGCATCATTGTAAATGTTCTAGTGGAGATTAGGCGCAGCACTGGGTATTATATGCAGGAAGCTACCTTGAATATTAGATCACAAAGATCAATGCAATGAATGAATGAGAAAACAGTGAATTGGAAGTTAGTTTTTAGTGGCATCTGAGGATTGGTAACTTTGAATTGAAGGGTTCGAGGGGACTTTGCATGGTGCCCATCTAATGCAGCACTCACCCCTTCTCCTCCAAAAATTCAAAGGGTTTTCCTCAGTGCAGGAAATCCAATATTTTCTAGAAGACAGCCAATGATGGAAACCCTATAATCCTTCTATTGCTGAGCTGCTATTACTAACAGGATGTTTCTTAAAATGTTCCATTGTAGCAACCTAGAACTAAGGAGAATTTTCCTAACAGTGAGAACAATAAACCAGTGGAATGGCTTGCTTTCAGAGGTTGTGGGTGCTCCATCACTGGAGGCTTTTAAGAAGAGACTGGACAGCTATTTGTCTGAAGTGGTGTAGGGTATCCTGCCTAAGCAGCGGGTTGGACTAGAAGACCTCCAAGGTCCCTTCCAAATCTATTATTCTCTTATTCTGTTATTCAGTACGTTCCTGTAACTCAGTCCTTCTTAAATAGTGGGGGCTCGGAGCGATGCCAGGGGGGTGCGTGTAACCCCAGGGAACATGCGTGGTTCCTCTTGATCGATTCCCCCGGATGGGGAGTGTTTTTCCAGTTGCACGCTGCTCCGAGCCCGGAAGAGAAGGTGGCCAGGCAGGACGGAGCGGCTGTGTGGGTTCTTGTTGTTCTCGGTGGGTGCCACAGTAGCCATGAACAGCGTGATGAACCTGATGCTGGACAAGGAGGAGCATCCTCTGCAGCTGGGCAAAAGCTTCGAACAGCACCCTAAAGCCTCCTTCCACACCATTCGCTGTGAGTGCCCGGCACAGGCGGCACTTATGGGCCAGGCCGGCGACCCCAAAACATCAGCTTGATTAAGCTGGCCTGGCCCCGTGTCAAACTAGGACCCTAACCATGGTAGCCTATGCCTGCCTAACCGTAAACAGGCTCCACTGAGTTCAGTGTGACTTACTCCCAGATAAGTGAGTAGAGCAGCCTTCCCCAGCCAATAGTTTGCTTGCAGCTTATAATAAGTAAAATAATAAATATTAGCACTAAAATTCCATTGGGGCCCAGATCGGAGAGTTGGGGGGGCATGAAATGTTTACTTCTTCCTGGGGGGGGGGGGGGGCTAACAGAAGATAATTGAGAAGCACTGGTGTAACTTAAATCTATTCAAATTAAACCTGCCCCATATAATATATTTATTATTATTATTATTATTATTATTATTATTATTATTATTATTATTATTATTATTATTATTATTATTATTATTATTATTATTATTATTATTATTATTTACATAGAATATATTTATTTCTATTTATAATAGAAAGTTATAAAATTATAACTTTCAGATTTTCTATCTTAATGCTGCAGTTATTATGACTGATCAGTTGCTCAATAATTTAAAATGATTTCAGTTTAAAGGTTTAAATAAATAAGTCTGGATGACATTGTGATCACCCACAAGACATCCCTGTAAAATAGACCATTTTTAAAAAATTGATAAAGAATTCTCTCTGGGAGCTGAACTTCTTTCTATCGGCCACAGAACAGACATGAACCTAACCCAAAGTGACCAGATTTTTTAATTTTTAAGCGGGACGGGGGGGGCCGCCTGGGCGCCGCCATTTGTTTTGCCCTCTGCGCATGCGCAGAACGCTGCGCATGCGCAGAGGGCAAAACAGCAAATGTCGGCGTCCAGGTGAGGTGGGGGGGAGAGGGGGGGGAGGCGGGAGGGCGCTTGGATGCCTGCAGCTCGCGACAGGTAAGCTGCCGGCTGCCTCCTTTCCCCGTCTCCCGCCTCCCGTTCGTTGCTTGCCAGCCCGGCCGAAGGGAAGGCGGGAGGCGAGGAAAGGCCTCCCGAAAGGGAGGCGGGCTCCCAAAGGGCTGCGCCTCCCTTTCGGGAGGCCTTTCCTCGCCTCCCGCCTTCCCTTCGGCCGGGCTGGCAAGCAACGAACGGGAGGCGGGAGACGGGGAAAGGAGGCAGCCGGCAGCTTACCTGCTCCAAGCATCCAAGCGCCGCGGTCTCCCGGTCGCCCGCCCGGCCCCAGGGCAACGGCGGCAGCGAGGCGACGGGGGGAAGAAAGGGGAGGGGGACGAGGAAGGGCTGTTTGCGCCGCTCGTAAACTCAAAGCGGCGACGGCTCCTCGTCCCTCACCCCTCCCAACAGCAGCGGCGCCTCCGAGGGCGGGGCTAGGGATGGGGCGGGGGAAGGAGAGGAGGAGCAGCCTCCCTTCCCCCTCCCCCCAGCTTCCAGCCGCCGCCGGAGGAGTCAACAACGCGGGACGCACGCACGCCACCCACGGCTGGCCCGAGCTGAGAGGCCTGCTGCCTTTCAGGCCGATTTTTTGAAAGAATGCCCTAGTCGTGCATTCTTTCAAAAAATCGGGACTTTTTAGAGGACGGGCGGGACGCGGGACAAATGATGAAAAAGCGGGTCTGTCCCACCAAAATCGGGACGTCTGGTCACCTTAACATAACCCCCCATGTTTATTCTGACCTCCACCAAAGTTTTTATCGTCATTTAATTCTGGCCCAGGAGACACACATTTTGGATCATGCCCAAAGTCTGATGAATTTGCAATAAGTGTACTTGAATGTGAATGTTAACAACTTCGCTTTTATCTCATTAGACTTACAGGGCAAGGCTAAACGATTTAAACAAGCTGGCAATAGACTAAGATTGGGGCCTAATACAGGATTTCTGGCTTTAGAATAATTGATTTCCCCTTTTTTACTACAAAAAGAATAGGAGCCAATAATGTATGCCACAAGAGGGCACTGGAGTCAGTGGCAGCTCACCCTGCGTATGGCAGCGAGAGCTGTTCTGCTATGTTCCAGAACTAATATTGATCCATCTTTCTCATTCTGCTGGGGGCTAAAGAGACAGGGCATCCTGGATTCAAAAAGGAGGATGATAGGCTGAATTCCTGGGAAACACTTGTGGGAGGAAGATGACTGAATTACCCCCAATCTGATATTAACAGGGCTGAGGCTTTAAATGGAGATTATTTTCAGCTCAATATTTCAGCTCAAAGTTGAAAGTTGACATGAGTCCTTGGTGCTCTCTGAGCTTGGTTGTTTTCTTGCAAACCTTTCATTAACCAAACTAGGTAACATCATCAGATGTTACCTAATTTGGGTAATGAAAGGTCTGCAAGAAAACAATCAAGTTCACAGAGCACCAAGAACCCCTTAAATGGAATTCCCAAGAAGAATGCTCGATGAACAAAGACAATAACAGCAACATAGCAATAGCATTTAGACTTATATACTGCTCCATAGTGCTTTGCAGGACTCTCTGGGAAATTTACAACATCAGCATAGTGCCCCCCCCCAACAATTATGTCCAGGATGTGAGGTGTCTGTAAATATTTTCACAGCCCTCTTTTTGACTTGTGCAGTATACAGGTCCTCAATGGAAGGCAGGTTGGCAGTTCTGGTTATCCTCTGAAGTCTGTATCTGTCTTGTTGGGTTGCAGAACCAAACCAGACAGTTATAGAGGTGCAGATGACAGACTCAATAATTCCTCTGTAGAACTGTATCAGCAGCTCCTTGGGCAGTTTCGGAGTTGGCGCAGAAAGAACATTCTTTGTTGTGCTTTTTTTGATGACGTTTTTGATGTTAGGTGTCCATTTTAGATCTTGCGATATGGTAGAAACTAGAAATTTGAAGGTCTCTACTGTTGATACTGTGTTGTCTAGTATTGTAAGAGGTGGAAGTATGGGAGGGTTTCTCCTAATTTCAACAGTTTTGAGTTGTTCAGTTCCAGATTGTTCCAGTCACACCACAAGGTTAGTTGTTCAACCTCCCATCTGTATGCGGATTCATCATTGTCTCGAATGAGACCGATCACTGTTGTGTCATCTGCGAACTTCAGTAGTACTGGAGATATATTCTCCACCAGTTCCAATGGATATGCTCAGCACCAATTTCTAGAGCCTTGAAAGCTATATGGTACAATGTCACCAGCCCATTTAATGTAAGAAACCCATCGGATAGCATGCCCAGGAAACTGGTACTTAGCCGTTCTCTAAGAACTTCCAGCAAAAGAGAGAACACAGGCCTCTTTAAGGGCATTGGCTTGGTTTGATTGACAACAAAAAATTGAACTCTTGCATTCAAAGCTCTTTAGATTAGGACAAGGGTTTATTGCAGTGTTTCTCAACCACGGCAGCTTAAAGATTGTGGGGTTTGAAGTCCATACATCTGCAAGCTGTCAAAGTTGAGAAATGCTGGTCTACTTATTATATTCAGTGTGAGGAGTTTCAGCATTTCAACATATTAATCTGTAACCTGTCTGTCCCGTCTTTTTCAGATTAGACATATTCATATCTTTCAAGTTCTCTTTATGAGACTTTTTTCATTCTGCAAATTCTGATAATTTGTTTAAAATCCATTTTTTAAAATGTGGCTACCCAGAAAGCCAACCCTGGTTTAACTTCTTCTGATGAGACTGCAGTTAAGAATGACTTTGTTTGGCCTAGGCCTGAGTTGCTTCCCAGGAGGAGGAAAGCTATTTGAGGACTCTTTTGGATGTAGTACTCATAGGGGGACATACAGGAACCAAATTCAATATACAGTTGCCTCAGTATATCCCTGCCTCTTCTGAAACGAATCTTGCACGTGTTTCCAAATGGGAAATTGCCCAAGCTTGCATGAGAGAAAGATGTACAAAGGGAAGGAGAGAAGGCGACCAGGATGGGTACAAACATATTTCGAAACATTCAGAACTGATTTTGCCGGAGGAAGTAGGAACACCTGTTTTGCAAGCCAAATGCTTGAGAATCATTTGTAAACATCAGCAGTTAAAAAGAAACTCCCTTTTTACCTATAACTCTGGAGAACCGCTGCCATTTGGCATAAGCAGTGACAGGTAAGACAATCAGTGCATTTTAAATTTATTAAACAGATTTATATGGCCATCCAGCTCATATACGGTGATTCCAGGTGGCATACAACATCACAAATCAACAATATAAAACCAATCAACCGCACCACCCACCCACTCCTCCACAATGTTAAGAAACACGATTATAACATGGGCAAAATGGTATTCCTGGTTACAATCAAATAAAAATCTAAAATTATGGACACAGAAGAAGACTTGATCCGAGAAATCTCTCCTTACCATCTCCTTCATAATAATAAAAATGATTATTATCGATGCACATAATCTGAAAATATAAATATGAAAAATAATGTAAATATGTATAAATACGTTTTGGATTAGTTTGAAGTAAATAGTAAAAGGGATAAAGGTTAAAAGCAACCAATGTAGTAAGATTGATTGCAAAACTGGATTCAGTTACACAAAGGTATAGCTGTTAAAATGAAATGCCGTTTTTTGTGTATTAGTGTTTGTATTTTCTTTTTCTTTTTCCCTTTTTCTCCCTTTTCTTAACGTTTTCTTTTTTCTTTTTTCTCTTTGATGTTGTGTGTTATTATGTATGTTTTTTTAAAGTTTAAAAACCAAATAAAGATATTTAAAAAAAAAAAGAAACACGATTATACAAGCCCCAGGCCCACTGATAAAACCATGTTTTCACGGAACTACTTCTGGAAAAGTAGCAAGGAAGTGTTGGAAGAAATGTCCATCTGGGTTCAGTTCCAAGTGGGGAGGAAGACACTGGAAACATGGAGGCTGTTTGGAAAGAGGGTTTAATGGTGAACAGGACCACATGGTTTGAGGTCCTGGGCAGTTGAGCACATGGAGGAGGGAGATATATATATTTGTACCAGGGGTGGGTTTCACTTACCTTCGCCACCGGTTCGCGTCATCACGTTTCTCCATTTTCACTGGCAGAGGCACTGCGGGCTGGTTCTTCACTGTTTCCAGGGTGGCCCTGCAGGCCAGATCTGGCGCCCAAGGCATGAATTTGACACCCCTGGTATAGATCTCCTGCTCGAGCAAGGGGTTGGACTGGAAGACCTCTGATGTCCCTTCCAACTCTATTATTCTATTATTCTATGTTCTATATTCCTCTTAAAGTACTTTATGTGAAAAGGCTCCTTTGCTTTCTGGTTTAAAGTCAGAAAAGTTGCAGTTGAAACTGACTGCAGATATAGGTTTTTTTTCAATTCAACATACAGTATTTCTTTAAGAGTATATTTTTTTTTAAAAAAAAACCTGAGTGGCAGAAAAAAATATTGCAGCCTTGCAAATAAGGTCACATATTTTTGTCCAAAATGAAGCATCTCTGTAGAAATTCCAAACTGATTAAAATAATGTTTTATTTGCACAACCAGTGGAACTTATTGCCACCCAATATGGCAATGATCAAATGAGCTAAACAAATTGGATGGTGGGTTGAAATATAATAGTTTGTTTTTAATTCAAAAAGTTTTATTAGTACAAAGTACAAACATTTTCTCTTTTTCTCCCCCCCTTCCCCCCATCCCCCTCACCCCCTCACCCCTCCACCCACCCACCCGACTTCCCAGAAAAAGCACAGGGCTAGTATTCATTAAAATAAGCTTACATTATACTAAAAAAAAATTCTTAATTTCCACATTTCCTTGAACCTTTAACTCCTTGTTATTCAAACCTTTTTAGGCATAATCTAAAAATCAAGCATATTATTAATCATACATCATTGCAGTATCACAGGCTGCTAGTTTAGTCCATTAAATATCTTTCCTTTATATAATCTATTAAATAAAACTTCCTTCTTCATTATCCCTCTTCAATATACATAAGAATTTAAACTATTCTAACTCTAACTATTATTAATTCAGATATTTCTAAATTTCTAATTTACTCAACTAAATATCTTTCCTTCATATAGTCTTTGTATAATCTATTATAATAATAAAAAAGAAGAAAGAAGAAGAAAAAACAAAAAGAGAAAAAAAACAGAAAATCTTTCTTTCACCATTACATTCAATTGTAACCATCAACATCGTTTCCTCATTATTAAATACAAATTTAATAAATTTTAAATAAGTATTAAATAAAGCTTCCTTCTTCATTATATCTCTTCAATATGAATAAAAATTTAAAATGTTGTAACAAAATGTTAATACCCATATTTCTAGATTTCTTTAACCCCTTATAACTAAGAACATTTAAAACTTAATCTTAAAAATCAAAATACATTAATAATGACCTAACATTACAATATATCAGGTTACTAATTTCACAAAAATTCTAAATCTTTAATTATTTTAAAATATAATAATAAGAGGGGAAAAAAGGAAGAGGGAAAGACAAAAACACAACAAAACAAAAAAGAAGAAAAGGACACCACCGTCAAAGTCCTTTCATCAATAATCTTCTTACTGCAGAGTGTCAATTTTCATTCATCTCTCCATCTATCCTGTAACATCCCACACTAGCACCAAACTCTAGTCATTCCTTGCTCTCGATCAAATTTTAAATCTGATTCTTGCAACCTTTTATAACTTGACAATTTTTTATTTGTCAGCTCGACTCTTGTCTGGCTCTGATCCTCTGTCTCCTTTTCCGCTTTATAAACATCTCTCTAGTTTTGATGTCTGCATATCATTTACCAACCTAGAACTAAAGTGAAATTTCCTGACAGTTAAAACTTAATCAGTGGAACAACTTGCCTCTAGAAGTTGTGGGTGCTCCAGCATTGGAGGTTTTTAAGAAGAGATTAGACAGCCATTTGTCTGAAATGGAATAGGGTTTACTGCTTGAACGGGGTTGGACTAGAAGACCTCCAAGGTCCCTTCGGACAGGCACATGACATGGAAGATTTGGCTACCATTTCCAGCCGTGTTCTTCTGATATCTGTAATATTATAGGCAAGAAACTGAAATATCAACTGGTAAGCAGAGTTGTAGAAAACATCTATTACCTTACTATGTATGCCAGGGAGCTTTCTGGAGGATTCTGGTTTGATGCTGCATGACATAGAAGCTTGGAAGCTTTGATATGGATCAGGACTGACTCCATTTTTTTTATTTTGGCCTAATTTTGTATTAATTCACATTTACCTAGCTTGTTTTAGAGGGACTGTGAATATCAGTTGATGAGAGAAACAATTGGACACCAGCCAGAGTTTCTCAAGGCAGAAGAAATGTTATTCAAAAATGGTCTGATTGGTTTTTTGATTTTCTGAATCAGGATTCTTCTCTCCAATAGCATTAAAGAGCCCTATAAGCCAGCAGAAAAGTATGCCAGCTTAAAAAAAATGCTGACCGCACTTCCAACACTTATTCCCCTCAGGGACTGCAAAGCAGACTCACAGAAGTGCAGCTGTAACGTGAGGCGAAAGGGCTAAAGAAATTCTTCTATCCCACCTCCCTTCAACTGTGGCGAGGGAAAAAAGAGGAAAGAGGCTTCTTAGCCATCATTCCCATGAGGTAAAACATGGGGGGCTGGTTTTCTTTCCTCCTTCCCTTCTATGCCCTTATGTCTGCCTCTATAAAATGGTATCTCCAGGATATGGTTTTTTTAAAAAAGGCAAAATAATGGGTTCATTGGTGCAATCGAAGCTGTATCTGTTTTTTATGTGTATGCCATTTTGTGCAACACCCATAAAACCTAGCTTCAATTGCACTGTTGTTGCCACCAACTTGATTTTTTAACTACATCTTCTGGACACTCCTGCGTCTATAGGTGGCAGGAAAAGTGAGAGAGACAGATGTGGGGAGAATGGTTCTTTTGGTAGCAAACTTCTGAACCTGGCTTGGAGAACTGACAATAGAGACCAACTCCCCATTCCACTCTCTGCCACCTCTCCAGTGAAGTTGCATTCTTCCACTGCAGCACCTTATCTGTGGGTGGGGATTCACTTCTGATATTTGTTTCTTTGTTTGTTTGTTTGTTTTTACAGGGTTTAGAAATTTATCCAGTCATTTATCCAGTCATTTTACGGAAGACCATGGATGCCTTGGCGAGAACTCACTGGTGTGTCATGTGACAGCCAAATGCCAAGCCATCTTAAATCTAAGATTTACAAGACAACCATCCACCCTGTTGCACTGTATGGCATGGAATGCTGGGCGGCAACAACAGGGACCGAAAGCTATCTCCATGCCATGGAAAAGCGAATGCTCCATTGGATATTGGGCATCTCCCTTCTTGACCACATCACAAATGATACCATTCAAAAACATTTTGGTGTGGCACCAATTATAGAGAAGATGAGAGAAGGCCGGCTCCGCTGGTATGGACATGTCCTGAGAGCAGCACCTTCCACCGTTGCCAAGACTACCTACCAACTAGAAGTCAATGGTCAGCAACCTCACGGGCATCCAAAACAGAGATGGCAAGGTACCATCAACAAAGATATGCAAGCCGCGGGCCTGCACCCTGGAGACACAGCTGACCATGGAAAGTGGCGTTCAATGATCTGAAAAATGGACCCTGCACTTGCAAGAATACGCTAGAAAGAAGATTTTACAGAAGACCTCTGGACATGTATCAAAAACTGAATTAGTGCAGTCCCACTAATCAGATATTACTATGCCAGCCCTTGGAGATAGAAGCTAAAGACCTGCCTCATCTCACAGCTCCCTCCCCCCAATTTCTTTTCCGCTAATACAGTGTTTCCCAACCTTGGCAACTTGAAGATGTCTGGACTTCAACTCCCAGAATTCCCCAGCCAGCATTCGCTGGCTGGGGAATTCTGGGAGTTGAAGTCCAGACATCTTCAAGTTGTCAAGGTTGGGAAACACTGCCCTAATATTTCTCCAATCCCATGCAATGCCACTGCTTGGTAGAAGAACTAATGGGCACTCCCTGCCCAAGACATACCCTTCGGTTGCTATGTCTCCAAACGCTGGCAGTCTGGGGAACTGCAGCCAATATGGCAGAGAAGTTAGAAAAGGCTATCTGAAAACTAGAACAGGAAAATATGAATTCAGGAATCCTGTTTGGTGGGTCATGTAAGTAAAATATGTTATTCCTGTTCTCTGAATATGATTGTTAAAGCATCTCAAGTCTATGATTAGCAGGTTGTATGGAACAGCCTTAAGACAGAGAAGTTGTCTTCCCCACTACACAGACAGTCACAGTGGCTCAGTGGCTTAATGATGCTGGAGATGGTCTCTGCTCCAGAGATTCGAGTTCTAGCACTGCATATTGGGGTGAGCTCCCATCATTCACTTCAGCTTCTGTCCACCTAACAGTTTTAAGGCATGTTCTATGCGAGTAGATAAATACGTATCACTTTGGTGTGGAAACAAGTTGGTGCTCTGTACAGGCAGTCAAATTCCTGCTGGCTCTGAACCTTCATGTTGTGGTGCCTGTTTGTGAGATGGCTACAGGAAGAGAGGGTCCATGGATGACGCTGCAGAAAGAGCTGCTTGTCTTCCTTTCTGGTGCAAAACCAGGTTGTCCTCCTGTGGTGCACTTGGGAAGTGTGCGAGTGTGTTCTACAACAGAGCAGCCAAACTACTCTAAAATAGCATTGTGGTCTCCCGACTAATGTAACAATGCCATACACTAATAATAATAATAATAATAATAATAATAATAATAATAATAATAATAATAATAATAATAATAATAATAATAATAATAATAATAATAATAATAATAATAATAATAATAATAACAACAACAACAACAACAACAACAACAACAACAAACTACACATACTCTGATATGATGCATTTGAGTACACGGTATTCAAAGCTGCCATCACACAATGTGCTGGCTGTTTCTTTTTACTGAGTTAATTGGCAGTTCCTATAGGAAAACAATAAAGGGGGGAAGGAGAAGGGACCTTGGTAATAGCTGGAGGGAGCTAACAAAAGATAGATGCTTTTGTACCATACTGAATCTCAGGTTAGTAAGAAGTTAGCAAGCCCACTTCTTTCATGGTCTCACTTGTAAATTTTTGTGAGCTTGACAGCATTTAAAGGGAACTGTCTTCCAAGAACTTCTCCTGCATAAGCCCAGTTGAATTAAATGAATTAAATGTAAGGTGACCACTTTTGGCGGGACAGTCCCGCTTTTTAATAATTTGTCCCGCGTCCCGCGGTGTTTCAAAAAAGTCCCGCTTTTTTAATTTGAATTTGCCCTGCACACCCCTCTGCCGCCTGCCTCGCCTGCATTGGAACATTGGAAACATTACTAAACAAAATTCGAAATAATAAGGATATTAAGGGAACAAAGATTAGAAACCAGGAGTATAAATTACAGGCATTTGCCGATGATCTCGTATTTTTTATAGAAGAACCAATTGAAACAGGGCAAAAACTGATTAAAGAGATAGAGGAATACGGAGAATTGGCAGGATTGAAAATCAATAAACAAAAAACTAAACTATTAACAAAAAATATGACAATAAAACAAAAAGATGAATTAGAAGAGAAATTAGGCTTATAAACAACCAAAACAATTAAACATCTAGGGATAATACTAACAAATAGATGTTCATCTATTAAAAAAGACAATTATGACAAATTAGTAAACCAAACAAGATTAGAATTAGAAAAATGGAAAAAATTACAGTTATCATTATTAAGGCGTATAGCTGCAATTAAAATGAGTATACTGCCAAAATTTTTATACCTATTCCAAACAGTTCCGATCAAATTAGAGACTAAATTTTTTACTAATTTGAATAAAATTATATCTAAATTTATATGGCAAAACAAAAAACCAAGAATCAAATTAGCAAATTTACAGGATGATAAGAGCAGAGGTGGTCTAGGGCTCCCTGACTGGAAACTTTACTACAAAGCAGCATCCTTGGCGTGGATAAAAGAATGGATAAACTTAACTAACAAAAGAATACTAACACTAGAGGGCCACGACCTACAAATGGGATGGCATGCTTACATATGGAGAGATGGAACTAAGCCACAACTTAGCTTCAACCAACACCTAATTAGAAAATCTTTGTTAAAAACATGGTATGAAATCAAAAAGAAGAACTACATGAAAATCCCCAAATGGCTTTCAATTATAGAAGCCATGACCTACCCCAACCTAATTGATAGCAGCAAAATATGAAAGCAGCAAAATATAGCGATATATTAGATCTGACAGGGAAATTAAAAAGTAGAGAACAATTGGCGGAACAAAATATAAATATTGATTGGTTGACTTACTTACAATTAAAAACTCGACACAAAAAAGATACTGAGGGTATGGGTATAGAAATGGAAATGCAAAAACTGGATAAAATTTTGATTGGCCCGGACGAAAAAATAATATCAAAACTATATAAATATCTGCTGGAATTCGATAAAATGGAGGAAATTGTCAAGGAACCCATGATAGCATGGGCAAAAAACGTAGGCCACAACATACACTTAGCTGACTGGGAGAAAACATGGAATATAAACTGCAAAATAACTAAGTCAACAGCATATAAAGAGAATTATTATAAAATGTTTTATAGATGGCATTTAGCTCCATCAAGATTGGCCAAAATATACCCAAAAATGAATTCGGCTTGCTGGAAATGTAAAAAAGACGTAGGTACCTTCTTTCATGCGTGGTGGTTGTGTCCCGAAGCAAAGGGCTACTGGAAAAAAGTGCATGCCTGGTTACAAGAAATTACTGAGAGAACAATGGAATTTACCCCAGAATTTTTCCTTCTGGGGATAATGGAAAAACAACATCCAAAAAATATACAATATTTAATACTACATATTACAACTGCGGCAAGAATAACATATGCACAATATTGGAAAGACAATCAAATCCCACCAGAAAATATACTAATGGACAAAATATATAGATGTGCCGAAATGGACATGCTGACTATTCAACTCAAAGGACAATGCGACTCAGAATACTACAAAACATGGACTAGATGGTACAACTGGACTAAAAAAAAGAGGAAAGACTGTGTGACAACGTGAGAAGAAAACAAAGACAGAAGAGATTGTAAATTTATGATTTAATGTGCATAATTGAGATATAACAAATGTTGTAAAAACGGGTGTAGATCTGTATCAAAATATTCAGATGTTTAATGAAGAAAAATAATAAAAAAAAAATTAAAAAAAAAAAAAGAAGTTAGCAAGCCCACTTCTTTCATGGTCTCACTTGTAAATTTTTGTGAGCTTGACAGCATTTAAAGGGAACTGTCTTCCAAGAACTTCTCCTGCATAAGCCCAGTTGAATTAAATGAATTAAATGTAAGGTGACCACTTTTGGCGGGACAGTCCCGCTTTTTAATAATTTGTCCCGCGTCCCGCGGTGTTTCAAAAAAGTCCCGCTTTTTTAATTTGAATTTGCCCTGCACACCCCTCTGCCGCCTGCCTCGCCTGCCTCCTCCTGCCAGGCAGGGAGGGAGGGCAGTGAGAGGGGTCTTGCCTGTTTGTCGCCGCAGAGCCAAAGAAGGTGGTGGCGTTCGTGGCGCGGGGCTTCCCCCGCCCGCTTTCCCCGGCCGCCAGGACGCCGCCATTTGCGTTCTTTTGCCCTCTGTGCAAGCAGAACACTTTACGCGAACGCCACCAGCTTCTTCGGCTCTGCGGCGACAAACAGGTAAGCCTGCGCCGGTAGGAACCCACCCCTGGCTGCAATGAAGGGGGGGTGTTTGGGGGGGGGTGCACAAAGCTGCAGGATAAGAGAGATGGACCCCTCCCTTCTTGCTCCCCTAGAAACCCCCCCCCCATCAATGGTGTCCCGCTTTACAAAAAATAAAATCTGGTCACCTTAATTAAATGGGAACTATACAAGAGTCTCAAATGCTTTTCTATATAGCTCCTGCTCGTTTTGACTTGGACTAGAAGACTTCCTGCAAAGCAGTCCTCAAACTTTGAGATCTGAAGTAGGTCTTCACAGTAAGACACCTTGCTGCTTGCCTAAGCTACTTTGATTGACAAGTGGCACAATCTCAGAAATACGTGTTGCAAGAAGAGCTGTTTGTACATTCAGCCTGCAGTGTTACAGCCAGGATCACTTGAATGGGATTTCTGCTGATTCTTAGGGGTTTCTCCAGGGGAAATCACATTGCTCAGGCTCAGTTTCATATCTCAGCGGAAATTTGGCTCAGAGTTCTTGGAGTCTGCTAGAATGTGAGGGCTGAGAACAAAATTACTCCCTTGCTGGTTCATCTATGACCTCCCTTTCTTGTACTTATTCTCCTGGTCCTCCTGTCTTGCAGTTCCACGTCCTTGGAAACTCCAAGGACAGCTTAATAACTCTTGGATAAAGTGGATAAGCAATAAACGAAGAAGCTATAAATTATACAAAAGAGCAAACAATTCTTCACACAATTTACAGAATTCACTGTTGCACAAAGGGTGGTGAAGGCCACTGATTTTGAGGCTGTCAGGCTAACTGATTTCATAGAATGATCACTTTGTGCATTTGGAGATCTGACTACAGAAGACAAAGTTCCCCAGTCTTTCTTGCCCCTCCTTCCCCCCATCCCAGGAAAGCTGATCAGGCCAAGTTATGGACAGAGGATTGTTTTATGATTTTTTCAACCCAAGAACAAAATAGAACCTCTAAAAGCAGAGTCGTTATATGCTGTAGAGCAGGGCTGTCAGACTCCTGGCCCACGGGCTGGATGCGTCACGCTCTGGCCACTCCCACACCCGGTTTAGCAAAGGGGGAAAAGTGCCAATACATCCTGTGATGCCGCCATGACGACGTGAGTTTGACACCGCTGCTGTAGAGCAAAGCACAGTTCTATACACTACCCCCTCACCTTAATTTCTTCAGTTGTTTGCTTTGCACCTAATCTTCTCATATCCCAAAAGTAGCATTCTTCCCCCTTCTCTATTCAGGATCAACTTCTTATTTAACCAATCTAAGACCTTCCCAATATTGCTCAATTCCAATTCCAAGACAGAGCTAATTTGGCCTCATGGTTAAAGACACTGGATTAAAAGCTTGAATTCAAATTCTGCCTTAGACCCAGAAACCAGCTGGCTGGTTTTGACCCAGCCAACTCTTTCTCAGCCCTAGAAAGAATAAATAGCATTCATTCTAATCTTCCCAAGAAAACTGCATGGTTTTGTTCATGTAGTTGACAGGAATCGAGTGACTCAAAAGCACATCAGCAGACATACTGTATACTTGCCATACAAAACGGCCGATGGAAGCGCATGGCACCATGCAAGTGCAAATGCTTTTCGGTGGTTTGCCGACTCCAACCGGCCAAGATAGCTGGCAGGGGCAACAACACATCTAGTGGCATCTGGAGCCAGAAACAGCGGACCTCTCCCCAAGTCTGCCTGCCTCTCGATGTCCTCCACCCTTTGTCGCAAGGTTTGTCTTGCTAGATCATAGTCCATCTTGAGTAATGAAGCTGGGGAGAAGCCTAATTTGGCAAGATTGGACTCGACAGCCTTGATCCATGATGAAGAGAATTTGTCTTGGAGGATTAATGGAGCAAGACCTTGCGGAAAGAAGTTAAGCTTTAGCCAAAGATTTAGAGACGCTATACAGATTCTTGCTTCGACTTTTATCAATCCTGTCTCCAGGCGCAGAAGAGCACAATGTGGCATCTGAAGAATTGATCTAATGAACTTGGATTGAACTATTTCTAATGATGTAAAACACGAAGCTGAAGCTGACGGTCCAAGCAAGGACCCATAAAGGAGCTGAGCTAGTGACTTGGCCACAAAAAACTTAATAGCAGCAGGGACATAGTATCCTCCCTAGTACAAAAAAAATTGAGAATGGTGCTCGCTGATCTTTGACCCAGGGCAGCTTCATATTCTCCATGTGCTTTTCTTGAACCATTGGCCTGAATGACCACCCCTAGGTATTTGAAGGTGGTTACCTGCTCTATTTTGTGCCCATTTAGATACCATGAGTAAAGTTTTGGCCTTTTTGCAAAGGCCATGATCTTTGTTTTCTCATAGTTTATGTCCAGTTTATTGTTATTACAGTACTGAAGAAGGGCTCGCAAGGTTCTTTTAAGGCCTACTGGTGTCCTGGAGAGAATCACAGCGTCGTCTGCATAGAGCAGGAGGGCGATGTTTCAGTCACCTATTTGGGGGGGGGGGGTTTGATTTGATTTGTTTAACCATTTTACCATGTCATTTATATAAAAGTTAAAAAGCAGGGGGGCCAAAGTGCACCCCTGTTTAACCCCCTTTTGAGTTTCAACTGGCTTTGAGAGGGACCCTTGCAGAGGTGGGTTCCTGCCGGAGCTGTCCAGTACGCAGCTCCGGTAGGGAGCGGCCGATTGCGCAATTTGCGCGTGACCGCTCCGGAGCCCTCTCTGCTGGTCCATTGTGCGCATCACCATCTTTTTCTGTGAATTTTTGGGCAATTTTGCTTCTGCGCATGCGCGGAAGCAAAATCGCGCCGAAATCTCTCTTGCGTGCGCATCCCCTTGTGAGATTTCGGCGTGATTTTGCTTCCGTGCATGCGCAGAAGCAAAATCGCATGAGGGGGGGTGCGTGCATAGCGAGCGCGAGCGCGCCCGAAATGTGGAGATGCGCACGCAGCGCACCGGCACCGGTAAGGAAGCAACCGGCCGCTGGACCCTTGGATATTACACCTCACCTTGAGGGATGTTTTAGTATGTAGGGCACGTAATAGATAAAGAAGCCTGTGGTCAATTGAGGCAGCTTCCAGCTTCTCCCATAGCTTAGTCCTAGTAACTGAATCAAAGGCTGCCTTGAGGTCTATAAATCCGGCGTATAATGATACGAGACTATTTGAGATGCATTTTTCAATCAGGTAATGGAGGACTAAGCACTGATCGATGGTGCCTCTCCCCTCTCTAAACCCGGCTTGCTCTTCAGTGATCAAATTCTCATAATCCAGCCACTCCTTTAGTTTATCTTGGAGTGTTTATGTCTAAGTAATTTGTAAGTGCTTAGCCAATCCTATTAATCATCTGACTTTATACAAACAGGGTGAGGCCTATTTCTCTTCATACATCTATTTGTTCTGCAAATTTTGTTAACAAAAAACATTATTTAGATTTGTAAATAAAGTTCACTTGAAAAAGCAAATATTGCTGTTCTTTGTGAAATACTAAATGTGCATCTTTACAAAAGTGAGTGATTGGCCCATTATTTTACATTTATTTATTTATATTAGATTTGTATCCCACCTTTACTACTTTATAGATATCTCAAGGTAGTGAATATACCTAATAGTCTTTTTCTTCTCCAATTTTCTGGACAACAACCACCCTGTGAGAAGGGTTAGGCTGAGAGATAGTAACTGGCAAAAGTCACCCAACCGGCTTTCATACCTATGGCGGGACTAGAACTCACAGTCTCCTGGTTTCTGGGGCAGCACCTTAGACCAAATTGGCTCTCGATGGCATCTTTATCGTAGATAGAAGCAAAGAAGAAGATTTATATCAACTCAGCAATCTAATAAAATAGAAGGTACTGATGCTAGCTTATGATTGAGCTTTAGACAATCATATAGAATCACTCACAATTTCAGAGTTTATAGCTGTATGACTCACACTGTAGTTTTAAAAAATGAATCAATACACATGAGATGTTCTATAAATAAATTAAATAATCAGGAAGTAAAGAAGGAAAATACAGGGTGAAATGGGTGGGGACATTTAAGTTTTAGTTTTATTATATTTCTGGCCACTATTAATTTTATTCCTGTAAATGTTTGGCCCAGATATTTGATTTACTGTATTTTTCAGAGTATAAGACGCACCTTTTTGCCCCCCAAAAGAGGGTGGAAATGTCGGTGCGTCTTATACACCAAATACAGCCATTTTTTGCCTCCCGAAGCCCCGCCTCTGCATCCCATTTTTGTGAAAAACGGGCCATTTTTTGCAAAAATGGGGGCGTTTTTGCCTTCCCCCACCCCCTAGAAGTGCTCTGCAGGCTTCCCAAACCCTCTGCATGCCCTGTTTTTGCAAAAAAAAAAAAAAGAGCGAAAAACGAGCCGTTTTTTGCAAAAACTGGAATGTTTTTGCCTTCTAATTACTCCATCTAGCATGACTGGAGGAGGAATTCTGGGAGTTGAAATCCACTAGTCTTAAAGCTGTCAAGTTTGAAGACCCCTGGGTTAGGGGTTGGGGTGCAAGGGTCTTCAAACTTGGCAAGTTTAAGACTTGTGGACTTCAACTCCCATTCCTGAGCTAGCATGACTGGAGGAGGAATTCTGGGAGTTGAAGTCCACTAGTCTTAAAGCTGTCAAGTTTGAAGTTTGTAAAAAGTATACATGGTTGTAAAAAGTATACATGGTTGTAAAAAGTATTCTGCTACACTGGTATTTTATTAAATAATATATTACTACACCATTTGGTTCAGAATACTTTTTTCCTTGTTTTCCTTCTCTAAAATCTAGGTGCGTCTTATACTCCGAAAAATATGGTATGTTGGCATACTTCATGTAAAAAACTCTGCTATTCCTGTAAATACAGTTCTGCATAGTCCACAAACAACACGAAAGATACATTCATAAAGCAGCTTCTGGAAGCAAAATGAAATGTTCTCAGCTTTGGTAATTGTTGCCTAGTTAACATTGGTGTGGCTCAGTAAATAGAAGGATTTCTATATATCTCTATTTTATTGTCATTGCTTCGCATGGTAGGTTAAGCCGGAGATTTTTCAAATGTTAGCTCTTGTTATACAACAAGAGCAGTGTTATATTAGATCATACAGGACTTTGCTCAAATGTTCTTCGTTGTCCTGCCAATTGCTGCAACAGTGCCTGGCTCTGGGAAAACGAACCAAGAAAACAGAAACAGTTGGCAGGCAAAAGCTTGTGTTGCTCTAGCTATCTGTGGATAATAGATGTTAGGCTTTTCTCTAACCTGTTTTATCTGGACATTGCCCTGCGTTGAAATAGGCACATTTCCCAAAATAAAACTAAGAAAGTTCCCCCCCCCCTCCTTCTCTCTCATCCTCATATCTGGGAGCCAATGTGGATAATAGTTGGACTAGTGATGGACAAGGAATAAAGAGATCCAGCCATCCCTTAGGCATGGAAAAGAGCTGGGTTATACTGTACCAGACTGTGCCAACCCAAGACTGGAATCCAGTGGTGGGTCCCTACCAGTGCGGTCCACTCTATAGCACCGGTAGCAGCCCGCTGGTGAAGTCACAGTACCGGTGCGGTTGGTTGCCTGGGCACCGCCATTTTTTAAAAAAAAAATTTAAATTTTTTTAAAAATTTCTTCTGCGCATGCCCAGAAACCTGACAATTAAGTCTTTCCCCGTCCCTTCGCTTGAAAATAATAAGAAGCTCGCATTTGACACTTTTCCTTCGCTTTTGCCTAAAGCTTCCCAAAGTGGGCATTTTCTGAAAGCTTAACCTTTTATACTGTTAATTTTATACAGTTTTATACTGCTATTCTTTAGACGAAAACATTGAGGAGTGTTAAAAGATACTGTTCTTTTAACAGTCCTCAATATTTTCGTCTAAGGAATCCATGACTGAAACCAAAAATGCTGTATGAGACTTTCTTTTAACTATAGCATTTTCTCTTTTAACTATAGCATTTTCTGCATATAAAGGTTGCTGTGTTGCCATGGTGTAACATGCACTTTGTATGCAAAGCTTTTCATGTAAGGTATAAAATAGCAAAAATAGTAGTAACATCTCTCTGAAATAACTAATATATGACTGGCAAGCCACGCCCACCTGGTCACATGGCCGACAAGCCCACCCGGTCACATGGCTGGCAAGCCACACCCACAAAATAAGCCATGCCCACAGAGTAGTAGTAAAAAAATTAGGAACCCGCCCCTGCTGGAATCATTTCTCCACTGATATTCACTTTATCAACATGGGAGACTACAACCCACTGTCTTCTATTGTAAAGGCCTTCATTACATAGAAGATAGTTTCAGGCTGATATTTATTTGCATTACAGATACTCAGAAAGTTAAATGATTACTACTGTACTGTAAAATACATAAGAAGAATATGAAACCAGAAGAATGACAATACTTACATGATGTAGCTAATCTCTATTATACATTTCAAATAGAGACAACTGATGTAGATTAAGAGTCTCATGTTGCCCTCAAACATCTTTTTGTGGCCTCTGGGTCTCATTTATTTATTATTTATTTATTTTGTGAAATTTATATACTGCCTCACAGTGCAAGCACTCTCTAAACGGTTTACACCAGTAAGCAATGTATATTTATATTGCCCCCAACAATCTGGGTCCTCATTTTACCTACCTCGGAAGGATGGAAGGTTGACTCAACCTTGAGCCGGTGAGATTTGAACCACTGACCTGCGGATCACAGTCAGCTAAAGTGACCTGCAGTACTGCCTCTAACTGCTGCACCACCTCGGCACCAATTGTGCTGAAAATTAGTGACATTTTTTCATGCTATGTTGAGACAGGATACATAAAAAGTTTTATGTTATTTAAAATAATAAAGGAACTTTCCAAGACTAGAGTAAAAACATTTGAAAATATAATCACAGGTATGCATGACTTTTATCAGTGTCCTTGATGGACCTATCTATTATGACCTATAATTTCATGTAAAGTGTTACTTGTCTATTTGGCTCCCTGTCTTGAAATTTTGCTGTCGTTGAAGATGAAAATGAGAAGGAGAGTATGTGATTAAAAGTTTCATAAAAACTCTTGAGTTTTGAAGAAAGAAAACATGTATTATTTACAAGGCCCAGAGTATTGCCTTGGCCCTATAAAGCTTCTTCTGTGACTGCAGAGATGGGGAGGATGTAGCCACTACTTCCTAAAAGGGATGCTACACTAAGAGACAACAGCCCCCTTTGTTCCAGTTTGTTAAAATACATGGTAACCACCAGTCAATTGCAAAAGGCAGCTTTATTTGGTATAGCTTATATACTGTAATGATAGCTTTGACACAGGGGTGTCAAACACAAAGCTTGTGAACCAGTGGTGGGATTCATTTTTTTTTTACTATGGGTTCTGTGAACGTGGCTTGGTTAAGGTGACCAGACGTCCCGATTTTGGCGGGACAGACCCGCTTTTTAATGATTTGTCCCGCATCCCGCCCGTCCTCTAAAAAGTCCCGATTTTTTGAAAGAATGCATGACTAGGGCATTCTTTCCAAAAATCGGCCTGAAAGGGCGACGTGCGAGATTGGGGGGAGTTAAAACTCGGGGAAGGCAGCCATGTCGGGCTCCATGTTGGCCAAACCGTGACGCATGCGCCAAACATCGCACATTGGATGATTGCAAGTGGCGCATTGCAATCATCCAATGGACAGGAAAGGCGTGGGGATGGCAAGCTGGTTGTAACAACGGCCAGAGGGCCCTCCCCCTGACTGGAGCCCCACCCTGGGTGTCACCCAGCCCCACGTTACAAAAGGTAGCTTTACTTTGGAAGGTAAGTTAGATCCACCCCTGCTCCCATGCCCCCCCGTGCCCCTTTTGGCTCCCAGGGGGATGTAGGAAGGCTTGCTAGGCCCAAAAGGAGGGCAGGGGCGGGGCTTGTGGTGCCTCTGCTGACCTAGGAGACGCTTCAGGAGATGCTGGCCGGCAGGGAGAGAGGGACACAGCTACAAAGTTTGCCCAGCTGGCTTCCCTCTCCCTGTGGGCCAGAGCCTCCCGATAAAAGTTGCAGGCATGGCGGGGAAGGTGGGGGGCAGCTTGGCAAGCTTTGCAGCTGCATGACTACAAAGGTTGCCAGGCTGGCTCCCCCTCCTCCTGCTGGTCAGCACCTCCTGAAGCATCTCCTGAGCCGGCAGAGGCACTGCAAGGCACAGCTGGGAGCGCGCTAACCTTGCCCTCCCCGGGTATCACCCACCCACCTCCCATCAGCAGAGGCACTCTCCGGAAAGGACGGGAGAGGCCAGCTGCTGGTCCGCGGCCCCCTGGTAGAGCGGCTCCGCATGGCCCAAGTGCCGGACTCCGCTGTTGCCATGACCCCTACCCGGCTTGCCCCTGGCTGACTCCCGAGCTAGCAGGCAGCGGCCAGTTCCCCCTGCCCTCCGGATCGCCAGCATGAGTGTGGCTCTCCAGCAGGTCGGCAACAACATGAGTAGCAATGGCGGCCGTGCACCCACCCACTTTATGGCCTCTTTATTCCCCCTCGCTCCCAAGGAAAGCCCTCTGGAACGGCAGCACATGTGGCTGCGAGAGGAAGAGGCCGGGTGAGACCCAGATGCGTCACAAGCATCAACCCCTCACTCTCCCCTCTTTGCTAGCAGCTGCCTTGTTTTTTTACACAGGATCGCCCAGAAGGGAGGAGGAACTTAGCATGGAGAAAAGTGGCCTTTTCTTCCCTTTACTTGACTCTTTTTCCAGCCCTTGTTAGGAGACTTTTCTCCGTGCTATGTTTAAGTGCAAAAGCCGGAAGCAGCAACGGAGTCAGTGGGAGGAATATGAGGAAACGCTCTGCCTCAAGACACCGGCTGGGGCGTGTCTCCCCATTTTCCTCTTGCTGCCTCCATGTGTTCTTGCTGTTTCTGCGCTAAACTTAGCACGGAGAAAAGACTTTTCTCCGTGCTATGTTTAAGTGCAAAAGCAGCAAGCAGCCACCGAGACGCGAGAGGTGCAGGCTTTCTGGATGGGACAGGGGTGGGTTTTAGCTTACCTTGCCGCCGCTTCCTCCTGCGCCGCATGGCTGCATGTACTTCTCATGGGTCCTCGTGCATGCGCAGTGCCAAAAACTCAGCTTCTGCACAAGCCAAAAATTCCCCCCCCCAAAAAAAATTCAGAAAAAGAAATTCAGAATTTTTTTTAAAAAAAGATGGCGGCGCCCATGGACCGGTGACGTCACCAGCGGGTCACTAACGGTTCAGGTGAACCGGTATGAACCGGGAGGAACCCTCCCCTGTTATGAATTCTCACAAATATCCACACAGTATAATTAACATGTACAACAATCCTTTATGAACAGAGAAATTACTCCACCTATCCATGAATTTTCTAACCCAACTTTCCCAGTTTTAGAGCTTCTAGATGTATTGGACTGGTCCTGAACTATAAAAGATCTCTCTTGTCAGAGATTAAGGAGGCATTCAAGATGCAATTGTGGCAATGGGGCAAGAGGAACTTCCTGTTGATCACTTAATTTTGCAATTGAGGCTTTGCAACTGTAAGCAGTATTGTTGTATCCTTATGCTAGAGTAGGGAAAGGACATTCAAGGCAACAAATACTGTTTCCAGAAAGACAGTGGCTCACTGCCTTGGGTTTGAAGAGTGGACAGTGTTCTCATTATAGGAATTCTGGACTTCCCAACTTTCAGATCCTGGGATTCCCATCACACTGGCAAGATTAGGTAGAACCTCAATACAAAATTGCCAGCACACCAATAATTAGGAATTGGCAACAGAGACTGCACCATGATAAGTGCAAAAATACAGGTAAATACCAACATTTGTCTTATTTCTGTAAACTTGGAGAAGCTACTTGGAATCTTAGAACAGCAGTTTTCAATTAATTCAATTTTGTCTTTAAATGAAGAGATTACTCACAAGCAAGAGGCTATGATATCCTTGCAGTGCCAGGATGTGGCTAATATCAGGGCCCAGTGCTAGTCACTGCTAGTAGAATTCCTCAAAATCATAATCACAAATAGAAGACTTCCCGATTTCTTAGCAGTCCAAGAATGAATGTTTATAATAGTCAATGCAATTTCTTTTTTTCCTTCTTTGTATCTAGACCAGCTAATAAGTTTGCTTTACCTTTCCTTGGGCAATATTTCCTTGCCAAAATTGTTCTTTTTGTGCTTGAGCAAACTCTGCAGACTCTTAATAAAGGCATTCGACAATTCACAAATTGTACCTTGATTGAGTAAAAGGATGGACCTAAACCCTCATCACTTACGCAGCTGAGAAGAAAGAAACTGAAGAAACTCACAAATTTTGTTCTAACAAAGCTTATCCACTGATCACAAACATGCTACTTAATAATCTGTTTGCTTGCTCAGTACAGAGGTCAAGCTGATAACTCTGCAGTTATCTGGCTCCTCCTTCCCTATTTCATGACTCCTTCTTCCTTCTTCCTTCCCTGGTATTCTGCCTGAGCAGAATACTAAAAGAATTAGTAGAGTCGATCTGAAAAAAGCAGACCCTGCATTTGTGGGGAAAATACGAAGAGATCTGGATGGCAATTTTAGCAAGTCTTGCCCGCTGTGGTGACCCTGGTTAAGAATGTAAGTTCGACTGGTGTTAGATTCGCACGTAAATGAAGAGGCGAGTCACAAGAACAGTTCAGCACCTTTATTGTCTATTAGCTAGAATTAATACAGACTGCTGGCAGGTCGCAGGGAAGCCGCTTTTAAGGGCTTCCCTGAAACCTGCTAGCCACTGACAGCAGTTTATTTATCCCACCGCTGGATCAGCCAATCAGCGGCGGCTATCCAAATTTGTACTCCGTACGTCAGTACGTAACAACCGGATCAAATCTTCACTTTACAACATAGAATAACAGAATTGGAAGGGACCTTGGAGGCAGGGGTGACATTCAAATTTTCCCCCTACTGGTTCTGTGGGCGTGGCTTAGTGGAGGTCATGTGACTGAGTGGGCATGGCCAACTTGATGTCACTCACGGCAAGGTGGCGTGGCACCATCCCACCAAGGCCACGACCATAGAACCGACAGAAAAGTTCGGCCAAGTCTTCTAGCGTTCAACCTGGCTGCTTCTCGCCTCCTTCTCATGTTTGCTCTGTGTGTATGAGCCAGAGAAGGAGGAGAGAAAGAGTGAGTGGGAGGGGCAGGGAGGGGCCAGTCAGTGGTGAGATTTACCGGTTCTCCGAACTGCGTATAATCGCCGCCACCAGTTCTATAGAACTTGTCCGAACCTGTTGAATTTCACCCCTGCTTGGAGGTCTTCTAGTCCAACCTCCTGTTCAAGCAGGATACCCTATACCATTCCAGACAAATGGCTGTCCAGTCTCTTCTTAAAAACCTCCAGTGATGAAGAGGAGGAAGAAATTGTTCTCTCTTACCCTTTTCTTGTTTATCCTCCACTCCAATACCCTTGGATAATGGCATAACCCAAACTAGCTAGGCTTCCATTGCCTTTCTGAGAGAAGACAGACACAAAATAGGAGTTAAGAAGTTCAGCATTCCCTCTATCATCCATTACCAGTTCCTCACTTTGTTCTCATAATGGAACTATATATTCTTTAGCTTACCTTTTATTTCCAAAAGAACGGCTTTTTGCTGGCCTGGCAAAAGAGATGCTGTCCATGTCTTAATCAGTACACATACTGCAGCCAAAATATGTGGAGTCTTAATTATTTATTCTTCCAAAGCAGTGCAATTTGGCAGTTTTGTCCAGTTTGGCTCAAACTCTATATTATTGCCAGGATCAGTGATTTGATCAGTTAACTTGGAAGCCATGGAGGTAATCAGCTAACAGCAGCTTTCAATCACGAACCAAATGTTCATATTTCCTTTTTTTTACCCCCAGCTCTCTCCAGCATAATGCCAAAGGGGCTGATGTTGACAACATATAATTGCTGCTTATGTTGTACATTGAAAATACTTGGCTTTCGTTATGACTGGGAAATCTGTGAAACTCCCGACTCTAAGAATAGATTTCAATATGAACATGCTTCCCATGTATCTGTTCAGTGAAATTATTCTTTTTCTGAGCCTGTAGATCTAAACTGGAAAGCTCCAGATGGCTGCTAGGTAGCAGCAAATATGTACAGGAAGTTGAAATTCTCTAATGCCATGTAAAGGTCATCTATAGTTTTGTGGTCCAGTAGTCATAGTTTTTTCCATATTGTAGACCAGTGTTTCTCAACATTGGCCGCTTGAGAATATGTGGACTTCAACTCCCAGAATTCCCCAGCCAACAAAGTTGAGAGTTGAAGTTCACACATCTTCAAGAGGCCAGGGTTGGGAAACACTGTTGTAGACTATAGAATTCTTGAACCCAAGTCCTATGTGTCTTAGGAAAAATAGTGCATTGAATTGTGGGAGACTTGGCAGAATTCCAGTCCTTCCTATCTGAGTGCTTGGACCATCCCTAGCTAGGTTGGCTATTCTGGGAGCATCTAAGCTGGCTAATAACAGAAAAGGCCAGTACTGTACTACTTACACTTCTGGATTTGTGGCTGTCTGATTCTACTCAAATCCATTTAGGGCCAGTTTTTAAGAGAATTCTAAAGTTGTACTAATTCATCGAGCCTCTCTCATCCAAATGAGTTTTACAAGTCTTTCCCAGCATGAATTGTTTGACATGGCTTCTGGTTTTAAGATTGCTGTTTTGTGACCTTATTTTTGTACTGTAAGAATTTTTGCCTTCAGCAGCTATGAGAAAGAGATAGTGAGATCCAGAGAGACACTATTATTATACAATTTCTACTAGCTTGTAATACTACCTGCACTTTCTGCATTTCATTGCCCTTTAATTAACTCTTTACATTCCTTCCAAACCATGAGTGTGTGGAGTCACGATACACCCACAACTATCATATACCTGTGCATTTCCCCCCTTAAGTGAAGAACTTTGCATTAACCTGTTAAATTTTATTTTGCTAATTTCAGCTCATTTCTCCAGTATACCAAGACTGTCTTAATTTTTATTTTTGTATTCTAAATTATTAGCTGTCCCATCCAATTTTGTGTGATCTGATTTCCACCCTTCATCTATATCAATAATGAAAATATGGAAGAACAAAGTATGCAGGATTTCTTTCTTTCCAATATATATTGACTTGGAATAGGATATGTGTCTAAGGTTAGAGTACAATTTAAAGACTAAAACGCTAGCATAGATAAGGATGAAAAGAAATCTGGCTCTAAGTTAGAAAATGTCTTTAACTTAAGAACCAGAAACCTGATTGGCATTTTATTTTAGCAGACCCAAACAATTATCCATCTAATGTTTCCATGTAATGCAAACTATTGTTGGAATTTTCTGCAGGCAAGAACCACAGTTTCAACATTCAATGTACACGAAAACCCCCACTAAAAGTTCTGAGCTAAAGTAGATGTCATATGAATCACCCATGGTTATTAGAACTGCATCAACAGACGGAAGATAATCTATTCTTATGAAGCCTGCAAAATTCCTACACTAGAGATTTCCCGCTTAGTCTTTGAATGGTGCATTAGAGTCACCCAGGGCAAAGAAGCAGATCTTCATAGGACAAAAAACTGATCTGATTTATTTTAAATCAAACACATTTAATATGATCATTCTACATGGGCTTAATAATATTCCCCTTCTCTCCAGGGTTGTCTGCATGAATAAAACTAAAATTAAAATTCCTAGCTCACCATGACAAAAATTTCAACAAGCTTCAGTGCAGCTTCTGGCCTAAACTTCAATACAGCTGTTTTCCAAAGACAGTTTATAAACTTTATGTACTTTCAAAGGAATGTTTGGATCTTCTGCCCCCAAGCCATCTCCTAGAAATCCTGTTATGTAAATTGCTAAATTCATTTGGGCCTACTTATTACACAATCATTCCATTAACATACACCCAAGAGAAGAAGGTAGAGTACCTTATCCCTGGCTCATATTCTAAGACTTGGAACTGCAGCTTCAACTTTCTGAGGTTGGAGTTTAGTGGAGTTCATTTTTCTTTTTTTTCATCAGAATGCTAATGGCCAACCATAAACAATTTCTCTTTTGAAAACAAAAACAATGTTCAGACCAGGGGTGAGTTCCTCCCAGTTCGGACCAGATCACCCAAACCGGTAGCGACCCGCCGGTGACGTCACAATTGGTTCTGGTCCGTGCGCACCGCCATCTTTTTTGGGGATTTTGTGCGAATTTTTCCCCTTCCGCGGCTTGAAAAATGGCCCTCCCGCTCGCCCACGGGTGAATTCTGACCTTTATTTCTTCACCCGAAGCACAGCTGATGAGCTCCTCAGCTGTGTTTTGGGCTCATCCTGCTTCTGAGCATGCGCGGAAGCCAAATTGCATGAGAGGACGCGCGCACGATGCAAACCGGTGGCAAAGGTAAGTGGAACCCACCCCTGGTTCAGACACATGTTCAGAAGAAACAGTCTCTTCATTTCCACCTTTCCAACAGGCCTCATAACATTGTCTTTGTGAACTAGGGACCAATAAGTTGAGGTAACCAACTACCCAACCGTGTGGCCCAAGCATCCAGTTGTAGGGAAATTGAAGGGGGGAGGGGAAAGAGATATGAAAAAAGTGGTCCATTACCTATGAAACTGCTTTAGTGCTTTTTTAAAAATGTGTTCGATTAAACCGTATATGATTTGCTTGGCTCTATTTGGATAGGCAGTGACACTCTAAAGCAGAGAAGGATTTCTCAGATCGATAGCTTAAAAATGTCAGGACCAGACCCGGGATTTTTGTTTTCAAAGGCTGTGTTTCAGTTACAGGCTGTAGGAAGTTAGCACCTACCCACCTAGAGCAGTGTTTCCCAACCTTGGCCACTTGAAGATATCTGGACTTCAACTCCCAGAATTCCCCAGCCAGCATTCGCTGGCTGGGGAATTCTGGGAGTTGAAGTCCAGATATCTTCAAGTGGCCAAGGTTGGGGAACACTGACCTAGAGGAATAAAATATTTTAGGGAATATTAAAAAGGCAGAATATTATATTTCCATGGATTAGAAAATGGAAAAACATGTTTTAGGCAAGAAAAAGACTCACTCCTAGTAGCCCCCACCTTTGTCAATGTGCCATCAAGGAATGGGCCCAGCTCACTCATTCCCCCCACCTTTGTTAATAGCCTGGTCCAGTCCATTCTACACAACAAAGATCTATCCCCTTCAGGCAGACCCATCTAGCAAACAGAAACTCACCACATGGCACCTGCGAAGATTGCATCAGCCAGCACTCAAACTAGCCTGGGACACAGACAAAGCCTACAGAGTTAGCTAAGACTCCCGCCTCCTGGGAGTCTGACAGCCAATGGGATACATTTCTTACACAGGAACAGGAAACTCTTAAGGTGGGGCCCAACAGAGGGTATAAAACTCAGGCACTCTCAGCATCTCACCCCTTCTCTTCTTCTTCAACATCTTTGAGGCATGTGATCCCCCTTTTCCCAGGACCTCAAACCATGTGGT
Organism: Diadophis punctatus similis; assembly: GCA_023053685.1. Taxonomy (NCBI): domain Eukaryota; kingdom Metazoa; phylum Chordata; class Lepidosauria; order Squamata; family Dipsadidae; genus Diadophis; species Diadophis punctatus. Next base: position 28,328,994 of record JALIGW010000001.1, read on the forward strand.
CCAGCTGTCCTCCATTAAAACCATCTTTCCAAGCAGTCACCATGCTTCCAGTGTCTTTTTTCCCACTTGGAACCGAACCCAGAAGGATATTCCTTACAACAAGGCTAAACTATGTTGTATTTAACAGTTTATTGAAAATCCACATGTGGTTGAGTTCACACAACTTACTATCCTCCCAAAAAAACCCAAACTTGATTAGTTTGGGTGGAAACTAATCAAGGAGAGAAGCAACTTAGAATTAAGGAGAAACTTCCTGACAGTTAGAACAATTAATCAGTGGAACAGCTTGCCTCCAGAAGTTGTGAATGCTCCAACACTGGAAGTTTTCAAGAAGATGTTAGATAACCATTTGTCTGAAGTGGTGTGGGGTTTCCTGCCTAAACGGGGTTGGACTAGAAGACCTCCAAGGTCCCTTCCAAATCTGTTATTATATTATATTAACTATTGAGTATAATATCAGTTACTTGAAAAAAATACTTTAAACTTGTACAGAAACGGATAGTCAAGATTTTTATACCCCGTGGATGGAAAATTAAAGTATATTTTTTTATTTTTAGTTTAGATAGGGGCTACTGGAAAACAGGTAATAAAATTACTTAAAGATGTGAAGAAAGTTGCCATGATGATTTATAGAACAAGATTTGCTGTGAAAGACTTGTTCACATAAAACATAAGCAGTTCATGAGGTCTGGTAAGACAGCCCATAAGATATAGTGATAACCGTTGGCTATGAAATATCATTAGACAACACCATGAAGAATGAGAAATCTATCACTAAACAAGCGATTGTAAGAAATTATCATTTGTCAACAGAGTTCAAGGGTAGGTATAGACAAGGAAAACAAAAAACTGACCAGAAAAGTTCTATATGTAGCTGTAACAGTAACAAGGTGCAAGAAAATTATTTGTTTGTTCTGTTATTTATATAGCTATGTATCTCACATAAGTGACTCTGGGTGACTTACACAATAATTAAAAAAAATAACTGTCAACAAAGCCAAGAGACAGCTACTATCACATTCTTGGGGGCCCAGACCGTAACACAAAACCAAGGTTTTAGAGCCTTGCAAATGGCCAGCACAGTCAGAGCTAATTTAATCTCAAGTGGCATGATGTTCCAAAGGATGGGCATTGTTGTGATAGAAAAAACATTTCTCCTGGGCCCCACTAATCAACACACCTTAATTGGCCACACCGAGAGCAGCACCAGCCAGACCTAGTGGGATGGGTAGAAATAAATGCAAACAAACAAGAAATGAAAAACCCCAACTAAATATTTAACATGTAAGCATAATGAACATAGCCTGTGCTTTGATTGGATTCACATAGGGTAAAATGGGAATGGGCAGGTTCTATCTCAGTGTGTGGCACAAACCCATAAATCAGTTAATTCCATAAACCTTAGTTAACCATGGAAAACCCTGCAGTATGCATACAACTGTATACTGTATATACTGTCGATATAATTTGCTTGGACTTCAGTAAGGCATTTGATAAAGTAGACCATAACCTACTACTAGATAAAGTAGAAAAATGTGGATCAGCATCACAACCAGATGGATTCGTAACTGGCTGACCAACTGCACTCAACGTGTAGTCCTCAATGGAACTGCATCTACATGGCAGGAAAGTATGCAGGAAAGTTTGACAGACAGATCCCTAATAAATTTTCCTGCTGAGTTGACAGTATGCTTTTGGCAGACGTAAGAGCTTAAAAAGGGAATAAGTAGAAACAAAAGCATGTCTATCGGTAGTGCCTTAAGAAACAGAAGAGAAGATGGATAGACAGGATTGCAGTTGTTGACTTCTATTCTCATATAGTAATTATTTTCAAGCAGAAAACAATGGGATCTGCAGGAGTAGGTCAAAAGGTAACATCATGATCCAAGTCCTTTTGTGCATTCCTGTGATGTTTTTATTTTATTTTTTTATTTTTATTTATTTATTTGTCAAACATGTATAGGATAGTAGTAATTTGTATAAATATAAGTAAAAAGTAACGATAAAAGAGGACAATAGGACAGTAGGACAGGGACGGCAGGCACGCTGGTGCGCTTATGCAAGTAGAACAGGGGCAGGGCTCAGATCACAATGTTTCATCTGCCATGTTTCCATGTTGTCTCTTATAGACACTGTTGGAAGGATGATAACCAGACCTATATTTTCTGCAATTGCAATTGTGGGTTACTTGTAGAAAAAGGCAAAACACTGAAACAACAAATGGTTGCGTATCAGTTCAAAAGAGGATTTAAAGATTCATCAGATCAAACAAAGAAGGCATTACAATAAATGCTAAGGGAAGAAACAACTATATATAAGGAAAAACACACACACAAAAACAAGATATATGAAGCAAAAGACATAAAAATTATTCTGAGCTGCTGGAAATCAAAAACAGCCTTGAGGCCTTCATACACACATAATGCCCCTCGCTCCACCCCCACCCCCGCCAAGGCTGTTAGTCTTCAGGTAAAGAAAAGAACACACTATTGAATAAGAGATCATTGTACGGGTTAAGAAGAATACTTCAGGTAAGCAACTGAGTGTCACTTACACAACTAAGTGTCATCAGAAGAAAGCTTACGGGTCATGAGTCTGAATCATCTAAAAGATGGATTGTAAGCACAAGTTGGTTTTCACCTCAGACGTTCCATGTATTTGACAAAGCATGACAAGGTTGATCTGAATTCTATGAAGGGTGGAGACAAAAATCTTAAGAGAATCATTCCAGAAAAAGACTTACACTGTAGAAAGCATTGCTTCAATGGAGCCTACTAGACCATTTAATGAACATTCAGAAATAACATTGGCTTCAAGACCTTTATGTCTAAACAGTAATGGTAAGAATATGGAAAACTGATGAGCCTGAACTCTTTATACAGGAAGGAAAATATGATTCAGTAAATATATTGGAAACCTGGTGAGAGAATTCTGATGACTGGAATATAACCATTGAAGGACATAATTTGTTCAAAGGGAAAAGTTATAATAGAAATAAAGGAATATTTGCGATATATGTTAAATCTATTCAGAAATCCAAGTGAATGAATATAGTGGTACTGATGGAATTAAACACCAGTAAATCTGAAATTTGTACCTGGGAAGATTCTAGAGTAGATCAGAAGTTGAACCATTGAAAAATTGGGTAATTATCCAGAGATCAGTGGATTTTTTAAAAATATTGCCATATTAAGTTTATCATGTTTTTTAATGAATAAACTACCTCAGTAGATGGTGGAAATGCGTCAGACATAGTTTACACTATATGTTTTTGGCAAAACATTTGTCAGAGTACGGTAATTTATGATATTGTATGTAGCTTGGCATATCATTTAAGTCAATATTCATCAGTGTTTCCCTAACAAACATGAATGATACTGAATGGGTTGCCGTTCCTGGTTCTTAAGAGTCTTTAATATTTTTATTAATGCCTTGGAATAGAAAGTGGAGTGAAATTGTAAATGATAAAAAGGTTGGCTAATACTGAATACTACAAATAAAAATAAAATTAAAAAGTTGTTGATAGGTTAGAAAAATGGGCTGAAAGTCACATAATCAAACTTTAATAAGACAAATGCAAAGTTCTTCACTTAAGAAATCAAGTCCAGAAATATAAGATCGTGGTTACATTACGTAATCCTTGTGAAACAGATCTTGGATGAGTATTTAACAGCAAAACGATCGCGAGTGAGTCGTATGGTGTGGCTGCAAAATGAGCAAATACAATGTATTCCTAGATCAACAGGAATACAGATGTAAAATCACAGTGGGACTTAGCTTCAATTGACAATGTGGTAGTCAGATCTCAATGAGCGTTGTGTTCAATACTGAACAATATGTAAAATCCAGACTTTTCTGAACAGGTTGAACAAGACTTTGCCAACACCATAATTCGCTGCCTGGGAAGGGCAAAAATGGCCTTCCCCCGCCCCCCCAGGGGCCCTCTGGAGGCCGGAAATGGCCCATTTCCCAACTTCTGGTGGGCCCGGTGGGCCAATTTTTCACCCTCCCTAGGCTCCAGAGGCTTCCCTGGAGCATGGGGAGAGCAAAAACGCCTTCTCCCGTCCCCCCAGAGGCCCTCCAGAAGCCAAAAACGCCCTCCCTGAGCCTCCGTGCAAGCCAAAAATCAGCTGGCCGGCACGCACATGTGCACTGGAGCTGAGCTAGGCAATGGCTCGCGTGAAAGCAGATATGGCTCCGCATGCCACCTGTGGCACGCGTGCCATAGGTTCGCCATCACTGTCCTAGAGGAATAAAATATTTTAGGAAATATTAAAAAGGCAGAATATTATATTTCCCTGGATTGGAAAATGGAGAAACATGTTTTAGGCAGGAAAAAGACTCAAAGGTGGGTGGTAGCCCCCACCTTTGTCAATGTGCCATCAAGGAATGGGCCCAGCTCACTCATTCCCCCCACCTTTGTTAATAGCCTGGTCCAGTCCATTCTACATAACAAAGATCTATCCCCTTCAGGCAGACCCATCTAGCAAACAGAAACTCACCACATGACACCTGCGAAGATTGCATCAGCTAGCACTCAAACTAGCCTGGGACACAGACAAAGCCTACAGAGTTAGCTAAGACTCCCGCCTCCTGTGAGTCTGACAGCCAATGGGATACATTCTTACACAGGAACAGGAAACTCTTAAGGTGGGGCCCAACAGAGGGTATAAAACTCAGGCACTCACAGCATCTCACCCCTTCTCTTCTTCTTCAACATCTTCGAGGCATGTGATCCCCCTTTTCCCCAGGACCTCAAACCATGTGGTCCTGCTGTCGGATGAGTATTTGACAGCAAAACGATCGCGAGTGAGTCGTATGGTGTGGCTGCAAAATGAGCAAATACAATGTATTCCTAGGTAAACAGGAATACAGATGTAAAATCACAGTGGGACTTAGCTTCAATTGACAATGTGGTAGTCAGATCTCAATGAGCGTTGTGTTCAATACTGAACAATATGTAAAATCCAGACTTTTCTGAACAGGTTGAACAAGACTTTTTTGAACAGGTTGAACAAGTTCAGAAAAGGTGGAGAAGGTGGTGGCTACTCAGCTTCTGCGGCTGCTGGAGGAAACAGATCATCTAGATGCCTATCAGTCGGGCTTCAGGTGCGGCTACAGTACAGAAACTGCATTGGTCGCTCTGATGGATGATCTCTGGTGAGCCCGGGATGGGGGGAACTCCTCCATCCTGGTGCTACTTGACCTCTCAGCGGCTTTCGATACCATCGACCATGGTATCCTTCTGCATCGTCTCGGCGAGTTGGGAGTGGGAGGCACCATTCTGCGGTGGTTCTCCTCTTATCTCGCCGAAAGGATGCAGTCGGTGTTAACAGGAGGGCAGAGATCGTCCCCTAGGCCCCTGGCATGCGGGGTGCCTCAGGGGTCGGTCCTCTCGCCCATCCTGTTTAACATTTACATGAAACCGCTGGGGGAGATCATCCGCAGACACAGGGTGTGTTTCCATCAGTACACTGATGACACCCAGCTGTACATTACCACCCCATCTCAATTCAGTGTGGCAGTTGATGTAATGTGCCGGTGCCTGGACGACGTTAGGATCTGGATGGGGAGGAACAGACTCAGACTCAACCCCGACAAGACTGAGTGGCTTTGGATATTGCCTCCTAAGGACTATGACAACTGTCCCTCCTTGGTTCTCGAGGGAGCAAAACTGACTCCCTCGGATCAGGTCCGCAACTTGGGGGTCCTCCTAGACCCACAGCTAAAATTGGATCATCATCTTACCGCTGTGGATAGGGGGGCCTTTGCACAGGTTCACCTGGTGCACCAGTTGCGGCCATACTTGGAGAAGGAGGCTCTACTCACGGTCACTCATGCCCTTGTCACCTCCCGTTTGGACTATTGCAACGTGCTTTACATGGGGCTACCCTTGAAGAGTATCCGGAGACTTCAGTTGGTGCAAAATGCGGCTGCGCGTGCTGTGGTGGGTGTGCCAAGGTACACCCATGTGACACTTATACTCCGCCAGCTGCATTGGTTGCCCATCGGTCTCCAGGTACAATTCAAGGTGTTGATCATCATCTTTAAAGCCCTTCATGGCTTAGGACCAGGCTATCTCCGGGGACCGCATTCTGCCTCATACTTCCCTTCGACCGGTTAGGGCCCACAGAGTTGGCCTCCTCCAGGTCCCGTCAGCCAAGCAATGCCGGCTGGCGGGCCCTAGGGGGAGGGCCTTCTCTGTGGCGGGCCCTGCGCTCTGGAACCAACTTCCCCCAGAGACCCGAACCATCCCCACCCTGCTGGCCTTCCGAAAAGCCGTCAAGACATGGCTTTTCCTACAGGCAGGGGGAGGAGACTAATCCATCTGAGCTCTCCCCCGGGTATGTCTGGCCGACGGATGTTTTTTTAATAATGAATTTTTAATTTTTGTATTTGCTTTTAATCAATGTTTATTTGTTGGTGCTCTTGCATTTTTGCTGTACGCCGCCCTGAGTCCCTCGGGAGTTGGGCGGCATATAAGAAAACCAAAATAAATAAAATAAATAAATAAAGAGGGAGAAGAATAATCAGGTTCCATGGAGTCTGTAGAAACTAGGAATATTTGAAAAGATTGAATTGAGGGATATAGCATTCTTTAAAAGGCTGTCACAGAGAAGAAGACTAAGACCTGCTCTATTCCCTAGATCAGAACATAGAAAAAGAAACAATACATTTAATTTTCCAGAAGGAGGATTGTAAAAAAAAACACACCTCTTAACATACAGAACAGTAGAACAGAGTTGGAGAGTGAACCTTTGCCATACTACTGTCTAAGGAAAAAAGTTAGGTAGCCATCTGTTGAGACCCTTTACTGCAGAGGTCTTCAAACTTGGCAACTTTAAGACTTGTGGACTTCAACTCCCAGAATTCTCCAGCCAGCTATGCTGGCTGGAGAATTCTGGGAGTTGAAGTCCACAAGTCTTAAAGTTGCAAAGTTTGAGGACCCCTGCTTTACTGTAATGTGGACATTTGCCACTGAGCAGAACATTCAGGGCCAACCCCATGAATCAATCAATGATACTTATGGAATCTTCATTTCAGAGGCAAAGCACCACTGATTGGTAGCTGTCCCGATAAGCACCAACTTTTGTTTCATGCGTTGCTCATAGCCATCCAATTCATGCGGAGTAGGAAATAGCTGGGAGGACCTTTGATGAGTCTCCCCCCCTCCCCCCCACGACCTGTTTTGTTTTGCAAGTAGGCGCTAGGACCCAGAATATTTTCGAGAAAGACCAGACCCATCGTCTCTGGTTTGAAAGAGATCTCTGTCAGTCGCCGGGGGCGTGGCCCAATGAGTTCCCCAAAAGCGGGGAGGTGTGGCTTGCGGGAGGGCGTGGCTTGTGTTATGATTTATTTATTTTCTTAAGCGAGAGTACAGTACTGTCCTATAAGCTGCTTCAGAGCGTCTGGTGGTTCTACGGCCTCGGAGAGCCATGGCGGGGAAGCGGCCGCTAGTAGTCTTGTTCGACCTGGGAGGCGTCCTTTTTGGTAGCAGCATTCAAATACTTTTCCGAACTCTGGAGAAGACTCTGGGCTTGCCTGGGTGGGTAATTGAAGGTAGCAGAAGTGGTGATGGGGGTTGCCTGCCTGCCCGTCCGACTCTCTTTCTGTGTCTTTACCTACGACGTCTTTAGCAATGCGTGTGCTGCGCCCGCCCGCAGTTGCAAAACTTAATTTCTGCAAGTGCAGTTGGCTTAATAAACAAACGCCTGTCGCTTTCTTCATGTACTTCAAGGCATGGAAGAAAAGCTTTGCTGTGGGCCGGTGGCGATCGACTTTCACTGCGTATACGCAATGGGTTTTCGTTGCGTATTTATTCAAAAGCTCCAAGTGTTAGACTCTGACAATTAAGTGCAGTGTGAATTTCACCGAAGTCTCTTGAGTGAGTGGCGATTTTGAGTATAGGAATACGAATTTATAGAGCCGGCATTTTATCCATTGATCTGCAGCATTGAGAGAACCAATGTCTGCAAGTTCTTCGGGATTTTGAGGAATTTTAAAATAGGGGAGAGAAATTCCGATGCCGTCTTGCAGTTAGGATTATTATGCTCAATTAAGCAAAGGCGTTGTGGTAATTGTTATTTTTATAGTGTCACTGATGTGTGTGATACATTATCCAGAACAGGGAAACAAATCTAGGTGTCAGAGAACTTACTACTACTAGAAATTATGTGTGGAAAATGAGAAGGAAACGGAAGGAAAAGTAAACCAGGAAATAATGCACAATGATTGTACTTGTGATTTGTCATGAAGACTGTTCACTGATTTATTTAAGATTTATATGCTGCTTTTTATTGTAAAAAATACCAAAGCAGTTTACAACCATTATAAAAGCAGTCGATTGAAAAGACAATTATATATTTAAGTTACTGCTTTGATATATTTTCAATATCTAGCAAATAATTCTGATTTTGTGAACCCCTGAGAGGCTCTGGGGAGACCCTCTGAGTTTCCTTGGACCATGCTTTACAAAACATGGGTATATAGAGAATGCACTTTAAAATATCTGGTGCCAGTTTCAGAACTTTATAAGCTAGTTAATAATTATTATTTCTCCTGTATTCCCACCGCTTATTTTGTTAGCATTATGGTAACCAAGGCAGGTTTTATAATATTGCAAAACCATCAGAGGTGTTTTGTTAATACTTCCCTGATACGTAATGCACTAGTTGTTGCTTTTCCCATGGATATTATGTATAACAGCTCAGTTTGGTAGAACATTATTACCCTTATAATAATGCATAGGAGTCAGATCTGCCTAAGAGGAGATGGCATTGGAAATTGGGACTTGAAATTCAATGACCCTAACCCTACATTGGTTTCCTAAGCAATAAGCTCTACCAGAGCTTACTGTAGGATTTCTGCACATAGAAGACTCTTTTTACCAAGAGGGCCTATGAACAGCTTTCCTATCCTGAAAAAGTAAGAATAAAGTAAATTGAAACTAGATAATTGCAGGCTGCTTTAAAAAAAAGTCCGTTCATAGTACAGGTGGAGGCAGGATTTCCCATTCAGAACAGATTTACTTTAATTGGCTTCATCTAAATTCCTACCAAATAAATATGGCCGTCTTAATAATCCAATAGAGACAAATCAAAGTTCTATTTTTCTAGCTTAACATAAAGCGTGTGATCATAAGGATATTAAAGAATTGTATGAACTTGTTCCACATTGAGAGTAGGATCCTCAGAGTAAATTAATAAGTCAGCCAAATAAATTATTAAAAAGTTATCCAAAAGAACATAAAAATATTCGTAAATCACATGAAGACCTAGGCAATTTTTTCTAACCCATAATTCATTGCTGTAATGGGTATTCAAATTTCCCATAATAAGAGTTGAAAGCAGTTCTACATTAACGATTCTCTTTAATGCAAATTAGCAAGAGCCAATTGAAGGCGTTGAGAAGTAGTTTTCTTGGGACTAACCAAAAATAGCACAAAAAGTGCAAAGAAGCACTTTATTTTATTTATTTATTCGTTGCATTTATTTATTTATATTTCATATTTCTTAACCACCCATATCCCTCAGAATTTTTTATTTTTTATTTATTTTTATTTTTTACTTTATTTGCTGCCTATCTCACTTGATTTGTTCCTCTTGAGGAAAACTGCAGAGATATAAATTATGAAAACTTCTGGAGGAATCAAAAGCTGTCTTCCTGTTTACAATAGGTTTATTCTCAAAAAATATTACCCAATTGTCAATTTTCTTTCTTTTTTTACCCATTATTTGACAAAGCACAGGAAGCGACTTTTTTGTATGACAAAAAATTGGCATATACAGATATTCTTTGACTTACAACACATCATTTAGTGACCGTTCAAAGTTACAATGGCACCAAAAACAATGACTTATGACCGTTGGGACTACTGAACAGTGCAGTAATGAGTTCTAACTACCTTTTTCTTATCTAAAGGATTTGCAAACTAATATGACAATCCTGCATTCAGAATGTGAACAAAATATGTATCTATGAAACACTTGGAATTCTGCCTTCAACCCCCAGCTCCCGAAAAATCTGAGTGTTTTTTTTAAATCTTGGCAAGAATGCAGGCTTTATACTGATAGTCCTCAATTTATAACCATTTGTTTAGCAACTCTTCAAATTGAATAGAATAGAGCTGGAAGGGACTTTGGAAGTCGTCTAATCCAGTCCCCAGCTCAAGCAGGAGAACCTATATACTATTTCAGATAAGTGGCTGTCTAGTCTCTTCTTAAAAACCTCCAGTGATGGAGTGCCAGTGTCACTTAAAGTTACAGTATCACTGGGAAAAGTGGCTCTGTCACTTACAACCACCATAATATCCCCACAGTGATATGATCAGTATTTGGGCCCTTGGCAACAGGCATGCATTTATGATGGTTGCAACGATCTAGGGCAGTGATGGCGAAACTATGGCACGCATGCCACAGATGGCACGCGGAACCATATCTTGAGGGCACGCGAGGTGTTGCCCTATGTCAACTCCAGTAGGCATGCGCGCACTGGCCAGCTGATTTTTGGCCATTTTCGCTCTCCCCAGGCTTTAGGAAAGCTTCATGAAGCCTGGGGACGGCGAAAAACAGCCCAACGGGCCAACTGGAAGTTCACTTGTGTGCGTCACCCCCAGCTTCCTTTTCGCTGTCAAAAGTCTTCAGGAATTTTTCTGCTTTGGACAGTTGCAGCCAGGCCTTGTACATCTTGGCCCATTTCTTCTGCAGCTGGCAAGGCTTTTCTGAAGGCCTCTGCAGCCTATAACAGAGCTCCAGATCAATCCGGAGCTCTGTTATCGGCTACAGGGTGGCCAAACTATGATTCTTTGAGGACCTGTGGACTTCAACTCCCAGAATTCCTGAGCCAGCCATACATGCATGGCTAGCTCAGGAATTCTGGGAGTTGTAGTCCACAGGTCCTCAAAGAACAATAGTTTGGCCACCCCTGGGCTACAGACTCCTTCAGGAAAGCTTTGCTGGCTGCAGAAGAAATGGGCTGAGGTATGCGAGGTCTGGTTGCAAGTATCTGAAGGTAAGTAGTAGGGCAGCTCCACTTCTGTTTCATTTCTGAACTTCTGGTTGGCCCGTTGGGCCATTTTTCGGCATCCCCAGGCTTCAGGAGGCTTTCCTGAACCCTGGGGAGAGCGAAAAACAGCCCAACGGGCCTACCGGAAGTCCGGAGGCTTCAGTGAGGCCTGTGCGCATGCGCAGGGGCGGGCATTGCATTATGGGTGTGGGAGCGCACCCTTTTGGCACCCGAGCCGAAAAAGGTTCGCCATCACTGATCTAGGGTTACAGGATCACCATTTGCAACCTTTTCAACCGACAACCAAAGTCAATGGGGGAAGCTGGATTTGCTTAACAAGTGCAGTGATTTCCTTAACAACCTTTGCAAAAGGGTCCTAAAATCAGGTGCTACTCACTTAACAATCACTTCACTTAGCAATGGAGGTTCTGATTGTGGGTGTAAATCAAGGACTGTCTGTATATCAGTATGTGCAATTCACCATCATTTCTCCATTAGTTATCCATGTTTTGTCTGTGCAAGGTTCATTCCTCATACAGTGGTACCTCGGTACTCAGCATTAATTGGTTCTGGGAGGCTCGGTGACTACCAAAAATGATAAGTACCAAACAATTTTTTCCCATAATGAGTAATGTAGTGAGTCACAAGGCAGCCAACACCAACAAGTTCTAGCTTGTGTGTTGAGTACCAAAACACAGTGAGTACCAGGACAAATTTTTTGCATCAGAATGCATTGAGTACCAAATTCCATAAGTTTCAAAGCACTTGAATACCCAGGTACCACTCTACTTATGTTCAAATGTGTTGATTCTAATTAATTTTAGGCATGCCTCCTTTTTGCTACAGTTGTGTTTTGTTTCAGGTTTCAATATATTTCAAGTTTTGTCTGCTTCAGGTTGTGCAAACACGGCATTGGACCTTTATGATTGAGATGGCTCTGTGATCAGATTGTTTAAACTAGTCATCATAAAATTGTACATTTATTATTTCTGAGAGCAGCATATTAGGAAAGATGCAGCATATCAAATGATGCAATATCCTTCCAATCCTAGAATAAAATAATTTCCTTTTATAGTTCAGCTTTTTTTAGAAGTGTGTGGCAATTAAGTATGGTGATTTGTGGTGAACTGACTGACAGTTCTTTAACAGAAACTTAAGATAATTTCTGAAAGGGCATGTTATTGTTGGTTTTCCCCATAATGAGTAATGTAGTGAATCACAAGGCAGCCAACACCAACAAGTTCTAACTTGAAACAGAACACCTTCCCAAGCTGAAAGAAATCACCAACTGGCAGATGACCTGAACGGGTTCTACTACAGGTTTGAAAGGAATCTACAGCCACCTATCTCCACAACCTCCATCCCAGACACACCAACAACAGCCAAACCTCCTACAACTGACCCCATCCCATTGGGTTCACAACCCCTGGTGATCACAGAAAAGGAAGTGCAAGATCTATTTCACAGACAGAAGCCAGGAAAAGCACCAAGCCCAGACAAGATAACTCCTCCTTGCTTAAAAGTCTGTGCTGACCAATTGGCCCCCATCTTCACCCAAATCTTCAACAAATCACTAGAGATATGCCATGTTCCTTCTTGCTTCAAACGCTCCACTATCATCCCAGTGCTGAACAAGCCCTCCATCAAGGAACTGAATGACTACAGACCAGTTGCTCTAACATCTATAGTTATGAAAACCTTTGAAAGGCTAGTGATGTCCCACTTGAAAACCATCACGGATCCACTGTTAGACCCCCTGTAATTTGCATACCGAGCAAATAGATTGACAGATGATGCTGTTAATATGGCTCTGCACTACATCCTACAACATCTTGAATCTCCAAAGACCTACACAAGGGTCCTCTTTGTAGACTTTAGTTCAGCATTCAATACCATCATACCGGACATTCTTCTAACTAAACTAAATCAGCTAGCGGTTCCTGAACACACTTGTAAGTGGATCACAAGCTTCCTAACAGACAGGAAGCAGCAGGTGAAGCTAGGCAAAATCACATCAGATACCTGTACAATTAGCACAGCCCGCCTCCCAAGGCTGTGTACTCTCACCACTTCTCTATATACCAATGACTGCATCTCAAACGATCCATCTACTACTGAAGTTTGCAGATGATACAACAGTGATTGGTCTCATTCGAGACAACGATGAAGGAGGTTGAACAACTAGCCTCGTGGTGCGACCGGAACAATCTGGAACTGAACACACTTAAAACCGTAGAAATGGTGGTAGACTTTAGGAGAAACCCTCCCATTCTACCACCTCTTATAATACTAGACAACACAGTATCAACAGTAGAGATCTTCCAATTTCTAGGTTCTATCATATCTCAAGACCTAAAATGGTCACCTAACATCAAAAACGTCATCAAAAAAGCACAACAAAGAATGTTGTTTCTGCGCCAACTCAGGAAGCTCAAATTGCCCAAGGAGCTGCTGATACAGTTCTACAGAGAAATTATTGAGTCTGTCATCTGCACCTCTATAACTGTCTGGTTCGGTTCTGCAACCCAACAAGACAGACACAGACTTCAGAGGATAATCAGAACTGCAGAAAAAACAATTACTGCCAACCTGCCTTCCATTGAGGACCTGTATACTGCACGAGTCGAAAAGAGGGCCGTGAAAATATTTACTGACCCCTCGCATCCTGGACATAAAATGTTTCAACTCCTACCCTCAAAACGACGCTATAGAGCACTGCACACCAAGACAACTAGACACAAGAACAGTTTTTTCCCGAACGCCATCACTCTGCTAAACAAATAATTCCCTCACCACTGTCAAACTATTCACTAAGGCTGCATTACTATTACTATTAGTTTTTCTCATCGTTCCTATCACCCATCTCCTCCCACTTATGACTGTATGACTGTAACTTGTTGCTTGTATCCTTACGATTTATATTAATATTGATTGTTTCCTGATTGCTTATTTGTACCCTATGACAATCATTAAGTGTTGTACCTCATGATTCTTGACAAATGTATCTTTTCTTTTATGTACACTGAGAGCATATGCACCAAAGACAAATTCCTTGGGTGTCCAATCACACTTGGCCAATAAAGAATTCTATTCTATTCCATTCCATTCCATTCTATTCCATTCCATTCTATGAAGTATATTATCAAAATTGCTCCTAGAAACTATTTTATGCTATGGAGAAAACCAAAGAGAGCCAGTTTGGTTGTAAGTGACAGAAAGACTATAGTCTTTGATTTACAACTGGTTGCTTAGTCACCATTACAAGTTATGCTGCACCCTGAAAAAGGGACTAATGAACCAAATTCAATGTTCTGATGTTCACACACCCCAATGTGATCACATGACAATAATTTACAATAAATCATGGTTGAGCAATACACACCTGCGAGCTAGTCATTCATACTAGTCCATTTTTATAGAGCTGTCAGAACAATATATGATCTCTAGTACAAAATGGGATAACGTGTGTCCTGTAAGCATCTTCCTGCTTTATAAGGGTTCTTTGGATGTCTGTACAAATACATTGATAGCTTTTAGAAGCTGGTCTGGAACACAGCATTTACTTCTGGTTTCTGGTCAAAAAAATACGCCCTGTAGAGCACAATGGGTTTGTTTAATGACCACATCATTTGCTTAACCATGAACTTCCGCAAAGTAGGTTGTAAAATTGGTCACGGTCCCATGATGATTATGTCCAAAGTTGTTAAGGACTACCTCTAAAATGCTAGCTATGTGTTAAGCATGGAAGTCAGATGGATGATTCTGGGATTGTTGCATCCTATCAGCCCTAGGAAGAGGGCAGTGGCAAACCATTTACAGTACTGTTGCCAGGAAAACTTCAGGAGTAGTCCATGTAGTCACCTAGAGCCAAGATGGATTGAAGGTCCCATAAAAAGGGGAGAGGAATGGAGAGGTGGAGGGAAATAAGATAGACCAAAATGTCTATTAGCAACTTCAAGTTTAGAATAGAATAGAATAACAGAGTTGGAAGGGACCTTGGAGGTCCTCTAGTCCAACCCCCTGCTTAGGCAGGAAACCCTACACCACTTCAGACAAATGGTTATCCAACATCTTCTTAAAAACTTCCAGTGTTGAAGCATTCACAACTTCTGGAGGCAAGCTGTTCCACGGATTAATTGTTCTAACTGTCAGGAAATTTCTCTAGTTTTAAGTTGCTTCTCTCCTTGATTAGTTTCCACCCATTGCTTCTTGTTCTACCCTCAGGTGCTTTGGAGAATAGTTTGACTTCTTCTTCTTTGTGGCAACCCCTGAGATATTGGAGCACTGCTATCATGTCTCCCCTAGTCCCTTAGTTTATAAAAAATAAAAGTTTATTTTTTAAAGTATTAGATATACTGCTTACTGCTACTGTCTCTGGTAGTTTATATTGGCTCTTGATAGTTTACCTGGCCACACTTGCATATAACATTTGTTGTTACAGTTTAGCAGAAAGAACTATCCCTTATGTAATCTGTTTGGTCAGTGTTTGCATGTATTCACTTGAAATTCTGGGATTAGCTCATAAAGAAGGAAAACCTAAGGTATGCACTGTGCATGCTTGAAGCAAAATGTATCTTGAAGCAGAGTGCTGCAAAAAGCTATTTCACTTCAGTATGAATCGGAGAAAATGCCACATTGTGGTGGGAATCCAAAAAAGAGAAATCATAAAATTTCAATTACATTGTAAGCATCTTTTGTTGAGTCAGGAAGACATGATTTCTGTATTGGTGTAAAACAAAGTTCTCTTTTGTTTTAGAGACTTTAAAAAGGGATAGATGTGACAGTTGTGGACATCTACAACTAAATAGATGAACTATGGAAACAATCTGCAGTCTACCTCCTGAACTAACCCTTGAGCCAGCTACTCAGTATATTGGTTTTTTTAAAAAATGTATGTTTTTTTTTATTTGGCTTGTTTGGTAGCAGATCAAATATACACAAAACCGGCTATTACAATTCAATTAAAATGAAATGTAACAATTCTGCTGTTCCGTTGTTTGTGCACATAAATAGGTCTCTATATAATTCTTATACTTCCTAAATATTTTCCCATCTACCCTCTAAATGACTGTCAGTTATATGAATAATTCTGTTCTGCATTGATATTCCAAATAGGTGAAATTATATTTCTAGTCAGATTATACCTGGTTATACTTCACACATACAAATGTTTTCCATGTTTATACCATACTAACTTTTTCTTCTCCTTTTGACATTATGCAAAATATGGCAGGTTTCACTGTATAAGTTCTGTTGCAATCTTTTTGAAAAGAGTAGGATGCTGTTGCTTAAATCATATTTGAGAGCCAATGCTGCATAGTATTATGGTTGTGTAAGATCCAGAAGATAGATCACGGTTGAGCAATACACAACTGTGAGCTAGTCATTCATAGTAGTCCATTTTTTAGAGTTATCAAAACTATATATGATCTCCCAATATAAAATGGGATAATGTGTGTCCTTTAAGCATCTTCCTGCTTTGTAAGAGTTTTTTGGATGCCTGTGCAAATATATTGGTAGCTCTCAGAAGTATTACTAGATTTGAAAGAGGTTTATGAGATCCATAGTTCAATAATATTCATTTGAAGTGAGTATAGCTAGTATGTAGCTATAAGAAGTCCTCCACAAATATCCTCAGATTGATTTCTGCTGCACAGCAAGGCGAGAGCCAAGGACTAACTCAGAGGCACTACCTGACTGTGGTTTCTTCCCCAAACCCCAAAAACTTTAACCTTAGACTGTCTACAGTCGACCTCACCCCATTCCTAAGAGGTCTGTAAGGGGCGTGCATAAGCGCACCATCGTGCCTACCGTCCCTGTCTTACTGTCCTATTGTCCAAATTTACCTGTACCTATTTCGCTTTTGTTTATGTTTATACCATACCTGCTATCTTGTACCCATTTTGACAAATAAATAATTATTAATAATAAAAAAAACAGTGACTCTTATTTTTTTTCATAATGTCAGTTTCTGAATAAGAACCAGAAAGTATTAATAAATCTATTGTTTATTTTCTTATCGGACTGAATAGGTCAATCCATTTCTACATGTATGTTATCTTGGGGCATACATATGGAAATTTAACACATTCATGTTTTTCTTAGACTTGCCTTGCATTTTACCAATATACCTGTAGCAAGGTCTGATTAACTATAGTTTGATGTTTAGATGCACAGTATTCTACCATTGGTGTGATGACTGAAGCCAAACTGCTGCATGCCTTGAAAAGAACGGTTATTCCCTAATTTGTGTGAATGTGTTTTTCAACTTCCAGAGATTTCTTTCAAAAAGTCGTTCAGCATGGTGGCTCTGATGGACCTTTCTCCAAAGGGATGACTGGACAGATTGGATTAACTCAGGTAAGAATTAGTTACTTTTGGAAGAGAACATAGTTCAGGGAAGAACAAATTGTCTGAAGGCCTAAACACCAATACTCCATTTCTGGCATCTCCCTTTATGCAAAGGGTTTCTGGGCACCAGGGCTACGGGATTCTGTGGAGCAGACAGGAATGGCTCACATTATTCAGGATGCCACAAAAACAATAGCAATAGCAATAGTACTTAGACTTATAAACCGCTTCACAGTGGTTTGCAGCCCACTCTAAGCGGTTTACAGAGTCAGCATATTGCCCCCCCCCAACAATATGGGTCCTCATTTTACCGACCTTGGAAGGATGGAAGGCTGAGTCAACCTTGAACCGGTCAGGATCGAACTCCTGGCAGTGGGCAGAGTCAGCCAGCAATACTGCATTCTAACCACTGTGCCACCATGGCTTATGGTGGAGAAATCTTCTTCCCACACAGGCAACATAGCAAGAAGTAAATGCCGGTTTCCTATGTAGCATAAGGCTTGGTTATCTGAGGGACCACCTGTCTTCTGTAATTTTGCCCAGCCAGTAGAAGCCTATAGGTTTGACATGTTCCTGGGCTCTTTGAACAACACAATCTATCTGAATCTGAAGCATGCCTTCTCTTTTGCAGTGCCCGCCCCCTAAAATGTGGTTCCCTCTGAATTCCATGTGGTTCTCACCTTTGTGTCATTCCAGAAGCCTTTAAAAAAATCTGACTGTTCTCTCAAGTCTTGGGCTAGCGTGCATGGTGATAGTTGTGTTTTGTATATATTTTCTCTCTTGTTTGGGCAGATTCCCATCGTGTTCATTTATTACATATTGCATTCTTTATTTTGTTCTCTGAAGCCAATATGGAATGAGACACTTGTCTAAATTGAAAAAAGTAAATAAAATAAAGCCTTATTCGGATATTGGCTTACTTAGCAAAAAGCTCACAAAAATATCACCCAGCAAAATTAGTTTCTTCATCGCAGGCAAAAATGTACACACATAAATTCTATCCACTGAAATACATGTAAATCAAATACCTTATATAGTTGATGATCTGGGATTTACATCCTAGGCTTTTCTCCCCTCTGCATGTCTCTGAGCTGGTGGATTATTGATGGCCTTGGGAGGCATCTGATACATGTTGGCACAGTGCACTCTCTACTGTGAGAACAGCTACTTTCTGTCTCACCAGTTTCATTTCTTAGAAATGTAATCAGGGGTGGGATTCTACCGATTCGGACCGGTTTGGGTGTATCGGTAGTTCCGACAATCAGCTGGGAGCGAACCGGTTCGCTCCAACGATCAGCTGGGCCCGCCCGCCTGTCCCTGCGCTTTACTGATCTATATCTTCTCAGCTGATTCGCGCGGCAGAGCGGATTGCTGCACCTCAGCTGTGTTACTCCCCAACAGTAACACGGAAGGTAAGTTTTCGTAAAACTGCGCACATGCGCGATCACCAAACCGGTTGTTAAACCGGCAGGATCCCACCACTGAATGTAATATTTAGGACCCAACATATGGGGATTTTTCAGGAAGCCCAAACCAGGGACTCCTTTATAGCTTATAAAGTACACCCACTTCCTAACATAGTCATCTTCCATGTTTAATATGCTTACAATGGGTATCATCACTTTGTTCTGTCCCACTCGTTTGCGTTAAAATAAAAATAGTTGTATTTTAACATCTCTGTTTTAGCTTATTGCTGACTTTGAAGATGATTGCAAGAAACTTTCTTCTACTTCTAATATCTCCCTCCCTGAAAACTTCTCATTGAGCGAGAGTTTTGGCGAAATGGTGGCGAAAAATGGCTTGATTGTACCCTTCCTGAAGGCTGCTATGCTTCTCAAGAAAAACGGTAAAACTTCTGTTATGCAGGGCAGTGGCATAATGCCTGCTATATTTACTTCACTTTATTTATTGTCAAATCAATTCAGTACTTTTTAAACTGGAAAATGCTCTGTTTCTTTGAGAAGGTGAGCATTCTTAGAAGACACATTCCATTTTGTGCATGAGAATGAAAGGGGGAAGAGTCAAATGTCTTTTTCAAGAAGGTGCATGTCTTCTGTGCTTTTTATACTTGATTTAGCTTTAAAAATAATTACTGTATATACTCAAGAATAAGCCATTTTAGGTTGCAAAATACTACTCCAAAGATTAGTTTTAGCTTATCTGTGGATGGGCTTATTTTCCAGTATATATGATAATATTTTTTAAAATACACATGTATTCTTACAGATAATCCGACCCTCAAATCTTTGGCCAAAATACTATGAAAAATGTGCCACCTATTTATAAGCCAGTGGTAAAAATTAAAATGTACAAACATTTTAAGGGCTGGCTTATCTGTGGATTGTTCATTTTTGGTAGTATTTTGGTTGAATGTCCATGGAGATTCTCAGTCATCCATTTCATGGTTCTCCCAAAGGTGCTTTTTTAAAAGGCAACTGGACTTGGTTTTCCTTGAAGACATTTCACTTCTCATCCAAAATGCTTCTTCAGTTAGTATTTTGATTAAAAATTCAAGGGTTGGTTTATCCATGCATAGGCTTATCCATGAATGTTATTATTTCATTATTATTATGTATTAGATTTTTATCCTGTCTTTATTACTTTATAAGTAACTCAAGACTGCAAACAAACATAATAATCTTTTCTACTCAACTGTTTCCCATAACAACAACCCTGTGAAGTGAATTAGGCTGAGAGAGAGTGACTCATCCAGCCGGCTAAGATAGGATTAGAACTCACAATCTCCTGGTTTCTAAGTCAGCACCTTAACCATCACACAAAATTGGCCCTCAGGTGTACATGGTATTATTTTTGCTAAGTGTCAGGGTAGTGATCCTGAGATAATAAGCACACCAGTAAATAAAGGAATTTTAAGCTTTATAATTAGCTTAGGCAAACAAATTTAAAAGCATAGTATAAAAAGCATATATACCAAGTAAGACAATACCCAAATCTCTTACAAGTTGTCAGGAGATACTCCAAGGGCAGCCAGTTTCCACAGTACCTAATGATAGGTTCTGTGGAGAAGCTCCCAACAACAACCCCACGGTATTCCATCAAAACCTGGCACCATGTTAGCGCCATGTTGATGACTTTACCATGGTTATGAAACTGCAAGACCTAACCTTGGTTGAGTGGCACATGACTTTGGGATGGGACTAATCCATTGTGCTTTGCACGCGTGGGTTCGAATCCCATCCTCGTCGCCAAATTGTTGCATCCAGAGCCGGACAAACGGAGGCTAGGCAAGCTTGCGAGAACTCTCTTTATTAAAGAACAGCAACAACTTGAAAAACGAAGTCGGCAAAAGAGAATCGCCTCAGCTGCATTTTGACAGCTCATTTATATGCAGCTGTCAAGGCGCGGCAACCAATAGAAGCAACAGAAAACCCCCGCGCGGCAGCCGGCCAGCACTTAGCCAATCAGAGACTCCTAACGCTGTCTCTAAGGCACCGCGGGGACGCAACAGGGACCAAAAGTAAAATTTTCATAGGTTTGCAGCTGTGTGAAAATTCTCTCCCCTTCTTTATTCAATAAGAAAGAGTAATAAGGAAGTTAACTCAGAATCAGATCTAAACTTCTAGACTTTTAATATGACGGGAAAATCAAAATATGTCACTAAATTCCTCAAAATAACAGTAACCTTCAGCATTGCCACTACAGATATCTTTCATGAGCAACAGGCAAAACTTTTGTTGTTGTTTATTTCCATTCCTTATTGGAGCCTAATGAGTATGTTTGCCTTACCTATCTTGTCCAGAATGTGTATCAAGTTTCAGCTTCGTGGAAGTAAAAAAAAATAAAAATCTTGTGATCTATGTGACTAACTGAATCAGGAATTGTCAGATTTCACAATATCACTCCCCCTTAAAACAATAAATAAATACAGATAGTCCTCGAGTTACAACCACAATTGAGCCCAAAATTTCAGTTGCTAAACAAGACAGTTGTTAAGTTAATTTTGCCCCATTTTATGATCTTTCTTGCCACAGCTATTAAGTGAATTACTGCAGTTGTTAATAGCAATAGCAATAGCACTTAGACTTATATACCATTTCATAGTGCTTTACAGCCCTCTCTAAGCGGTTTACAGAGTTCAGCCTATTGCCCCCAACAATCTGGATCCTCATTTTACCGACCTCAGAAGGATGGAAGGCTGAGTCAACCTTGAGTCGGTGAGATTTGAACAGCTGAACTGCAGCTAGCAGTCAGCTGAAGTAGCCTGCAGTGCTGCACTCTAACCACTGCGCCACCTCGGCTCCTTTTAAGATAGTAACCCAGTTGTTAAGTGAATCTGGCTTCTCCATTGACTTTGCTTGTCAGAAAGTCATAAAAGGGGATCACATGACCCCAGAATACTGCAACCGTCATAAACATGAGTCATTTGCCAAGCATCTGAATTTCGAACATGTGACCATGGGATGCTGCAACTGTTGTAATTGTGAAAACGGTCATAAGTCATTTTTCAGTGCCATTGTAATTTCAAATGGTCACTAAATGAACTGGTGTAAGTCAAGGATTACCTGAATATAACTTACTAAAAGATTGTAACTTCCATCATTTATTTTTACTAAGGCTTTTTGTCAGCATTACCAGTTGCTAGGTTATATTTAGTGTTTTGTACCATTCAACAACATTTTTTTTTCACTTTGAATTTTAAACCAACAAATGACAGTGTTGAAATTCTTTAACACATACATGTT
Organism: Diadophis punctatus similis; assembly: GCA_023053685.1. NCBI lineage: Eukaryota > Metazoa > Chordata > Lepidosauria > Squamata > Dipsadidae > Diadophis > Diadophis punctatus. The sequence goes on from JALIGW010000001.1 coordinate 28,351,052, forward strand.
TATACACACACTTGGGTATCCCACTATAAACCATTCAGCCAGTTGTACCAGTGCTGAGACTGATGATTTTGACAGATGGAGGCCATGGATTAATCCATCTCTCAAAAGTTACTCCAGGATTTGATGACTATTTTGTCTGGGCAGGTCTGTTGAAATTTTTCCCAAATAAAGCCAAAATGAATTTTGACATTGTTTCTGCTTTACCTGTGGAAATTAGCTTTTTAAAGAGACTGTGATCTTCCTCTAAGTTGTTTAAATCAGTGGTTATCACCACTTAATCCCAGTCTGCAGGCATAAGCTGAATTTGCATTCATAGTTTCTTGTGTTTCTTAGCTGCATGTAAGATACGAATTATTCTTGCTATGGTGATTGTACAAAGTCTGAAATTTTCATTCCTCCTCATCTATTCAACTTCCTGCCCCTTTTCAGGTTTCAGAATAGCTGTCCTGACAAACAACTGGATTGATGATACTCCTAGCAGGCATCACACAGGGTTTGTCTTATGTCAGCTGAGGAAATATTTTGATAAGGTGATTGAGTCCTGTCGGATTGGCCTGCAGAAACCAGATCCCAAGATTTACGAGTATGCATTACATGAGCTGAATGTAAAACCTGAGGAGGTTAGTGACTTCTCAACCTCTTCTCTAACAGATTTCCAGCTTTACCTGTAACACTCACTACATCAGCTTCTAGTGTGTAGTAGAGATGATAATGTTCCAAGGAACTCTGACATGGTCTGGAGATATTTTAATTGGGATTCAGTTCTCGCTAGTTTAAATTTCAGAGGTGATTCAATGAAATCTCACTTTGAAACCTATTAAACACAATGGTACTTTGAGTATTAATGAGACCGTGGAGATCTATAATCAGATATTATTTCTCTCTTTAATATCTTTGAAAAGTAATTGTGAGGGAGGGAGATTTGTCTAGAACAGGGGTAGGCAAAGTTGGCTCTTCTATGACTCGTGGACTTCAACTCCTAGACTTTCTGAGCCAATCATGCTAGCTCAGGAATTCTGGGAGTTGAAGTCCATGAGTCATAGAAGAGCCAACTGTGCCTACCCCTGGTCTAGAATTCCACTAAGGTAATTCCACTAAAGAGATCCCATCTCTTCCTTAATACAGGCAACACTCTGATTTGCTCTATTAAACATTTTAATAAGGGCAAATAATAATGTGCACAATGTGTGCCTTAAATAAGTGAGATAATGATGGAATTAACGCACCCCCCATGCAGCAAATCTTAATTCTTCCCTCCCCCCACAAAAAAAAGCTTAAAGCTTTCTACAAAGAAAAATATCTGAAGAACTGTATTGTATAGTTTTTCTTTCTAAATCATCTTCCCCCTTACTTTAACATTCTAGTCCTAATGGTTGAGGATATGTTTAAAACTGTGCAACAGTGACTATTGATCTTTTTAAAGATAGAGGGATTAATGAATAAGATCCTTTATTTTGAGGGAGGGCAGTCTTCAGTGCATTATTCTATATCTTATTCTTTCCTGTTCTGTAAATTCATTTTGCATTCTTAGTACATTTTGCAAAGTGCCACTCCTCTCATTGCAGCATGTAGATTGGATGATAAAGATTTTTTTTTGTAGAATATGGGCCCTCCACCTGCAGCAGATCTTGATTCTTTCTTCACTTTAGGTTATTTATCTGGATGACATTGGTGCCAACTTAAAGCCTGCTCAGAAGATGGGGATGACAACAATCCTAGTGAAAGAAGTTGATTCTGCTTTGAAGCAGCTTCAAGATCTAACTGGGGTTCAGGTAAGTAGTCCTTATCTGGGCTTTGGTATGAGCAGTTTCTGTGATCTCATACAGGTCTGTTATTCAAACTTTACTACAGGGTTGTTTCAAATAAGCAAGTCAAGAGAACAAACTTTTAATGCTTTCTTCAAAGTAAAGATAGGAAGGCCCAGTATAATTTTTTTAAAGCACAAATTCCACAGATTAGGAATCATTGAGCAACTGCAAAGCTCTTTGGTGCATTGTATTGATTTGTAAAATGAAGTCAATAATTGTATTGATTTGGAAAATGAAGTCACTAATTAGAGAATCTCTAGAATTATCTTAAAACTGAACTCAGGTTTGTATTGTAAAGTAGTGGGAAGTCTAGATAATTTGGACCCAAAGTATTTAGGGTATTAAAAAAATCAAAAACAATTACATGAATTGGGCTTAGAAATAGTGAGGCTGGTATAGCGATCTATAAAATCATCCCATCATATAGTTTAAGAATTAATTCTGGATTGAGGCAGCTGCCAAAGACCTGACTATATTCCTTCTTTCAGGATCTCAGTGTTCCCAAAATAGCTTGCAAGCAATATAACAAACATAAATACAATATAACAAACATTTATGAAAAAATAAAAGGATCCTTCCCTTAGAACTGTTGCAGGCAGTAGCTAGGGTTGAGGGCAGGCAGGCGGAAGAGAAGGAAAGAATCCAATTGGGCAATTTCTGGAATAGCTGCTGCCTTTCTACTTCCATCTCTTTTGGGGCTCATTCTCATGGGGTAACTATATGTGTGGCTAAGAACTACCAGAGGTGGGATTCTACTGGTTCTAACAGGCTCTCTAGAACTGGTTGTTAACTTTCTAATCAGTTCAGAGAACCGGTTGTTAGAAGAAATCTCTTTTTGTTTTTCACTTTACAGGGTTAATCCTGTAAGGAATTACAACATTCTGGTGTTGTTTCTATAGCCTAATCTTTATTGCCCTGCTTACAAAAACTGCCTCTCCCTTAACCCTTCTTGGCAGTACACATATGGGGTAGGTTCTATATTTTTTACTACCAGTTCTGTGGGCGTGGCTTATTTTGTGGGCGTGGCTTGAGATCAGGTGGGCGTGGCTTGGTGGTCAGGTGTCCGGGTGGGTGTGGCCAACATTGTAAAATGTAAAACTCATTTAACAACGTTCTTGCTTAACAACCAAAATTTTGGGCTCAATTGTGGTCATAAGTTCTTTCTTTCTTTCTTTCTTTCTTTCTTTCTTTTTCTTTTTCTTTTTCTTTTTCTTTTTCTTTCTTCCTTTCCTTCTTTCCTTTCCTTTCTCCTTTCCTTTCCTTTCCTTTCCTTTCCTTTCCATTTTTCCTCCTTTCCTTTCCTTCTTTCCTTTCCTTTTTTCCTCCTCCTTTCCTTTCCTTTCCTTTCTGTCTTTCTTGTCTCTCTCTCCCTTCCTCTTTCTTTCTTTCTCTTTCTCCTCGGTGGCGGGAGAAGGAAGAAAGTGCTCTGGGACTGGGAGGGCAGGCAGCCCAGCAGCTGCGCATCCCCTGTCATGTGCCGTCCTGGAGCACCATTGCTGCCACCGCCGCCCCTCTCGCCTTCCTGGCTTCGGCTACAGGACCAGCAAAGAAGCGCAGTTGAGCGGGGCCGGGACATTAGTGTGGGAGCGGTGAGGGGTTCAGGGCAGGTGGCGGTTCATCTTGGTGTGCAGAGGGCAGGCGAGGGGAGAGCAGAGGATCCCCTGCCCCCGGCGCCCCTCCTCCGCGCAACCTGCTGCTGCTGAGCAGTCTCCTTCACACCGCCCACTTCGCTTGTAGGGCGGATGGGCTGGAACTTACGCGCTTCTTTGCTGGCACAGTTGAATGAGCCCGGGGCCATTCCCCCCCTTCACCCTGCCTGAACATACAGCCGCCGCACCCGCCTCTTGCGGCTCAGCCCGTCGGTGAACAGATTGGCTCACAAGTCCCTCCCTCCAGTTGTCCCCTCACCTTCTCAGGGAGGACAGTAGGCCGTCTTGGGAGCGAAGAGGAATACAATCTAGTACCCACACAGACACACACACATATGTAGGGAGCTACTCTTAGCACAAACTACCGCAGAGAAACCTCTAGAACAGGGGTCCCCAAACTTGGCAATTTTAAGACTTGTGGACTTCAACTCCCAGAATTCTCCAGCCACAAGTCTTAATGTTGCCAAGTTTGGGGATCCCTGTGCTAAATAAATAAACTATCTTTGTGCCGCTGCCTGCCTGCCTGCCCACCCTGGTTCTGCTGAGAATAAACGTTGCCCCAAATCATTTGGGCTGAAAAACACCCCCATCCACCCCATCCGTTTATCCACTGGAGTTGTCCTTCTGCTTTCCCGGTTGCTTCCTTATAAGCTGCTGATAGTTATCATTGCATTTTAACTATTTTAATTCCTCAAGGTGCTCTGGCACCCTGCCTGATTTGTAACTCCAGCTTGCAGGTATTTCTAATCTAATGATTGGTATTTAGGGCCGCTTTTTGCAAACAAAGAAGCTGTTTGTATTTTTGTACAGGTAATCCTTGACTTACAACAGTTCATTTAGTGACCATTCAAAGTTACAATGGCACTGAAAAAAGTGACTTATGACTGTTTTTCACACTTACGACCGTTGCAGCATCCCCACAGTCACGAGAGGCCAGGTGAGGAGAAGCGCCCCTTGATGTGAGCGATGTCAAGTTGGCCACGCCCACCCAGTCACATGACCACCTGGCCACACCGGGTGCACATAGGGACTACTCAGGGGGCTGAAAAAGTGATTTTTGACCGGTCCTCGCACATACAACTGTCCTCACATTTTATGTTTTGCGCCCTATCTTGTCACCGTGGTGAAGAGAAGCACCACAGATGTGAAATGAGTGACACAGTTGTTAAGAATGCTGCAACGGGCATAAATGTGAGGATGGTCGTAAGTGCGAGGACCGGTCGTAATTCACTTTTTTCAGCCCTCTGAGTAGTCCCTGTGCACATAGCCACGCCCACCCAGTCACATGACCAGCTAGCCATGCCCATCCGGTCACATGACCACCAAGCCATGCCCCGAATAAGTCACGCCCACAGAACTGGTTGTTAAAAAAATTTGAACCCGACCACTGAGAACTACTATAATTTTTCCTGACTGATAGCTGGTTCTGTATAGCGCATAAGCTTGCATGCCTCTTTTGCTAGTACTGTACAGTTACTGTTAACTGTAGCAGTGTTGACATGATAGCAGTGTTCCAATATTTGAGGGGCTGCCACAGAGAGAAGCGGGTCAAGCTATTTTCCAAAGCACCTGAAGGCCAGACAAGGAATAATGGACGGAAACTGACCAAGGAGAGATTCAACCTAGAAATAAGGAGGAACTTTCTGACAGTGAGAACAATCAACCAATGGGACAGCTTGCCTTCAGAAGTTGTGGGAGCTTCATCACTGGAGGCTTTCAAGAAGAGATTGGACTGCCATCTGTCAAAAATGGTCTGCTGGGCTACTAGATGACCTCCAACTCTGTTAATCTGCATCGTCTTGACTAATCTGCAAGATGAACATAACAACAATAGCTGAACCTGGGAGGAGATTAGTGGCAAGGCATTCTGGTGATGGAAATGAGACTGCTGCCCAGGACTGGCTGATTTCCACATGCCTGGGTATACAATATTAACCTTGTAAACCTGACTCAGTGGTTGGCCGTTTTAAGCCCAGCAGGATCTGGTTACTTTGTGCTGCAATGGACACATTTTTCTGTAATACTTTCTTTAGGTCTACCCAAAAGTACTTCATCCAACTCACGTAGCAGCTGATTCCTTGAAAGTGGATCTGCTTCTTTCCCTTTAGAAAAAGAAAACAAAACACAGGGATCTGCATTTCTCTGTGGACCCGGGTTTCTTTCTACCTTTGCAGTGAGCAAATTGCTGGGATTTGTGCTGCATTAAAATTTTGAAAAATTTAGAAGGGCATTTTTCCCTTAGCAAGATTGTTTTTAAAAGCAGGCAATTTAAATGTGGGCTTTTAAATCATTTTTAGTTGGATTTCATTATCTTCCAGGAATGGAATTTTTATGAGAAATTGGACAGAATTTCAGCTTCCTTTTTACTCTTTTAATTGGGTTTTCAGTCCTTTTTGTTATACCGTAGATCAGTGGTTCCCAACCTTTTTGTGATCGAGTACCACTTGGAGGTCCCGTACAGTCGCCGCGTACTACCTGGTTCCAGAGAAACTAAATTCGATCAGATATCACTTTATTTCCATAATTGTACCGTTCCTTTTTTGGCCCCGCGCATCCAGCAACTGGATTCTCGGGCCGCTGGGACCAGGTGGGTGGCGTGTGGCAACAGTTGCAAATCATTGCCAGATTATCTTGTGTTAGGCAGTAAACATTTTTGTGAAGTAAAAAATAACTAACTAAAAATCGTTCTTGACCCCGAAAGTGTTCGCGTACCACCTGGAAGGCCCTCGCGTACCACTAGTGGTACATGTACCACAGGTTGGGAACCACTGCCGTAGATATTTGGAAAATGCTATTATACTATTTTAGCAGAAGGTTCTTGAATACTTGCATCAATTAAAGCTTCTCTGTTATCTATATATATTACAAGAAATGTTCGCCTGAATATTTGTACATTTTCCTCCACATCTGTCCATCTATCCATCCGTCTTCAACTTTGATTTATTGCTGGAATAGATAGATTTTCTCAGTGCATTCAAGAGTGTTGTGTGAACCTAGCCAATATGGTTAGTTTATGTTCGTGCAATTGACTTAATTCAGCTAACTGTTACTAGTAAGTAAGTAAAATTTCCTTCAAGTTGAGGTGTTCATTTAGTTTTCCTGGGAGCAGTACGGAAAAGATGATCCACTCTCTTCTTCTGGGTCCTTCTCTTGATGTTATGAAATTAAAAAATGTTGCGTGTTGTCCTCTTTCAATTCAGCTGTTATGTGTCTGCTGAAATTATTGCCAGGTTTTTATTTATGAAGTCTAACTATTGCTTTTTTTATAAGCATTACAAGGATTAGTGGCATCAAAATCATTGTAATGATACAGATTATGAATATTTAAAATAAAAAGATATATTACTGATGCTTCGTTCAGTAATGACCATGCTCTCTCCATGCTGAAAGCTTTCAAGTTCAATTCCTGACATCTCCCTTGATTTTTTTAAAAGGAAAAACTTCAGTAATGGGGCAAAAATTCCTGTTACTAAACATCGTAGAGATCAGTTGCTAATCATAATAGATCCCCATCTCGAACAGACTGATTCAGTGCTTGAAATCTTACTTGTTTAATTATTCCACAGCTTCTTGACCAGGAAGAATGTCTTCCTTCAGCATGTGAGCCCCAGGATGTGGCCCATGGATATGTAAAAATCAAGGTAATGATAGAAAGACTATATTTAAAATTGACGTTTTGAATTGCTTTCAGTGGGGGAAACAATTCTGTTTATTGTGATTTGAGCATGTAAAAATGAAAAAAAAATCCTTTTCAAGAAGAGATTGGACAACCATTTGTCTGAAATAATATAGGGTTTCCTGCCTGGGGGGGGGGGTTGGACTAGAAGACCTCCAAGGTCCCTTCCAACTCTGTTATTCTGTTCTGTTCTGAATCATGTATTGTGCCTTAGTCATTTCATGTAGTGAAAACAGCAGGCTCAAATTCATCCCAAATAACTAGCAAGACATGGCCTCAATCACCTTGTTTTTCATCTGTTCAGACAGCATCCAGCTGAAAACAAATCTGGTCTTATTCTCTATCTCTCTCCCGTTCTTCATTGCAGCTCAGCAAATGCTTTTTCAACCCATCTCTCCCTTTACATGTAAACAGTGCCATTTAGCTGGGGCTGTAATGTACTATAAGAGAGAGAAAGTAATGCCAATTTGCTTCTGTCGTAAATGTTAGCGGAGAAATCACTCCGTAGGTCGATGGATCATTGCTCCTTTGAAAACATACTTACTTAGAAAATAAAACCGAGATTCAAATCTAATTAACAAAATATTTATTTCAGTAGAAAAATAATAAAAAAGAATCCTTATTAAGCTTATTAAGCTACATTTTATCGGCTAAGGAAATAAATCACTTCTACTTTGGTAGAAATGGCGAAGAGAAAGGAAGGAGTTGACCTCTGGAATGCAGACATGTGTAGTAGAATATATCATACGTCTGCTTGACCATAAATACAAGAAACAGAAAAACATAGAGATGCACAACTGGCAATAATTCACATCGTGACAGTAAAAGCTAAGCAATAACTCCCATTTGCTTGGATTTATTCCTTGACTTCTGCCACTGACAGTGCCAGTGTCTTTACTGGAAGGTGGGTTTTGATCATCTATCTATCATTTCCCATATGGCAATTTTAAGTAGGGGGTGGAGGTAGGTACCCTCTCTAAGCCGTTGGTTTGCTTTGCATATAGCTGTTTCCTGTTTTTGTGATTATGCCTGCCCTACTTTTTAACAATTTACTCTGAAGTTTAGAGATGCAGTTTCTTCTGCCTTTGATAATTATGACTCAAGCCTTGCTTCCTTCCTGTCTTTAGCCAGACACCGAGTTGCACTTTGTGGAGATGGGGAGTGGTCCAGTGATTTGCCTCTGCCATGGATTTCCAGAGTCCTGGTTTTCTTGGAGGTTCCAGGTGACATAATTTTTAAGCCTATTTATTCCTAATTTGCATGAATGCCATCTTTTGGAATAAGTTCAACTTACCTGAAGGAAAAGGAATATCCCTTTCTCATACATAATATATGGCAGCTGCAATGTTTACCTGGAAGTTTTGGGTTATAGGAAGATGGGCCCACATTACCTGTGCACCCAACAAGGTTACTTTTGTCTTTTTCTCCATGTTAGATTCCTGCCCTTGCTGATGCTGGCTTCCGTGTCATTGCCTTGCAAATGAAAGGCTATGGAGATTCTGTGGGTCCACCAGGTATATTTTGTGTGTGTGTTTTAAAACAGATGCACTGAAATTGTCCACTTTTTAAATACGACATTGCTATTTAAGTCACTTGTTAGTTGTTCTTCATTCATGACTTCCACATGGGTTTTAGCAATACAAGAGACACCTTGCAAAGCAAACAAATCATGGTAATAATTTTAAATGAATGAAAGTGCATTACAGTAACATTGACCCCTTAATCTATTTAAGTCTGCTCTAAAGACCCTGAAATCAACTGTTTTGTCAGGATCCAAAAGATGAGCAAAGAGTTTAAATATTCTCTTGCACCTTTGCTGTAGTTTAAACCAAGGATCTCCAACCTTGGCTGGCTGAGGAATTCTGGGAGTTGAAGTCCACAAGTCTTAAAGTTACCAAGGTTGGAGACCTCTGGTTTAAACCCTGCAATACTGTTTGCATTTTTAAAGCTTACATATTAATTGGCTTCATGCAGTAAACGTGTCTGTAACGGATAGCAACTCTCAAAGGTCACAAGCCAAGATAGGCATTTCCCAGCTCTACCACCGTAAAGCCAGTATGGTGTAATGGTTGATGTGTTGGACTAAGACTGGGAAAGCTAGCTACAAAAGCTTTGTTGTATGCAAGCCAGAGTCACTTGTTGTAAGATGGGCAGCTATATCAATTTGATAAAGGAAAGGAAGAAAATTCTCTAGCCTCACGCTTGGAAATGCGCTGGGTGACTTTGGGCAGAAATTCTGTCTTGGCCCAATCTAGCTCAACCACCTTGAGTTATTTAAGGAAAATTAATAAACAGTAGATATAGAGATGCTGGAATTTGAACTCTCTCTCTGTGTGTGTGTGTGTGTGTGTGTGTGTGTGTGTGTGTGTGTGTGTGTGTGTGTGTGTGTGTTTATATTTCAGTAACATTTTCTCCCTTTCTTCAATGCACAGGCATACATGTAGAGTAGTGCTTACTGATAGTCCTCTGCTTATGAACACAATTGAGCTCAATATTTCTGTTGCTAAGTGACACAGTTATTAAGTGTGTTATACCCTATTTTCCTGTCGTACTTGTTAAGTGAATCACTGCAGATGTTAAGCTAGTAACACAGTTAAATGAATCCCTACTGATTTGTCAGAAGGTCCCAAAAGGTGATAGCAATAGCAATAGCAATTAGACTTATATACCGCTTCATAGTGCTTTACAGCCCTCTCTAAGCGGTTTACAGAGTCAGCATATTGCCCCTAACAATCTGGGTCCTCATTTTACCCACCTCGGAAGGATGGAAGGCTGAGTCAACCTTGAGCCTGGTGAGATTTGAACAGCTGAACTGCAGCTAGCAGTCAGCTGAAGTAGCCTGCAGTGCTGCACTCTAACCACTGCGCCATCTCGGCTCCCATGACCTTGGGACACTGCAACTGTCATAAATATGAGTCTATTGCCAAGCAACTGAATTTTGATCACTTGACCATGGGGATGCTACAACTGTCATAAATGCGAAAAACAGTCATAAGTCACTTTTTTCAGTGCCATTATAACTTTGAATGGTCACTACTGTTGTAAGTTATCTGCATAAGACTGGAATCTTTCCCCAAAATAATAGCCTTGACTGTCGAGAGCCTAAGTCAAACAAGGCTTCTTGAATTGCACTCAGAGGCCAACTGACAGTCAATACACTCATAGTAGAGTTGTCATTGTGGCAAACTCAGCCTATTTCTACTTGGATCACTGCATTTTAAACTAACTGAAGCTTTGAATAGTCTACAAGGACAGCACTATGTAGAGCAGGGGTGTCAAACTCAAGGCCCACGGGCCGGAACTGGCCCACAGGGTGCTTAGATCTGGCCCGCAGGTCCGCTCTGGAAACAGTGAAGGACCGCCCCGTGGTGCCTCTGCTAATAAAAAATGGAGCTCGGGAGGGCCACAAGTTCCATTTTCAATGGCAGAGGGTTGCAGGAGGCTGGCGTAGCCGAAAACAGAGCTTGGGAGCCCGTTTTCGCTGGCAGAGCACTCAGGCTACCACAGGCGCTCCCGACACAAGTGATGTCAAGATGGCCACGCCCCCTTGCCCCCCCCAAGATGAAACACAACTCTGATGCGGCCCTCAATGAAATTGGGTGTGACACCCCTGATATAGAGCATAGCCCCGCTGATAGCTTCTGCAAATGTTAGGCCATGTGGCATGAAGTAGAAAGAAGCAGCCATCTGAATGTTTGGCATAATCATCTCCTTTTAATGACCCCATAATCCCTTGCGGGGTGGAGTTTGGGCAACTGAATGGAGCTGAGTGTTTACTGGCTGGATGCCCTTCCTGTCCCCAATGTGGAATTATATTCAGCAGATATATTCTCATCGTACCCAGAGAGAGAAATATCTGCCTCTACCTAGGATCGAACTCACAGCCTCCTGGTTGTGAGGCGAGAGCTCCACCTCTAGGCCACCGCACCACTCTAATGTTTGGCATAATGCTAGCTATAAAAGCTCATTGCTCCATTCTGGATATATCAAACAACAAAACCTCCAAATCAGCACTTCATTTGAACACAATTTTTAAAACATTTTACTGATTTACCTGCATTTTATATATGTGTGTGCCACTTTGTTGGCTGACGCAGCTAGGAAGAGCTTATAAATAAACAGGACTTTTTCTCATCGTATTTAGATTTGTAATTCTCTCATTATCGAAACGTCAAGCATTTTTTTTCTCCGACTATGTGTGGGCACGCAACTGTGTGTCAGTAAAGAAGTTCCAGTAGCAGTCAAACAATTGAGATGTAGTTGATTTTTCTTTTTATATTGTTTGCAGAAAAATCTAGGATCAGATTGTATCCATATTTCACATTTCAAATTGTAAGAGTCCTCCTTGATTTTGGATGTAAAATTGCTCCAGGATTTTCTAGGCACAATGCCCCTGACATCGGCAGTCTCAGTGGCAGTGGCAAGAAACAACAGTGTTCCAATCTGATTGTTGTCATTTCATTTCCCACACTGCCAGAGTGATGACATGTAAAAGATATTGTGGGAGATTAAAATGGAAGGTTGACACAACTGGGCCCTGAGTGGAAAAAGACATTAAATTGCCTACTACGGGTGACAGTAGGGAATACTTATGGATTCTGGTGGCTACTAGGGATGCAGAGGGCAAACACAAATCCTTTGAAGCTTGTTAGAAGTACAAGGACAGCTTGCTTCTTCATTTCCCCCCCCCCCTCCTTCCTTAACTGATTATATTCAAAGTTTCTTCTGAACATAATCTTCTCCTTATTGCATGTCATATCCTGAGGGGAGCTGTTGTGTCATCATTATGCAAGATCAATGATTCCAAAAGGAATTAGATTCTAGCAATAATATTGTGGTCTCAAGAGTTTCAGGGTGCAAGATTCCAAACCAGAGTTCTGTTCAATAGCCCAGAGATAAGGTGGAATTTAAATGGTCAATAGGTTTGCTCTGTTGTTGGAAAGTTCAGTTTGATTTTATTCTACATTTTTGTAGAAACTGTCCTGCTGGCTGAAACTTCTAACCTCAGTAGTAAGATTGGCATTTCTATTTTGCCGGAGTCTGTAATTTCCTTTTTTTCCTTTCTAAGTTGTCATGGGGCATGAGTGCTCATGCATGTAGATTTTTGGATGGACAGGAGAGAAAGGTAGATCAAAGTAATGGCAATTCCAGGAGTGATGTGTTCCAAGAAAAGCCTAGGCTTGCTGACTGGTGGATGGATCATTGCCTTCTGCCAATACCACTAAGAAATTGAAATGCCTCTTGGGTGTTGTTCATGTCCTGAATAGGACAAAACTTTTGTTTTCTATGGAAAAACATGAGCCATGGTGGCGCAGTGGTTAGAATGCAGTACTACAAGCTACTTCTGCTGGGTGCAGTTCGGCAGTTCAGTTCTCACCGGCTCAAGGTTGACTCAGCCTTCCATCCTTCTGAGGTGGGTAAAATGAGGACCCAGATTGTTGGGGGCAATATGCTGACTCTGTAAACTACTTAGAGAGGGCTGTAAAATATTGTGAAGCGGTATATAAGTCTAAGTGCTATTGCTATGGTATAGTGAATATTTGAAATTGGTTTTCCTCAATCTTGATTCAGCCATCTTCTATTCTACCATACAGAGTATTCTTTCTATAGTCCTGTATGAAAGCAACTTCTCTTCCTTATACAGTCTATGAAAACAAGCCCACCTGGGGTGTTAATTTGAAAGTTTTTGGAGGGGTATCACACACATGAAGAAGCCCATGGCAAGTCTTCATTTTAAAATCAATTTGTGGGCATACAGTGGCTTTAATAATGCCTGTTTTTGTTGCAGATATAGAAGCATATTCTCAGAAAGAAATGTGTAAGGTAGGTCATGATTTTCAATAATATATCCTTCACTTGTAGTGACTGAGATACACTCAACAGCATTTATTATATATCAGTATGTAAAACAGTTCAAAGAAGTATTTAAACCAAAGAAGGTCAACATCAATACAGGTGATCCCCACAAGTGGTGGTTCAGCAACCATCTGAAGTTAAAATGGCATTGAATGAGGGGAGCTTATGACCCTTGTATTGTAGCATATCAGCATCTTCACAGTCATATAATGTCATTTATCATCTTCACTGCTGTCTTCTGATGTGCAAAATTAATGGGGAAGCTGGTAGGAGGTTACAAAAGGTGGTCATGTGACTTCAGGAAGCTGAGATCGCGTGAGAGTTACCTATTGATAGCAACTGGGACTGCTGAACTCATGGACCATGAGTCAACATGGTCACATAATGTCACACCTTACAACCATGTTGCTTAACAGTGGAGTTGCTGGTCCCAGTTGCCCATCAGTAAGCGAGAACTACATTCAGGCAATTGAGTGTTCAATAGTGAACTGAATATGACTGATGAGATACTCTTCAAGTGTATAACTTCCATGTATGTAACTCATAGCTTAATTTTTTACATGCAAGACTATAGCAATTTGAGGACCTGATGTTCCATCATTAAGCAATGCAGTCGTAAAGCATGGGGATGCCGGGACAACAGAAACTTCAAGGTCCAACTGTAATCACCATTCATTCAGTTTTGTCATAACTTTGAATGGTTGCTCAATGGATGGTTGTGGGTTGAGGACTACCTGTACACAACAGAGAGGAAACAATAGCATTCGTATGCTAATCTGACTCAGCCTGAAGTAGTTTAATGTAGCAACCAGACCATTTCATACTTCTTATAAGGCTACATTGGATTAGCAAGAAGATGCTTAATATGATGCTGCTGCTATTGTTGTAGCTATTTAATGGCAGCGGTACTGTGGTTATTATTGTAGTTAAAAAATCTGGTGCATTTTCAATGAGTTCTAGAGACAAAAGCAGATAAACTGAGGGTAATCCAGAACAAATGCTAGCAGGACATGGGATTTCCAGCAATAACAGCAAGTATGGGAATGAGAAAAGTTGACAATTTTCAGGATACATTTCTAGTTTATGTATATATCCCCCCCCCTTTTTTTTTTAGGAATTGAGGATTATAAAATAAAAAAGTTACTGCTTTTTCCTAGGTAGATATATCACATCACATGGATTCTTAGTAATTTATACTGCAAGAATTGTAATTTAGCAAGCTTTTTCTCCTCCATATTACCAAAGCTGTTTAAAGCTGAATGAGAGTGATTTCCTTAAGTCACTTTTTCAATTCTGCTAAAAAAATGCACACTTGAGAATTGTTAGCTCATCCAGCTCTAAAACATCGACTTCCTGAACATTTCAAATAAATGTGGTGATTTGTGTGAGGATTTGTAGGATTATAATTATGGTTTTGGAACACAAGGTTCATGGGCAGCATTCTAACAGTGAGATTCCTGTATTATAGTTTTGGTTGCAAGGACAATTAAGCCATTTGATAGGCAAGGCAGGAGATGCGATGCTTATACGCATAATTATCTATCTGCTTTCTGTTAAATCAGTATTAAAGACTCTAAAAGGCCCATATTGCTTTTATACAGTATCTGGCATTCTACAGCCCAGAAGGAAGTTTCATTCCATTGCTAAGGGAAGTGCATCATTAGGAAGAGTCATTTTCTCCATGCAGACAAGGACAGGGCAGGGAACAATTGCACTGGGGGGAAAAGAGTTAGTAAAAGATGCAGGTTTCTACTGAAAGAGTGTCCCCACACCTACCCTGAACTCATCTAGACCTAGGAAATAGCCTAAGTTAGAAAAGCTAAACTTCAACTTGGAAAGCGTCCACTTCTGTCAAAACACAGTGGAGCATGATTCAGAGGGTGACCAGTGGGAGACATAGGAAAATTTCATTTCATATACTGATGGTGTTTCAGATTTTGAGTGAATAAGATACAGTGCCTACCCTAGGTAGATTGAATTGGCTGCATGCCCAAAGTGCACTTTTATGATCTGCTAAAATTCAACTCTGATGGAGTGCAAATAGCATTGAGAACATGCATGATGTTGTGTTCCTGCTGTTCTTAGTCTGCCTGGGCTGACCCAGGATGGACTAAGCAGTGGAAGACATAATAAGAGGGTTTTTCTCAAGAACTTGATGTCAATGTCTGACTTTTCCCCCCCTTATTTACCTCAGGATTTGGTGATCTTTCTGGACAAAATGGTAAGTTATGTGGTTTGTATCTTACAACATGTATTATCAACAAAGTCGTACCATCCCCTAGGATGCCATAGTGCAGGGGTGTCAAACTCATGGCGTCATATTTTTGTCATGTGATATATCTCGACTTTTTTCCCCTTCGCTAAAATGAGTGGGCGTGGCCAGTGTGTGACACATCCGGCCCATGGGCTGCGAGTTTGATACCCCTGCCATAGCGTATTTGAGTCTTCAGTGTTCAACTGACCACAGGTGACCAGCTGCATTATATCATTTCATCTCCACATGAAAAAAAAAATGAGGTTCTAAAGATGCAAAAATGGCTCCCCATGTTTCAATAGCCAAAGTTCACCCTACATATTATGCAGTGGTGTCTCAGTGGTCCTAGATCCTCAGTTATACAAAAGAGAGAATCCTTGAAATGGGATTTATCAGCACAGCTATGTCCAGTGCCAAAGTGTCAGGAAAAAAATAGTACATTTTCCCCAATTTTCTTGTGTGAGCAATTAATTTTCTCTCAGTGACTGATATTGTCTCTTACCAATTTAATGGCAAAGGCATCCTCTGTCAAGAAATGGGTTCTTTATGTTCTTTTTTATTACTTTTAAAATAGAGATGGGTGCTTTATGTTGGAGATGGAAGAGTCTGTCAGCTATCCAATAAAACATACGTGCATTATTGCTTTCTGCCACAGTAGGACCATAACTAACCTCTAGGCTTCTTTGACTCACAAATTTAGATTACCCTGATTTCATCTTGACGTACAAAATGACCTGATGCTGACAAGGTGGACTAGATTAAGCCTCATAATCCTTCATTCAGCCAATAGCAGCCATGGATTTTGAGATGTTGATTTTCAAGGTGGAGATTTGGGGACATCTAAAGGCTTTATCTGGCAAATGAAGAATTTCTCATCGGTATTGGAGGAGGGGCTATGATTTGCTACCTTGTGTTAAAATTTCCTGCCTTTTTGCACATGGCACTTAAGGCTAGTAATATTATACAAACTAATACGTTTCTATAATTTTTATATTTAATTTGCCAGCTGTTTGAGATCTACATGGTTATTTGCTTGTGTGTTTGAAACTGGCTGGTTGTGAGCAAGACACTACTTTCTATATTATGTTATTGTCATACATGAGGGGTTGCAAGGAAATGAGTGCTTGTAAAAAACGGAACAGAAATTCCATTTCTATAACTTTTGCATGAGTTCTCTGCTTTCTAAAGAAGTTCTTTCTCTTCTTCCTAGTTTGCAGGACCTTCAACGAACTATTGAAAATATGACACTTTCTTAATTCTATGCAAATAGGTTCATTCTTTTGGTTTGTTGTTCCATAATTTATATCTCACCATATTCAAATAGTGGGATAAAAGATGGTTCACAATCATGAAACTACACATATCAAACGAAACAGTTAACCACCCTAAAAAAAAAGAACTGTTAAGCCCCTAAAACTATAAAACGCTTCCATAAATTCACGTTTTAAAATAAAATAAAGAATGAAATGTCATTTTGATTCAGAAATAAAAAGACTAAAAAATTCATTTTTCATTCCCTGAAGGCAGTCTTCACTGCCTTCCTAAAAGATAACTCTGTGGGGCCGATCTGACCTCTTGGGGGAATGCTATTCCATAACTGACAAGGCCTGTTTCTGGTCTCACTTCATAGCCACATCCTGTCGGGGGGAAAAAAAACATTCCAAGCTTCCTCTTCCATCCTGAATGCACAGGACAAACAGATTCAGTTTGAAGGTAACAGCCTCATTGGTAAATGGGAGCCAAGCCATGTAAAAGGCTTCACAGGTTAAAACCAACGCTTAGAATTTTATTTTACGTTTTGATTTTTAAAAAATACAACTTTATCGCTCACTGTTACAATGCTCATCAAACTACGGGTAGTAGCAAATCATTGAAGCAGCTCTTACCCACCAGCAAACAGGCTGCTACATTCTGCACCAGCTGCATTTTCTGGATAGTGAAGCATGTTGTGATTACTGTATTTTTGGGAGTATAAGACGTACCGGAGTATAAGACGCACCTTAGTTTTGGGGAGGAAAACAAGGAAAAAAGGCCTCTGCCTCCAAGCAATTTGCCAAACAGCAAACAGCACAGATGATATACACTGTTTGCTGTGTATTGCTGTGCATGTGTGCCTGACCCATAGAAATAGCAAAGAATTGGAGAAATGTACATTATGCCAGAAAGTTTTCTTAAATGTAGTCACACTAACTCCTCCCAATTATTTAATTAGATCTACTCCAAGATAAGTCAGGATTTAACTCTAATACTAAACAGGACACTGTAACATTTCAGACTATACTTGTACAGAGCTGTTAAAATTAATTAAAATTTCTGGAAGTATACATTATTTTCTATTATTTAAAAGAAGATACAATAGCACTGGACCTCTTCAGAGCAAGCATTTATTTTAAAAAGCTTCTTTATTTTGTTACGTTGTCTAGAGGTCTCCAACCTTGGCAACTTTAAGACTTGTGGACTTCAACTCCCAGAATTCCACAGCCAGCAAAGCTAACAAAGCTGGCTGTGGAATTCTGGGAGTTGAAGTCCACAAGTCTTAAAATTGCCAAGGTTGGAGATCCCTGGCTCTAGAACAATAATAAAGCAATCTTTAAAAAATAAGTCTAATAATTTGAACATTCTACAGACATTTATAGTTATTCATTTACGCCCTTGCATGCAGTTCAGCAGAAAATAAAAATCTGCGTGTCTCTCCCAGCTATTTGCCTCTTTGCAGCTAGTTTCAGTTTCATTTTAGCACGTGGCAAATCAGCTGTAGGTCGGGAAGCTGCTAAGGATTTGCTTGGCTTTACAGGCTCTTCCCTGTTTGCTGCAAGCAGGTAAATTGCTGGAAGACAGAGGCCAAAGGATGGGGGTGGCTGGGTGGGTGGGGCTACATTCGGTGTATAAGACGCACCCAAGTTTTCACCCTCTTTTGGGGGGGGTAAAAGGGTGCATCTTATACTCCAAAAATACGGTATGTGTTAGTAGTAAAATGTTGTGGCTGAAGCTGATGCATCTCAGCAGAAGCTGGTATGGGAACTGACTAATTGTGAAGCTATTATTTGCAAAGGCAAAGTATTTGCTAAATATGAAGCAATTTAGGTTGGTGGGTCTTGAGATGTGAGCTTTTGGTGCAAGAACTGTACAATATTTTCTTATTTCCAGGCAGATGGGCTGCTGCACCAACTGCAGTTTCTGGGCATTAAAGTGTGTTGTGGTGATGCAGGCTTACGGTGAGGAGGGTATGAATAACTGTCACTAAGGCTGTAAAAGAGCTAGAGCTCATGCATATCAGCAGAAGCTAATATGAAAATTGCCTTTGACTAATTGTGGAGAGACCAGTTGCAAAGGCTCTTCTGAAGGTGTTAAATATGACACAAATCAAATTTGTGAGTTTTGAGATGTGAGCTCATGGTGCAACCGTTGTACAATAATGACGCTTTTCAGACAGATTTTCCATGCAATAATGTTTACCTTATGAAAAGGTAATAATATTTGGATAATGTTACATAATATTTGGATAATGACTGAGCTAGTTCTGGATTTCAAAGGGTTTGTGCATTTACCGTAAATTAATTAATTTAATTTAATTCTATTTAATTAAAAGGGCTAATGCGTTCTAACTAAGAAGTGGATTAATTCTTTCACTCCAGGCACTTGAAATATGGCAGTCCTGTGTCACTGACCTTGCCTGACAAAATGGCTTCTTTTTTTACCCCTGATAAATGGTCTGTCTCAAGCAGAAACTAAAGCGAGAGGTCACCAGATCAGCACCATGATGTTAAATAGCAATTCCTCCTTTAACCTTTCTGGGAGCATTCATCTGTCTTGACAATATAATTAGGATTATAATTCAGATTGCCAGATTGGAGAGAAAGAATCAATTTGGAATTTATTAAAAAGGGATAGGTACATAAAGGAAGAGTATTTGAAATGCTGGCAGCTGATTAACTGAAACGGTAATGTCAGCAGATTTTTGTTTTCCTGCTGAAGCTTAAAATGTTTTTTTAAAATGTAGAGCAGCTTTTTTAAAAGTTCTACCCCAAATTTCCATTTTTCTAAATTAAAAGAATAATCCATGCGCAGCACTTTACAGGTGCTCCTGCTGCAATTCTTCAGATTTCTTATCTTTTCAAACAGTCTAGGGCAGAGTGGGGAATGATGGCTCTTTAATGACTTGTGGACTTCAACTGCCAGAATTCTGGGAATTGAAGTTCATAAATCATAAAAGGGCCATTGTTCCCCACCATTGGTCTAGGGCTTCATAGAGATGCCCCCGCACAGGAGCAAGATGTCAGGGTTCCAAATAGCATCCAAAACGAAATCAGAGTCCGAGGCAAAGTTCCGATTTATTAACAGCCAAGTTAGCACATCTGGGAGAAACCCGAATCTAAAGCTACGAGGGTTTCTCCACCAGTTTAAAGTTCATTCCCTTGTTCCCACACCAACAAGTTCATCACATTGACCAGTTGTCTCTTGCCAACGTCTTTGTTCCTCCCATCAGCTTCCAGCCAGGTGCTGAACAAAGGATGACCTTGAAAGCCTAAAAGGAATTTGTTATGGCTACATGTCTACATTGCTCGTGCAACAGCCCCTTCCAATTTCCCACAGCAAGAAATATTCTAAAGCAGGGGTCTCCAACCTTGGCGAATTCCCCAAGCTGGCTGGGGAATTCTGGGAGTTGAAGTTCGCCAGGCTTAAAGTTGCCAAGGTTGGAGACCCGTGTTCTAAAGCATCAAGTGTGGCAGGCCAAAGTCTCTAATAAAATCTGGCTTCGGACTGACACAAGATCTATTTGAGAGAAATTTACACCATCTTGCATCCATCTTGAATAAAGAAGGAGACAATTGAAGACAGACAGGCAGACCCTTGTGATGGTGTCCCTGTTCAGAATTCCCTCATCAAAGTAGAGTCAACTGTTGAATTTCAAATGCCAGTTGAGAATATTTTTAGATTTAATGGATGTTCTTTCTTATGTATCACTTTATAGTAATATTTGTTTGATTAAAACTCAGCCTCTTTATAGTTAACAGTCTCATATTAAAACCTGCACGGCCTGTATTTCATTCTTTAGTAATGAAACACAATATTTATTTATTTATTTATTTGGCAGTTTTTCTATGCCGCCCTACTCCCTCAGGACTCAGGGCGGCGTACAACATTTTATAAAACTCCAAACAAATCATTAAAAAGGCAATTTAAAAACAATTTTAAAAAACATGTAAACAACATACATACATGGGGGAGACATCAGATATAAAGTCGTCTCAAACTCACCCCGCCTGCAGGAAGAGCCATGTCTTAATGCTTTTCGGAAGGCCAGCAAGGTGGGGATGATTCGGATCTCTGGGGGAAGTTGGTTCCAAAGAGTGGGGGCCCCTACAGAGAAGGCCCTCCCCCTAGGCCCCTCCAGTTGGCACTGTTTGGCTGAGGGGACCTGGAGGAGATCCACTCTGTGGGACCTGACCGGTCGAAGGGAAGAATGAGGCAGAATGCGGTCCCGGAGATAGCCTGGTCCTAAGCCATGTAGGGCTTTAAATATTGTATGATTGAATGCTTCATGCATAAGAAAAACAATCTCTTTATCTATTTAGTCTATAGGGCAGGAACCAAGCTTGAGAACTTTCCTCTCTGGTTGTTTTTATTTTCAAAGATTTTTTTTCATGGCGGTTTCTACCTGCTGCCTACAGTTATCCTAGTCTGGAATTGGCTTACACTCACGGCACTTGGCTTTTACAGGGCTGCCATATTAATGCCTTCTAGCAAAGTTATCATTATATATTTTATATTGTTTCTGAACAAATACAAGCAAAACCTGTGTTAAGTGAGAAGTAAGATTGACCTTATGTAGAATTTTGGCTTTTTCTGTAATGGCACACTATTTGAGTGGCTTGCTGCTTTTATTCTTGGGGGGGGGGAGAATAATTTGCATTGGAGAGAATAAAGTCTTTTATTTGTATGACGTAGTGGTGGGTAATATAATTGATATAGATGCAGAGTGTTTTATGCAGAGCCCTTAATAAAAACTGTCTCCTTTGACAGTCTCTTCACTGAATATTTAGTGGCTCTGGAATAGCAGTCAAGTATTCTAATTGCTCAGGGTTACTGTCAGTAGTTTTGCTGACAAAGTCTATTTTGTGAGCTAAATAATAAACAGTTTAGAAGTTAAAATGTACACACAGAGTTGGGGGGCTTGAAGTTTGCTATGGCAAGACATCATTGGCCAAATCTGCTTTAAATGGGAACAAGTGCACAGAAGCAACTTATTTGAAAATATTAGGAATTAGTCATATTTCTATATGGGAACTCCTGGTTCAGAGGCAGAATAGCTGGAGCCACTTCATTGAAACCTATGGATAATCTAGTCAATGGTATCAGAATTGGAACCTTATTAGTTAATGTCTTTTCCAAGTTTCAGTAGTTTTGAAGGAATTAAGAAAAAATAATGATAAGACCAGTGAGGAACATTAGAACACTAAAATGAAAAGCTATTTTGTCCTAAAGTCAGGACAGAACTTTAGAATATGGAATGCTTGATCTGGACTCAGGACAGCACATTCAAATAATATATTGCAAGTTGATAACTTTCCTGAGAACAGTTTTGTATACCCTACTAGGGTCGCTGTGTCATCTCAGGTTCCTTTAAACTGAGAAGCAGTTGTCTATTGGGCATTTGTTAGCTTTACTCTTTTCTCTGGCGCCTCCAATTTGTGAGGGAATTTAACCATGATGCAATTGCTGTCTTTCAGCTTTGAAAGAAAGAGAGGAAACATAGTGCTAGGATAATCGAAATATGCTGAATTCTCTGTAATTCTCTGCCTGATTGAAAGACAAGAAGGGACCAAATCCATATTTTATCTAGGACCGTACCAGTGAGGATTAAAAACGTCTGGAGCTCTTGCCTCACAATCAGGAGGTTGTGAGTTCAATCCTAGATAAAGGCAGATGTAAGATCTCCTGCTTGGGCAGGGGGTTGGACTAGATCCCTTCCAACTCTGTTAATCTGTTAAACTATGAACACATTGAAAAGATGACAAGTAGAAGGGTAAATAGCAATAGCACTTAGACTTACATACTGCTTCATGGTGCTTTTACAGCTCTCTGTAAGTGGTTTACAGAGTTCAGCATATCGCCCCCAACAATCTGGGTCCTCATTTTACCAACCTCGGAAGGATGGAAGGCTGAGTCAACCTTGAGCCTGGTGAGATTCAATCTGCCAAACTGCTGGCAGCCAGTGATCAGCAGAAGTTATCTGGTAATTAGCAATAAATAGTTATCTGGGAGTAGATTAAAGTAAAGACAACAGTTCTCAGAGTCTTGCCATACATACCTGGGGAGGGGGGAATGTGTTAATACTTCTTTTTGGAAATATCACCCACAATTTTTTAAATTTGGCTAGTGGGCCCCCGCAATTACTTTAATAAAACATAAAACATAGCATAATAGAGATGGAAGGGAACTTGGAGGTCTTTTTGTCCAACCCCTGCTTGAACAGGAGACCATTACCATTTCAATAGCACTAGCACTAGCACTTAGATTTATATACCGCTTCATAGTGCTTTCCAGCCCTCTCTAAGCGGTTTACAGAATTCAGCATATTGCCCCCAACAATCTGGGTCCTCATTTTACCCACCTCGGAAGGATGGAAGGCTGAGTCAATCTTGAGCCTGGTGAGATTTGAACAGCTGAACTGCTGAACTAGCAATCAACTGAAGGTTGCAGTGGTGCTTTTAACCACTGCGCCACCTCGGCTCCTTTCAGACAAATGGTTGTCCAGGTTTTTCTTTTTGAAAGCCTCCAGTGATGAAGCACCCACAACTTCTGATGGCAAGCTATTCCATTGGTCGATTGCTCTCACCATTAGGAATTTTCTCCTTAGTTCTAAGTTGCTTCTTTCCTTGGTTAGTTTCCATCCATTGCTTCTTGTCCTATCTTTAGGTGCTTTGGAGAATAAGTTGACCCCCTTTTGTCTATGACAACCCCTTAGATATTGGAACACTGTCTCCCCTATCCTTCTTTTCTTTAGACTAGACATACCCAATTCCTGTAATCTTTCTTCATAAGTTTTAGCCTCCAACCCCCTAATTCTTCTTGTTGCTCGTCTCTTCACTCATCAGGTTCATATCCCTTGGAATTCAAACCGGGCCAAACCGGTAGCATTTCACCCCTGCTATGAGCTTCTCATGTTTCATGTATCTGTGTTGCTCATTCTCTTGTCACAAACAAATTGAATTGACTCAAAAACTTGCTGTGGTCTCTATTCTTTTACAGCAAATAGTCCTTGTCTTCTTGCTGAGGTTAGCAACTATTTGTGGTGTCCTAAGAATGAGATCTTGCTGGCCTAATCACTATAAAAATAATTTACTCAGGGTAGTGAAAGTTCAGCAATTAGTGAAGCAAGAACACTGGAATGGTATTAGATACAGCAGTGGTGATAGAAAAAGAAATAGTGTAATAAAATTGCCAAAAGTAAATGAACATCTTACCATGCTTCAGATGTTTTGTTTCATGCTGTAAAACTGTTCTAATATGTGGCCTAGTTAATAGTAGTGTGTCTTTATAAAAGTAGAGGGCACCTCTGCTGTTCCTGTTACAGTCCTACTAGTTGGCAGAAATGTGGCTGGCTTTACGTTTTATGTTAAATTATGGTTGATTGCAAGGACAGCGAGGTGGTTACACTGTATTTGGCATTTTTGCCCACCTATTGAGTCCTCGGGTGGATTCCTTCCGGTTCGGACCGGTTTGCCCGAACTGGTAGTGACCCACTGGTGACATCACGATGATGTCACTGGATCGGTTGGTGCCGGTCCGTGAGCGCCGCCATTTTTTTTTTAATTTTTTTTTTTAAAAAATTACATTTTTTTCTCCCTTCGGCGCATGCATAGAAGCCGAGTTTCTGGCATTTTGTTTTTGGCATTTGTTTGGTTTTTTTAATTTTTGGGGGGGGGTTCTTGTACTGCTCATGCGCGCACGCGCCCACGCTGCTCGGGAGGAAGCGAACCGGCAGCGAGGTAAGTTGGAAGCCACCCCTGTGAGTCCTTCCCAAGAACCTGGAACAGGCAGATGCTGTTGTTTAATAATGTTAAAAGTATCATTGTAAGATGTAAGCTGTTCCAAGTAAAGTGCCTTCTGCAATTGACTGGTGGTGATTTTGTCAGTGCCAATGGTATTCAAGTGGTGGTGCAGAAGGTTTGGAATTGTACCCAAGGTGCCTATCACTATTAGGGCTATCTTTGCTTTCTTTTGCCACAATGGTTCTACTTCTCTTTACAGAACTTTATTGTTTGTGATTTTCTCCAGTTCTTTCTCTTTTATTCTGCTATCTCCAGGTACTGCTATCTCCACTATCCAGACTTTTTTGTCTTTCTTATCAACAATTGTCTGGAGTGTTAGGTGGCAGGTACTTGTCTATTTGAATTCTGAAGTCCCAGAGCACTTTAATGTCTTTATTTTCTAATACTTTGTCTATTCTCTGGTCACAGCAGTTCTTGCTTGCAGGCAAGTGGTATTTCTTGCAGATATTCCAATGCACCATTGTTGCTACTTTGTTGTGCCATTGTTCGTAATCAGTCTGTGCAATTTTTTTGGCAGCAGCTAGGTATGTCTTTATCTTCTTTGCAGAGGCAGCATTTGCTGTCTGTTGCTGTAGTCTCGTTTCTGGCTTTGTAGGCATTTGCTCATAGGAGCCGAGGTGGCGCAGTGGTTAAAAGCAGCACTGCAATCTACTTCAGCTGACTGCTAGATCAGCAGTTCAACTGTTCAAATCTCACCGGCTCAAGGTTGACTCAGCCTTCCATCCTTTCGAGGTGGGTAAAATGAGGACCCAGATTGTTGGGGGCAATATGCTGAACTCTGTAAACCGCTTAGAGAGGGCTGTAAAGTACTATGAAGCGGTATATAAGTCTAAGTGCTATTGCTAAGTGCTATTGCTATTCTTAGGCCTTGGTCTTCTGCAGCCAGAATTTGCCCCTCTGTCTCTTTCTTCAACTTTCTTGATCTTAGCCATTGCCAGGTCTTATTGTTATCTTCTTTGCAGACTAGGTGTGTGTGTGTGTGTGTGTGTGTGTGTGTGTGTGTGTGTGTGTGCGTGCGTGCGTGCGTGCGTGCGTGCGTGCGTGCGCGTGTGTGTGTGTGTGTGTGTGCCGGCCATGAAATATTTTGCCTTGCCACATCGTTTCTTTTATTCTTCATTTGGTCCTTCTTGTAGGACAGTTTGGTCTCTCCAGCAGTCAGTAAGCCTTCATGCTGTACTAGCTTTAGTTCATCTTCTTCACTGTCCTTCAAATATTCTTCCAATGCCCCTTTTCCTTCTTCAACCCTCTGGTGTACTTGCCACATTCTATACCCACCTTCGTAAATAGTCTGCCGACTTCGCTGCGTGGATGAAGGGCAAGATTCATTGCCATTATATTTATCCTTTTATCCTGCCTGTTTTTATATAAAACTCAAGGTGACAAATATGCCTCCTATTTTTCCCCACAACAATAACCCTGTGAGATGGATTGGGCTGAGAGAAAGTGACTGACCCAAAGTCATCCAGCCTTTTCATGTCTAAGGTGGGACTAGAATTCACACACTCCTGGTTTCTAGGCCAGCAACTTACCCACTCAACCAAACTGGCTCTCATGTTACAAATCACATTGTAGGTTTGCGCTGGGTGTTCAAGGCCGCAGTGCACTGAGGATGGCATCTTTCCGCCATGCTGCCTCAGCGAAGTCAAAACACCTTTGAGGGAGATGATTGGCTACTGATGGACACGGGGTATTGGGGTGTGGGTTGGAGGGAACAATTAGCTATACACTTCACGCCTGAATTTCAGACTCCAACTGACTTTTCTGCAATCACTATCTCTCAGTAAAAGTTCCTTTTGAAATGTGCTGGTTTCAAGAGTTTTGCTTTCTTGGGAGAGAAGTTGAGGCAGATCCTTACACTACATCTGATAATGCTTTCAGGATAGCTGGGTGTACTCTTGAGGCAGATGAGATTGACCTCAATATATGCAATTGCACTCCTCAGCAGCACAATTACAGCCATCATTGACCTTTGTGTTAATTTGAATTTCTTGCCCTGCACCCATGGAAAAAAAAGTTCCAAGTAGTTTTTGTTCCCAACCTACGACCCCAGTTCTGATGAGCTTTGTTTGTCCAATCAATAATGTGCAATGCATATTCTTTAGTGCTAGATCATTATAGACAACCTTGTGAGCTTGTGGGGTAGATGTCAGGATGTTGGGCACAATAATAGGACATTGCAGCTTGCCTAGAGGCCCAAAGCAACATGATGCACAGCTAATGATGTATCAGACTTAAATTCCTTTCTGTGTTTGTCTATAAAGGTCCGGGTCAAGGTCAAGTTGTAGAAAGAGAACCCAAAATAGAGAGAAGATGAGTTTGCAACTATTGTGGTGTTCTGATCACTATTAAGTAGTCTTTGTAGAAGTCTAATGTCTTCACACCGGTCAAAATATTGATGAGTGTGAACATGAGGTGAGGGGTAAATAATGCAATACTTTGGATCAGAATGGCCAGATTCAAATCTCTGTTTAGTTGTGAAGCTTATTGGGTATTTCTGGGATACTACTAGATATGTTTAAAATTAGTTGATTTGGAAATGGATTATTCTCAAGATTTCCAGAATGTTTCCCATTTCCCTTTGAACCTCTTCTGGACTGTACCATTCTGGATTAGGGGATTCAATGGTTTCTTGAAGTAAATTTCCTAGGCACAAAGGGTATGAGATAATCCAGAGATGTTCTGGGCCCAAATAAACCTTTTCTTATCTAAAACATTATTTTCAGAACACTTCAAATCATTTCTTATTTGAAAGATTTACTTCTGAAATCCCCCAAAATACCTCCCCCCCCCAGATATGCATGTCCCAAAGGAAAACAGAATGTTCTGGTGTTCTCTGGCAAGGGCCACTTCCAGATGGATGGATTTTACACATCCTTAGTCACCACTATCATTAAAGCTAAGTGTTTTATGGGGAGATTGTGATGATATAATAGAAGTATAAAAAACTAATTGTATGTTTTTCTGAGTTTCTTGCCAAATGATGTTATAATGAAAATCTTGAGAAAATCTACACTAATATTAAGTTGTTAGAGAGTCATTCCTCCAGTTATTTTTCTCTAGATATTGGATCTTTAGCTCTCTTTCTCTCTTTCCTTATTTCCCCCCCTTGTTTGTCACCCCTCCGCATCTCTCTTGTGTCCTTCGGAAGAGCAAGCTTTATTTTATTTATTTATTTTGTCAACATGTGTACAAGATGACAGGTATGATATAAACATAAACAAAAGCAAAGTATGTATAGATAAATTTAGACAATAGGACAGAAGGACAGGGACGGTAGGCACGATGGTGCGCTTATGCACGCCCCTTACAGACCTCTTAGGAATGGGGTGAGGTCAACTGTAGACAGTCTAAAGTTAAAGGTTTTGGGGTTTGGGGAAGAACCCACAGAGTCAGGTAGTGCATTCCAGGCATTGATTACTCTGTTGCTGAAGTCGTATTTTCTGCAGTCAAGTTTCGAGTGGTTTACATTGAGTTTGAATCTATTGTGTGCTCGTGTATTGTTGCGGTTGAAGCTGAAGTATTCATTGACAGGTAGGACATTGTGGCAGATGATTTTATGAACTACATTTAGATCAGCTCGAAGGCAACATAGCTCTAAGTTGTCTAAGCCCAAAATTTCAAGTCTGGTGGAATAAGGAATTCTGTTGCGAGCAGAGGAGTGGAGGACTCTTCTTGTGAAGTATTTCTGGACTCACAATATACTTTTCAGAGCAAGCCTTTGAACTGAAGAAAAGACCATGTGAAGTCTACAGATACTATTAAAGTGTGATCAGTAACTGTCTTTCTTGCTTTGTTGGATAATATTTGATTTGGGAAGCTTTCCTAGAAAAGGAAAAATCCTTTGTGTCACACTAATTAATGTAGTTTCTTTGTTCTACTCCTAAAGATAACTTAGCCAATCCTCCATCCTTTCTGAAGAGTTCTCAATAACTTGCAAAATGCATTTGCTATTTTTAATTAAAAGTGTGTGATGTTTTAAGGGCTGATCTAAGCTTTAAATATATGTGCAGAAAATAGTATAGCAGGCTATTGCTTACATTCTGTTTTGTCTGGATTTTAAATTGTGTTCCTACTTTTCTAATTTAGAAACCCAGTCCAGATAACGTTCATGAATAGGTGGCTTAAAAATCTAATAAACCAAATTAAGTGATAGAAGTACCCAATTGTCTTTACCAGATTTCAAAAGGAAATATGTCAGACCTACTTGGTATATGGGTCAGAAATCACAAAAAATCTCAGAGCTCTAGGCTAGACTGGAAAGTAAAATAAATAAATAAATAAAAGCATCTTATTAGGAGGTAGTGGTGGATCACTTCCAAGTCGTTACATTTTGATGTAATCATCAGCAATTGAGCTTCACTAGTCAAGTAATGAAGTGTCTGCAGTCTCAGAGAACACCAAGGACTCTACAGTAGACACCAAACTCTTTGGTCTTTGAATACATTTCTATCACCTTAAGTGTCAAGGAGTTTTGAAGTTCCCAGATTGTATGCCAAATGTATTTGTGTCAATCTCTAGAAAGCTAACAATATCGTAGATTGACTCATCATCTCTAAAGAAGACATCATGTTGTAAATCTGTCATTCCCCCTCCAACTGGTGGTTTTATATGGTACAGTGTAGGAAATGCCAAACCTTACAGCCTTTGCATGTAACGAAACTGTTCCCAATTTAGGCTGCCTGTTCTTCTGCCTCCATGATACGCCATATTAAAATGTGGTACAGGTAGTCCTTGATTAGTATCCATTCATTTAAAGATAGCTCAAAGTTACGATAGTCTTGGAAAAAGTGACTTACGAACCGTCCTCAACAGGGGTGGGTTCCTCCCAGTTCGGACCGGATCGCCCGAACCGGTAGCGATCCGCTCGTGACGTCACTGTTGGTGCTGTTCCGTGCGCGCCGCCATCTTTTTCCCATTCCGCGGCTTGAAAAAGGGCCCGCCCACCCGTGGGTGAATGTTAACCTTTATTTCTTTGCCTGAAGCACACCTGATGAGCTCCTCAGCTGTGTTTTGGGCTAATTCCTGCTTCTGAGCATGCGCAAAAGTGAAATTGCACGAGGGGGCGCGCGCGTGAAACATTGCAATGCGAACCGGTGGCGAAGGTAAGTGGAACCCACCCCTGGTTCTCAAAGTTACAGCTGTCACACAATCCTTGCGGTCACATGGTCACAATTTGGGGACTTGCCAGCCAGCTTGCATTTGTGTTGGTTGCAGCATCTTGGTGTCATAACCTGACGATTTGAGACCTTCCCAACCAGCTTCTAACAAGCAAATTAGGAAAGCCAGATTTGCTTAGCAACTATGTGATTCACTTAACAATCACATTATTCATTTAACAAGCATGGTTGCAAAATCGGGTCCAGTCATGTGATTATTCCCTTAGTGACCCCATCGCTTAGAAACCGAAATTCAGTCCAAATTGTGGTTGTAAGGTTTGTTTGTAATCTGAATGGGGAATATTATTTGAATTTAGGCTACACCTTCCATTTAAATAAGAACATTATATAATAGGGCTGTTGTACTTTTCAGCTTTTTCTCCAAATTACCGATAATGTGGAAATTACTCTCGTTTTATATCTTTTTTTATTTTTGTTTCATAATGAGTTAAAGTTTTCCACCAATAACTTTTCTTCCCCCAACTTCCACTCATGCTATCAAAAAAGACTGAAGAGCACTTACAAGTTTTTAGAAAAGATCCAGATACCATACCTTCTATTCCCTATTAATTTGGAGCTACTTTTTTTTAAAAAAAATCCTTCTGATAGAATACAGGGGTCCAGCTGTATATGAGTATACACAAATGAATATGAACAACACTCTGCAAACTCGACTGGAGGAATTAATTGTTTAAAACAATTTTTTAAAATGAATGTTCAGCTTGGAGTGTTAAAATATATTTTTCAGGTGAAATAAAAACTACATCAATTCCATAAGTACTACATCAATTTCCAAACAATAATAGATCTAACTCGGGAGTGGAAGGGAGGAGGGAAATGGATGGCTTTGTTCCATTTTCTTTTTTGTTCATTTATATTTGTCTTTCACGTGTGCTTTCTTATTGCTGCATTTATTACTCAAATACATCTAAAAATAATACACTCATTCCAACATGAGAAAAACTTGTTGTTAATCTAGGCATCATGATACGAAACTATGTTGAAGGTGAAGAATGTTTGGAGGACTTGAAGGATTTTTTTCTAAAACAGTTCTTACTGCTTGTCATAGTGGATCTAGTGCAGGGGTGTCAAACTCAAGGCCCGTGGGCCGGATACGGCCCATGGGGTGCTTAAATCTGGCCTGCAGGGCCGGCCTGGAAATAGCAAAGGACCGGCCCTTGGTGCCTCTGGCAGCCAAAACGGGGCACGTGCAGGCCATTTTCGGCCTGGACAGCCTCCTGCAGCACCCCGCTGGCCAAAATGGCACGTGTGTGTGTGCATGGGTCACCTGCACTCTGTTTTGGCCGGCAAAGTGTTGCAGGAGGCTGTCCAGGCCAAAAATGGAGTGCAGGGGGACCACATGTTCCCCCCCATGGCCCATTTTGGCCGGCAGGGTGCTGCAGGAGGCTGTTGTGGTCCGCCAGCGGCCTGCGGAGCTGGCAGCAGAGTCGGACAGCAAGGAGGCTGGGGAGGACCATGGGCCAGGCCTGGAGTCTAGAGAAGGCTCGGTGCCAGAGGCAGGGATCCATCCCGGGCCATTTGGGAGGTCTGTTCCGACTCCAGAGCCTCCAGAGGCTGACATGAGCGAGGCAGAGGAACAGGAGGAGCCTGTTCTCAATGCGCACATGCACAGAGCTGCCATGAGGCAAGAACAGTTACAGAGGAAAAGGACTACTCAGGAGTAAGGCTTGGAGATAATTGGCCCCTCCCATAGGCTATATAAGTGGAGCACACGAAAGGGTTCGTCGCAGGAAGCAACTTTGTTCAACTCGTGTCGTCATTCTAGCTCGGACTCTGTTTCCGTTTGGCCTTGCCAAGTTTCTTGCTAATTGGCCCTTGGCAGTTTGTCAAGGAAGATCAAGGTTCATGTGTTTATCTGCCTTTCCCCGAAAGACTGTTGTCGGACTTGTTATCATTTGTTTGGGACTTATTACGGCTGGCAATGAAAATAATTACCAGCCATTAAAATAAAAGAGGTTTTTGGGACGCCGTTTGTGCCGTATTATTTAATCAGGAAACCTAGGTCAGAACAGAGGCATCGTCCCGTCTCCCTCCTGCCCGGCCCATGGAGAAGTACAATGTTGATCCGGCCCTCGAAGAAATCCATTTTGACACCCCTGATCTAGTGGATCTTACATATTTTCCAATTGCTTTGCTTGTCATCCACCCCCTCCAGCTGTTATGCTGCCTTTTTTATTGCTGCTACAGAAGCTTGCATCATCTCATTTGTTGATATGCAATTTGTACAAAGCACAAAGCAGTGCAATGATGAGGATGAGGATGATGAGAAGGAGGAGGTGGTAGTGGTGTTTGGTAGTGCCTTCAGGATTAACCAACTATATTAGGGCATAGATATTAACCATAGCACAGTTTAGCTTAGTTTAGGGCAGGGGTGGGCAAACTATGGCTCTTTGAGGATCTGTGGACTTCAACTCCCAGAATTCCTGAGCCAGTCATGCATGCATGCATGGCTGGCTCAGGAATTCTGGGAGTTGAAGTCCACAGGTCCTCAAAGAGCCATAGTTTGCCCACCCCTGGTTTAGGGCATAGTTTTTCATGAGCAATAGCTCAGAAGGAAAAAAAAAAAGAACATTCACAGCTCTGATGGAAGGTGTAAGATTGACACCATGGTAAATTTTGTGCTGTGTGAGCAAGTTCCACTACGTAGGTTGCATTGGACATCTGTTCTACCTCACAGTTAAAAGAATAAAAGTGGGGGTTCTTTTATAAAACACTACTTCAAGCCTGCCAATGCTGCAGTATGTTGAAATGCTTTGCTATCTTTTGAACTTTCTACTCTTTTTTCCTTCTCTGCCAAATTATAAATTGCTGAAAAAGCCAACCCAGTTTTATTTGCCTGCAACTCTGCTAATGTCTCTCTTTGCATTGTTAAAAGCAAAGGTGGGGGCTGTTTTTTTATAGCGGTGATTTTTTATTTTTATTTTTTTGGGTCTAGCTTCCCTCACTGGGAGAGGTAAAACATTCCTGACTGCTCTCAAGTAGAGAGGGAGATACCATGGCCTATCACATGTTTTGCATATAGAATCCCCAAATTCAGTTGTTGGTATCTCAAGCTGTTAGGATCTGGCAGTGCATTGATTTGAATGACCTCCCTCCATCCTAGGTCCCTGAGAGCCAGCCAGGGCTAGAAGATGGACAATTATGTTGACATGTCATGGATTCTACAGGATACAGGCATGCTGCATTCCTGGATTTCCAAATGGGCAGGAGGAATTCATAAGGATGGAGAGGGTTGGAGAAGACTTGGGTTTAGAAAACCATGGATTTGCCAGGAAGCTATCGATCTGTTGTTTCTAGGATGTGGTTGAAATGGGCTTCCTCCACAGGATGGTTTCTCCTCCCTATCCTGGGCAGCTGCTGGGTTTAACTTTTCGGCTCTTCCTAGTTCCCTAAAGAAAACCCTTTATTGAGCAAGTAATGAAGTTTGTGGAATTTTGACGCATCTCCTTTTGCAATAAGCAAGGAAAGAGATTGGAGGAAGAATAGCTGAGCATCAGGCCGTATCGTGTACAAACAGATGGTGCTTAAAAGCAAAAAATTCTCTTTCAAGTGAAGTGAGGGGTTGATGCTCAGAATTAGATTTTTCCCCCTCTCATTTCTTCTTTTTCAAAGTAATTTGGCAGACTGTTTCCATTAAGTTAAGTGACTGAAGCAATGTGTGAAGGCATCCTATTTAGTAACCTCAATCTAAAAATGCATTTTTTCCCCTTGAAGTGAAATAGTAGCTGGAGCTTTGTGCTTTGTCCTCCCTTTTCCATTGAAGTAATTTAATTCCCCCTTTATGTGAGGGATAGCACACTTTTTTTCTGGCTGAAATCATTGGTTAAATTGCTGTGATACCGTCAAAAGTTCCTCAAGTTCCAGCCTGGGGGAGGAAAGATCATAATAATTAACAGATTAACAGAGTTGGAAGGGACCTTGCAGGTCATCTAGTCCAACCCCCTGCCCAAGCAGGAGACCCAAATCTGCCTCTACCTAGGATCGAACTCACAACCTCCTGATTGTGAGGCAAGAGCTCCACCTCTAGGCCACAGCAGTTGGGTTAATATAAAACATTGGTAAAAAGGAAAGAGGCAAGAGAAGAAAGTCATCCTTGTACAAACGAAAACAGGATCTTGAAAATGTTAAGTTATAAGGTATTAATCACAATTAAGCAAACCAGCAGCTGCTGGTATTTACAATTTGCAGTCCTGGGCACAAACTTTGGTGGCCTGTGTTCATATGTGAAATGTTGAGGTCCTATTGTAGTCAGTCCTCCCAGAAACAGTCTGTCATCTTGTACCTGGCCAGTCAAGAAATCCTGTTTAAAAATATGAAAATGTAATTTAAAAAATGTTTATCATTAAGGAATTTGAATATCATATTGCTTAACTTTATCATTTGGGGGAGGGGGTGCTGGGCACTTTTCCAATAAATAAATAAATGGGCTGCAGCGGCCTGCAACATACATTACATAAATATGAAAAGAAAAAAGAAAAAGAGAGAGGGGAGAGAGGAAAGAAAGAGAGAAGGAAGGAAGGAAGGAAGGAAGGAAGGAAGGAAAGAAAGAAAGAAAGAAAGAAAGAAAGAAAGAAAGAAAGAAAGAAAGAAAGAAAGAAAGAAAGAAAGAAAGAAAGAAAGAAAGAAAAGCTGTGCTTCTGGGAAGAATATGAATACTGAATTTATCCTATTTTTTTCTTTCTAGAGCATTGTTCAAGCGACATTCATTGGTCATGATTGGGGTGGTGCCATAGTGTGGAATATGGCTCTCTTTTACCCAGAGCGGGTCAAGTAAGTTAATTTCTCTGTGACAATATATGCAATATATATGATAGTGATGGATCAAACACCAAACAGTGCTCATCATCTGGAGTTGTGAGCAGAAGTACTGTACATAATTCAGTGCTATGTCTTACAGTGTATAGTACATACTTATCTTTAACAAAATTAAATATGTGGGTAGATTATCTTTAGAGGTAGATTTACCTTTCACCCTTTTTCTCATCAAATTCCATTTTTATTTGTTTCTAAATTTAATTAGAAGAATCCATGAAAACGTCATAACTCTCCTGTTAATGACTTGTCAGATTTCACCTTCCTTCTCCTTTGCCCATTATTTTGCGAGCCATTTTTATTTTGTCATTTTTCATCTGCCTAAATAATACATTTCTAGTCATCTTGGTTTGTCTCTCAGTCATTGTATTTTTTTAAATTCCATTTCATTGTTGATGTCTATCCAAGATTATTTATACCTTTTTCTCCTTAAAAATTATAACATATCAGAAGCCAGTCTTCTCAATCTGATGCTTTCCCCGTGGGTCTAGAGCAGCCATCATCCCTAAGATGTCAAGTTCTTCAATTTACTTTTCTCCCAGATTTTAGCATTCAGCAGGTGGATAGACAATAACTATATCTGACTGGAATTTGCCTCCCTCCCTCCCTGTCTCCCTCCCCTTGCTGCTTAGACTTTTTAAAGATATTTATTAACAATATTTGCAAGACATTTTAGTATTAGAGCAGGCTAATGACTATTTTTTACCTTTTTTTCTTAATGCAGTACTTGTATGCATTTTTTAATTTTATTTAAACTTTCTCAGCATTTCTGGGTCCTGGTACCTATTGCCTAATCAATGTTTTGTTATATTTGTATTCCACTTTTACTCAAGGAAATTATAGTCATCTGAGATTGATTTATATGTTAGATTTATATCTCAACTTTCTTCCAAGAGCTCAAAGTGGAGTATACAACATTCCTTTCCTCAATCTCTCCCATTCCATAAGAAGAAACTGGGAATAGACTTGAACCTGTGACTTTCTTCTAAGCCTAGTCCAGTTATTTTAATCACTGTCCATATTGGCTCTCCCTCTATGCCTTTAGAACTTGTAGATATATTTGCATGGTCTTTTACTTCTGTTTGTCTCCATCACACTCCCTGCTATGTTCAGTTAATATATTGCCTTGGTGTGATACTCTGTCAGGAACGTGATTGTGTGGAAGTTTTAATGCACTAACCCCTGCGTTTCCCAGCCTGGTGGCTCCAGATGTCCTAGCACTGTAATTCTCAGAATATCATTCTGCAGAACTGAAAGCCACTGAGTTGGGAAGCACTATATATTTTCTGTCACCACTCCTGTCTCAAATAGTTCTTTGGATACACTACATAAAGTGAGAATTCTTCATTACTGTAACTATCCTTGATGTTTAATGTAGGACAATTGATTCTATTTAAGGTACCAAAGACATTTTTTAAATCAATTGTTTGTTTGTTTTTGTTGTATCATCAGGCATAGAGGGCTGCCTCTCTGGATGTGTCCACTTTTGTATCAAAACCCTCCCCTCGCTTTTCATCCCCTCTTCCTAATATCTTGGTGTTGTTTTAGGGCAGTGGCTGGAATAAATACACCCTATACACCTGCAAAGGCTGGAGTGGATATTGTGAAAAAGCTGGAAGCCATTCCTATTTTTGATTATCAGTTCTACTTCCAAGAGCCAGTGAGTACTATAATAAAACACAAATTTGTACTGCATAGGTGGAGGAATGAGGCTGTACTGGAATCCAAATTTGGAGTGATCGTCCCATCTTAATTGGGTCCTTTCCAGGGGTGAAATTCAGCAGGTTCTGACAGGTTCCGGAGACCCGGTAGTGGAAATTTTGAGTAGTTTGGAGAACCGGCAAATACCACCTCTGGCTGGCCCCAGAGTGGGGTGGGAATGGAGATTTTGCAATATCCTTCCCCCAGGAGTGGGGAGGGAATGGGGATTTTTCAGTATTCTTCTCCTGCCACACCCACAGAACCGGCAGGGAAAAAATTGAATTTCACCCCGGTCCTTTCTAAAGAATGATGAAATTTTGTTTGAGATTGATCCTAATATATAAGAAATGGAACATCTGACCATGACTCATGATCAGAGAAAGAACAATAGAGAGTCTGCAAGGGAATCCTTAAATTACAGGCTTTTTGTCTCCCTAGTCAGATATCCTATATAGCAGTCAGCCAGTTTTAACATATACTTACTGTAGAAGCACCTAGCTGACCTTGGCTAATCTCAAATAAGACCCACCTAGCAAAATAGTAGGACATTCCAAAGCTGTAAGCTAGAGTAGGAAATAGAAAAATATCCTCAGAGAAGGCTCTTCTATATTGCCAAGGTTATCTCTGTACTTATTTATTAGTGAACAAATGGTTAATAAAAAAAGTCATATGAATCTGGCCTAACATATTTGCCATCCAACCTATTAATGTGATCACCATGTAGTAATGGAAGTTTCAGGATGGGGCCAGGTTGGGGAAGGTTGAGAATTCTGGAGTGATGCTGTTTTAATATTTACTTGCTTTGTTTAGTAATACGTAAATATTATAATGCCTCTCTCCATTAAACCGCTGAGAGAGTACTGTAAAGCACTGTGAAGCGATATATAAGTCCAAGTGATATTGCTATTGCTAAACTAGTGGCATGACTTAAATGTTACAATTCTATTGGTACAGCTATAAATGAATCCCGATAGAAAAAGAAGGAAGGGACTGAAATACTCCCTGTCCCCACAGCACTCTACTTACTGAAACTGCTAACCCATTTTATTTTGCATAATTTAGAACTTTTAGTAGACTGGGCCGGAGGTTTTTCTTGGCAGTTGAATGTGTGTTGGCAAATTGTAAAAGAGAGATTTAGACCTGAGAACTCAAGCCCAAACTTGCAAGGTTGCCAACTTTTTCCTTCTTTTTGCCTAATTATACCGTATTTTTCGGAGTATAAGACACACCGGAGTATAAGACGCACCATAGTTTTTGGGGAGGAAAATAGGGGAAAACAATCTGCCTACCAGGTATTCATCTGGCTAGCGTCCTTAGTCTGGTCAGCTTCAGCACATTATTTTATCCCCTGGTTAGGACTTTAAAAAACCTTCTTCTGAGAGAGTAACAATGAAAGAGCCTGCAAGCCAGTAAGAGCTGGGAAGATAGCACCTGGTTAGGGCTAGAAAAAAACTTATTCGGAGCAGCTTCAGCACATTATTTTATCCCCTGGTTAGGACTTAAAAAAACCTTCTTCTGAGAGAATAACAATGAAAGAGCCTGCAAGCCAGTAAGAGCTGGGAAGATAGTTAGCACCTGGTTAGGGCTAGAAAAAAACTTATTCGGAGCAAGTAGAGCAATGAAAAAAAAATCTGCAAAGACTTAGGGCTGGAAAAACATTCTTTGGAGAGAGTAACAACGAAAAAGCCTGCAAGGTAAGAGCTGGGAAGATCCAGACCTAGTTAGGGCTGGAAAAAAAAGCTACATTCGAAGTATAAGACGCACCCAAATTTTCAGCCACTTTTAGGGAGGAAAAAGATGCGTCTTATACTCCAAAAAATACGGTAATTTTTGCAGACCACTGTAAAGTTGCTTCTCCAGCACAAAGTGGCCAGTCCTGTCCCAGAAACCATGTGCCAGACTTGGCTATTCTTGGAAAAAAGAGAGAGGGTTTCCCCACCCCCTATTTGAAGATGAGATCCTGGTGGCTTCTGGCGGGTGGGGGTGGGGAAATGGGGGCATACGTAGTGAATCAGGTACATCTTCCCTTGTATTAAATGATGAGATAAGAAGGAACTTCTAGACAACTACAGTGCATTGCCTTGTCATTTTTCTAGGTGCTCGCAATTTTAGTTTAAATGATGAATTATTGAAATTGCCCAGTTGCTTCTCAAGTTTTTCTTGATTGTTTTATTAGGCCTTTCTTATGCAAATTGATCTTGACTTCCATATCCTAATCCTCTTAGTGTTACTACAGTGATTCTCAACCTTCCTAATGCCGCGCCCCGCCCCCGTAGCCCCGCCGCGACCCCTGCCCCGCCGCTGCCATTTGGGTTCTTTTACCCTCTGCGCATGCCAAAGTGTTCTGCGCATGTGCAGAGGGTAAAAGAACCCAAATGGCGGCGTCCAGGCGAAGTCTCCCGACCCCTGTGAAAGGGTTGTTCGACCCCGAAAGGGGTTGTGACCCCCAGGTTGAGAACCGCTGTGTTAGTATGTGTATGCTTGCAGCCCTGTTTGACATCTAAGAAAAGTTTGTATATCTTTAACGGGGGTTTCTCAACCTTCGCAACTTTAAGACACATGGACTTCAACTCCCAGAATTCCCCAGCCAGCAGGTTGAAATCCATATGTCTTAAAGTTGCCAAGATGGAGAACCACTGCTCTATAGGGGCTGCCCAACTCTACTAGCCACTTCAGTGTTTTTGGGGAAGTGCTAGTAAGGTTAGCTAAGGATAGGCAGCTGATGGCCCATGAGTCTGATTCCAGCCTCCTGGTTCCCCAAACAATTTAAAATTATGGTCAATCGTGGTAAAACTCTGTTTTCAGTTATAAAGGAAACTTTTTCTAACACTTGTGAGAGTTGTCACATCAATGTTTTTAATGGATGATACATGGGAACATTACATTGTATAGATGTCTTATTCCTACCATGCTCCCCTCCCCATTATCAATATATGATCAGCATGTGGATCAAATCTGCCTATTTCTTCCACAGTCCAGTAGAAAAAATGGAAGCAGAAAAAAAGAATTGGCTGAACGTTGTGTTTCTTGGAAAATATTAATTCTTTCTTGCCCATAAAATAATTTCAGAAAAGTCACAGTTTAATGTTACATGTGAATACAATTTCTCTGGGTTTGCTTGCTTCTGTATTTGTTAAGAGAGGTTTGTGAATTGGCTTTTGGCCATTGTAGAGAACAGGTTGTGGTATTAAATAACTTCATTTCTCTAGGTCAGACTATGAATTATGGTGTTTTTTTATTACTAAATTTCTATCATGCCATTCATTCCTTTAGCAATAGCAATAGTAGTAACACTTAAATTTATATATTGCTCCATAGTGCTTTATAGTACTCTCTAGGCCCGTGATGGTGAACCTATGGCATGTGTGCCAGAAGTGGCACGCAGAGCCTTCTCTGTGGGCATGCATGCCATCGCCCCCGTCCAGCTCCAATCGCGTTTCTCCATCGTGTTTCACTCAATCAATTCCAACTTCTCGCGAAAGAAAAAGATCTCGTGAAGTTGGAATTCATTGAGTGAACTTTTTCACTCGCACGCTTCACAATGGGGGAGGTGGAGTCCCGTCCTCCTCCTGAGGCCCATTACAACGCCGAGCCGCAATGCGACCTATGCAACTTTTTCACCCCTCTGCTGTGGCTCCCTGTGGCCCTGTTGCGGCAGAGGGATGAAAGAGCCGTCGCCCTGTCATGGCGGTGGTGATGGGTGGAGACTTAGTGCGGGAGTGAAGCTCCCCTGCACTTGCCTTTGCGCGGCAACAGCATTCTGCTTTTGTCGTGCTACATTTGCTATTTCTGCCAGCAAAGAGGGCTGGGAGAGAACGGCAGGGGCGGATCTTGCAGGGTGGGAGCCATCCCCCAAATACCTTCCTCCTCCCTCGTCAGTGGGGCCAAGAGAAAGAAGGGGGCAGCATGGGGAAGCGCTCCCTTCCCCCCCAGCTGAGCACCGAGCACAAAAGCCCAGCGAGAGGGGCAGCTGGCCCAGCAGAAGCGCCTCCATTGGCAAGTCAAACAATGGAGAGGCCTGGCCCGGCTCTCGCAGTTGTCCTGCTGTTCAGCACCTCCAGACGCAAGCTACTGCCTTTGAAATGCACTGTGCCTTTGAGGAAGCCAGGCAACGATGGCTGGGGCCGTGTTGGGGGGGGCGAAGGAGTCAGGGCTGCTCCCCCCCCCCCCATCCTCAGCAAGCCAGGCCTGGAGGAGCGCGGAGAGTTGCAGGCCGAGCGACGGAGGGTCAGAAGGGCGCTCCCACGTTGCCCCAACAGCGCGCGCTCCTCTGTCCCGAAGTGGGAGGTAGGGGGAAGGGAGCAGGGGGAAGGGTAGGGGGGCTTCTAGGAGGAGAAACCTGGCTGGCTTTCCTTTTGGCATGGGGTGAAGGGAAGACCCAATAAAAATCTAATTTCCCCCAATAAATGGGGAAAATAAAGGCCTGGCGGTCCAGAGTCCAAAAAGAGGGGTGGGGTTTGTCGGAGGATCGGAGAGGAAATCAGTTGAAATCTGGGCAAGAGGCTATTCAGAGAGGGATCTGCCTGGGTCTCTTCTTCCCTCCCCCTTAGATCCCCCCTCCCGGCTTTCTTCCCTAGCCTCGTTTTAAGAGGAGGGTGAAACAAGGTGGGAAAATAGCAGCTAAAAGGCTGCAAGTGGGGTTAGGGTTTATTAAAGACGGGGATGGGAAAAAGATGCCATTCCTTTCCCAAGGACCCAGGGAAAGTGGAATAAAAATAGTGTGTGTGTGTGTGTGTGTGTGTGTGTGTGTGTGTGTGTGTGTGTGTGTGTGTGTGTGTGTGTGTGTAAATAACAGTCCCGGGATAGCTTCAGCCACAAATAATAGCTGCTGTTATTTTTGCTGAGCGCTTCTAAGCTACACAGCATTCTTTAATAAATACTAACAATAACGAATCATAATATACAGGATTAAAGGAAGGAAGGTGAAATCAGAGGAGGGGGGGAGGAAGGAAGGAAAGAAAGAAAGAAGAAAGAAAGAAAGAAAGAGAAAGAAAGAAAGGTGAAATCAGAGGAGGAGGAAGGAAGGAAAAAGAAGGAAGGAATAAGGATGTGATGGTCCTCCAGAGGCTACTGCACTACACTCCCATCATTCCTGAGTTGTGCTGTTAAAGAAAACCAGTGCCACCCAGCGAGAAGTCAAGTTATGAAAGAGTGATTAAAATTCCTCACAAAACCTCATTATTCAGGTTAAATTGCCATGTTGGCACTTTGTGATAAATAAGTGGGTTTTGGGTTGCAGTTTGGGCACCCAGTCCCTAAAAGGTTCGCCAT
Source organism: Diadophis punctatus similis (assembly GCA_023053685.1). Taxonomy (NCBI): domain Eukaryota; kingdom Metazoa; phylum Chordata; class Lepidosauria; order Squamata; family Dipsadidae; genus Diadophis; species Diadophis punctatus. The sequence goes on from JALIGW010000001.1 coordinate 28,392,312, forward strand.
CACTGCTCTAAGCACTTTACAAATGTCAGCATATTGCACCCAACAATCTGGGTCCTCATTTTACCGACCTCGGAAGGATAGGTCAACCTTGAGCCGGTCAGGATCGAATTCCTGGCTGTGGGCAGAGTCAGTCTGCAATACTGTATTCTAACCACTGTGCCACCATGACTGGTACACATGCCAACTTTGTGTGTCTTCCTTCACTTTAGAATAGAATAACAGAGTTGGAAGGGACCTTTGAGGTCTTCTAGTCCAACCCCCTGCTTAGGCAGGAAACCCTACACCACTTCAGACAAATGGTTATCCAACATCATCTTAAAAACTTCCAGTGTTGGAGTGTTTAATCCTCACAGTGTTTAATCCTCATAGTGTTTAATCCTCACAGCAGTGGCAAAACTGTAAGTTGGAACTACAAGTCATCCAAGGAGCTCAATGGTCAAGTGACAATTTGAATTTGGATCTCCCCAATCACAGCCCAAAACAGTAGGTCCCTCGGGAGTAGGGCGGCATATAAGAACCAAGAAATAAATTAAATAAATAAATAAATAGGACAGTTATATTCTGTCCTACTCCTCCACCATATCGGTTTACAAAAGAAAACATGGTGAACATGAATGCAGAGTGTGATCCTTAGCTCATAGAACTAACCACGGCCAAGGGAAAACCTAAAGTCCTGGAGATGAACAATCTAAACCAGTGTTTCTCAACCTTGGCAACTTTAAGATGTACGGACTTCATCTCCCAGAATTCCCCAGCCATCCATATTGAAAACCAATCTAAGTCTTCACTTGCATCCTACAGTCACATCTCATCAACAATTCAGCTTGCAGAGTTGGGAAGAAATACTGCTGAGGCTGAGCGCTGAATCATAGCCCCACTAGGCTACAGAGTAATCTAATTTAGCTTTGCAAGAGAAGGCTCCATTAGTCAGAGATCAGAGAATGACGATATGGCTGCATTCGGGCAATTGAAAATTCGAGCCGACGGTTCTCTCGGCCCAAAGAGACAAGGGGCTAAAATTTGTTCCTGACAGAGTCTATTTATTGGAGAATCTGATTGGCTTTTTTTCCTTTGCTTCTTTTAAAATATACTAAACATTTGTTTTAAAAGCCAATTGTATAATAATAAAGTGGAGGATTGGGGACAATGGGCAAACACTGTTCTGAATAGCATTCCACAAGCATATATAAGAACAAAGTGCAGGTACTGTTTTAAATATTGGTATAAGATAAAAGTTTAACAAATAAAATAAATGGATTTTTAAAATGATTTATTGATAAATATTGTATATAGTAAAACATTAAAAAACTCAAACTCATTACTTTCTTAGTAAATAACTTATTTTTAGAGCCGTGGTTAAAAATTTGACTGTCACCACTGTAACTTTAGGATTTTTGTCCGATAGTTAAATTTAACTAAATTCAGAAATGCATCCTCTTGGTCTTGATTTTAAAATAGGCCAGATAAATGCCGTGCTGAAAAAGTGCAATGAAATATGAGCCACAGTTTCAAAGTCAATACCATTACAGGGACAATATCTTTGAGAGTTGGGAAACTTTTGAAATCTGCTATATAATATATTTGATGATGACACATTTAATCTGACTTTTCAAAAGGATTTTTTTTTCATTTACTGTTAGGTAGCAATAGCAGTTAGACCTATATACCGCTTTACAGCCCTCTCTAAACAGTTTACCATATCAGCATATTGCCCCCCCCCCCCAATAATCTGGGGCCTTATTTTACCAACCTCGGAAGGATGGAAGGCTGAGTCAAACTTGAGCCGGTCAGGATCGAACCCCTAACAGTCAGCAGAATTAGCCTGCAATACTGCACTCTAACCACTGCGCCACCACAGCTCCTGTAAACTACTGAGATAGAAATGGCTGAAAAGCATCATTGTAATTTATTCCAAAGCTCAGGAGTGAAGCCAGAGATTTGATTAGTAGAATATGTTTAGGTTTTGCCTAGGTTGTCTGGGACTTGGGGCTCATGTGTTGGCATCAGGGGTGTCTACAGAGTATAGTCAAACAAATTTAAGATGGTCGCCATAACAAAGCAATCAAAGCTGTGCCTGGTTTTTATATGTGTTTCAACAAAAAAAATAGGTGTTTTGATTTCCCATTGTGGCTGTGTCCTCCTCCTCCTCCTCCCATACTCTGCAGCAGTGGTGGGTTCCTACTGGTGCGGTCCAGTGCGCCATTCCGGTAGGGACCCGCCAATTGCACAATTTGCGTGCAATGGCTCTGGTGCCGTCTTCGCCGGTCCGTCGCACAGCACCATCTTTTTTCTGATTTTTTGGCCTTTTTTTGCTTTCTTCGCATGCGGGGAAGCAAAATCTTGCGAGGGGACACACACGAGAGATTTCAGCAATTTTTGCTTCCTGCGTATGCGCAGAAGCAAAATCATGTGAGGGGACATGCGCACATAGCAAGCGTGCACGCGCGCGAAACGTGATGGTGCGCGCGCAGCGCACCGGTAGCCAGGTAAGAGGAACCCGCCCCTGCTTTGCAGATGTGCTTGGTTGGGATGGAATCCAGGAGCAGCAAATAAAATATAGTTGTATTTAACTGACACAGATGATGCTTGCACTTACATTGTGTGGTACCTTAGAGTAGAGCTTTCAATAGCATTTAGCATTTAGGCTTATATACGGCTTCATAGTGCTTTAAGACAGCGTTCTGTAAGCAGTTTACAGAGTTAGCATATTGCCCCCAATGATCTGGATCTTCATTTTACCGATCTCCGAAGGATGGAAGGCTGAGTCAATCTTGAACCAGTCAGAATTGAACTTCTGGCTGTGGGCAGAGTTAGCCTGCAATACTGCATTCTAACCATTGTATCACCACGGCTCCTAAATATTCCAAAAAATAAAATAAAGTGACTGTGAAAGGTTCCCCTCTCTTGGGTAGAGAGAAACACTTGTTCATAAGTGGGACATAATTGCATGCATTCTTCTTTTCTAGGTCCAAATTACATATTTTTAGAAGCGGCATGAAAATTTGAGCAAACTTCTGAATCACTTACAAAGGGCAAAATTCTATCAAGAATGGAAAACAATGAAGTCTTTTTATATGATTAATGAAATTGTCAGGGGGCTAAGAAAATATAACTTCAGAAATGTTTGTATCTCAAAAATGCACATTTTTCTTCTTTGTTTCCTTTTCTCTTTTATTACATTAGGTCAAATGAAATCAACAAAGGCGTCCAGTTGCCAAAAGCTGCCTTTTTTCTCAGATGGCAGCTGCATAAAAGTGAAGGCAGCTGAGAAGGGCCTCCAAAGTCTTGTGCTAGCTATAGAAACAGCCCTGCACTTTAAATGGGGCAAGGAACAGGAGAGGAATTTGTCAGTATATAAGGGTTCATGAATTGGGATAGGCATGGTAACAGATCAGCCAATGGGGACTGTTTTGTGACCCAGATGGCTCGGAGCCTGGGCGTGGCTTAGGTTCACTGAACTGTATGTATATATATACATGAGTGCTTCTGTGATTATATAGCCTCGTGACCCAGATGGCTCGGAGCCTGGGCGTGGCTTAGGTTCACTGAACTGTATGTGTGTGTGTGTATGTGTGTGTGTATGTGTGTGTGTATGTGTGTGCGCGTGTGTGTGTGCGCGCGCGCGCACGCTTCTGTGATTATATAGCCTCTGTATTATCTTGCTTCTGTGAATATTACTTCTGTGCTTCTGGATTCTGTACTTCTGGATTCTGCTACATGGTATTGTATATAAAGAAATTTCTTATATATAATTGAATCCTGCTGAAGTTCATTTACTTGTGTGCTGGTCGGATGTGCTGCAAACTCTGACAGAATTGACATAGATAAGTTTAGATCCATTTGAAGAGGGGGAAATGCAGAAAAATGAAAAGATTCAAAGTCTTTCAATTATCATCCTAGCCAACATGTTGAGGTAGTCCTCGACTTGCAACAGTTCATTTAGTGACTCTTCATAGTTACAGTGGCATTGAAAAAAGGGGACTTATGACTGTTTTTCCACACTTACGACCATTGCAGCATCCCAAGGCCATGTGATCAAGATTCAGACACTTGGCAACCGACTCATATTTATGACGGTTACAGCATCTTGGGATGATTTGATCACCTTTTGTAACCTTCTGACAAGCAAAGTCAGTGGAGAAGTCACATTTGCTAACAACTGCAGGGATGCTTTAAAATTTGATTCCAATTTAACTACTAGGACTTTGAGGACAGTCAAAAGGAGGGGAGGTTATTGGAGATACCACTAAAATAAATGGAGAAGTTGAGCTGGAACCAGTTTAATCTGAATGCAGGGCTTGAACTGCTTCTTCTGAGCACCATTCAAAATTCTTGGTATTACTTGCAAAAGCCCTAAATCAGCCTTATCCCTATCTGGTATGTTAGATTTCAACCCTTTTGATCCAAAGGCTACGCTGTGATTGAGGTTTATTGAAGTTGAAGGCCAAAATATTTGCAGGACATCATGTTGGAGATGATCAAAATCAACGGGATTTTTTTGAAAAACATCCTCCAATACAAACATTTCCCCTGGTGACAATCAATAGGATACTTTTATATCCTGTTATCAGAACTATTTGCTAAATTGGGAGTCCTGGTACGTTCCGCCTTATATGTATATATATATGTATATATATATTAGCCGCCCAGAGTCTCTGTGGAGTGGGCGGCATACAAATGCAACTAATAAATAAATAAATGTATTTTGGTGTGATACCAATTTTGCCCTGCTCTCCTCCCCATGTCCACCCCCCCTGCTGTGCCTTAGGCTGTGGTACAGTTTCTCTTCTTTCTGAGGTCTTAATAGATGCCTTCTCCTTATTTTGCCTATTTGTTTTATAGGTTTATTTCTTTATTGCCCAGTGTTTATATACTGCCAAATTATGAAAACTACTTGGCTCATAGACATAATAAATAAAAAAGCCATTTAGATCCTGTCATAGCCCATAGATTGTAACTAACAGCAGACAAAGTTTTCTGAATGTAGGTGCTTATGTAACCCACTGTGCCGGGCAAGTGCCGCCAGACTTAAGGTTTGTGAAAACACACCAGAAAGGAGTATTTTGAATTTTTTAAAAAAAAAAACCTTTTGACACAAAATCTTCTCAAAAGAGTTTAGTGACAACTGAGCATGCTCACAGGCTAATTGGGGAGATGAAAGAGGAATAGAACTATATATCCTGAAAAAGGAAATGGTTGAAGAGTAACATTTTTATTTATTTTGTCAAGTACGTATTGATAATATACATAGATATAACATTGTTTATATACATAAGATGGGTACTGATAAGAGGGAACATTGGGACAGGGACGGTAGGCATGCTGGTGCACTTATGCACGCCCCTTACTGACCTCTTAGGAATCGGGTGAGGTCAACATTGGACAGTCTGAAGGTAAAGTTTTGGGGGTTTGGTGACGAAACCACAGAGTCAGGTAGTGAGTTCCAGGCATTAACCACTCTGTTGCTAAAGTCGTATTTTCTAGAGTCACGTTTGGAGTTTGTATCTGTTGTGTGCTCGTGTATTGTTGTGGTTGAAGCTGAAGTAGTTGTTGATAGGAAGGACGTTGTAGCAGATAATTTTATGAGCTATGCTTTGGTTGTGCCGAAGGCGATATAGTTCTAAACTTTCTAAGCCCAGGATTTCAAATCTGGTTGCGTAGGGTATTCTGTTGCAAGTAGAGGAGTGGAGGACTCTTCTCGTAAAGTATCTCTGGACACTTTCTAATTCTAACATTATTTTTAATGATTCCACCAATGGTATTTCACTTAATGGTGCAAGTTTTCAGGGATGGGGTCAAGTTGGTGGGAGGTAGGAGAAGATACGGAGTGACAGAATCTTCATAGATCCGTGTTTCTCAACCTTGACAACTTTTAAGATGTATGGAGTTCAACTCCCAGAATTCTGCACCAGTGTATCTGTCTGGAGAATTCTAACAGTTGAAATCCGCATGTTTTAAAGTCACCAATATTGAGAAACATTGTCTGAGATAGTGGGTGCTGGATGCCAGGGGGGTGGGGACTATTCAACTCCTTGCATGCCCTCAATGAGCGATTCAAATAACCTATTTTTATTTTTATTATTTTTTTGCTCCTTCAGGGAGTTGCAGAGGCTGAACTGGAGAAAGATATAACCCGAACTCTGAAGATTGTGATCCGATCGAGCAGGAAGGAGGTCAGTCCTCTTGAATGAATGGTTTTGTCCCAAAGGGAAAAGAAGGGATCTCAGATAGTATTAGATGCTTAAAGTCTGTAAAGAAGTACATTTGGAAATGATGTTTTAGCTTAGCTTGGCACAAGTATAGCCAGAAATACATTTTTTTTCAGTTGTCCAGCATAGGAATAAGGAGGAGCAACCTAAAATGCTTGGTGTATTTCTGGTTAAGAGAACATTGAAGGTATTGGTTTCTCCAATTTGAAACAAAAACAACAGTCAAAATGTTTTATTCTTTAAATTAATTTTCAAAATAAAATGGTAAATCAAGATTCAATTTTTAAACAAAACCAGAATTTGCACAGTTTGGGGAACTGAAAACAGATTTCTAGGCTTAGCATATGTGGGGTGGCATCATGTCTCTTTATCTCCCAACAGATGACTTGGACTTAGACTAATTTTATTGTCACTTTGAATGTACACTAATCGGCATACATTAAAATGAAATTTCTTTGCATACAGCTCTCAAAGGGTCACCACCTCCTATATAGACTACATAAAGATGACTGACTGACTGACTGACTGACTGACTGACTGACTGACTGACTGACTGACTGACTGACTAACTAACTAACTAACTAACTAACTAACTAACTAACTAACTAACTAATAAATAAATAAATAAATAAATATTATGCATATACTCACATATTATATGACACAGAAAAACAACACAGTCTAGTTCGGTTGTATACATATACATGGCAAGAAAAATGAATCTTGCGAGTTTACCAGATGGATGGCATAGGGAACAAAGCTGTTGAGAATCTGGTAGTCCTGCTAGGAATATTTTGAAACCTCCTCCCAGAGGGGAGCAACAGAAACAGACTGCAAAGTGGGGTCTTTAACAATGCTTTGAGCTCTAAGCACATAGCGCTTATAAGCAGTATGCTGAATAACAGGAAGCGAGCTTCCTATCATCTTCTCGGCTGTCCTTACCACTCTCTGTATGGACTTTCTATCTGAGGCACTGCTGCCACCAAACCAAACAGTGATGCAGTTTGTTAAAACACTCTCAATTGTGCCTCTGTAAAAAGTGGCCAGGACAGAAGGAGAAAGATAATACTGTAGTAGTGAGCTCAGGAGAATTTGACATAAAGGGTAGTGCTACTTGGCTGCTAATGCTGCATGAATTACACTGATTTGATTTAACTGGCACAATATTACACCAAATGCAAAATTAAGGACTTCCTGGATTAAAATCAGTTTAACCACTGAAATAAAAACTGGCTCAATGTTTCTTCGAGGCTTAGTTATCAGCCTTCTCTGATCTGCCCTAAGGTTTCTCAATTTTGCCACATTTCATTCAAAACGTTTTCCTTACAGGATAAAATGGAAGGACCTTCTTTTAGTTCAGCTGGAGTTAGGAAGCGAGGTAAGACATTGCAACCCCCCATCAATGGAGGTTCAATGCCAATAATTTCAATTTTTTAAAAAGGGGATGGGAAAATTCTAGAAATCCAGAACTACTGACTAGACCGGGAAGTTGAAAAACATCTGAGAAGATGGTAATGACAAACCACATCCATATTCCTGCCAAGAAAACCCCATGGACACAAGAATTTGACCTGAGAGCATATTTTACCCTTTATTTTAAAATTTATTCTCTTACTACATTGAAAATTACAGTTGGCAGTGACTTCTGTACAGGTTCTAGGTCAGGGGTGAAATTCAAAAATTTTCCCTACCGGTTCTGTGGCCGTGGCTTGATGGGCGTGGCAGGGGAAGGATACTGCAAAATCCCTATTCCCTCCCCACTCCTGGGGGAAAGATATTGCAAAATCTCCATATCTATCCCACTCTGGGACCAGCCAGAGATGGTGTTTGCAGGTTCTCAGAACTATGATTCGTATTCAAAATTTCCGCTACCGGTTCTCCAGAACCTGCTGAATTTCACCCCTGTTCAAGGTGCTTCAATCAAACTTTTGGGGAAACACAGTTGTGCCTTCTTATTTAAATAGTGTTACTTTGCTGATGCTGCCTCAGAAAGTCTAACAACCCAGTTTTTTACTCTGAATTGGAGTGTTTCATGCATTGAAATAGGTAGCAAGACAGTCTGATCCAGTGCTAGGAGAGGGCGCTTGCATTTTGGCTTCTGCCCTTTGAAGGGAAGCCTTTTATCTGTTCTAAGGAGTCAAGCGCATTGGACAGCTCTGCCTGGAAGGCTTTGTGCCTCCGTATCGGTGCCAGATAGTCTTAAAATGATTCAGGAAGAGAAAAATGTTGATACTAAGCATGAAGTTTAAACAAGTGAAGGGGTTTATTCCAGGGGTGGGTTCCACTTACCTTCGCCACCAGTTCGCATCGAGATGCTCGCGCGTGCGTGCACATCCCCTCGTGCGATTTTACTTCTGTGCATACTCAGAAGCAGGAATTAGCCCAAAACACAGCTGAGGAGCTCATCAGCTGTGCTTCGGGCAAGGAAATAAAGGTCGGTATTCACCCGCGGGCGTGAGGGCTCTTTTTCAAGCCGCGTAAGAGGAAAAATCCCCAAAAAAGATGGCGGCGCACACGGAACGGCACTGCCAGTGGTGTCCCAGCGGGTCACTACCGGTTCGGGCAATCCGGTCCTAACCTGGTGGAACCCACCCCTGGTGTATTCTAAAAGAGTTTCCTAGCTCAGATTTAAGGTAACATAGTTTACATCTGAGGCAGCAATACTACAATAATCCTCATTCCAATCTTTTCTGTGATGCAGGGGGGCTGTTAGTGGGACTTCCTGAAGACCCATCTCCAAGTTCTCTTCTTCCAGAGCCAGTCCTCCAGTACTATGTACAACAATATAAAAAATCTGGATTCAGGTAATATAGGTTTGGGTGTGTTCGTTCTGGTTTTATTGGTGTGCTCAATACCCATATTATTTACACTGAAGCAATGATTTGCCAGTTTCATTGCTGGAGACAATGAATGGTGGTGGCAAATTTATGTAAGATAGTCTTGCCTGCAGAGGCAGGGTTCTGTTGGATATTCGCTGAGAACAAACCACAGGGATTGGTAAACGTAAATTTACATTGGTAAATGTAAATGTAAATGTAAATGTAATGTAAGATTAAAAGTGATCTAAATGTAGTTCATAAAATCATCTGCCACAATGTCCTACCTGTCAATGAATACTTCAGCTTCAACCGCAACAATACAAGAGCACACAATAGATTCAAACTCAATGTAAACCGCTCGAAACTCGACTGCAGAAAATATGACTTCAGCAACAGAGTGATCAATGCCTGGAATGCACTACCTGACTCTATGGTTTCTTCCCCAAACCCCAAAAACTTTAACCTTAGATTGTCTACAGTTGTCACCCCATTCCTAAGAGGTCTGTAAAGGGCGTGCATAAGCGCACCATCGTGCCTATCGTCCCTCTCCTTCTGTCCTATTGTCCAAATTTACCTATACCTACTGTGCTTTTGTTTATGTTTATACCATACCTGTTATCTTGTACACATTTTGACAAATAAAATAAATAAATAAAAATAAATAAATCATCATTCTCAAAAGAAGGAATCTCTGATTTACAACTGTTGAGCTGTGGAGAAGAGAGAGAAGAGATAGAGATATAAAAGAACAGGAACTCAAATGTTCTCATAACATTATTTTCAACCAATGTCTTTTAAATTTCAATGGCAGCTGGTTTTTATCCACACAAGGGATAACTAAAACCGATTGTATGTGCAAAATGCCACCTTGTTTAAATGTACCTTCAGGTCTCCTTCCTCTTTATTTTTGCTCCTGACTTCTTTTTTTCCTCTTCTCTGCCTATCACTTCCTTGAAGCAGGAGTTTTTAATGCAATGCAGAATTTTGCCTTCTGTTGGTGGATGAGAGGTGAGAGGAGAGCTAGGAAATGACAGGCAGCAGCTGCCAGAAACATTTTCTTGTTCCCAGTGTCAGCCGAGGGGAGAAAAAAAAGAAAAAAACTACAAATGTGTCCCTCCAGTGTTACTGATCATGGGTGAGGTGGTGGAAAATTGCCTTAGCTCAATGCTTCTCAAATAGTGGGGCGGGCCCCCCTGGGGGGGGCACGGAGCGATGCCAGGGGGCGCATGACCCTGGGGAGCGTGCTTTTTTTTGTTGAGGGGGAAGGGGTTTTTTGCACTGAACAATAGCAGACAGCACAGAGCAGGAGATATGAAGTGCAGATAACAAACCCTTAAGAGACACCATGGAAAAATATTTAACAGGGATGAAAATAAAGGAGGAAATAATGAGACAAACGTAAGTCTCCTGAAAGCTAAGACGAGGAAATATGACGAATCATATATAGCGCTTGGCTTCACTGTGACTACGGTGGGAGATGAGGAAAGACCGGTATTTATTTATTTATTTATTCATTTATTTATTCATTTATTCATTTATTATTTGTTCTTCTATGCCGCCCTACTCCCAAGGGACTCAGGGCGGCGTACAGCAATTCTATGAGAACACTAATAATAAATAGCAATTTAAAAACAGCAGTTAAAAATATACAACAGGTTAAAAAATATGTTTACTGTGTCTAAAAATGTTGGCAGCAGACAGCATGAAGCCAAATAAATTAAGGTGTCACTTAAACACATTACACCCTAATCACGCTGATAAGCCGCTTGAGTTTTTTCAATGAAAACATGCCGAATATTGCAAACAATCATCCTGGCGGAGATTTGGGGGGGGGGGCGCAAAATGTTTACTTCTTCCTAGGGGTGGCATAACAGAAAATAATTGAAAAGCACTGCCTTAGCTATACATCAGGGGTCCCCAAACCTGACAACTTTAAGACTTGTGGACTTCAACTCCCAGAATTCTGGGAGTTGAAGTCCACAAGTCTTAAAGTTGCCAAGTTTGAAGACCTCTGCTATACATGCTTGTATTGGGAGGACTCCGTATTTGGCGTAGATGCTTGAAGTTTGGTGGTGGCCCAGAAAAATGTATACTAAGTCCTGCTTCTTTTTCTTCCTCTTTCAGGGGTCCACTGAACTGGTACCGAAATATGGAAAGAAATTGGGCTTGGGGTGCTTCTGCCCAGGGCAGAAAGGTGAGGGTTGAAGGGATTATTAAGCAGACTTGGGCTTTCAGGAAGGGAATTCCCATAATGGTTCTTTTTGGGTTTTTTGCATTGCACAGAGCTCAGAAACTTCCCACAAAAACCTTCTAACTCTGAAATAGATCCCATCACCTCCTCCTGCTGAAAGAGTTACTGCATTTTTCGGAGTATAAGACGCACCTAGATTTTAGAAGAGGAAAACAAGGAGAAAAGTATTCTGAACCAAATGGTGTAGTAATATATTATTTAATAAAATACCAGTATAGCAGAATACTTTTTACAACCATGTATACTTTTTACAATCATGTACACGTTTTACAACCATGTACACTTTTTACAACCTTCAAACTTGACAGCTTTAAGACTAGTAGACTTCAACTCCCAGAATTCCTCCTCCAGTCATGCTAGATAGGGTAATTAGAAGGCAAACACACACCCCTTTTTTTTTTGCAAAAAACAGCCCGTTTTTCAGCCTTTTTTTTTTTTGCAAAAACAAGGCATGCAGAGGGTTTGGGAAGCCTGCAGAGCACTCTTAGGGGGTTGGGGAAGGCAAAAATGCCCCAATTTTTGCAGAAAACAGACCGTTTTTTGCAAAAATGGGATGCAGGGGTAGGGCTCCAGGAGGCCAAAAATGGCTGTATTCGGTGTATAAGACTCACCGACATTTCCACTCTCTTTTTGGGGGGAAAAAGTTGGATCTTATACTCCGAAAAATACGGTAATCATGGCCAACATTGACTGATGTTGAGTAGAGTCAGATATGGTTAATACATGGATGAGGGGACTCCAGGAAATCCCAAGGCAATACTGTAGACAGGGAAGGAGAAGCAAAAATCAGAAGGTGGTAATGACACATCAGTTCCATATTATTGCTAAGAAAGTTACAAAGACAGACTTAAAAATCTGGCTCAGTTCAAGAGATTCATTGACCTTCCCTGAAGGATCATAAATTAAAGGCTCCTGCCAGAAATGAGCAAGGCTGAAATGAAAAATTGATCTGGCATCCCACATTTTCGTTTTGTTTTGTTGTTGTTGTTGTTTCCACACACAAATAGTGCCCCTAGCTATTCACACAAATGTGTAGACATTAATACATATTTCTGTGATTTATATTGGGAAAATATTTGTTCATTCCAATCAAGGTTTTTTCTTTCTTTCAATGCATGCTGTAGGCAATGTATTCCTTTCCACTGTGGTATAGAGTAGCCCTTAGACTTAATTTAATTTCATGTACCAATATTTAATAACTTTTGATTTACTCTCCTTGCCTGCCTGTTGAAAGATTCTAAGAATCTTGAAGTAATTTTGATGGGTTCTTTACATGCTTCTTTCCTAAACTCTTGGATGTCAAACTTGGTTCAAGTCACCCAGCAATCTTCATGTGAACTGAAAGATTCAATAGCAATAGTGTTTAGTCTTATATTCCGCTTCACAGTGCTTTACAGCCCTCTCTAAGCGGTTTACAGAGTTCAGCATATTGCCCCTAATAATCTGGGTCCTCATTTTACCCACCTCGGAAGGATGGATGGCTGAGTCAGCCTTGAGCCTGGTGAGATTCAAACTGCCAAATTGCAGGCAGCTGGCAGTCAGCAGAAGCCACCTGCAGTACTGCATTCTAACCACTGCGCCACCATGGCTCAAATCCCAGTTGTCCTGTTCTTCATCTAACCCTGAGTTGCATTGTCTGTACTATTATCGTTTTTCTGATGTTCAATAATTAAAAGCATGTATCTCTTTCCCATAAAACATTTCAAAGCTGTTATAGATTATTTTAACAATTTCACCCTAGACTGTGCATCAATCAAGATTAAAAGCTCACATCTTTTCCTGGAAAGTCCCACATTCAATTTAATCAGATGCTATTATTTGGACTCTACCTACACTCTGAATCATATTTTCCCTTTGAATCCAGCCTTGGTTGAAAAAGCAAATGCAAAAATATAAAATGGAAAGAAAAAATAAAAAAAAATAAATTGAATGAAAGCTGCCTTTACCAATTGCACAGCTTAATAGCCAGGAATGTGTGGATTCTGTAAAATCACAATTAAGTTGTAAAAACAGTGTACGTTCTCTACCTAGCAAAGCCTTAATCATCCCATCAGCATCCCTCTTTGTCAAGTACAAGATTAAGCTATTGTTTGGAGTGACAAGAAGCTGTCATGGGGATGAGTTGAGCTTGCTTTGTGCCCATGCCTTCTGGCAAAAACATTCCTCATTCATATAAGAGTTAACAGTATTGGATTCCTGCAGGGATAGGAAATCATTTTGAATTAGTGGGTGTAGTCAAAATGCTGACAGCATGATGGGGAAATGATTGCCATTTCTTGCTTGCCTAGTCACAAAATGGTGCTACATTGAGGTTGGATGAGTCATAAAATGTTCATTCCCGTGAAGAGAAATTAGGGAGGGGGCTATCTGACTCTACAGAATGATCTCTAGCACCCCATCTTGCTTTTACCTTTTATTGGAAACAATAGGCATATTTTCAGACATGGCCCTAGGTATGGTGACACATAATTTTCCTGACCTTTGGATTACTGACTCATTAAAGCAGTGTTTACTTTTTTAGACACACCTCAGTCGGAAAAGAGATGGGGGTGTTTGAAGAAAATAGCTGAGATCCAGTGTTCATGTGAGATCCAGACCACTTCTGAAATTTTCAAAGGCTCTATAGCAGGGGTGTCAAACTCAAGGCCTGCGGGCCGCATCCAGCCCATGGGGTGGTTAGATCTAGCCTGCGGGGCTGACCTGGAAACAGCGAAGGCCCACAGTGCCTCTGCCAGCGAAAATGGAGCTTGGGAGCCTGTCTTAGCTGGCAGAGCGCTCGGTCCACCACAGGCGCCCCCACACAAGTGACGTCAAGCTGGCCAGGCCTTTCCCAGCCCCCCCGAGCTCAAACACAACCCTGATGTGGCCCCCAATGAAATCAAGTTTGACATCCATGCTCTATAGCAGTGGTGGCGAACCTTTTTAGGCTCGCATGCCAAAAAGGGGGGGGGTGCGCTCGCGCGCGCTCGTGTACCCACACCCATTCCCTCCCCCCATGCATGCGCACAACACCCCCCCATGCTGCCCCCTGCGCATGCGCACACACCCCCATCCCCGTGCAAAGGCCTTACCGGAGCCTGGGACAACGAAACGGGCAAACCGGAAGAGCGGAAAAACGCACTTCCGGTTTGCCGGTGAGCTGTTTTTTGCACTCCGGAGGGTTCAGGGAAGCTCCCTGAAGCTCCGGAATGCAAAAAACTACAAAACTGATAAACCGGAAGTGCAGAAAAGTGCACTTCCGGTTTGTCCATTTTGTAGTTTTTTGCATTCCGGAGCTTCAGGGAGCTTCCCTGAACCCTCCGGAGTGCAAAAAACAGCTCACCGGCAAACCGGAAGTGCGTTTTTCCGCACTTCCGGTTTGCCGGTGGGCAACCCTCGCGTGCCGGCCGCTATGGCTCCGCGTGCCACCTGTGGCACGCGTGCCATAGGTTTGTCACCACGGCTCTATAGCCTTCTACTGTTGTCTTGTTTTTCCAGATTGTCCAGCCTCAAGCTTTTAAAAAACATCTATGGCCCTGCTGATCAGATGCAGTATATTAATCCTGTATCTGACAAAATGGGATGCAAGTCCAATGAAGTTTATTCTTCAATACCATTTTAGTGTTTTAAAGTGCCACATGATTCCTAGACTGTTGTTGAGGGAAGAGGGCAAAGCAAGAGCCAATATTAAGAAAAGGATCAGATAAAAGAAAGCTAAGTCTGGGGCAAAAATATAAACCGAGAAAGTGTCTCAGAAAGGATCATTCTCATGAATATAAGGGAAGGAGGAGAGAAGTGGATTCAGGCTTGCAATATTCTATTACTACAGCTGTATAATACAAGTAGGATTGGCCTACACTTTAGTTTCTTCGTCTGGTCTACTTGAAGGGCTGACACCTCAGCTGCAAACATAGCTATTTGGGGGGAATTTGCACTACAACCATAAATCTTCATTTCTAGATCTTTATGAGCAACTTTACAGTGGCTTTGGTCTCCCAAGAGCAATTATTTCTTTATATTTGACAGCTGCCTTGTACTTCAGCTTCTGCTCTGCCCATCTCTGAGAAAGCTCCTAATTTTTGTCAATATATTAATATATAGCTATTAACATGTAGCTGACGTGTTGATACGTGTTGACATGTGTCACAGTTTGCTTCAAATCTCCATTAATCTCTAAATCCACAGATCACAGTTCCTGCCCTGATGGTCACTGCTGGAAAAGACAGCGTTCTCCGTCCAGAAATGAGCAAGCACATGGAGAACTGGGTGAGTAACAGATGTGTTGCCCTTTCCATAATTAAACAAATGCAATAAATCAGAGGGCAGGACAATGTCCGTCTACACCGAATTATTCTATTTCCTTTCATGGAACGGAGTTGAAGGAATTCTTGTTACAGCAGTTCAAACCAAACAATGATTTTTCTTTCTCTCTGTTTTGAGATTGACAGACTTGAAGATCATTCACTGCTTTTGAAAATTTGCAGTGTGGAAGCCAGGGTGATAGGAGAGTGCCTTTTTACCTCCTGGTTTGTCTTCTCATAAAAGTCATTCCAACTTTTCATTTATTTTAATTTCATGTATTTTAATTTTGTTCTTGTGTTTAAGAATCACCAACAAAATAGGCACTCCTTAGTTATTACACATAGGCTTAGATTTCTTGAGACAGGGGAAAAGCTGAAGAATACCACTGAAATTAGGGTTATTTGTCATCTCATTGTAGATGAGATGACACGGTTCCTGACTGACATATCTTGTCATAGCCGAGGAACCTTTCCTGTTTCACAAAATAGCAAAATAGTTTCAGTTGGCCATGACGTGTACCTTTTCTCCCCCTAGATTCCACAATTGACTCGTGGCCATATTGAAAACTGTGGACATTTCACACAAATGGAGAGGTAAGTAGTGTTGAGAGCTAAGGAGAGAGAGACAGAGTGATGCAAATAATTTATTTAAAAATGCATGCCTGTAAAAAGCACATTAGCTTATTGTTTTGCATAGGTTGCTGAGATTCGTTTTTAAATAATCTGTATCAAGATTCCCATCAAATTCAAATTAAGTATTCTTGAGAAATTCGGGTGGGGTGGGACAGGTTATTCCACGATGAACCAGTTTGATCTGCATCTTCAAAATTATACAGTGTTCATAACTTAAGTTATTTGTGGCATTTTTGGTGTCAGGCAGAGGGAATCAAGAGCCAGGATAAAATTCAAAAGCACTTGAAAGTTTATTTCATGCTATCTATTCGCAAGAATCTGATCTACTAACAGTCAATGAAAATTGGCACCAGAAAGAGTCAATGGACTTCAAAAGGAGCTGAACTTAGGTCTCTACAGGCCCTGTAGAACGCTTTGCGCATGCGCAGAGAGCAAAAGAACGCAAATGCCGGCGTTCAGGCGGGCGGGGGAAGCGGGCGGGGGAAGTCCCGCGCCGCGAATGCCACCAGCTTCTTCGGCTGTGCGGCGACCAACAGGTAAGAGCGAACCGGGAGGATTTCACCCCAGCTACAGGGGTGTAATGACTTCAAACTGATGATGCGTTTGACCCCATCCTCGGGCTCAACCTGGTCATCTCTTACATTTGGTTCCTAAATATTCTGATTCAATCAAAACACACGTCCTAATGTTTTTATAATTTTTGAGAGAAATTTCACTTAGAAATGCCCAGGTGAATGCATTTTTAAATATACTGTATATTTAACTGTTTAAGTACCTTTGGATTGCATTTAAAAAAAATATCACAAACTAAAGTGGAAGTAGGATGAAATGCATTTACTGGATGAACATATATAAAGGAACGTGAATATAATTTTTATTTTAATTACAATAATAACTAATACCAACTAAACTTAAGGAAAGAAAAAAGAATGGAAAGAAAGAATAAAAATAAAAAGTCCAGGAAAAATGAAGAAAAAGAATATAATAAAAAAGAAAAGAAATATATAAAGTGACTTACAACATTCATTACCAGTATAACTCTTCACCTCTTATAATATTACAGACCAATATCTCTTCCTCCCAAATCCCATCCCTCATCTATAAATAAATCAATAAAACATCAATTTAAAAAGGATCTGAATACAAATGTCACTAGTTCAGAAATCCAGCCAAGAGCACCAGAGGTTGTTAGGAATGGGGAAAAAATTCCAACGGTTTTCATATGTACAATATCTTGAAGTGCAAGATTTAAAGTAAATAAAAGAAATCTGGAATTGAACAACACAAGACAGAATTGGAAACTGAATTATGTGCAAATGATAAGCCTGTACAGGTAGTCCTTGATTTACAACCAATTGCTTAGCAACACTTTGAAGTTACAGCAGACCCCCCCCCCCAAAAAAAAGCTATTTATGGCCTGGTCCTGAAGTTAGGCCAATGCAGCACCCACATAGTCATCTGCCTTTACAACCAACCGGAGGGACGCTGCAGGGATAAAGATACCTCTTTCAAGAGCTGAGAACTGTTTAGTGTTGCTAAACACTTCAGATTCTTGGTCCATCTAATCCAGGGGCGTCTTCAAACTTTTCAGTCTGAGTGCCACACTGGACATTTTGCAAACATTCAAAGGTCCGGGGGGGGGGGGGAATCTATTTTATAAATAAATGAATAAAATTTAATCGAATGAACATATCCCCGCAATGGGCGAATGGCTGCAAAAGTTGAAGGAGTTAGCAGAGGTGGCTAAATTGACTGCTTTGATAAAAGAAAAAGAAAAAATAACTGTTTTTGTTTCTACTTGGAAACCACTTCTGGACTTTGTGCTTGAGGTGGAAAAAAAATGAAACTTTGATTTTGGGTTTTAGTGATTAGATAGATTTGTTGATATAGAAATGGCTAGTTTATACTATTATGTAAAAAGTAAAAAGGTGAGGTTTGACGTTGCTATTTATTTTACTACACCAAAGGGAGTCAAAAGTCAATGCTTTTTCCTCTCCCCCCCCCCCTTTTCCTTTTTTTCTATACTCTTCGAAGGCCATGCTTATTTCTCCGTTCGGAGAAATGATATTACAAAAAGGTCAAATATTAGCAAACATGAAAATCGAGAGAAACTATGCTAGATTAGGCCCAACCAGTCCAGATCCCTCCTCCCCCCTCAAGCAAAGGAAGCAATCCTCCAGCTGGCATCCTCTTCCCCGTAGGCCCAGCCCTAAGCCAGTTTGGACAGGGCTTTGTTTGCATGGGGGAGGGGCAGGGGTGGGTTCCACTTACCTTCGCCACCGATTTGCATTGCGATGTTTCGCGCGCGTCCCCTCATGCGATTTGGCTTCCGCACATGCTCAGAAGCAGGAATGAGCCCGAAACAAAGCTGAGGAGCTGATCAGCTGTGCTTCGGGCGAAGAAATAAAGGTCAGCATTCACCCGCAGGCAGGCGGGAGGTCTATTTTTCAAGCTGCGGAAGGGGAAAAAGATGGCGGCGCGCACGGACCGGCACCAACAGTGACATCAACAGTGGATCGTTACCGGTTCAGGAGATCTGGTCCGAACCGGGAGGAACCCACCCCTGGGGAGGGGGGGGATGATCCAAGAGGGAGCCCCTCTCTGGCAAAGGAAGCAACCCTCCAGCCTGCTCAGAGCCGGTGCAAATTTTAAAAGTGAAGAAGCTTTTAAAAGTGAAGAAGGAGCCGAGGTGGCGCAGTGGTTAAAAGCAGCACTGCGACCTTCAGTTGATTGCTAGTTCAGCAGTTCAGCTGTTCAAATCTCACCAGGCTCAAGGTTGACTCAGCCTTCCATCCTTCCGAGGTGGGTAAAATGAGGACCCAGATTGTTGGGGGCAATATGCTGAACTCTGTAAACCGCTTAGAGAGGGCTGTAAAGCACTATGAAGTGGTATATAAGTCTAAGTGCTATTGCTATTGCTATTCCTCGGCCAGCAACCTTCCACTGGCTCACAACACACACACACACACACACACACACACACACACACACACACACACACACACACACACCATCACAGAAATCAAGGGAATCCTATCTTCCTTTCCAAACATGGTGAATACAACCCTGTTTTCTCTCCCTGCACTGTTTGGAAAGGAGCCGCGGTGGCGCAGTGGTTAGAATGCAGTACTGCAGGCTGCTACTGCTGATCACCGGCTGCCAGCAGTTTGGCAGCTTGAATCTCACCAGGCTCAAGGTTAACTCAGCCTTCCATCCTTCCGAGGTGGGCAAAATGAGGACCCAGATTGTTGGGCGCAATATGCTGACTCTGTAAAAACACTTAGAGAAAAACACTTTGAAGCGGTATATAAGCCTAAGTGCTATTGCTATTGCTATCGGAGCACAGCACATGGGATGAGCTGGCAGGCTTGAAGGAAGCTTCTGGAGGGCCGGTTGTAGCCCATGGGCCATAGTTTGAAGACTCCTAATCTAATCCAAGACTTGAGATCTCCAAGGTTTTGGACAGAGGTGTGTGTGTGTGTGTGTGTGTGTGTGTGTGTGTGTGTGTGTGTGTGTGTGTGTGTGTGTGTGTGTATGTATGCAAACATGCAGGTAAGCAGAGTTACAGATCACCCAAAACTTTTATCAAAGACTTCTGTATGTTGAGGCATTCTGTGCAAACTGATGTTTTATTTATGTCATAAAATCTTTTGTCTCGTTCTGCCTACCTCTTTCCTGCTGTATTGTTCACCTGCTTTTTATAAACTGCCATCTTCTTAATGTCATGGCAGTTCTTTTTAAAAAAAAACTATGAAAAAGGCCATTATGGGAGATACTGGCTGAAATTACATAATTACATTTTGGTAGCGTTCCTCCACAAAGGATGATAAATTCAAATAAAGAATGAATAAACTGCAGTAGGAAGATGAATTATTTTAGTTCCTTGTAAGAATCAAATGTGCCTTTCTCTCACATCCCACATTTTACAACATGGTTTAAAGTATCACCAGTTAAGTAGGATGGAAAAATATGCTTTAAAAGTACGAAGTGGGTGAGGGAGCACTAGGGACAAACTGAATGTTGAAGGGCATGCAGCTGTATTGCCGCCTGTAGGCAGAAATACCAAAATACCAAAATTAGGTACTTTTAAAAATGGATTGATTTGACTAGAATCAGATTCAACCAAATGGAGATTGGATTATTCTTGTAGTTCTTTTTAGCTGCTTCTTAACTGACACTTTTTCTCTAGTCCCTACATTTGGATAGGGACTTCCTGTGGAGTCTTTGGTTTTTTGCTTGCAATTTCATTACCTGACTAAGTAAACATAATCAGTGCTAGTGTGTGTATGGGGTTTGCTCCCTGTTTATATAATATAGTAGCTTGCTTTGCCAGTGTCAGTAAGGGTGTGGCTTTCTCCTTGGCAGTGCCTTGATTAGTGTTTTGATTTCTGTTTGATTATCTGGTGTTAATCTCTGCTTATTTGGGTATCAGTTGCTGGAGAAGATGTGTTCTGGTCATTTTTATTTCTTTCTTAGCTTTTTATTTCCTCTTCAATGGTTTGCAAATGTGATTTGTCTCTATGTGTCTGTTGATGACTGATTTGTCTGAATGCCAAGCTTCCAGGAATTCTCTATCATTTTGGGATTTAGCTTGGTCTATTGCAGGGGTGAAATGCTCCCGGTTCGGGCGGGGCGGTCAAGTCGTTGTCGAGCCAATAGAGACAATAGAGATCGCAGCGCAAGCCTTCCCCCATCCGCTTCCCCTGCCCACCTGGATGCCGCCATTTGGGTTCTTTTACCCTCTGCACATGCGCAGAACGCTTTGTGCATGCACAGAGGGTAAAAGAACCCAAATGGCGGCGTCCATGCAGGCGGTGGAAGCGGGTGGGGGAAGGCTCGCGCTGCAATCTCTATCGGCTCTACGATGACCGACTGGCCCACCCAAACCGGGAGCATTTCACCACTGGTCTATGGTGGTCAGTTGAAACTATGATTGATTCTGTCCATGTGTTGTGAAATTAAACAACTTTCATCCTGACAGCTACTTGGTTGAATTCTGCTAGTTTTCTGCCTGTGTGTTCTAAATAATGGATGTTACAGCCTATACACTGTATTTTGAACATGAGTTCTTTTTTCTCTTCTTGAGCTATGGGTCTTTTCATTTACTTAAAATGTTTTGGAAGGCTTTACTTGCTTCGTCACGCTGTGTGACAGTAATCATCTGTTAATAGTTTCTGGTGGATGGCAGTGTTACCTCTTTCCTAACTTCTGTTGATTGTGTTGATATGGTGAGTTGCACGATCAGGTACTTTTTGATAAATTTGTGTGGTTATCCATTTTGTTGGAAGCAACAGAATCTTTCTGCAATAGAACCTGGGCAGGCTTCAGTATTACAAAGCCTTATATATGCATAGTTCAAGCTTAGAAAATATGACTAGTAAATCTCTTGAGTTCTTCTTGTTCCAACCACTTGTCCTAATTGAAAGTGTTTAATAAAGTCTATCATATAACTTGCTTTATTTATGGGAAAGATTTCCTTGGCTGGTATAGCAAATTATTTGTAAAAATAATAAAGGCAGGATAGAAATAAATTTTAAAAATAGAGCAAGGATTTCTTTTAGTTATTGCTTGCTGGATAGTAGGTAGAATGCTGGCCAAATCATTATAGAGTTAGAAGTTCTCAGTTGGAAGCAAATCCCATTCCCAACCCTGAAAAGAATTAAATCATTCAACTTTAGTATTCAGAGGAAATCCAGGGAGAAGAAATTACAGACCAGTTTTGTCTGAACTTAGAGACCTAGGCAAATATAGATTCTATGTGGAAATGGACAATATGGCAGAATTTTGAGGGCAACGGCCAGCCAGAAAACTGAAAGTCTGATTACATCCAGGGCAATTTCTTATATTGATGCTCAAAAGCTAGTTGTTGTGCCAAGGCTCGACATATGCATATCCTTGGTGGGAGGGAGAGACACTGGACCGGGGGATCGATGGTTGCCAGCACAACAAACTCTTCTCAGCAGTTCAGTGCCTGACACCGGTGATTAACGTCATGTTACATGAGACGCAGAGAAAGCCAAGCACAGTGAAGCTGCAACCGGAAAGAGACAATCTAAGCCAGTGGTTCCCAAAGTGGGCGGTACTGCCCCCCAGGGGGCGGTGGGAACCCTTAGGGGGGCGGTGAGAAGCAAGGGTGGCGACAGGGGGGCGGTGAGAGGGGCCAGGGGGGGCGGTAGGTGGTTCGCCATGCTTTTGCATTTGAAGCTCCCTCGCGTTCCTCGCTCTTGTGTGCAGGGCAGCCCATTCTGAAAGAAAACGCGAGATGTTTTCTTTCAGAATGGGCTGCCCTGCACACAAGAGCTTGGAATGTGACTGAGTTACAAGTGCTAGGTATGATGCCCATCTCGCGGCCCGCCCAGCCTCTGCCCAGGCTCCACTCCGCTCCGCCCTGCCCCACATGACTGGTCACCCCAAACTGCGTCCTACCTAGCACTTGAAGCTCCCTCGCGTTCCTTGTTCTTGTGTGCAGGGCAGCCCATTCTGAAAGAAAACGCGAGATGTTTTCTTTCAGAATGGGCTGCCCTGCACCCAAGAGCGTGGAATGTGACAGAGTTACAAGTGCTAGGTACTGAGCGCGGCACAGCGACGAGGGAAGCCGACTGCTCCTGAAGCTGCTTGGGCGAGTGCTCGCAGACCCGCAGGAAGGCCCTGCTGTGGAACCTGCGCGTGCGCGGACTTTTCCGCCCGGCGTCCCTGTTGCCTAGCAACACGGCACACGCAATTTGGCGGGCTCCCCTCTGGCATGGAGCAGCCGCGGATCTTGGCCCAGCTTTCCCCCCAACATCGACCCCACCAAGGCGCCTGTGGCCTTCGGCCGCCGAAGCCTCCCCAAGCTCAATGAAGAGCTGCAGCACCTCGAGCTGCTGACGCGGCTTGGTGCACAACCCGGAGAATGCTTACCAAGCCATTGGCCTGGGTGAGCGGCGGCAGCCTGGCCACGGCTGGTGGGAGGGAAGAGAAGGGAGGGAAGTAGGAAAGAAAAAGGAAAGAAAGAGAGAAGGAGGAAGGAAGGAAGGAAGAGAGAAAGAAAGAAAGAAAGAAAGAAAGAAAGAAAGAAAGAAGAAGAAAGAAGAAAGAAAGAAAGAAAGAAAGAAAGAAAGAAAGAAAGAAAGAAAGAAAGAAAGAAAGAAAGAAAGAAAGAAAGAAAGTAGAAAGGAAGGAAGACAGACAGAAAAAGAAAGGAGGGAGTGAAGAAGAAAAGAAAGAAAAAGAAAGAAAGATGGTAGAAAGGAAGGAGGACAGACAGAAAAAAAAGGAGGGAGGGAAGAAGGAAAGAAAAAGAAAAGAAAGAAAAAGAAAAGAAGAGGGAGGGAGGGAGGAAGGAAGACAGAAAGAAAGAGAAAGAAAGATGGTAGGTAGGAAGGAAGATAGACAGAAAAAGAAAGGGAGGGAAGAAGGAAAGAAAAAGGAAAGAAAGAAAAAGAAAGGAAGAAAGAAAGAAAGAAAGAGGGAGGGAGGGAGGAAGACAGACAGACAGAAAGAAAGATGGTAGGAAGGAAGGAAGACAGACAGAAAATGAAAGGAGGGAGGGAAGGGAAGGGAGGGAAGAAGGAAAGAAAAAGGAAAGAAAGGGAGGGAGGAAGAAAGAAAGAAAGATGGTAGGAAGGAAGGAAGACAGAAAGAAAGAAAAAGATGGTAGGTAGGAAGGAAGACAGACAGAAAGAAAGAAAAGAAAGAAAGAAAAAGAAAGATGGTAGGAAGAAAGATAGAAAGAAAAAGAAAGAAAGAAGGGGGAAGGTAGAGAAGAAAGAAAGAACGAAAGAAAGACTTATGACCACAATTGAGCCTAACATTTTGGTTGCTAAGCAAGAGCATTGTTAAGTGAGTTTCACCACATTTTACAAGTTGGCCATGCCCATCCGGTCACCTGACCACTAAGCCACGCCCACCTGAAGGGGTGGGGTGGGGGTGGTGAGGATGAGTTTGTAGCACCAAGGGGGCGGTGGACTGAAAAAGTTTGGGAACCACTGATCTAAGCCATGACCAGCTGAGAGGGGAGGGTTTCACAGCACCGGATGGTGGTTTGGGGGGAGGGAATGGTGAGGATTTGCATAAATAGCACTGAGAGGAAGATATCTCAGAGCTGACTCTGACCAGAATTGGTTCGGCATGGTCTGAGTTCTTATTTGTAGCGTGATTAAAGCTGAAGTCCATACTTTTGAAAGGGTCTTGAAGTCATTAACGCACGGGTTTGACTTAGCCAGTCCGAAACTAGTATATTCATGTTAATGTAGAGATTATGTTAAATGGGTTAACATATAGATAATGCAAACATCTAAATAAATAATGTTCCAAAATTGGTGTGGCCAGGTATTTTCCATTCCTACTCTGCATTCTGACATTCAGGTTTTTCTTTTGAGGATCAAATGAGGAAAGGCTCGTTTTTTTATACCATATTGCGATTCCAGAGGAAAGGCAGGATGTAAATGTAATGCAAATCCAAATTCAATCTGAATACTAGTCACACATTGGGAAAGGAAAGTAGACACGACAGTTTTTTTGCAATTTTGAGCAAAACATATGCTTCACTTTGATAAAGGTTTAGAGAGCAGCATTCCCAGCCTGTAACCTTCTAAATGTGCTGAATGTCAATTCCCAGTTTCTCCAATCATCATAGCTGACTGGGGGCATTCTGAGAATTGAAGTCAATTCAACTGGAAGGATCCAAGCAGAAAGTTGGTTTATAATTCAGTTTTCAGTCACCACGGTGAATCAGATCTCTTGTTCTTGTATATCCTCTTTATTTCTCTGGGTGCATGAGAAAATAAGACTAATAAGCTTGCAAGGAATCAGAAAAAGGTGACCGCATTAATTTGGGTTCTTTGGGCACTAAATTCAGTTTTCCCTCCTAAGAGTGTCTGCACGTGGAAATACACACCTTGCAAAATACCTGCCTTTCCAACATGTACTTTCTCTGCAGGCCTGCAGCTCTGAACAAAATCCTGATCGAATGGCTGGAAGATGTTCACAAAAATGCTTCGTTGCAAACAACCGCCAAGCTTTGAAGAGGACTTCAGCCCACAAATTGGCTAAGCCGTTAGCCTATTCATTTACGGAAGGAGCAAATAATTCATAAGATAATTGGTTATGGAGCTCTCGCGGAGTTTTGGGAATTAAAATATGTATTTTTGGTTGATCTTTGAAAAATTCAGTGCATTGGAAAGAATTGGTTATGATCCACATAAAATGGAGTTTTTAAAAAATAGCCTAAACAGAATGCTGAAAAAATAACCATGCTGAGGTTATGCTATCCTTTGATCGTTATACTTTTGAGTCAAAAGAGAGAGAGAAAAATATATAAGAAAATTCATAATGGCCCAGCTGTGTTCACACATCGTTTGGACCATGGTTTATTTAAGCAGAGATTACTGAATGGATCCCAATTGGATGGGCTCATGTAGCATACTGTGTCCAAATCAAATAGTACTGCCCTTTAGTACAAGGTAAGAGCCGTGGTGGCACAGCGGTTAGAATGCAGTATTGCAGATTAACTCTGCTCACTACCAGGAGTTCGATTCTCACCGGCTTAAGGTTGACTCAGCCTTCCATCCTTCTGAGGTGGGTAAAATGAGGACCCAGATTGCTGGGGGCAATATGCTGAACTCTGTAAACCGCTTAGAGAGGGCTGTAAAGCACTATGAAGTGGTATATAAGTCTAAGTTCTATTGCTATTGCTGATTTGTGATCCAGTTATAGTTTCCCTAACATATTGGAATCAAGTTTCAATCCTAATTAGTGAGAAGCTAAAAATCACAGCTTCTCAGTTCAGATGGATCTAAAAGTGATTTAACAAACTCAGGATGCATCATCTGAAGCAGGCACAAGGCAGGACAAAAACATTTGATTAATGCTGTGATTGGGAATGGGGTTGCTTTCCAGATGTTGGTATCAGTTTTATTATGATAGACTTTTTGGGCTGTGGCAGATGGGAGTTGTGCTCAGAAACTTCTGGAGAGTCATAACCCTGTACTGGACTTTCTAACTGTGGTATTCAGTTTAACTTCATGATTATGAACTTTCAAGTGTATTTTCAGCTTTTGCAACAGTTTGTGTTCGTTTCTGAAAAGATACTATTGATTGGAGTTTTTCAGATTGTGTTCCACTGGAACCCTAGGATTCCACAAGAAATTGATGGAGTTTGGCAAGAGAATAAGGAGAAAAATTCATTCAAAAATGGCTAAATTTTTACCACTGGAATTCCTGGGATTATTTTTTGCCTTTAACTCAGAGGTGGTATTCAGCCGGTTCTCTCCGGATTGTGTGAACTGGTAGCAACGACTGCGGGAGGCTCCACCCACCTGCCCCGACATAATGCGCACGCTCACATTTGTGAACCGGTAGGGAATGTAAGTGAATCCCACCTCTGCTTTAACTAACAAATTTTGGCTGAAAAACATTGAACATGCCATATGTCTACTATTCACTCAAGCAACTGTATTTTTTCCTGGGATCACAAAGAGCTGCAAACTCATTTGCACTTCTGCATGTTCCAACCCCCCTTTTGTGAATTAAACCTGAAGCACTACATGTATGTGTTGTGTGTAGCCATGTTGAGCAAGCACTTAGAGAACACGAAACCCTTCTGAATTTCTTGTACAAAGTAGAAAGACATGAAACATAAACAGAAATATTTCTTTGCATACTTTGCAAAAAAAAGTATGGATGCTGTTTCTTTCAGCTCAGGTTGGTCTGTATTTTTCAGCAGAGATTTTAAATAGGATTTGGTATTGATATCAGAATTTTTTCTGCATATTGGTCGGCTTTATTACTGCTGAGAAAATAATTGAGTTTCTGAAGAAGCACAGCTTCCGTTTCTTTTTCTTAAAGTAAAGCAGACTTTAAGGCACTATTTCTCAACCTCAGCAATTTTAAGAAGGGTGGAATTCTGGCAATTGAAGTCCACCCATCCTTAAATGAACAATGAGAATGGTTGGAGACTCTCTTCAGTCTCTTATTGGTTTGGATGATGCTTAAGCTAATAGCTTCCACCCAGGGTTTGAGGAAATATTGAGGAATGTGTCCTTTATAGTCATTTCACAAAGATCTCTGCAATAGGTTGTGATTTATGGATGATTACAGCAGTATTTCTTAACCTTGGCAACTTTAAAGTGGGTGGACTTCAACTCCCAGATTTCATATTGTTTGCGGAATTCTGGAAATTGAAGCCCACCTATCTTAAAGTTCCCGAGGTTGAGAAACACTGATTTAAGTCAATCACAAGCTGGCTTGGAATTCTGGGACAAAAATCATGGAATAGATTTGAGATCTTCTTTTTTGCATACCAATTTGTGCCTTGCTACAGAATAAAGTCCCTTGTCTTCACTGAGTGTTACTCTAAGGCAGGGCTGTCAAACACATGGCCCACGGGCCGGATGCGTCACGTGCTGGCCACGCCCACGCCCAGTTTAGCGAAGGGGAAAAAATCCCGATAGCCGTGACAACGCGAGTTTGACACCCCTGCTCTAAGACGACACCAGAAAATGCCTGGTCAGCACTTGAGTGGTTCATTCTTGGGTATGCGGTTATGTGCTATTGCTTGTAGAATATCAATCAATAGAATAAAGTTTTGGAAACAGTATTCTTGTGTTCTTGAATAAAGTTTGCTTCAGAGAGAAAGGGATCTACAACACATTCATTCCTAGAGGCAGTTCCAGGGATTTACTGGTGACTTAAGAACATAATATTTGACTATCTTGGTTTGCTTCAGTGTCTAGTTTCTTATATCCTATGGTGCAAAACCATAGTGACAGTTCTTTGCGTTTGACTTAACTTATGCCTGTCAAACTATATGGGATCAAAATCAAAGCTTTTGAATTAAGTATTCCTTTTGCAATCAGAGTTCTTTTCCCTTGTCTGTAGCAATCTGTTGTCTTTCTGTTAGAGTACTTATTATGCAAGATGCTTAAATCATAAAGTGAGCAATGGAGCAAGAAGATACCAGAGTTGACACTAAATTATATTTTATTTCAGCAAAGGGTCACAACTAACACAGTGTCAAAAGATACAGGGTAAAAATTTACCAGATACACATACAGAACATAATACAAAATTTAAACATTGTGCTGGAGTTTATATGTTGGCAGTTGTATGTTCTGGCCCTTATCCAGCTATCAGTTCAAACAAGTGAAGGGCACACAGGTTAAAAGCCCATTTTACAGTAGGTATTGTATATGGTGGATAGTCTTTTCATATATCATCTTGGTTGTCTTGCTCCTCATGCTGAAGGCTACTCAGAGAAATGTTGATGGTGGAATAACAAAACAAAAACATTGGACATCTTTCATAATGCAGCAGGAGTTCAGCATTGTCACCCAATTTAACTTTAGTCACCTCTCAATTCCTCTATTATCAACTAAGGGACATACAGAGAGATGTTTACTGATGATTATTATAAATGTCAAGATGCATGCATGAAGTTCTTTAGAACATTGTAAGCAGAATTTTCTTGCACTGGCTACTTCGAACATTTGTTTTCAAGGCATAAAGACAAGACTAGGGGCGACATGATAGCAATATCTCACGGGCTGCCACAAAGAAGAGAGTGCCAAGCTATTCTCCAACGCACCTGAAAGCTGAACAAGAAGCAATGATGGAAATTAATCAAGGAGAGAAGCAACCTAGAACTAAGGAGAAATTTCCTGACCGTTAGAACAATTAATCAGTGGAACGACTTGCCTCCAGAAGTTGTGAATGCTCCAACACTGGAGGTTTTTAAGACAAGCTTGAACAATGTGTCTGAAATGTATAGGGTTTCCTGCCTGAGCAGGGGGTTGGACTAGAAGACCTCCCAGGTCCCTTCCAACTCTGTTAATATGTTAGGGTGTCATATGAATGCATTCATAACAAAAGAATTAAAAGGCAGATACGGCCACCCAGTTTTTCAGAGGTCAGTACAGATTTTCTCATACAAAATAACTCCTTTTCCATTCCTTGTAGATTTTTTTTCCCCTAGTAGCCTTTTCTACTTCAAAAAAGAAGTGGGCAGGAGCAAACAGATGCATCTCTGATAAACTAATATGGAAGAAGATGAATTAAATCTTTAAATCAGAATTCTTTTTTTAAATGAATTAATATTTGAGAAAATGGCTCCCATCTAAATGTTGGGAGAAGGCGAACCAAATCTTTACCTTTAAATTAAAATTCTATTCTTTTACTTTTAAAAGTGAATTGATGTGAGAAAAATGGTTCAGGAGTTAAATTTCCTCAAAACTATAAAGCAATAGAAAGTATTTCCCCAAAACTATAAAGCAATAGAAAGTATAAAAAAACCAAATAAGAAAACCAAATAAATAAATATTGTGTTTATGCATTCTAAATCATGCCTGACACACTCTTTTTGTTTTTTAAGATGGCATACAAATTGTGGCATTGTAAAGGGGAATTTATTCAGGATGCTATTGAGTATTTAATAGATCAGCTTATAAAATCCGTCTTCAGATATTAACTCAAATAGGATCAGACAAAAGCATACCTTGAAATGGCCAAATAAATAGTCATGGTTTCAATCCAGATCCACTCCTTGTGACAAACATCACCTATTTTGAACACCAAATGTGAAACAATGGGTTTGTTCAATGTATTCCCTTCCTCTTTAGTGCATATTTAATGCACGTACATCAATGTTTTAAGTTCAGTTACATTCCTTTTCATTTTGACTGATAAGATTTTTTTTATTATATTCACAGTATTAAGTAAAACATCAAAAAAACCCGACCCAAATTGAGCCCAAGCCTTGAGCTTTAATAAATGGATATACTCTCAATTATTCTATCTTAAGGTCACTGAACTGTCGGTACATCTACCGTATTTTTCGGAGTATAAGACGCACCTTAGTTTTTGGGGAGGAAAATAGGGGAAAACAATCTGCCTACCAGGTATTTAATCTGGCTAGTGTCCTTAGTCTGGTCAGCTTCAGCACATTATTTTATCACCTGGTTAGGACTTAAAAAAACCTTCTTCAGAGAGAGTAACAATAAGAGCTGGGAAGATTGTTAGCACCTGGTTAGGGCTAGAAAAAAACTTATTCGGAGCAAGTAGAGCAATGAAAAAAACCCTGCAAAGACTTAGTGCTGGAAAAACATTCTTCGGAGAGAGTAACAATGAAAGAGCCTGCAAGCCGGTAAGAGCTGGGAAGATAGCTAGCACCTGGTTAGGGCTAGAAAAAAACTTATTCAGAGCAAGTAGAGCAATGGAAAAAAAACTGCAAATACTTAGGGCTGGAAAAACATTCTTCGGAGAGAGTAACAATGAAAAAGCCTGCAAGGTAAGAGCTGGGAAGATCGTTAGCACCTAGTTAGGACTGGAAAAAAAGCTTTGAAAAAGCTACATTCAAAGTATAAGATGCACCCAAATTTTCAACCACTTTTAGGGAGGAAAAAGGTGCGTCTTATACTCAGAAAAATACGGTACTTGTAAAGTAATGAATTCTCTATTTCAGAGATGGATGATCTGTGACCCTCCAAGCATTGCTAAACTGCAACTTCCAGCAAGTCCAGGTACTCAGATCTATACTAAGAGATTCCCAGAACTGTATTTCAATAACAAGGTATTCATTTCTCTAGTGCAGCGGTTCTCAACCTGGGGGTCGCGACCCCTTTGGGGGTTGAATGACCCTTTCACAGGAGTTGGGAGACTTCACCCGGACGCCGCCATTTGGGTTCTTTTACCCTCTGCATACACAGAGGGTAAAAGAACCCAAATGGCGGCGGGGCGGGGGTCGCGGTGGGGTGGCGGGGTGGGTCGCGGTGGGCGTGGGGCGCAGCATTAGGAAGGTTGAGAACCACTGCTCTAGTGGTACAAACACTAACTTCCTCTGTTCCAATAAGAATTGAGAAAAGATCCACAAACATCTCTATCACATAGTGGAAAGCTTCTGATCTTACCTGAAAAATGGCTTCAGGTTCATATAGGAAGAGAAGAAAATGGGCTCAAGAATCTCCTTAGGCATGGGAGGGAGAGATTCCAGGAGTATGGGGGAAGAAGCTGAGTAATAGGAATGAGAAACCTGAAGTGATGAAAGAGGTTTCAAGTATTGCAAGATGTGGCCTCAGACCCACATTGCGAGTGTTTGAATCCCCATCGATCAGTGCTGGATATCTTTCATTGTACAAGTCTTGGCTTCTACTTACTTTAACCTTACTAGACAGCTAGGGCTTAGTAACACTGGTGCTTGGAATTCCCTCTAAATCTGATAAATGACCATTGACTCCGAGACTATAATTTCAAGCACTGTATGGTCTGTTGGTAGGCAAGTGCCTCTGTGTATGATTAAAACATTTTTTAAAAATCCATAAATGTGTTTTTTTGCAGTGAATTGGTTATAAAAGTGCTTCTTGTGATGTATCTGGAAAGCTATACTCTGCGTAGTATTTAAGCCAGCCAGAGAATAATAAATCGTGAATGAATTCTGGGGGAAATGAAACCATTGGGCGACAAATGAAAGATTTGGATATGGATTTCATCTCTCCCTTAAGAAAAAGTTCAGGATAAAAAATGCCTGCATATTTGGATTAGAAGAAATATTCAAATCAATGTCCAGAATCAGTACGACTTAATCCTTTCCCCATTTTTATATATTGGACATTCCAGTTCTTTGCAGAAGTCTCGTTTGCTGAATCCTCCTAGGCAAGGAAGAGGATTGGGCAGCCATGCGAGAGTGTCCTGCTCTGTCCAGCTAATCAAATCAGCTCTGTGAGCCTTTCTTTGAAAGCTTCCTACATTAGCCTCCTATAGCATAAAAGAAAGGGCTAGTGACAACAGAAGGGTCATACCTGAAGATATTCTTGTGAGCTGGACCAAAAAACCTGGCAAGCAAAGGCATTTACAGCTGCGGTTAAATGTGAAAATGGCAGCCACATCTGCACTACTGAACCCTGCCTCTACTTGCTGGAATTCAATCACGTTGGCACAGCCATCATCTTGACTTATTTAACTTTCCTGACAGTTAGAACAATTAATCAGTGGAAGAGCTTGCCTCCAGAAGTTGTGAATGCTCCAACACTGGAAGTTTTTAAGAAGATGTTAGATAACCATTTGTCTGAAGTAGTGTAGGGTTTCCTGCCTAAGCAGGGGGTTGGACTTGAAGACCTCCAAAGTTCCTTCGAACTCTGTTGTTGTTGTTGTTGTTGTTGTTGTTGTTGTTGTTGTTATTATTATTATTATTATTATTATTATTATTATTATTATTATTATTATTTCAATAAAGGAGAATATTTGTAGTTCAAGGTTGAAATAAGGAGTCCCTGGTGCTCTCTGAGCTTGCTTGTTTTCTTGCAGACATTTCATTACCCTAACTAGGTAACAACATCAGTGCTAGTAAGGAGTGCTGTTTGCTGTCAGTTTATATTCTGGGGACTTGCCTGTCTGTGTGGGTGGGGGCGATCGTAGAGATTCTTTAGTTGGGCTGTTTATTGATGGCTCTTTGGCAGTTCCTTGACTGAGGCATTGTTGACTTGATTGTTAATCTGCAACGAAACATCTACAAGAAAACAAGCAAGCTCATAGAACACAAAGGACCCCTCGTTTTTTTTTAACTTCTCTGCATGGATGTTCCTGCTAGCAGACAATTGATAATTTTTCCTTATTCTGATTTAGGTACCCAAAACTGTGTTACTTTGCTTACACTTTTCAACACAGAGATCTTATAAGGAACATTCATGGTTGTATGTTCCCAGTGTAAAGCTGCCTAAGAGTGGAAAACTATCTTTGCAGAAAGGGTAACCATATGTGCAAGGCATAGGCACTTATACTGTAACAATTTAAATATGTGCTGTCTTCCCTGGTACCATTTTCTTAAGTGGCACAGTAAGCTCTTGTATGTTATTGTCAGGGTTCCCATTAGCATCGAAAACTAAATCAGAGTCCGAGGCGAAGTACTCCTCAAAGTTCCAATTTATTAGCAGAGCCATATTGGCACATCTGGGAGAAACCCGAATCTGAAGTCCCAGGGGTTTCTCTGCCCAGTTGAAAGTTCAAGCCCTTGTCCCCACACCCCCAAGTCCATCATGTTGACCAATCTTCATCTGACAACTTGGCAGAAACTCCCATCTCCTTCCGTGCAGGTGCAGGAGTGCAAAGACAAAGGATGACCTTGGCAATCTAGAAGGAATTTGTTATGGCTACATGCAGACATCCCTCATGCAATTACCCCTCCCAAATTCCCACAGCAAAGAATACATTTTAAAATAG
This sequence comes from Diadophis punctatus similis, assembly GCA_023053685.1. Taxonomy (NCBI): domain Eukaryota; kingdom Metazoa; phylum Chordata; class Lepidosauria; order Squamata; family Dipsadidae; genus Diadophis; species Diadophis punctatus. The sequence goes on from JALIGW010000001.1 coordinate 28,425,691, forward strand.
CATAAAGTATAGCAGGCCAAAGACCCCAAGTAAAATGGCTTGGCCTGACAGTTATTTTCATATTTACAAGGTCAATTCATACAACTTCAGTCCCATTTTACATTGTTAGGGAAGCTGCTGGACCACTTCCATCTCTGCTTCCATTGCATTTCTGTTCACCTTGGATATTGCTGGCCCACTGAGTGTTCAAGCAGCAGCTTTAACATGATCATGTTCATGTACAACAAGACAGCAAAGAAGGATGGCATGCGCCCTCAACCTGCAGCGAATAATTGGAGCTTTCAGATGAGAATGTGGAAGCACCTGTTTTGACTGGCTGGCAGCCAGGATCCCATAAAAGCTAAGCTTAACACCAAGGCAGCATATTGGAAACTTGGAAACAGCCTTGGTTTTGCTTTTCAATCACATTTGAAGCCCCTGCCCTTGTGTATGTTCCATCTATTTTACAAGAAAAGAGCATTCAGCAAAGAGGATTGCAAGAAAAGAATAACTGCTGTCAGGTTTGGCACAGCAAGGGAAGAGCTGAGGTGGCGCAGTGGTTAAATGCAGCACTGCAGGCTACTGCTAGTTCAGCAGTTCAGCTGTTCAAATCCCACCGGCTCAAGGTTGACTCAGCCTTCCATCCTTCTGAGGTTGGTAAAATGAGGACCCAGATTGTTGGGGGCAATATGCTGAACTCTGTAAACCGCTTAGAGAGGGCTGTAAAGCACTATGAAGCGGTATATAAGTCTAAGTGCTATTGCTATATTAGGTTCCCTCTGGAGTTTCTGGAAAGAAAGGAAGCATCCAGTGAAAAGCTGAGTCATTAAATTTACAAATATATATTTAAAAGAAAAAAAAAAGCTGAGACCTTGGTCGGTGCATGTGCTTGGTTTTTAAAGAAAAATTCATTAATTCCAACAACCGTCTTTAAACTTTGGCGTTGAAATCACAAATATTAATTGAAATCCCCATAAGTTCCATAAGCTTTTCTGTTTTTCTTTCTTTTTTAGTTTGTAGTATAAAATACAAAAATAGGAATAGAAAAAGGAAGGGAAGGGAAGGGAAATGTGCAGAAAAGAAGGGGGAGGGAAGGCGTTGACTTCCAACTACCTTTATTGCAGTAAAATAAGATAGTAACATCAAGCCTCAATTTTTTACTTCTACATAATCCTTCTAAGATGGGACTAGAGACTCTCTCAATGCCAGAGTGAGTAAAGGTGCTGAGACCCTGATCCTGGGCTCTTCTGCATGCAACATAGGCTCTGTACCATTCAGGGATGGCTCTTTTTCTCTTCTCCAAGAACAAAATTATGGGTTTCAAATACTAAATGCAATGTTGAACTGAGAAAGGAAGTGAAGAAGCTCCAAGTAAAGGCTGGAGATTTCAGGGATGAACACAAAACAATCTTTCAATTTTATTAATGCGGCTGTTTTCCAGATACAAAAGGGAAGAAATTATTTTTAGCTGTGTCATTTCTGATCTTAAAGCATTATAAACAATTTTGGCACCATTAATTGATTAGTACCCTTTCCCTCTTCGTTACTCAAAACTATACTTTTTTTTCAACAAGGGAAAATGAGAGAAACTTTGTCCTTTTACAAGTATTCCTGAAAACTGCATGGCTCATTCTTGCCAAATGAACTTTATGTGTTTATAGCTGCCTTTATGTGTCATTTCTTGGTATCAGGCATCGTTTGATGCCCTTTGAGCTATCTATTTTCCTACATTATCTTGAAGGTCAGCAAGACTCAATTCAGGATCCTTGATCTCTTTGCTTCCCACCAAACTGCCTGATTAAATATGCTGTGATTGCTAGAAACAGCTGGCAACATTCAACCGGCAGTTAATTCTGCCAGCATGGAGGTGGAAATCAAGTGACAGCTTATAACATAATGAAAGATTGATAGTGGCGCTGAACCTTACTTGCAGAAATAAACAGTTTCATTTGCCCATTTAGTCATTCTCCCATTTAGTTTATAGTTTAAAGGAGAACAAAACACCCAAAGCTATAAACCAAGCAGGAATGTTTGCTTGCTATGAACTTTGCTAACCAGCAAGAGCCATGCATAAAACACTCAATTCCCAAACACCCCAGTGCTATAACCCAGTGCCTGTCATTTTCATTTGCTCTAAAACCCAATTATTAACATCTGTTGTGTTAATAAGTAAACTAACAGAACAGGCATGCATAACTTTGCTTGTAAATAATGGGACATTCCCTATTCTTGTTTAGAATTGTGATTTTAATCATACTCCCAAGGTAGGTTCAGATTTCAGTGGATTATGATAACATGAGGAGGAGGAGGAGGAGGAGGAGAAAGAGGAGGAAGAAGAGGAAGACAGCAGACTGTAGCCTCCTTGAATCATGTATAAGAAATGGGCAGCCATATAAATGTACTAAATACATAACACTGATCACAGATGGAACCCATAGAATTTTCTGAAACTTCTGCTATGACATTTTTTTAGATGTCTATTGAAGACCTATCTCTTTATCCATGCTGGCTGGGGAATTCTGGTAGTTGAAGTCCACATATCTTTAAAGTTGCCAAGGTTGAAAAAGACTGCTATACAGGAATGATGAATGGCAGTCCAGCTTCTGCTTGTACACATCCAATGAACCTGTCACCCATCTGAATAAATGGGTCTTTTATCGAACTTTTCTTACTATTAAGACTTTGTTCCCAATATTCAATCAGATTCTACCTTCCTGTAACTTAAATTCATTATTCTGTGTCTGGCTTTCTGAGAAATAGAGGGCAGGACTTGATCTCCTTCTGAGCCACATCTTTTCAGCTATTTGAAGAGTAAGATGATATCGTTCCTTCTGCTCAGTTTTCTCAATAATCATAATCACTCTTCTCAAAACATTTTAACTGGTTCCTTATCATCCTTATTGCTATTCTCTGGATATATTTCAGCTTCCTCAATTTTCATAAATGCAGGATGCTCCGAATTAGCACTCCACTTGAGATGGAGACTGTCAGTACAGAAACAATGGGACTATTATTTCCTGGGATTGGAAGAGTGGCATAAGGCAGCCTAAAATTATGTTTGCCTTTCTTTTTTTGCATTGTACATTCACCATGTATAATCCCAAGACAGAGGTGGTATTTAGCTGGTTCTGACCAATTCTGGAGAACCGGAAGTGGAAATTTTGAGTAGTTCGGAGAACCGGTAAATACCACCTCTGACTGGCCCCACCCCCATCTATTCTCTGCCTCCCGAGTCCCAACTGATCGGGAGGAAATGGGGATTTTGCAGTAACCTTCCCCTGGAGTGGGGGGGGGGGAAATGGGGATTTTACAATATCCTTCCCCTGCTACGCCCACAAAGCCACGCCCATCAAGCCATGCCCACAGAACCGGTAATAAAAAATTTTTTGAATCCCATCACTGTGACCCAAGATCTTCTCCTAATTATTGTTAGCCAACCAGGTACTTTTCATTGAATACCTGCAGATTTCATTTCTAAATTGAATATACATTTTTACATTTTTGCATCTTGCTATTTCACCATAGGTAAAGCTTATTTACATTATTTTGGTTTTGTCAATCCCTCAATAAATAAAAGAAGCTAATGGTGCAGTGCATGGTGTTTATTAGGCTGGACTAAAATTGGGCTGGGTAGGTGCATGTTGCAAACATTTCCAACCTCAGTGAAACAAGGCCCTCTGGGGTTTATCAATATGTTTACAACATGATGGATTTCAAGGGAATTCATACGCTTCCCAATACAAGCAGGATAAATTCCTTATTTAGAAGTGCCTAATATTGATGGGTCTTCCTTTTGAGTAGAAATGTACTGTACACTCTATAGTTGGTCTTCTCCAGTGCTTTAGTATCAGTGGAATATAAAATGGCCCAAATTCTGTGCACTGTTCTAAACCCCCAAAATAACAGCTTGGAGAAGAGTAGCAGCGAATAGGTTCACCAATCTAACTTTTACGAACAAAAGAATGGAATAAAGTTTTCTCCCAGTCATTAAATGTTGCATGATTTCAGTGAGTTTGGAGAAAGATTTAGCAAGTTTTATATCGATATATGATTTATAGATTATAGAAGTTGGATTGTGACTTGGAGACTCATGAAATCTGCCTATTAGCCTACTATTATTTATCAACCGGGGTGTATGGGGTGCTCAGGGAGGGGTAGCACCTCTGGTGTAGGGGCATGTCGTGTCCTTTTACGGCAGCTCATTCTAGGACAGCTTTTAGGACAGCTTGTTCACCTTTGGTCCCCACCTGTCACTCAGCTCTCACCTGTGGCTCCTAGCAGCTGTAGCATGCGCAGCGGCCACACCCCGGGCAACAGCTTCGACAGGCTGGCCAAACCAGGTTGAGAGTAGCCGTTGGGTCATCGACCTTTGGTGAGATAGGGACTTGTCTATCCCGAGCATGTGAAGACAGATTCCAGCAGACTGAGCGGATGAAATCTACTAGAATAGGACAACGGTCACGAAGGTGGTCTCTGCAAGCAATGTGGTACGCTAAGAGCACGGCAAGACACGAAAGACGCCCTGGTCAACCACTGCGCCCAGCCACTCTCCAACTGTCTCGACTCTTCTCCTGCTATTTGGAGCAAGATGGAATCTGGGAAGAGAGAGTGAGGCTGACTATGCGCACCTCTCCCTCACTTTAATCCAATTCACGCGCAAGTCTTGACATAGGAGCCGAGGTGGCGGAGTGGTTAAATGCAGCACTGCAGGCTACTTCAGCTGTCAGCTGTCAGCTAGTTCAGCAGTTCAGCTGTTCAAATCTCACCGGCTCAAGGTTGACTCAGCCTTCCATCCTTCTGAGGTCGGTAAAATGAGGACCCAGATTGTTGGGGGCAATATGCTGAACTCTGTAAACCGCTTAGAGAGGGCTGTAAAGCACTATGAAGCGGTATATAAGTCTAAGTGCTATTGCTATAGATGTCAAGGTCCTCTTCGAACACGATGAACGAACATCATTTCTCAACCTATTCTCTTCCCAAAGTAACTCGGTAAAGTATTACCGAGTTACTTTGGGAAGAGAATGGAAAGAGGGAGACCTACTGTATAAATGCAAGCCTGAGCTTTGTGAAGAAGAATAGGATATAAATCCTACAAAAAAAAAAATCCCTACAGGCACTATTTTGCTAATCTTGCTTAAAGGCTCAGTGGTGTTCTATAAGCTTTCTTATTCGAGTATTGATGGCACTGAAGTAGTTTTTACTATTTGAGTAAGGTGTTATTCATGTTGTTTTATTTTATAGGCTGCTTTAGAAGAATATCGATCTTGAAAGTGATCTAAATATATTCTACACTATTTAAGAAGGCAAGATTGTTGCCAGATGTTACCAACTAAAGGGTCACAAGTAATAGAATGAGAAAAGTGAGTATTTTTTCCTGGAAGTATTTCAAAGTAGACACTTTTCCATGAACTCTAAAACTATAATCCCAGTGGCAATCATTTAAACTGATTCTCAATGGAATTGCTACTGAATTTCAATTTACTCGGATTAATCATTGGAGTCAAAGTTTTAGCTCCTAAAAAAAACCCCAGTCTGGAAATTTAATCATTGAAATGACCTTTTTAGACTCTTCATAAATTCAGCAAAGAAAAGCCAGTGAAGTGGTTAAATGATTGAACTTGGATCAGGAAAACTTAAGTCCCTATATATCCCTACGGCTAACTAGATTATTTTGGATTTTGATGATTTTCTCTTTCAGTCCAATTAACATCACAAGTCAGTATTTGTTGTGATAAAATGAGCCCAAGAACCCATGTTACTAAGGTCTCAAGAAAAAATGTGATCTAAATGCCAAAAATAGATTTAAAAATACTATGAAACAGATACGGTAGCTTAACCTATGGATACTCAGTAGATGTGTATCTGCTCACGTTGTTAAAAATAATAGGAAAAGCAAATAAATGCAGACAATTGAATTGAGTATATTCAATTAGGCTTAACTTCAGATGGGGTGCCCTTCCTTGGTATGAAAGCTGTTGCCTTGACTTGAATCAGAAGCAAAGGAGAAACTCTACAATGTATTACTTGTGTTCTGACCTAGGCTTCCTGATAAAATAATACAGCACAAACGGAGTCCCAAATACCTCTTTTTATTTTAACGGCTGTGAATTATGTTCATTCCCAGCCGTAATAAGTCCCAAACAATGATAACTAGTCTGGACAGAAGTCTTTTATCTCTCTTGACACACTGCCAAAGACCTAACTGGCATGGACCTTTGCAAGGTCAAACAGAAACACGGAGACAAAAATGCTGAGACACGAATTGAATCAAGTTGCTTCCTGCAAGGAGCACATCCGTTTGCTCCACTTTTATATCCTATGGGAGGAGCCAATCATCTCCAAGCCTTACTCCCGAGTAGTCCTTTTCCTCCATAACTATTCTTGCCTTTTGGCAGCTCTGTGCATGCGCGCATTGAGAACAGGCTCCCCCTGTTCCTCTGCCTCACTCATGTCAGCCTCTGAAGGCTCTGGAGTCAGCACAGACCTCCTAGATGGCCCAGGCTGGATCTCTGCCTATGGCACCCAGCCTTCTCCAGACTCCAGGCCTGGCCCATGTTCCTCCCCAGCCTCCTCACTGTCCGACTCTGCTGCCAGCTCCACACACAACAACTTGTAGGACTTCCTGACCTTGATCTGTACACAGCTTAACTGTTTTTATCTTCAACCTTTTATCTTGGTTCTTTATTTGTCTGCCCATGGAGATACAGGATGCAAGAGAAATGAAAGAAGTATTGTGTTGTCAGAGACAAGTTGCAAGTGAGAGGTGATTTCTGAGCAGGAAACGCGGCCTTGATGCGGTAACATTGTTCCAATGGAAATACCTTGAAACCATGGATTTCGCTGTTTTGACCAGCTCATAAATTCAGGGCCATGAACTTTCTGGGCGATGATGCCCTTTTGCACTCTCTTATCTGACCAATTGCAACAGTCCTTAATTGGCTCGGAAAGTTGCCAATGCCTTTTCTATTAGTCCAAATGCTCCGTTACTGCAGAAAAATAAGATTCCTGTTTTTGCAGTCACTTTTGTCCCCGCAATTTTCAGTAATAGGATCCAAATGGATGGATTTAATAAAACAGGGCTGCCTATGTTAAGAAAATCCAAATCACAGGAAACAAAGCCATAATCCAATTTTCTACCTGGTATAATATGGAACACATGCCTTTTTAGGTTTCATATCTCTCCCTCAAGAATGGCCATAGAGCAGAGGTCTTCAAACTTGGCAACTTTAAGACTTGTGGACTTCAACTCCCAGAATTCTCCAGCCAGCATAGCTGGCTGGAGAATTCTGGGAGTTGAAGTCCACAAGTCTTAAAGTTGCCAAGTTTGAAGACCTCTGCCATAGAGGATGACCCAGAAAAGTCCACAGATGCTTTGTGTTTAGCAGAATGCTTTTACACTTGGAAAAAGTTGGTGAGGTCTTTACAAAAGCTTTTCCCTAATTTACAATTTGTATCAGCAGTCAAATTCCCTGGCGACCCCAACATTCTCCTTTGATTGTACAAAAAATGTTTCTCGCTCCAGCCCAGGTTTTAAATGGTTTTGTGACGATCCTTCCAACACTGAGTCATCATGAGCTTTGTAGGGCTCTTCTTGCTGCTGCTTTTCTGGATTCATGTGGATTCATGTGACTTATTAAATTCACATTAACCAAGGTCTGGGTTTGCCAGACCAGAACCAAAACAGGACATTTCAGTCTGCAATGCAAAGAATGTATTCTGGCACTAAACTAAAAGTTACAGGTCAACAGGATTCAAGTTCATTTAGAGCATGGGTATCAAACTCGCCGTATCATGTTGCCATCACGTGACATTTCACAACGTTTTTCCCCTTCACGGAGCTGGGGTGGGCGTGGCCTGCGCGTGACGTATACAGCTCGCGGGCCACCAGTTTGACACCCCTGATTTAGGGGATCCAAGAATGGAGAACATTGATTGGATATTCAACTTGGAAGACTGATCAGGGATAGGTAAGAATAGTAAAATATACACATTTATCTTTGGAGAGTATGCAGTGCCCTGCATGCCTTCTCTAATATTTCCTGACAGTCCTTAGAACTAGAAACAAAAGACAAGGAAAGATTAAAAGTACAAGTATCAGGCACAGATCTATACAATTTGTCTATGGATGTATATTATTGAGGTCTCCTTCCTAGCAGAATGGATTCTCACAAGAAATCAGATAATCAAATACATATTTTGGAGGGGTGGAGAGAAAAATCTGTCTACCTCTTAGCAATCAATTCAGCTCCATTATGAAAAGGAGTAATCAAAGGTTCATAAATCTCCCAAGGCTAACAACAGTGGATCTCAACTACAGCTTTGAGCAGAGGCCTTAGAAGATGGGTTGTAGGAGTTCAGTAGTGTGAGCTGCTCAACCAAAGGGGAAATTTGTTGAGCATCCAACAAAATCCAAGGAAATCTCCATCCATCCAAGACCATCCATGGAAATCTCTTTTCTTCCTGTAGGGCCAACAAAGGCAAACACTACACTCTGATCTCTAGAAACCCAACCCTCCTTATGCTAGTTTTTGACCGAATAAAGATTTGGTTGATTGACTATAAATGTCCTCAATGTTTATTTGGGTTAGAGAAAGATTCTTTCTTTTCCCTTATGCCCCTCTAGTTTATGCTTATTGTATTTCAGCAAGAGTTAGATCTGAAATCTAGGCATTAAATGACCTGTGAATATTTAGTAGCAGGTTCTTCCTATGTATGCAAATTGGTCCATTTTGCATTGATTCAGTGTCATGCCTTTAATTAGCATATATATTCCAAGCCATAGCCGCATTCCCCTCATCAGATGTTCCTGTACACTCACCCTTCATCATTTATAGTTATAGCCCCACAGTCACAAATGTCCATACTTTATTGTGCAGATTTGCATTTGTATTTAGTATGTGCATTATATATTGTATGCCATTTGGCCATTCTTGTCTTATCCAGTAATAGTGTTTTCCCTGATGTCCCTCTTCAATGGATACCATGTTATCATGGAAACTGCTACTGTATTTTTTGGAGTATAAGACGCACCGAAGTATAAGACGCACCTTAGTTTTGGGGGAGGAAAACAAGGAAAAAAGGCCTCTGCCTCCAAGCAATTTGCCAAACAACAAACAGCAAACAGCACAGATGATATACACTGTTTGCTGTGTATTTCTGTGCATGTGTGCCTGACCCATAGAAATAGCAAAGAATTGGAGAAATGTACATTATGCCAGAAAGTTTTCTTAAAAGTAGTCACACTAACTCTTCCCAATTATTTAAATAGATCTACTCCAAAGTAACTAATCTCTAATACTAAACAGGACACTGTTACATTTCATACTATACTTGTACAGAGCTGTTAAAATTAATTAAAATTTCTGGAAGTGTACATTATTCTCTATTATTTAAAAGAAGATGCAATAGCACTGGGCCTCTTCAGAGCATGCATTTATTTTAAAAAGCTTCTTTATTTTGTTAAGTTGTCTAGATTTACAGGGGTCTCCAACCTTGGCAACTTTAAGACTTGTGGACTTCAACTCCCAGAATTCCACAGCCAGCAAAGCTACCAAAGCTGGCTGTTGAATTCTGGGAGTTGAAGTCCACAAGTCTTAAAGTTGCCAAGGTTGGAGACCCCTGGCTCTAGAACAATAATAAAGCAGTCTTTAAAAAATAAGTCTAATAATTTGAACATTCTACAGACATTTATAGTTATTCACTTACCCCCTTCCATCCAGTTCAGCAAAAAATAAAAATCTGCTGTGTTTCTCCCAGCTATTTGCCTCTTTGTAGTTACTTTCACTTTCATTTCCCCACGTGGCAAACCTAATCAGCTGTAGATCAGGAAACTGCTACTGACTTGCTTGGCTTTACAGGCTTTTCCCTCTTTCCTGCAAGCAGGTAAATTGCTGGAAGACAGAGACCAAAGGGTGGGGGTGGGGGTGGGGGGGCTGCATTATGTGTATAAGACGCACCCAAGTTTTCATCCTCTATTTGGGGGTAAAAAGGTGCGTCTTATACTCCAAAAAATACAGTAACTCAGAGGTCTTCAAACTTGGCAACTTTAAGACTTGTGGACTTCAACTCCCAGAATTCTCCAGCCAGCATTGCTGGCTGGAGAATTCTAGGAGTTGAAGTCCACAAGTCTTAAAGTTGCCAAGTTTGGGGACTCCTGTGCTAACTATTCAGAGTTAGGTTCAGAGGTGGGTTGCTCCCGGTTCGGACTGGTTCTATAGAACCGGTAATGGGAATTTCCCCCCACTCGCCGAACCGGGAGCAATCGCCGGCTGGCCATGTCCCCAAACTGGCTATCTCGGCGGCACCATAGGCGCTGCCATCTTGTTTTTTGCTTCTGTGCATGCACAGAAGATGGGTTTTCAGTACTGCGCATGCGCGCGTACGCAGCCATGTAGCCCTGTGGCACGCAATGCGCACACGGCCACGCGGTGCAGGAGGAAGCGAACCAGCGGCAAGGTAAGTTAGAACCCACCCCTGGTTAGGTTGATTGCAGGTGGCTAAAACATGAAGACTGAAGTTTCCTCAGTGGGAATTAATGAAAAGAGGATTCTGAAAACTGAGGCTGTCTCTCAGGCTCTTTTCAATGGGATCTCTAGCTATGATACTGCTATGATACTGCTCCAATTCAGAGGTTAGGTTGGGAGAGAGACAGCAAAAACATCTTTGCAATTAACAAAGTGAAAAGGGGGTCATTGTTCAGTTGGAGTTAGCAGGACATTAGCTTACAGAGCTATAAAGAAAGAGTGGCATTAATTGCAGTTTTGCCATCGCTAAGATTTAAGTAATTCACCTTTTCCTTAGAGGTATAGGTGTCTGTACTGTTCTCTATCCTCTTGTACATAAAGCAGATATTGATGTACACCATGCACATGACACAAACTGATCTTATTTGCATGAAGCCATAACTCAAAATGAGATCCATTTGGTTTTAGTCTAATGTGCTATGTGGATTTACAAACCTTGATTTATGGTTTAGCAGAGGCTGTAGGTAGCTTGTTTGCCCAAGGGCAGGAGGGAAATATAGGTATAACTCATCTTCAGGCTCTGTGACAAGCCAGGTAATAAATAACACACACACACACACACATACACCATACCATGAACTGATAAGCTTTTCTGTAACAACTAGGAGAGCAGAGTGCAAAAACAAGTGGAGCCTGCAGCCATGTGGAACAGACACTAAGAAGAATCATTTTCTCTCTCTTCCCCATCTCTCCAAATAGTCCAGTTAGATCAGTGTTTCCCAACCTTGGCAACTTGAAGATGTCTGGACTTCAACTCCCAGAATTCCCCAGCCAGCAACTCCCAATTCTGGGAGTTGAAGTCCAGACATCTTCAAGTTGCCAAGGTTGGGAAACACTGAGTTAGATGATGACTGTTGAAAATTCCCAGCATTTCCCCATTATTTTCAGATAGGAATATATGAAACCTAAAGTAGGGATAATATTGTAAAAAAAGACAACCTTTCAAAAACTCACTTCCAAATGCAGAGGGGGGAGGGAGAAAAAAACCTTTTAGTGGGGTCTTGGAGAGCTCATGTATTCCCACCCACCCACCCTTGATGCTCTGCCTGGTTTCTTAACTCTAATTTTTTACAGTTTCTAAATATATTTTGCTATTAAAGGTTTTTCTGCACGTGTAATGTTTTCTTTCCATGTCCCTAGGTTCACAGCATAATAAAATATCTATTTCTAAAATTCTAAAATCTTCCTTTTGTGGGAAGAAATTTGGGGATGGATTTAAGGTTTTGGGGAGTCTCTTTTGTCCCTTAAAAGCTATCAACAGTGGGAACAATAGATCAGCTGGGGGAAAGATGTTAAGTATGTCCGGCCCATTCAGGATAAGTTCTGAGGGCTGCAAATAGGGTTGATGAGGATGCATGTCCCTAGAAAATGTGAGTTGCCCACCCTTGATCTGGGAAGCTAAATCATCCTGTAATCTCACAGTGAGCACACTGAACAGCTACTGTATTTTTTGGAGTATAAGACGCACCTTAGTTTGGGGGGAGGAAAATAAGGGGGGGGGGAAATCTACCTACCAGGTATTCATCTGGCTAGCGTCCTTAGTCTGCTCAGCTTCAGCACATTATTTTATCTTCTGGTTAGGGCTGAAAAGCACAGCTTTTTCAGTGGGAGTAGGAATGAAAACAAGCCTGCAAAGAGGGCAGGAAAAACGGCTTCGGAGGGAGTAGGAATAAAAATAAATGCAGCAAGCCAGGAAGATTGTTAGCACTGTGTTAGGGCTGAAAAGCACCACTTTTTCAGAGAGAGTAGGAATGAAAACAAGCCTGCAAAGACTTAGGGCTGGAAAAAACCTTCTTCGGGGGGGATAGGAAGCCGGGAAGATCGTTAGCACCTCGTTAGGGCCGGAAAAAAAGCTTCGAAAAAGCTACATTCGGAGTATAAGACGCACCCAAATTTTCAGCCTCTTTAAGGGGTGAAAAAGGTGTGTCTTATACTCCGAAAAATACGGTATATGGACAGTCTTAATCTTCTGCTGATGTTCCTCATGGCTGACTTTGAGAGGCAGAACACTCAATATTGACATAAATATAGAGCCATAGAAAGCTTTTCTTCCAGAACTACTATTAACGCCAACATCAAATTCTCTAATTAGATCTCTTTGGATGACTTCAAGCAGAACACAGATAGATATTTGTCAAGGATGCTTTGATTTGGATTCTACATGAACAGAAGGTTGGGCTCAATGGCCTGAATCAGTATTTCTTAGATTCCGCAAAACTAGTATTCTATAAAAAGCATGCAGATACTGTGTGTCCTAAGTGTTTGTAAATACCTTCACCTTGGAAGCTTAGTCAGCATTACACACAGACAGCTGTGGAAATCTCCTGCAAAGCAGTTCAACCCATTGCCCTGACTCTTGCCATGTTGCTTGTGTGGGAAGATTTCTCCACCATACGCCATGGTGGCACAGTGGTTAGAAAGCAGTATTGCAGGCTAACTGTGCCCACTGCCAGGAGTTCGATCCTGACCGGTTCAAGGTTGGCTCAGTCTTCCATCCTTCCGAGCTCAGTAAAATGAGGACCCAGATTGTTGGGGGCAATAGGCTGACTCTATAAACCGTACAAAGAAGGCTGTAAAGCACTGTGACGCAGTATATAAGTCTAAGTGATATTGCTATAACCCTTCAAACTGAAGTGGGGAAAAGATTCAGTAATGTATCTAGCCATTTTTCTGCACAGGATATGTCTTCTGCATCTGCTCAAGGCTTTGCAAAGTGCCGGGTTGAAACCATGTTGTGGTTCCAGTGGGTTAAGAGAGTTGGCATTCCCTTTGGCCAGCAGATGGAAGTAGAGATGCAGGTAGAAAACAGAAAGTTGGCATCATATGCTTCTGCCATAACCTAATAGCCTTGTAGCTTTCTTCTTCTGAAAAAAGAATAGCCATAGGTTGCTCGTTCTTGAAATATTTAAGAAAGACTGGCCTAATTATCCCTTTCAACACAATGATTTTTGGGAATATTAATTCTCCTCAGTAAAAAAAAATGTTAAGTTGGCAATCTAGAAGTTCAAACGCTTGAAATGCCAGTAGATAAATAAGTACCATTCCGGTGGGAAGCTTACTGCGTTTCATATTTTCACGCTGGCTACATGATGTCACAAATGTCTCTCAAACAACGCAGGTTCTCTCTGCTGAGAATCGGAGATGAGCCCCACCCCCTTGAGTCATTCACGACTAGACAAGGGAAATCTTCAAACCTTTTTTTTTAATGTTAAGTATATGCATACTTTTCTATTCAAAAATGACTCTCATTAGCTTAAAGATGAACAGTCGACAACTACAGCGCAGGTGGCTAGATTCTGCGCAGCAGCACTGGGGATTCATCGGAAACATGTCTAATCCACCATAGTTATGTTATATAACAAATGTGGCAAACCCTTTGCACTGCTTATTCCTTTCCCTTTTAGTATTAAACGGACAACGGGCCACACAGTTTATGGATTGTAATTTTAGTATAGTTAGACCATATATAATTGACAGCCTGGATTTTATCATAGATTTCAGTTGTTATTTATTATTTTATACTTGAATTTTTAATTGTACATTTACTGAGTGTTTTTATTTGTTCTGGTCTCTGGTCTATGACTGTAATAAACTAAATGGAATTGAATTGAATTAACCATATTGTTTTCTGATTGCCTATTGCAGATTTTAGGCCTCTTGAGAAGAAGCTCTGTAAGGCACCACACATAGTGAGCTCTACAAAGGTAGAGGATGCCATGTCCAAATGTTTTATGCAATCTGAACTGTAATTTCATCAACCTTCAGTTTTCCAAAGCGTGCTCAATTTTGTTGATGAGTAGCAGACTCCCCATCCCACCAAGGGGATTCCATGTGTTCAGCTGTGCCCAAGGGCCTCTACAATTAATGAGACTCTGAACCAAGTAATAGCTAACTTGCGGATACGCCATTCTTATTAACCATTCTGTGATTAACAGGGTCATTATTCCAGTCGAACTTTAGCCTTTTGTCTGAGATTGAAAAAGAGGGACAAGAGGTGTTTTTTTTTAAATCTATTATTCAGCATCTGGATGTCAAAGGAACCACCAGGGAAAGCAGACTCAGTTGTTGCAAAAAAAAATCATTTCTGGTTTGTATCTTGTTTCCCTGTTGTATCAGCATAAGGATTGCATGTAATATTTCAAAGCAGTTCCTCCCATCTTGCTAATGGCTATAGTGCGGGTGTCAGCAACCCGTGGCTCCAGAGCCAAATGTGGGTCTTTGACCCCTCTCCTGCGGCTCCCTGCCGACCCAGTCATGCGACCTACTCTTCACCACGAGACACTGGCCCAACCCGGCCGTGGCTGATGCAACCTTGCTAACATGAGGGCTGACGGGGTGGGAATGGGATACAGGAGGAGGGTATGATGGAAAGGGGAACAGGCCCGCAGCTGAGGAGCGAGCACAAGATGAGGCGGCAGCTTCCCTAAAGACCACCTTCCTCCTCCTTCTCCTCACATGACCCCCGGCCAGTTGTTGCGGGGCTGGGAGGCTACATGAACGGGGATACCCTCCTCAAGTGAGCGGCCGGGCTCGGCCAAAGCACAGCAAAGGCGCGTAGAGCAGCCGGGTTGACTGGTTGACAGGCGAGCGTCTTTGGCTTTCTCCGAGCCTGATCCCTGGGGTGGGCGTGCAAGGTTTGGCGGGGCCAGCCCCCTTTTCCCACTGCCCTGAGCTTCTTTACTCCTCCAGCTAAGCGGTGCCGCCAGTGGCATTGATTGAAAAGCATCCTCAGGGCAGCGAAAGAAGAGAGAGAAAAGAGAGAGAGAGAGAGAGAGAGAGAGAGAGAGAGAGAGAGAGAGAGAGAGAGAGAGAGAGAGATGAGAAAATGATGGAGGGAAAGAATGAGAGAGGAAAAAGAGAAACAAATGAGAGAGAAGGGGAGAGGGAGAGAGAAATGAGAGCTGGAAGGAGAGAATGAGAGAGAAAGAAAGAGAAAGAAAAAGAGAGAAGAAAGAAAGAGAAAGAAAGAAAGAAAGAAAGAAAGAAAGAAAGAAAGAAAGAAAGAAAGAAAGAAAGAAAGAAAGAAAGAAAGAAAGAAAGAAAGAAAGAAAGAGAAAGAAAGAAAGAAAGAGAAAAGAGGGAGAGGGAGAGGGAAAAGAGAGAAAACAGGAGGGAAGGAGGGAGGGAGAGAGAGAGAGAGAAATGAGAAAATGATGGAGGGAGAGAATGAGAGCGAGGAAAAAGAGAGAAACAAATGAGAGAGAAGGGGAGAGGGGGAGAGAAATGAGAGCTGGAAGGAGAGAATGAGAGAGAAAGAAAGAAAGAAAAAGAAAGAAAGAAGAAAGAAAGAAAGAAAGAAAGAAAGAAAGAAAGAAAGAAAGAAAGAAAGAAAAAGGGAAAGAAAGAAAGAAAGAAAGAAAGAAAGAAAGAAAGAAAGAGAAAGAAAGAAAGAAAGAAAGAAAGAAAGAAAGAAAGAAAGAAAGAAAGAAAGAAAGAAAGAAAGAAAGAAAGAGAAAAGAAGGAGAGGGAGAGGAAGAGGAAGAGGGAGAGGAAAAAGAGAAAACAGGAGGGAAGGAGGGAGGGAGGGAGAGAGAGAGAGAGAGAGAGAGATTTCCCACAGAAAGCACTGGGAGCCACAAAACCTGGTTAGGCATGGCTGGGGGGGGGGGTGTCATGTGACTGGGTGGGAGTAACATTCAGTTGGCCATGCCCACCTAGGTTTTGTGGCTCCCGGTGTTTTCTTTTCTGTGGGAAACAGGTCCGAATGGCTCTTTGAGTATTTAAGGTTGCAGACCCCCGCTATAGTGCAAGAAGGAAGAGAAAGGAAAATATGAAGACAGGAAGATAAGTTTTCAAGTGCATTTTTGAACAAGCTCCCTCTACACATGGAACATCCTTATAAATCAATTTTAAAAAGGCGTATGGATTTATGAAATCTGACGATCTAAGAAATATGTTAAAGTGTGATGCTAAAGGAAAAGGCAAGATCTCACACTTGGGATTACTGTAGGCAATATGGTACTCTGAGGAATACTGGCCAGCCGTGATGCAAGAATGTAGGAGCAACTTTTGCATACTGAAATTATACATAGGACAGAGAGCTTGTTAGAGGATCGGGGAAGGTAAAATATTTTCGATTCTGGAATTTTAAGAGAGGCGATCAAAAGGCAAACAGTATTGGTGTAAGATTGGGTCTTAGTACTATGCATGATCAGATCTGGTTTTGCAATGTGGAAACTCCAGAATGACCCAAAGGACAGGTCTAATTTAACTTCTCCAGTTCACGCTTATTTCATATGTAAAGGGGGCTATGTAAGAGCATCACCCCAATGAAATCACCTGACTGACCAAACAGGGAAACAGGAGGTTAAGCAAGGCAGAACTTTTGCCTTATCTTTCAATGCTATTTTTCCTGTCCTTAATTTCTCAAGGTAAATTCTAATTCCATGGCTGCATGAGTTAACCAATGATCCAGTTACCATGACAAATAGAGTAAACTTTTCTTTTCGTTGCACCTTGCCCTAAGTGAATCACTTAATTTGCTCACTTTGCCAGCAAGAAATCAACCAAGGGAAATGTGAACACTTTGGCACATGACTCAAAAGAGAGATTTTTGTGGAGAAACTAGCATGCTGTTGAGCAACAAAACTTTAAGGATGTTTGAAAAGATGTTGATATGGTTAAGCATGTAGTAAGAAAAGATAATAATTGTGAGGGAGTTTTTGGTTCAGAAAGAGTCTGAGCCTACTGCAGGAATGATGAATCTATGTTTAGTGATAACCTAAAATGCAAACTCCAGTTAAAACAGCTGGCTGATCATCATCATAATAATTCAATACAATACAATGCATTCAATACATCCAAATGAAATATGCCCTGAACTTTCTCCATCAGCCATCTTAATTGTGGCTTTTTCTACTTAAGAGTTCAACATTTATATTATGCTTGTTAAACTATGCTGTTTAAGACCAGATTGAACAGGATGCTGAAAGAGAGTAAGGAACAGATCTTCAAATCTTGCTGCTTTTCTAACCAGGAATCAACAGATTATTGTTTTCTTCCCATATCTAAAATTTATCCTGACAACAAATAATTGTGTCTAGAAACTGTTCCTTAATGGCCTCTTTGTTTACCGGTTGTTGTCCACCATAGTTGGAAGACAAGATTTGGTTAGGAAATTCATAGCTGTTTTCGCATGCGGAGAGCAAGGTGGGATACAATGATCAGCAGAAAGGCCTCTACAAAGGACACAAATGTTCTAAGCAAGGAGTGTCAATCTCAAGGCCCGGGGACCGGATCCAGCTCGTGGGGTGCTTAGATCTGGCCCACAGGGCCACTCTGGAAACAGCAAAGGACTGGCCCGCGATGCCTCTGCCAGCCAAAACGGACCTTGCGAGGGCTGTGGGCAGCCCTCCCAAGCTCTGTGTTCACTGGCAGAGGGTTGCAGGAGGTCATCACAGCTGAAAACTGAGCTTGCAAGGGCCATGGATGGTCCACCCAAGCTCCGTTTTCGCTGGCAGGGGGTTGCAGGAAGCCGTTGTAGGCGAAAACGGAGCTCAGGAGACCGTTTTCGCTGGTAGAGTGCTCGAGCCACCACAGGAGCCCCCAACATGAGTGATGTTGAACTGGGCATGCCTACCCTGGGCACACCCACCCCAGCCCCCCAAGGTCAAACACAACCATGATGCAGCCCTCAATGAAAACGAGTTTGACACCCCTGTTCTAAGCTCTTATTGAATTCCATACAAAGAAAAAAGCAAGATGGTGTTTATTCATTTACTTTAATGGCAGTTGTATGGAATAGTTTATGCACACTCTAGCTAAGCTATAGAAGAAGACAGATTCTAGATTCTAGAAGGTATTGCCTGGGGAAAATACCAGAGTGAAGCCCACAAGATAAACATAAACTAAGGAAGGGAAGGGGCAGCTGTTCATGTGAAAATAAATAAATAAGTAATGACCATTTTTGGAAACAGCTTGTTCAGTTGATGGACTTTGGTTGGCTCTGATCAACAAAGCATGACTTGAATCCTCATTGGTAAATGTTTCTGCCTTTGTACACAATGATTTGAGATAGAGTCAAACTGATAATAATGAGGTGGGGGAGAGAGTCTTATGCTTTGGTACAGACTTGGTTCAAGAATAATCCAGGATTTTAAAAAAGCTTTTTCATTTGATTTGGGCAATCTCTGATTCATTGAGATGTTTTATATAGTATTTTTTATATCAAGCATTTTCATTTTAACCATTTTAAAAAATATTATTCATATAAAATATAAACGTATAATATAAGGAAGGACTTAACGAAAGTAAAAGAATTAGAAGCAAAACCCAGTGACAATGAGTAGGCATAATCCTAAAACTGCATGTAAATGTGTGTATATAATGTTCTTTGATTTTCTAGTATTTCTCCAAACACCTATTCCAAACATCTTTAATCATAAAATGTTCCTGTCTTTATTGTTGTTGTTAGTCGCGAAGTCGTGTCTGACCTATCGCGACCCTATGGACAAGGTTACTCCAGGCCTTCCTGTCCTCTACCATCCTCCGGAGTCCATTTAAGCTCACGCCGATTGCTTCAGTGACTCCATCCAGCCACCTCATTCTCTGCCGTCCCCTTCTTCTTTTGCCCTCAATCGTTCCCAGCATTAGGCTCTTCTCCAGTGAGTCCTTCCTTCTCATTAGGTGGCCAAAGTATTTGAGTTTCATCTTCAGGATCTGGCCTTCTAAAGAGCAGTCAGGGTTGATCTCCTCTGGGACTGACCATTTTGATCGCCTTGCAGTCCAAGGGACTCGCAGGAGTCTTCTCCAGCACTTTCTTTATTACTCAACCCAATTCTTTTTAAAGAATCTCTCAGGGCTATCTGTTAATTAAATAGGATAGCTGCTTAGCTTTCATCCCAAATCTAACTTTCTTAACCCCCAAACCAACATTGCAGTTGTTACTCATTAACCCCTTTTTTCCTGGAGAAAAGTCCTTATGACACAGAGGAGTATTCCATCATTTGGCTTCTCCCAACTCAGCAGTCTCGACTGAACTTCTGAGCCTCCTGTCTTTCTAGTTCTGCTGTTTGGTATACATCTAAAAAGTTCAGCTTTTAAATTCCCCACACCCCTTTCTTTTTTTAGGGCTCTTTAATAGAGGACTTTCCGTTCTGCAAATCTTCCCTCTGAGGTTCAACAGAAGCCAAGTATAATGGTAAGAATATTTGTTTTAATGGTGGGAGAAACTACACTTGGAATGATGAATGAGTTGGGTTGAGGAGCCCAAGGAAAGATAACCTCATCTGAAATTATCTTGATGGCACTGAACCGACAGGGGAGAAGTGATGATTTTATAGCATTTGAAAAATGAGGTTCTTGTGTTATCTATCTTACTTATTTTATTACCATTTCCAAAAGGAACCACCTCAGGGGCAGGTTCTGTAGAACACTACTTCACGGAGCACCATATTCTTCCGAGAAGCAATAAGGTTCTATTTATTCCTCACCTGCTTAAAACATTTCCAACATGGTTTGTTTGAAACCTTGGCCAGCCACCCACTCAGATACAACATGGGTCAGAATTCTTTTAATACTGGGGTACCAAGATCCCTCCCCTATGTAGAATATATATAGTTTGTGTGCCCCAAAGCAAAGCTAGTCCCTTGCATTTTGTCTTTCTAAGAATGCATCTGAAAATATGTGGCTTGTATGTAATCTTTTCTTTAGAAGTATCTCCACTAACCAGAAAGGGAAAGAACCCATAAGTAAATTACTTTAAGGGTTGTTTTTTTTCATGGGAAACAGAGGACAAATGTTTTAAAGAAATTAATAAACTGAGCACTAGAAAACTTGGTGGAAAGCAAAAACACAATTCACCTTCTCATAAACTGCTGTAAATAGTTAGCAAGTCTCCCATGGCAAATGTTTTCTTGCCATTAGAATTCCAATTCCCGTGGCACAAAAAAGCCTTGGAATTTAAATATTTGTGAATTATGTTTGCTATGGATACAACAGCTTGGAGGTTGGGAATGTGTCCTGATTTTTTTTCTCCAAGGGTTTCATGAAGATAAGGGTTCTCTTGACTCAAACTTGACTTCTACTGGGTACATGACATTTGTTCATGTCATTGTCTTGGCAATAATACAGAAATGATTTGACATCGCTTTCTTCCAATACGGTTTCTTTAACTTCCTAATCTGGCCTATAGGTTTAGATTTCCTGGTGGTCTCCTATTTAAGTACGGTATTAGGCCTACATACATAGAGCAAGCAGTTGTTGATCATGAGAGATTACAATTGGAACCTCCAACTTCCAAGAAAAATGCTGGAATATCAATGGATTTTCATTTCATCAGAGAAACACAATATCCTTTAAAAGAGCAGTTCAGATATTTGACCAAGAGTCATCAGTGTGCAGAAAGGCGCTGCTCCTAAGATCTTCGGAGTCAGACAAAACACTATCCAATTTTTTGTCACCTAAACTGATTATTAGAGGATTTTTCACCCCTGATGTTCTAGCTCTTGGTTTTCAAGTCCTTTTTTAAAGTTGAGAATGAACATTAGAGTAGCTATCAAGGGCCCATCCTCCAGAAAGTGAATGAGACCAAAAAAATAAAACCAGAGTAAGCAGGACCAAGACAACAATTACATTTGATTTAATTGAATTTAAATGCTAAATTAAAAAGAAGTTAATTCAATAAATGAATATGATTCCTCCTCTCAGTTTTAAAAGATTTTTTTCTCTTCTATCCTATTAAGAATATTAATTGGCATTCACTTTTGTAAAAAGTCAGTTGGCAGTGAGACATTCCAATATGCTGAGGATATCACAGTCCTGCAGCTTCAACTGGACCCCCTGCCAAAATAGTCTGGGACCGAAAATACATGTGGGGGTGGAGCCAAGATGCAGGACTGGCAGCACTGGCTGTAAAGAGCTCCTCCAAAAGCAAAATTAGGTTTTTCTTTTTATATATATACATAACTCATTTTATTTTATTTTTTTAACATATTTTTAACAAAACATTTTATATTTTTAACTCATTTTTAATACTGGATATTTTTAATCTATTTTTAATACTGGATACTTTTATTTAAATAAAACTTCTTGGAGACGATAACAACACAGACAAAGTTTTGGCAGCTGTGGACTAATAAGGCATGGGGAAAAGAAAGAAACACCATGGTACCTGCCCAGGATCTCTACCACCAGGGAAGAATGCAAAACAACCAAAAATTGAGGAGCATTTTGCTGCCAAGAGACTTGTAAGTAAAACTATCCCACCCTCCACTGCCAACAATCTTGAGAGGTTAGAACGGGTCCTGCAAAGAGATCAGACAAAACAGCAGATACTAAACTTTCTGGATGGGGGGGGAAGGGGAGCAAAACGACAGCCAGCTGTTTTCACAACCAACGAGTCCAGCTACAGCTGATATGGAGGCTGAGATAAAGACCAAACAAAAAAGGCAAACAACAAACTAATTCAGAATGTGGAGGGCTTACCGTGAGAGAACACAACAGAGTTTATGGCAAAGCAATGTCTTCTCACAGCGCAAACAGTTGTTTCAATATTCGAGCAACTAATAAGCATCCAACATGATGTAGAGACAATGAAAAAAGATATAGCTGTTTTTCTGCAAGCTCAACAACAGGCTACAGACACCCCCACTAAAGTCCTCACAGCAGACTTGGGTGAATCCCATATTCAGGATAAGGAAGAGGAAAGAGTTAAAGAGCCTGCTAAACAGTGGCAGCCCACTCAGAAAAACAGGCCTTCTCCAAACAAGGCAACAAGAGGAGGAGGTACTAACAGAGAAGATTCATTGGAAGATAGAAAAGTATCTCCCTTAAAATTACACCAAACCAGTGGTGGGTTCCTACCGGTGCGGTCTTGCCTGTTCGTCACCGCCGAGCCGAAGAAGCTGGCGGCGTTCGCGGCACGGGGCTTCCCCCGCCCGCTTTCCCAGGACGCCGGGACACCGCCATTTGCGTTCTTTTGCCCTCTGCGCAAGCAAAGTACGTAAATGGCGGCGTCCCGGCATCCCGGGAAAGTGGGCGGGGGAAGCCCTGCGCCTTGAACGCCGCCAGCTTCTTCGGCTCGGCGGCGACAAACAGGCAAGACCGCACCGGTAGGAACCCACCACTGCACCAAACACAATGCTCACTACAAACTCACTACAGGTTGCTCTCAGAATCCATTTGATCAGAATTAATTATGGACGCTGGAATACCAAGAGTGCTATATTAAATTCCCTAAGCCAGCTTCTTCACTGTCAGTGGGGGCAGATTGATCTCCATGCTGCGGAGTGGCTTCCAGAGGCCCCAAATTGGAAGAGGATACTTCTGTCTTTTAAACAGCCCACCATACCTATTCAAGATGCTATTCAAGATGAAGGCACATCTAGCCTCCTTTCAAATTTTTCCAATCAGAGTTTTCTGTGAGGAAAGGGTTAAACCCTTAATTGTCAACATGCGAGCTCCCAAGGTTGCTGACTCTTCCGCATTCTCAACCTTGGGAAGGAGAGAGGAAGAAAGTGGGAGTAAGCAGTAAACTCCCACGGGAGTTGGGCGGCATATAAAAGCGACCAAATAAATAAATAAATAAATAAATAAAGCCAGACTTGTTTGATGAAGATGTACTTAACAGCACAGAAACTGGTCTCATTAATGCTTTTGGTGCTCTTCCAAGGAAAGAACAAGATAACATATTATTCAAGCTGGAAAACTTAAAGAAATCCTTATTGACTATAATCGATACAGCTGAACCACTTATAGACCTGGTTTCCCCAATTTATTTAGCGTAGGGCTGGTCACACACAATATTAAAACATTTCATTTTTACAGATTAAAAACAGTTAAAGCAGTATGGAAAACCTAAAAAGGAAAACAGAAATAACATTTCAAAGCTTAATATCAAGTTTGGAGATCCAGTCTAGTCTCTGGTCTATGACAGTAATAAACTGAATTGAATTGAATTGAATAGTCTGGGAACAAGTTATTTGTTCATCATGGAGATGGTGCAAGCATATGAATTTGCCCAAGCTTTAAGATCAGCATCAGAGGCTAATTTGGTCCATCTTCAAGGTCAGTTAGATCAATGTTTCTCAACCTCAGCAGCTTTAAGATGTGTGGACTTTAACTCTCAGAATTCCCCAGCTAGCGTTCTTTCATAATGCAGGGGGCTACATTCAACTGTTTCAAAAGTCTTGTATTTTTTTTTAAGTAGACTGTCACAATACTTGATGTATTAGTTGGAAGAGTTATATTTTAGAATCTTGGAATTATTTTACTGTACCTCATTTTGTGCATGTAGTTTACCATTTTAAGTGGAGTTATCCAGTAAAGTAATCTACAAGCAAAGCTATCATACATGTTTTTTTTAAAAAAATCTTCCCAGAAGGGAACAGATAAAACTGGCAATTTTCATGAAAACTTCTACAATGTATTCTCAAATGGATGGGCTTCCGCTATGTGTTTTTGGGCACTAGGTACATGGTGAAGGTGGAGTCAGATTCCAGAACTGGGCTAGAACTTATGGTTCCTCTCCAGAAATGTATTTCCAGCCAACAACAGTTGATGAGATCAGAGAGGTAAGCAAGCAACATCCAACCAGGTGTTCTGTTGTTTTGATGTTCTCTATGACTGATTGGCCTCTACCTGTTCTCTATTTTCTTTACTTGTTCTCTACTATTCTCTATATCCCATTATTCTCTACATATAACAATACGTCCTATTGTTCTCTATCTCCATTGTGCCAGCTGCATCTTATGGGAATCCTTATATAGCCTAGAGAAAGTATTGGATTGCTTATTGGATTGCTTATAAGAGCCATGGTGGCACAGTATTGCACACTAACTCTGCATTCCACTGCCAGGAGTTCAATCCTGACCGTCTCAAGGTTGACTCAGCCTTCCAGCCATCCGAAGTCGGTAAAATGAGGACCCAGATTATTGGGGGCAATATGCTGACTCTGCAAACCATTTAGAGAGGGCTGTAAAGCACTATGAAGCAGTATATAAGTCTAAGTGCTATTGCTGTTGCTGTTGCTATTGCTATTGCTATTGCTATTGCTACTCTAAAAGTGCAAATGTGTGGTTAATATCTTTGCAGATCTTGGCTCTGGCCAGGCAGAAAAGCAAGAAAGTGAAAGTGGTTGGTGGTGGACACTCCCCATCAGACATTGCCTGCACAGAGGATTTCATGATCCAGATGGCAAGGATGAATAAGATCCTTGAGGTAAAAGGGCTATGGCACTGGGTCAGATTCATGGTCCATTTCGCTTGGCTTCAGAATTCCAAAGACTTCCTTTCTTTTATGAAAAAGGCAGCCAAACAACAAGACTAAAGACTGCTAGGAATGAGCTCCTAGATCAGTGATGGCGAACCTTTTTTGGTTCGCGTGCCAAAAGGGGGGGGGGAGTGTGGGGGGTCACGCATGTGCGTGCCCACACCCATAATTCCATGCCCCCCGCACATGCCCGCGTGACCCCCCTCCTCCCCCCCCCCCGTTCCCGGCACACCCGTTTTTCGCTCTCCCAAGGCTCCAGAGCCTTTCTAGGAGCCTGGGAAGGGCAAAAATGGCCTTCCCCACCCCCTCCGGAGGCTGGAAACAGCCTGTTTTCCCACTCCCAGTGGGCCCAGAAGGCACGAAAATCAGCTGGCTGGCACACACATGCGCTCCGGACCTCAGCTCACGTGCCCACCGATATAGCTCCGCGTGCCACTTGTGGCACCCGTGCCATAGGTTCACCATCACTGTCCTAGATGTTGGTAAAGGAGTGGAGAGTAGTTCCGGCTAGGTTCACATATCATGCCAATCCATAGTTTGCTTTAATTAAGGCTGATCATCAAAGATCCAGTAAGCTAAAATTCTCATATCATGTTAATCTATAAATCATGTTTGAAGTTCACAATGCTAATTCTGTATGATTAGTCGACGAGTTTTTGTGCTTTGACTTTGGCTCTGTATTTAAAACTCCTTGTGCCCACTTTGAAAATAATTCCAAAGAAACAAGCACATTTCCCCTTTACAACTTATTACAGCATGAATATATTTTTTAAAAAACACTTCTCTGCATGCTTGAAAAAGATGCTGCTGCTTTAGAATCAAATATTTAGCGCAATACTTGTGAGACGTCTGATGCATTTCTTCCGAATGATGCTTGGCCCGTGCACAGACATAATAAGTCCTGATCGAATGTTTCCTCCAGGACTGCTTCTTTGATTAACACAACAATATATTATCTCTCGCAGGTGGACAAAGAGAAGAAGCAAGTGACAGTAGAGGCAGGGATTTTACTCTCTCATCTGAACATGGAGCTGAGCAAACATGGCTTAGCTTTACCTATGTAAGTAAACCTTCACTAAGATTTAACAAATTAACAGAGTTGGAAGCAGGGGCGGGTTCCTAATTTTTTTACTACCACTCTGTGGCATGGCTTATTTTGTGGGTGTGGCTTGCCAGCCATGTGAGCGGGTGGGCATGGCTTGCCAGCCATATGAGCGGGTGGGCATGGCTTCTCGGACTGCTGAAGGGAGGGGAACTGAGATAGGTCCTGCCACCCATTCCCCCTCCCCTCAGCAGCTCGAGAAGCCTCAAACATGCGAAAATGCCTAGGATCATCACCGCGCGTTCGTGACTTTTCAGACTGCTGAAGGGAGGGGAATGGAGATAGCTCCTGCTGCCCGTTCTTTCAGCGTCTCACGCGCTCCCTCAGCCATTCTCCCCTGCTTCGATTCACTGTGGGGTAGGAAGGCAGCGCATGCGCAGTGCCGGAAGGTCGGCTTCTGGGCATGCGCAGAAGAAAATTTTAAAAAACATTTTTAAAAAAATTTTTTTAAATGGCGGTGCCCAGGCACCGGCAACCGACAGCACCAGTACTGTGACGTCACCAGCGGGCCGCTACTGGTGCTATAGAGTGGACCGCACCGGTAGGAACCCACCACTGGTTGGAAGAGACCTTGCAGGTCATTTGATCCAACCCCCTGCCCAAGCAGGAGGCCCTACATCTATCTCTACCTAGGATCGAACTCACAACCTCCTGATTGTGAGGCAAGAGCTCTACCTCTAGAGGCATATTGCTCGCTGAAACAAACACAACGTTAAAAAGTTATGGTATTTATGTAGTTACTAACCCAAGCACATCTACGTTATATTAAAGTAACCAAAATAACTTTACAATCCCCAAGGTATGCCACAACTTTTGAGCACCCCTAATGCTTGGAAATTGAAAGTTGAAAAATTTGACAGGCCCTATAAAAATGCTCAGATAGTTGTGATGCATGTAAGGACAAATATTATCCCTAGTCTATAAATGTGGCCAGATGTGTGATGGAATTCTGAGTGGTAAATTGAATCAAACCATTTTGGGAGTGGGGAGAGGACCTTTTTAGAATGTTCCATCTAGTAAAGGTCTCTAGGGCAGGGGTCTCTAACCTTGGCAATTTTAAGCCAACTGGCTGGGGAATTCTGGGAGTTGAAGTCCATCAGGCTTAAAGTTGCCAAGGTTGGAGACCCCTGCTCTAGGACCAGGTTTCAACTCACCTAAATTAGTCAAATACATTACAAACTTAAAATTTAAGGCACAAATTTGCTTCTAGGGCAGCGCAGAATGATTTTAGCACAGGAGTTCAGGTATAGTTGACTCCAAAGACCTTATAATTGCATACAGAGGGAATCCTTCACCCCATTGCCCTTTTTCGGAGCAGCAAATGAATTCTTTTAAAGCAAACTGGAAAATGAAATGGGCTTATGGGAGCATATGCAAATGCACTTGTGTGTGTTGACACCAAGATGGAAAGAACTATAATCACAGAAGGACCTTTTTTCACAGCCAAGGTTATCCAAGAGTAATTATCAATGCATGGGCATCCAGAACTCTTCCCCGTCCCCACCAATGGGATGTGGACAAAACTGAGAGAGGAACATTTCTGGATTTTAGAGGAAGCATGGAAGGATTCCTGGGGTGGAGGTGGTTCCCCTGCCAATTGAGCACATACAGGAACAAAATTTCAGTTTCACAAGGATCAGAAATCCATGCACCCCTGATTACATATATCCTTACCAGGATATACCGAATCCAAGGAATCACTCCAGGATCAGAAATACAAATCTGTATGCAACATCCCTTCATAGTCAGTGCCCTATTTCTATGGCTTGATAGGTTGTGACATATGCTCAACACTCATTGGGGCATGTTTTGAAGTCAGAGCAGGTGCAGTTAATTAGCTTTTTTGCATCAGTGTCACATTTGTTAATTTCATAGTCTCAACAGTTACCTTTGGAATGGATCCCAGCTAAATCTCTCCCTTTTCTGTGTTTTGGGGCCCAGTTTAGGAGCTGTGTCAGATGTGGCAGCTGCTGGAGTCATTGGAACTGGCACTCACAACACTGGCTTCAGCCATGGCATCTTGGCTACTCAGGTAAGACCCCAGTGGGTTGTAACTAGCAGGGTGTAAAAATTTCGTAGCCATTATGTCATACGAGCAAGTTATTAGAATGCTAATTATGTCAGCTTTTATTCCCCAGTGGGAGAAAATAAATGAGAATAATGAAGAATTACACTGAAGTCCCTTTGTATGCCAGGCACCACAGCAGAGTAATTATTCAAAAGGCAATTCCTGCCTAGAGTTCAGAAGCCCAGTGGGTCCTTGGATGGGCTATCCCAGGGCTATAGACTAAATTGGGAAGCAGAAAAACATCATGGGAAATATATTAGCAAAACACTTCTACATTATTGCCCCAAATGCTACAGACGTCCATGAGGTCACTGATTTGAGTTGGAAGAGAATTTTCCATGCCCATTAGGAATAGAATAGAATGGAATGGAATGGAATGGAATGGAATGGAATGGAATGGAATGGAATGGAATAGAATAGAATAGAATAGAATAGAATAGAATAGAATAGAATAGAATAGAATAGAATAGAATAGAATAGAATAGAATAGAATTCTTTATTGGCCAAGTGTGATTGGACACACAAGGAATTTGTCTTTGGTGCATATGCTCTCAGTGTACATAAAAGAAACGATACATTTGTCAAGAATCATGAGGTACAACACTTAATGATTGTCATAGGGTACAAATAAGCAATCAGGAAACAATCGATATTAATATAAATCGTAAGGATACACATCGTAAGGATATTGGAATCTGGCAAATAGTAATGTGCTGTTCACCCAGTGTTCTTGCTGCCTCCTCCCACCTCACCTCTCACTCTAGATAACCTTGGAAGGAATTATTTGTGCCCAGAATTTTTCCTTCATGTTCCAAAGCTGTGACAGACTTTCCTTAGACTTTGCTAACAAACTTGGCCTCTGAACTGGATCCAGACCATTTTTGACTTCCAGTTCACAAGAAGTGCAAGAATCTTCCCAAACTGGCAACTCATAAAGAACAACTGACATGGAGATTTTATTTATTTATTTTTATTTTATTTATTTATTTGTTTTGTCAAGCATGTATTAGATAACAAGATATAAGTATAAACATGATTATGAATACATGAAATGGATACGAATAAAAGGGAATATTAGGACAAGGACGGTAGGCACGCTGGTGCGCTTACCATCACAAAAGTTGTGATGGTAGGGTGGAGGCAATTAATTCTTTTAATGAACTTCTCTGTCTTTGTGCTTCTAAAAATAGAATTCATTTATTTATTATGCCAACGTAGCCAACAAATTTGTCACAAAAGACATTGTTTTTACATTCTTTTTTTTTAATAATAGGAGAGGGGAAAGTCCCCATAAAGTTGGTAATATGACAAGGGGAAAGAAAATAAACCAGATGGTAGTTTGACAGAAAGTAAGATTTTTAAAAGCTTTTCCTCGATTGAGGTGACAGAAAATGCATTAAAACAATAAGGCTTTTTGAAAGCCATTTGTCTTGCTTCTAAATGCTTGCAGTCAATGTTTGCATATCTAAATTGGCACAGACCTGACATATTGTATGGCACTTCGCAGATCTGCCCCCAAACTAATCAAAATGAACCAATCACATACAGAAAAAGGCAGCCTCAGCCAAGGACATCTCAGAGTTGTTTTTGTTGAAAAACAATAAAAATGAGTGAGGAGCAAAAGGGCTGCCTCCTGAACTCCAGCAGTCAATTGTCTGTGAGGTTTGAGAGTTCAGCTTAGTTATTTTTCCCCCTGGTTCAGCTGCCATTTATTTGCAGCTGGAGCAGAAGTGCAATTTTCCTCAGAGGTGTTGTCCTAATGCCTGTTTTCTCCATGGCTCATCCAGTGGTGAAATCCAATTTTTTTTACTACCGGTTCTGTGGGTGTGGCTTGGTGGGCGTGGTGTGGCTTGGTGGGCATGGCTTAGTGGATGTGACAGGGGACAGATACTGCAAAATCTCCATTCCCACCCCACTCCAGGGGAAGGATATGGCAAAATCTCCATTCCCACCCCACTCTAGGGCCAGCCAGAGGTAGTATTTGCCAGTTCTCCGAACTACTAGAGAGCCGAGGTAGCGCAGTGGTTAAAGTGCAGCACTGCAGTTCAGCAGTTCAGCTGTTCAAATCTTACCGGCTCAAGGTTGACTCAGCCTTCCATCCTTCCGAGGTGGGTAAAATGAGGACCCAGATTGTTGGGGGCAATATGCTGAACTCTGTAAACCGCTTAGAGAGGGCTGTAAAGCACTATGAAGTGGTATATAAGTCTAAGTGCTATTGCTATTGCTACTCAAAATTTCCGCTACCGGTTCTCTGAACTACTCAAAATTTCCGCTACCGGTTCTCCAGAACCTATCAGGACCTGCTGGATTTCACCTCTGGGCTCATCCGATTCCCTATACTCAAGTAGACCTCGCAACCGTACATTTCAGCAATCTGTTCCTGAGCTTATCTGCCCTTCTTCTCTACTTCAGTCACAGTAGCATCCTATAAACGGTGGTTATGGTATTGAGAAAAGTGCCTGGTGTTGCAAGAGTGTCAGCATAATCACCAAAACAGTTCACCGAGGCCATAAAATGCAGAGGAGGAAAGAGAACTTAGGGGCTTCAAAGCAATTTCTGTTGGCCATTATTCTGATTTTATAGGAGGCAAATGTTTCTCACATATATGGAGAAGCTGCATTGACTCTCTCATTGCTTAATGCCTTTTTGTGTGGAAGGTGGGCAGTTTTTGTAACTCCAGGATCTCTAGTGGATCAGGGGAAGTGGTATGATCTACTGTAAATGCTGGTTGTTGTTGTTGTTGTTGTTTGTTTGTTTGTTTGTTTGTGCACTCTCTTACTGATCAGCTTTGGCCTGCTTTGGAGGGATTGGAGGCAGAGATTGAAACAGTGGGAATATAAAAGAATCCTAAATGGGGGAAAAGAGGCTTTATTAGCAAAGACAAAGGTGCTGTTCTAGGGATTGACTGATATTTTCATTTCCCATAAGTCTTTTGAGAATGGCACTATGAGAGCCCAAGCTTTGCCCTATTCCCAGTGTTACGCCCTTTGAGGTGAGCAGACTCAGGAAACAAGAATGAGTTGGATGAGAAGCAACCTAGAACTAAGGAGAAATTTCCTGACAGTGAGAACAATAAACCAATGGAATAACTTGCCTTCAAAAGTTACGAGTGCTCCATCACTGGAGGCTTTTAAGAAGAGACTGGACAGACATTTGTCTGAAATGGTGTAGGGTCTCCTGCTTGAGCAGGGGGTTGGACTAGAAGACCTCCAAAGTCCTTCCAGCTCTGATGTTCTATGTTCTGCAAAGATCTTTATTGCAAGTAGAATGTAGTAACATAAATCTTGAAAGTTTACTAATCCAGCTCAATTTATACCTAGCATAACTGCAACAGAGTTACTCGCGTTTCTTTCTCAAATGTCCTCTCCTGGACTTGGGAGGTTTGTCAAGGACCCCGCTTCCTCCTATAACAGATGCGCTCCCTTTACATTCCCAGGGTCTGTTAGCCATTTCATCATACCAAGGGATGTTTTAGATATAAATAACCAGCCACAAAAGTAATGGAGCAGAGTACTGGGGCCATTTCAGCATCCCTTTTCTATTTCTTTCTCTCTGCATCTTTCTCTCTCACACATACCATATTTGAAGGCAAAGGGGCAAGGTTTGGGGCTAGGAAATCACATGGGCAGTGTCTGTGGGCAGTGATCTGCCTATTTGCAAGCAAGGAACTAAAATGTTTTACTAAACCAGTGCAAATGTTTAATTGCATCAGTATTGCTGGCACTGATTGGCATCAATTTTTCAAAGTCTTCCAAATAAGTATCGGCTCTTACATGACCCTGTTTTAGCTTGAGGTAGGTGGGATTAATTCTGGGATGTTCTCCATGCAAAGGGGGAATCTCTTTCATTAAAAATGGTCAAGGCCATACCCTGCAGTGGGGTGGTAGGAAAGAGGGGGGAAAGTCTACTTTGGGGGGGCCAGAGATCCAGGTGGCATAGACCAGTTTAAATTCCACCATGAAGAAGCTAAGCTACAGGTCCTGCTTGGGGATATTTAAGGAGATGCATTCCCCAGTATCTCAGTATCTGTTGTCCAGACCTTGTGAAATAGATTTGAATCAATCAGAAATCAGGTTGGACTTGGAAGAGCTATTTTCAGAGTCAAGAGGCAGGTCTGCTGAGCTTTGGTCCACTTGAGACCCTGTCCTAAGTAGATTGTGCCTGTGCAGTTAAATTAGGGCAGCTGATGTAGATAAAAAATATCATCCTCTGTCATAAAAATTCTCAATATCCTACATCATGGTCAGTGAAAACTATTTTACACCCTCATTGCCCCGTGGGAGTTTCTTTTAGAGGCTACTGCTAGTGAGGGAAGGACTTAATATCTGCTCCCTATTTCTATCATTCTCATCCACTCTGCTAAAAAAAAACCACAATTCCACTCTAAAGCCCATGCAGTAAAGGGAAAGGTGTATCTCTAGATAGATGTGGGATGCATTGTGGAACCCTTTCCTGAAAAGGCAACTTCCATTCACTTTGGCTTGCAGTTGTGGTGAGGGAGGAAATATCAACGAAGATTATGAAGATTTTACTGGATTATGAAGAATGTTATAATCCAGTAAAAGCAAACAAACAGATTATGAAATAGCACTTTTTCTTATATACCGCTTCATAGTGCTTTACAGCCCTCTCTAAGCGGTTTGCAGAGTTCAGCATATTGCCCCCAACAATCTGGGTCCTCATTTTACCGACCTCGGAAGGATGGAAGGCTGAGTCAACCTTGAGCCGGTGGGATTTGAACTGCCAAACTGCAGGCAGCCGAAGTAGCCTGCACTACTTCATTCTAATCACTGTGCCACCGTGGCTCTATTTAGGAATAGCCTTAATAGAGTCTCAGGTCTCAGGAGATGTCCTTCATTTGGTCCCTTGTGCAGTGCCTGCCAAGCAAATGTATGTCCCCTGTTATTCCTTTGTATCTGCCTGGCTTCTTGCCTAAGCAGATTTTATTATGGTTCTTATTATTATTGATTCTTTTCATTTAAAAAACTCGGAAGGTAGCAGGCTGCAAAGCAAAATGTTTCTTGCTTTTCCAGTACCAAGAGGGAAGTCTTTGAGCCCAGAACTATTCTTCTAAAGTAAAGTGGGTAATGGCAGTGTGTTTTGTTTAGGTTAGTCCTCATCTGTCTCCCACCAAAAGTACAAAGGTTAAATGAGGAGATTGAGGTCATCCAGGAGTGGGAGATACAAGGGTGTGGTGGGAGTAACTTTACTTTTAATTTGGTTTAAGGGGTGTTTTGTGATTGTTCATTCCCATCATGGTAGCCATTTTGTAAAAATGACCGTAACAATCTGTCAGAATTCCAAATATGCCTACCAACCCAAAAGTGTAGGAACCTCTATTAATTAAGCATAGTTGCTAGGATACTGTATATACAAATACATTTCAAGTACAGGTAGTCCTCAACTAACAATCATTTATTTAGCAACCACTCAAAGTTAAAATGGCACTGAAAAAAGTGCCATGCCCAGTCCACACTTACAACAGTTGTAGCATTCCACAGTCACATGATCAAAATCTGTACCCATGGCAACTGTAGTGTATTTGTGACAGCTGTAGCATCCCAGGGACACGTGAGAGCTATTTACGACCTTCCTAACTGGCTTCCCTCAAACAACATCAACAGGGGAAGATGGATTCACTTAACAACTACACAAGTCACTAAAAACCTGTAGTGATTCGCTTTATGACTATGGTTATAAAGAAGGAGGTCATAAAATCAGCTGTGATTCACTTAACGTTCTGTTTAACAGTAGAAATTCTGGTCCTATTTGTGGTCCCAAGCCAAGGACTACCTATACTTGCAAATGTGCATACCAATATAGAGTATCCATATAAAGGCTTATTTGCACTAATTCATGAATATTGTCATAACATTGCTGAATAGGATGCGCTTTGCTGCCCATCTTACATACTGTGGAGGTGTGAGGATTTGTAGCTGTGAAATGGGGTGAGGTGGAGCTAGGGGTGAAATTCAGCAGGTTCTGACAGGTTCTGGAGAACCGGTAGCGGAAATATTGAGTAGTTCCGAGAACTGGCAAATACCACCTCTGGCTGGTCCCAGAGTGGGGTGGGAATGGGGATTTTGCAATATTCTTCCCCCCTGGAGTGGGGAGGTAATAAGGATTTTGCAGTATCCTTCCCCTGCCATGCCCACCAAGTCACGCCCCACCAAGCCACGTCCCACCAAGCCACGCCCACAGAACTGGTAGGGAAAATTTTTGAATTTCACCCCTGTACTGTGGAGCTAAGATGAAACCCAGAGCTTTGATTCCTTTCTCCAATTATCTGTAGTCTATTAATAGCAATTTGTGGCTAATGGTAAAACAAATTGCTCTCCCTGACATGGTGGCTAGCTAGATTACCTGCCTTTGAATGTGGCTAATAATTTTTCTCCCACAAATATCTGTGAATTGTAAGACCTGACAAAGGAAGGATGTGGAAAGGAAAGAGAGGGAAGGCTAATAAGAGAGGGAAGGTAATCAATTAGGAGGGAAAAGAGATGACAAAACGGCCTTTTGTGAACCAAGAAGACATAAAATGTATGAGCAGCTGACAGAAACAGTTCTGAGGGAAAAACAAAGGGGAAAATCTTAGGAAGTGGGAAGAAAGTGGAACAAAGACCAGTACATTATATGCCTAAAAGGCAGCCTGTGCTATGAGGGGTTGAGAAAGGAAGACATATTTGATAAATCTTGGCTCCATGTCTCTCTGTGCCTCTGAGCATCATTTTCCTGCCTGAAAACTTCTGAAGGAAGTTTTACAGTGGCAAAGTTTTTATTCTGATGTAAGTGCTTATAAATAAGTGCATGTCGACATACAGAAGACTTCTCAGAACCAACTGGGAGTGTGACATACAAAAGTATGAACAAAAGTAAATGTGTAATGGGAATATTTAGGTCAGGGGTCATCAAACTTGGCAATTTTAAGACTTGTGGACTTCAACTCCCAGAATTCTCCAGCAAGCTATGCCAGCTGGAGAATTCTGGGAATTGAAGTCCACAAGTCTTAAAGTTGCCAAGTTTGAAGACCTCTGATTTAGGTAACCAGGTGCAAATGCGCACAGGGGGTCTTACAACTTTAACAGTGGTCCAGGCACAGAATCAGGAATTTCTGCAGCTGCAATGAAAAGAAACAAAATGAACTCCAAAATAAAGTCTCAAAATACAGAATGCAGAATGCAAATTCCAGTTGGAAGAAAGCAATGTTAGCACAAGTAATATAATGCACATCAACTCAAAGTAACCTAACTTTCAAATACCCATGGATGAATCTTGAGCTTGGTAAGCATGGCATGATAGAAGCATATAAGGCATGGTTTGGAGAAAGTAGATGAGCGTAGCAATAGCACTTAGACTTATATATCCCTTCACAGTGCTTTACAGCCCACTCTAAGCAGTTTACAGAGTCAGCATATTGCCCCCAACAATCTGAGTCCTCATTTTAGAACTCAGAAGGCTGGAAGGCTGAGTTAACCTTGAGCCGATCAGGATTGAACTCCTGGCTGTGGGCAAAGTTAGCCTGTAATACTGCATTCTAATCACTGCCCCACCACACTCAATATCATGACATGATATTGGAAGATTAATGGTAGGAGATGCAGGGTAGAAAACTGGAAATTCATCACATTATCAATTAGATTATAGCATCCACTGCCAGAGGATATAGCATTGGTCACAGTTTCTGCTCAGTCATTGCTTGTTTAAGCACAGTTATTTAAACTAGCTATGTTTGCCTAGTTCACATGGCACACTAAGTCTAAATTCTAGCTTATAACCAGAGTGGCAAGGTTCAAATGACAAACTAGGTCAAAACTAAGCAGTAATTTAGCATGATGTTGACTCTATTCTACCTGTGTGCACTTGTATATATGAGTTCAAGAGAGAAAGACAGAAAATGTGAAGCAGTCCTCAAGTTCACAGTAGGATGTAGCCTAAACCCAGTAAATTATTGAGTGATGTAGAACTGTGCAGAGAGCAGATTTTTAAAGCAATGATATTGGCCCATATTGGGGCCTCTCTTGCTTCCTAGAATGGAAGTCCATCTTTGTTATTGTATATAGTAGCCAAAGCCGTAAATGGCTACCTAGGATAGCAGCAGAGTCTCAGCTGCAGTTTTCAGAATGATAGGCAGGTTTGTTTCAATTGATTTTAGTGTGATTTCCCTAGAGCTTGTTTTCTCCTCTGAACCACTTTGACCTCAGAAGATTGCCTAGAGAATGGGGGGGGGGGGGGAGAGCTAGCACAGCAGCACCATGCAAAAAGCCTCAGATTCTTAATTTTCTCTACTTCCTGTCCCTTGGTTTTTCTTTCCCCTGGGAAGTCATTTTCAGCAAGTGAGATTGTAGGGAAGGCAAACCAGAGGATTGATGAAATTTACTTTGTAGAGCCGCTGGAGAACCAGAGGGTAGCCTGAATTTCAACCCACTGGTGCCCCCTGCCGGAGAAAGTTTCCTGAGAGGGGGAAAAAAAACTGGGCTAGGTTGGGAAAAATGGGTGGCTGGGATGCTTTCATCGTGCACTTTGTGAAGAATTGGTGTCTCAAAAACATTGTCCATCAGTTACTTACATCATCATCTAGCATCGGTGGCATGCAGAGCCATATCTGAGGGCACGCGAGGCGTTGCCCTTTGTCAGCTTCAGTGCGCATATGCGTGATGGCCAGCTGATTTTCCGCCTTCCGGAGGGCGGGGGAGGTCGTTTTCATCTTCCCCAGGCTTTAGGAAAGCCTCCGGAGCCTGTGGATAGCGAAAAACGGACCCAACGGGCCTACCGGAAGTTCGGAAATGAACTTCCAGTAGGCCCATTGGGCCGTTTTTCGCCATCTACAGGCTCCGGAGGCTTTCCTGCAGCCTGGGGAGTGCGAAAAAACGGCCCAATGGGCCTACCGGAAGACCGGATGCTTCAGTGAGCCCTGCGCGCATGCGCGGAGGGACAACATGGGGTGTTGTGCATGCATGCGTGGGGGGAGGGCATTGCATTATGGGTGTGGGCACGCGCACATGCACTATCTCATGTGTGTGCGCCCTTTTGGCACCCAAGCAAAACAAGGTTTGCCATCACTGATCTAGCATCTTTCAGCTATGGGACTCATCCAACTCTAGAAGAATGATAGTTATGAATCATCTTAGGGGATGGTACCTTAGGATCTTGCCTTTCTGGCAACTGCAAACTCAGTGATGAGTT
The DNA here is from genome assembly GCA_023053685.1 of Diadophis punctatus similis. Classification (NCBI taxonomy): domain Eukaryota; kingdom Metazoa; phylum Chordata; class Lepidosauria; order Squamata; family Dipsadidae; genus Diadophis; species Diadophis punctatus. Next base: position 28,462,754 of record JALIGW010000001.1, read on the forward strand.
TATCTTGGGTTGGGACCTTGCCTTTCTAGCAACTGTAAACTCAATGAAACTGTAAATCCAATGATGGAACAGTGCAACAGACCAAGGACATTCCCCACATCCTTACCGAAGCTTGGCAGTAGATCAAAGGTCATGTTTCAGTTCTGCAGGTGTTCATATTGCTGAAGTAGATGTTCCTGAACCTGAACAAAACCTGAAACTAGGAGCATCCATGCTGGGGCCAAAATAAACCAAGCGCATGGCTATGACTATGCAATTAAAGCTCTGGCCTCTTTTACATATTTTGCACATACAATGTGCATAAAAATCAGTAGGACTTCAATCCTGCAGTCAAAGCCACCACCTTGACTTAATTTTTTTTTACTGCCTCCTGAGGATGACTCTGTCTGAATCAATACTTTAAAAATCCCATTAGAAACAAAACATCAAATGAATATTAAAACTAAATTATCAGTTCAAAGTAAATCTTGTTAGATACTTTTAATTTGGAGTTAAAATTAGCCAGTTATGACTGATGGAATTTTCCTTTCTCTTTTCTCAAAGACACAACACTATGAACCTTCAGCATTGTTTGTGTTTCAAATTCTGTTGAGCACCATTCTTTTTTTTTTTTTTGGCTTCTTTTTATTTTTTAGATCAATCATATGAGTGATCTGACCCAGTCATGGTAAATGAAGCTGATGTTATTTTTTTTATAGCCAATCAGATTTTACTGAACCAAAATAAGTGAAGATAAGAAAGTAGACATTTTTATAAACAGATTTACAAAGTAATTCTATTTTATAACACAAGAAATCACAAACTAACTGACAACAACTTTGGCTAACTTTTGGCTCCCTTCTAATAGAATAGAATAGAATAGAATAGAATAGAATAGAATAGAATAGAATAGAATAGAATAGAATAGAATAGAATAGAATAGAATTCTTTATTGGCCAAGTGTGATTGGACATACAAGGAATTTGTCTTTGGTGCATATGCTCTCAGTGTACATAAAAGAAAAGATACATTTGTCAAGAATCATGAGGTACAACACATTTATTTATTTTTTTATTTATTTGTTTGTTTGTTTATTTGTTGCATTGGATGCCGCCCACTCCACAGAGACTCTGGGCGGCTCACAACAGTAAAAATTCACATGCAACAACAAATATAAAAAGCATTAAAAACAATAGATATTAAAACATTTAAAAACATTAAAAACCACAATTTAAAAACCCATACAATAAATCATTCATGGGGCCAAGAGTGATCGGTGTTGTATTAAAATCATTGGTCCCAGGCCTGTCGACAAAGCCATGTTTTTACTGCTTTTCTGAAGGCTGGCAGGGTGGGAATAATGCAGATCTCGGGGGGATAGTGTATTCCAGAGAGCTGGTCCTGCCACAGAGAAGGCCCTCGTTCGTGATTGTCATAGGGTTCAAATAAGCTACCAGGAAACAACCAATATTAATATAAATAGTAAGGATACAAGCAACAAGTTACAGTCATACAATCATAAGTGGGAGGAGATGGGTGATAGGAACGATGAGAAAAACTAATAGTAATAGTAATGCAGCCTTAGTGAATAGTTTGACAGTGTTGAGGGAATTATTTGTTTAGCAGGGTGATGGCGTTCAGGGGGAAAATGTTCTTGTGTCTAGTTGTCTTGGTGTGCAGTGCTCTATAGCAACGTTTGGAGGGTAGGAGTTGAATCAATTTATGTCCAGGATGCGAGGGGTCCGTAAATATTTTCACGGTTAATTTATGGGGTTAATTTATGGTTCAGTGTATCATGAGACTACAGTAAATGGGTTTGTTCAATTAAAATTGTTCAGATAACCATGGGTAAGCACAGCAAGCAAGCAAGCACAGCTATTGTTAAAAATATGAGCAGTTTGGACTTTGCTGTAATAAAATAATGTTATGGTAAAATTAGCCTGAAGTTGAACGGTAATGCTCCAATGTGGCATCCTGTTTAAAATATCTCCAAAGTACCCTCATGATAATAAGTATGGAGGCTGGTAACATACAGATAAGCAAGATTTTTTTTAACTGAATCAAATAGTTCAATATCAAGTAATGTATGTATGAATGTCTGATATTTTTTAATTTTTATAATGTTTAATTATATGTTTTTATATGTAATAATGATTTGAAATGCTGTCAGCCGCCCAGAGTCCCTTGGGAGTTGGGCGGCATACAAATCTATTAAATTAAATTAAATTAAATTAAATTAAATTAATGATGCATATGAATTCCAGCAATTTAAAGTCTCCCTCATTTATCTGTGAGAAATAATTACATCAAAAACTCATAGATGAATGCCTGTTCTGAAATCTGTGCACTGAGGTCTGATTTATGAATCTACAGCCTGCTTTGTTTGTTCCTTTTATTGCTCATGTATCCTAAATGCAGATAGCTCTAAAAAGACTGTCCTGTCCTGTATTTACCGTATATGACCACCCCTCTCCCCCAAAGTGACTCTGGGCATCAAACAAATTTTTAAGAAAACTATATTATGAGGAAACCCATCTTGCAATATGATGATAGCAACACCAAGATAAGATTCAAGGGAAATAAAATAGCCTTCCCTCAAGATCTCTTGGATTCTCAAAGATTAATGGGAATTGATATCCAACAAATCTGAAAGTCACCAAGCTGGAGAAAGCTGCAGTAGAAGTTGTGGTGCTTCAGATTGATTAATGCTTTCCAATGGGATGAGCATATATACTACATTCAGTTGTTTGTCTTCAGTTAGCCTTGGATAAGTGCAATGGCGCCAACAGGGTTAATGAGCATGTAGGGATGGCATTAGCAACTAGGTGGCTAGATTTGTTTAGTGCACCAAATCTTAAATCAGGCTAAGAAAATAGAGCATCTATGCTTGCATCACACGCTGTACTGAAACCAACCAATCGCATTATGCTTTTATTAAAGTTTGTTGCAAAATCAAAACCAGAAGCACACACAGATTACTGATTCAGCTGGATTTATAAACTTCTTTATAAACATAGTAACAGATGAATTTACAATACCATTAGCAGAGTTCTTCTTCAAGCAGTTACAGATAGCAGAGAACACTTAGTTTCATTTCAGCAGAGTTCAGAGTGGAAGAGTAGAGAGTGGAGTGGAGCCACACCCAGCCTTAAGCTTAAGTCCCAGTTTCGATTCCCTGCACAGACTCAGAAGTGGTTAGCTCCCATTGGCTGATTTAGTTGCTATGCCTATTCATTGGCTAACCTTGTTACCACTGGCTCTCCCAGTCATGAGTATTCTAACAGCTTTCACTTGATCGAAGGATTTATCATGTTGATTTATCTTGTTGAATGATTTATCCGGTTGATAGTCCCAAAGGTGATTTTTCAAGAGGCAACTGGACTTCCTTGTTTTTTCTTTTGAAGACATTTTGCCTCCTGAAAAAGCACCTTTGGGACAACCATGACCTGGATGACTGAGAATCTCTACAGACCTTTAGCTATACAATTTGGGAACACTCTTTGAATGGTGTGGGAGTAGGAATGGATTTCCAGAAGAAAAATTGCAGACCACAGGAACCAGGAGCACTACTCAGATGACCCTGTGGACATAGATAAATCTCCAGGTGACCTTAATGACTTGCTGAAAGAATGCAAATGACCAGCTGTCTGCAAGGAATATAAATCCTTCCATTCCCCACCATCCTGTCAGAGCTGAAGAAGCTTCTTGGATGAGAAGCGAAACATTTTCAAAAGAAAAAGCAAGAAAGTCCAATTGCCTCTTGAAAAAAGCATCTTTGGGACAACCATGACCTGGATGACTGAGAATCTCTGCAGACTTTCATCCTGTTGATATTGCACACTCCAAGCAAACCACCCTGTGGCAATTAAGAACTTAAAACAATGACATTATCGATAAAATCCAATAATCTCAGAATAAAATATTGAAAATATGCCAAATAAAATCAGCAATAACATCAACACCCAAAACAGCACAACATAAAAAGCTTCAAACATTAAAAAAATAAAATAAAATAATTATGTATAAATCAAGCTCCTAGATATCAGGCCCTCTGCAGCTTCCCCAAATGAAATATTGTCTTGACTGATAGAACTCAGTAAACCATAACCCAGATTACAGGTAATTAAGTGACTGCCTCATGTAGCATCCATTGGCAGTTACAATAATGACGAAAAAGTAATTATGTGACTAATCCTTACATTTTCAACTTTTGCAGGTCTGTAAAGCAAAGTAAAGATGAAGTAAGATCAAAGGCATAGTGAGAGTTTCATTTAATGACTGCTTCATTTAATGACTGAATTGCCAGTACCAATTGTGGTCACTGAATAAGGACTGCCTGAAATATGAGTTCATGCAACATATTAAGGAAGAAAAAAGTTGATCTGGGTTCTTTTTAAAAAACTATCTTATTATGTAGTATATATGTAATTACAGGTAGTCCTCAACTTACAACCACAATTGAGCCCAAAATTTCTGTTGTTAAGTGAGACATTTATTGAGTTTTGCCCCATTTTACAACCTTTCTTGCCACAGATGTTCAGTGAATCACTGCAGTTGATAACCTACCGTAGCAACATGGTTGTTAAGTGAATCTGGCTTCCCCATTGACTTTGCTTGTCAGAGGGTCGCAAAAGGGGATCACATGACCTTGGGATACAGCAATGGTCATAAATATGAACCAGTTGCCAAGCATCTGAATTTTGATCACATGATCATGGGGATGCTGCAAAGGTTGTAACTTTTAAAAACGGTCATAAGTCATATTTTTCAGTGCCGTTGTAACTTTGAACAGTTGTAAGTCAAGGAATACCTGTACTTAATGTAGCTTGGTTAAATTGAACACAGACTATACATTACAATTTTAACTCATGGTCCAGGGTCTACCAGTTGGGCAGGTTGACAGAGAGATTGCTTCTTTCATGGTGGATGCATGCAAGCAACTTACAGTAAAACAGAACTTTTCAAATGTACTGTGATAGGTGGGCTGATTCCCAGATTCAACCAGACCCCTTGCTTTCCCCCCTGGCAGGTGGTAGCCATGACACTGTTGACAGCTTCAGGGGAAATCCTGGAGTGCTCCGAAACTGTGAATCCTGAACTCTTCCGAGCGGCCTGTGTACATCTGGGTTGTTTGGGCATCCTTCTCACAATCACTTTCCAATGTGTCTCAGAATTCTACCTGCAAGAAACCACCTTCCCTTCTACACTCAAGGAGGTAAGCTCAGATGCTGCATTTGGGAAGTGCAATTTAAGACCATTTTGAGCAGGGGTGGGTTCCACTTACCTTCGCCACCGGTTCACATCGTGACATTTTGTGCGCGTTCCCTCATGCAATTTGGCATCCGCACATGCTCAGTAGGTGGAATCGGCCCGAAACACAGCTGAGGAGCTGATCAGCTGTGCTTCGGGCGAAGGAATAAAGGTCAGTTTAAACCTGGGGGCCGGTGGGAGGGCCCTTTTACAAGCAGCAGAACAAAAAAAAACCTTCAAAACAGTAAAAAAAATTCACAAAACATTCCCCAAAAAAGATGTCGGTGCCCACGGACCGGCACCAGCTGATCCAGTTTAGTGATGTCACCAGCGGGTTGCTACCGGTTCGGGCGATCCAGTCCGAACCGGGAGGAACCCACCCCTGATTTTGAGAGGCACATGATGTGTCTGTGCGGCCAAGTTGCCATTTGATATTTTAATGTCTCAGAAGAATCAAAGCTGCTAGAAAAATTCTACCAGTATGCAGCGGTAATTAGTTAACAAAGTATTCTTTTTCTATGCACAGCAGTCTCAATTAATCTAATTTGTTAGGAAATCTTCTAAGCTGAGGATCCTAAGTAGGAAGATTAAGTTTCTTTTTGGAGAGTATCTGGTCTTTGGAAATTATTTCTTAGTATCTAAAATGTGTGTGCGCATTCCCCAGGTTTGCCAAAGATTTTATCTCTTCTTTTCCCACTGATAGGAAAGAACAATGTATATTCAACATACTTATACTTGAAAAATTCCATACTCCCATGTTATCTTCCATAAAACAAATATCTGACAGACTTTGGTTATAGTACAAATGTACCCTTCTAAGAATGCTTTATTTTATATCAAGATTCTTGTCTTGTTTGCTTCTAAGATAAATGGGAGCTGTTCACTTTCCATTTATTTATTCAACCTATATGCTGAATGTATATTAAGGGAAGATGGATTGGAAGAACATGAGCATGGATTTAATATTGGAGAAGAAACATCAATAACTCGCAATACGCTGATGACACTAAACATGTAGCCCAAAATGCAAGCTCTAGCAATAAAAGTTAAGCAGCATAGTGAAAAATGGGACTAAAATTAAATATAAAGAAGACCAAACTAATGACAACAGGTAGAACAACTTATCAATAATACTTAGCACTTATATACCACTTCATAGTGCTTTACAGCTCTCTCTAAGCAGTTTACAGAGTCAGAATATTGCCCCCAACAATCTGGGTCCCCATTTTACCAACCTTCAAAGAATGGAAGGGTGAGTCAACCTTGAGTCGGTCAAGATTGAACTCCTGGCAGTGGGCAGAGTCAGCCTGCAATTCATTACTTAGAATTGACAATGGAGATATCAGATTGTTGGATAGCTTCTGCCTTTCAAGCATTAAGCCTGAGGTGGCACAGTGGTTAGAGTGCAGTACTGCAGGCTACTTCAGCTGACTGCTAGCTGCAGTTCGGCAATTCAGATCTCACCAGGCTCAAGGTTGACTCAGCCTTCCATCCTTCCGAGGTTGGTAAAATGAGGACCCAGATTGTTGGGGGCAATATGCTGACTCTGTAAAAACGCTTAGAGAGGGCTGTAAAAGCACTATGAAGTCTAAATGCTATTGCTATTAATAGTAAGCAAGCAGTCAAGAAATAAGCCATAATTATGGTTTTGCAGAGCAGCCATGAAAGCCTTGATAAAGATATTTAAATGCCTCGATGTAGCTATCTCTACAAAGATCAAAATCACATTAGGCATGGTATTCCTGTGATAATCTATGGAAACAAAGATTGGAATTCGAAGAAGCAAGATAGGAAGAATATGAGCTATGGTATTGGAGGAGATTCCTGAGAATATTGTGGACAGCCAAGAAAACCATCAAATGGATCATCAAACAAATCAACCCAGAGTTCTCCACACTATAAAAAAGATGTTGAGACTCTAGAAAAAGTGCAGAGAAGAGCAACCAAGATGATTAAGGGACTGGAGGCTAAAACATATGATGAACGGTTGCAGGAACTGGGCATGGCTTGTCTAGTAAAGAGAATGACCAAAGGAGGCATGATTGTAGTGTTCCAATATTTGAGGGGCTGCCACAGAGAGGAGGGGGTCAAGGTATTTCCCAAAGCACCCGAAGGCAAAACAAGGAATAATTGATGGAAACTGATCAAGGAGAGATTCAACCTAGAAATAAGGAGAAATTTTCTGATAGTCAGAACCATCAATAACAATAACAATAACAACAACAGAGTTGGAAGGTACCTTGGAGGTCTTCTAGTCCAACCCCCTGCCTAGGCAGGAAACCCTACACTACTTCAGACAACATCTTCTTTAAAAACTTCCAGTGTTGGAGCATTCACAACTTCTGGAGGCAAGTTGTTCCACTGATTAATTGTTCTAACTATCAGGAAATTTCTCCTTAGTTCTAAGTTGCTCCTCTCCTTGATCAGTTTCTACCCATTGCTTCTTGTTCTACCCTCAGGTGCTTTGGAGAATAGCTTGTCTCCCTGTTCTTTGTGGCAACCCCTGAGATATTGGAACACTGCTATCATGTCTCCCCTGATCCTTCTTTTCATTAAACCAGTTGGACAGCTTGCCTTCAAAAGTTGTGGGAGCTTCATCATTGGAAGCTTTCAAGAAGAGACTGGACTGCCATTTGTCAGAAATGGTGTAGGGTCTGCTGGGCTACTAGATGACCTACAAGGTCCCCTCCAACTCTGTTAATCTGTTAATGACCAGGCTCAAATTATCCTATTTTGGTCTCTCTGTCTCTGTGACCTACAAATAACTTACAGCAGCCTTTCGTAGGCAGATGGGCTGCTTTCCAAATCCCAGCCCACATTGTCAAAAGGGACTATGCTGTCCCAACCCATCTGGAGCGGGACAGCAGGAAAAGGTTCAGATGAGAACAATTTGCCTCATAACTTTGCTCAATTCATGCCACAATTTTCCTCTGAGGAGAAATGACAACTTTTAAACATCTTTAGTTTAAAAGGTGAGGTGTGGTATGCAAAATTATTCAGGGAGTAGAGAAAATAAATAGAAAGATATTTTTCTCTTCTTAAAGTGAGATTGTCCAATTCATCTGAAAGTTGAATTAGATGCAGCACACAGGAATTTCCTAAGCTGGCTTTCAAGGACATTTAGTCAAGTTCATGGGATAAGTTTATTCCAAGGATGATGCTGTTACTGTTGCAGACTGCCTGATGTTGATGCAGTTTTCATTACTTTAATTTTATTGGCAGTGTGATTATCATGTTTTAATCCATGTTTGACCCAGACAACTTGTGTTTGGGGACAATTGATAAATGATGGCAATAAAGATAATGAAAATATGTAGAAATAGCTAAGAAGAGCCAAAAGGTGGCCTAGAGGTGAAGACGCTCGCTTCCCACTTGGAAGGTTGAGAGTTCAATCGTAGGCAATGTTTCTCTATCAGGGCGCAAAGAGAAAATATGTGCACATTGCATTATGGGTGTGTGCATGCGTGCACTCTCGGCACTCAGCGCCAAAAAGGTTAGCCATCACTGGTGTAGACTATTTGTTTGTGTCCTTTTCTTGCAGCAAATTAATAGGCTGAAAAATCATGCTCTCGCAGAGGAGAAGCAGTGATAGTGCGGTGGTTAAAATATTGAATAAAAGTAGGGAAACCCAGGTTAATCTTACCAAGGAAGTTCTTGGAGATTGGGGAGGGGGATGATCACTATTGCTCAACCCAAAATAACTATTTCACCCAGCTGTTTTAAGTAAAAATGGAGGAGAGGGTATTATGCATTCCTCCTTGAGGTTCAAGACGAAAGGTGAGAAATAATAAATTCATAATTTCACTCTTGAACGTGAATTATTTAGCATGTCACAGGGGTGGCCCACCAAACTAGAAACTTGAGCAATATCACCCAATTTAAAGAGGTGACCATTCAGCTCTCAATTTGAACACCTTGTAGGTTCTTGACAACCTAGAAAATCACCTGAAGAAATCTGAGTATTTCCGCTTCCTGTGGTTCCCTCACAGTGAAAATGTGAGCATCATCTACCAAGATCATACCAACAAGGTGAGTACATTCTACCATGATGAAAGTAATTTGCCATTATTTGAGAAAGAAAACTAGGAAGGCAGGAATTAAGAACATTCCAGTTGTTTGTGGTGACCTGGGTCTTACTCATTTCAACAGGACTTCCAACAGAGGATACCCATTATCTTTTTCCCCCCATTCAACCTCCCTGTTAGGTAAAGCATAACTGTCATCACTTTACAGATCAAGAAGTTACATCAGAGGTGGGTTCCTCCCGGTTTGCACTGGTTCTATAGAACTGGTAGTAAACCGGTGGTGACATCATGGAGCCGGTTCTGTCGGTGCCGGTCCGTGGACGCCACCATCTTTTTTTGGCTTTTTTTTTGCTATTTTTTGCTGGCTTTTGCTTCTACACATGCGCAGAAGCTGAGTTTTCGGCACTGCGCATGCGTGCACAAAGCACATGGCATGGCTACATGGTGCGCAATGCGCGTGCAGCCACGCGGTGCGGGAGGAAGCGAACCGGCGGCGAGGTAAATTAGAACCCACCCCTGAATTACATCTAATCTCAACCTAAGTATGCCCTTACAAGGCTAATCCCCATCGACTGTTCCCAGACCATCTCAAAAGTGCCCAGTTGAGAGAGGCTAGTCTGTCCTACTAAAATCAAATGATTAAAACACTGGACTTGGACCAGAGAGACCCAACCATGGAATTCACTGTGTGTGTTTGGATCAGTCACTCGGTCTCTCAGACCAAAGTACTTCACACCTCATGAGGTGATTGTTGTTGGCATAAATTGAAGGCAGGACCCCATATAAGCCCCTGGATGAGCTCTGAAAAATAAAAGATGGGATATCAGTGCAATCAATCAATTCCATGTTGATACATGCTCGGGTTTATGATGAACTTAGCATTGAGTGGTTCTCACAATACCATGGGCTTAAAAGCCAGATCCCCAGCCTTTTGACAACTTCATAAAAATCCAATACTCTTGTTTTTGCAGCCTCCCTCTTCCTCAGCAAACTGGTTTTGGGATTATGCTATTGGATATTATCTGTTGGAGTTCCTTCTTTGGATCAGGTTAGTTTCTACATTTCTTCAAAAAAAAAAAGTTTGCCTGGTGGATGGAAGGACTGCATTTGTCTTGTTCTTATCTCATCGCTTTCTGCTTCCAATGAGGTTTTCTATACAGGTTAGCTTGGGGTGGGTTCTTGTAGTTGTCGCTCCCGAATTTATCCACCCCTTTTCTAAGTCTTCAAAAATGAATTAAAATATATCAACCTGGGACAGTATAGTTGATATTCTGATTAATGTTTATTCCTGGAAGTCAAGGGATTTCATCCCACACTTTGAATCAAGCAAGATTACTCATAGACAGACACATGCAAGATCTCCTACTACTGTTGTAAATCTCACTCTTTATTCTAGTAGTGTGATAGCTGAACTTAGGCTGTCCTCTGGTGGGCAGAAGAGGAAAGCACCTTTGTGAGGTTGCTGAATTGGTGGAGAAAAGAAATTGCTCCACCCATAATGGATGGACTCAAAGTGCACCATTGGGAGACTTGAAAGAACAGACAAGGGATGGATTGCAATGGAGAAAAATCTATCTGGTTGCTAGGAGTTGAAAACAACTTGATGGCACATCATCCATCCATCCATCCATCCATCAATTGTTGAAAAGTAGAGTCTCATTTGCATGGTGTTTACAACTTGATATAGTATTATTGGCAACCGTATTGAAGTGATTTGCCATTGCTTTTTTTTTCAGTTTAGACCACAGCCCAGATATTTCCTGGTGGTTTCTCATCAAATCAAACCAAATCTGGCCTTGCATAGGTTTTCAAAATCAGCCAAGATTGGTGTTATGTCCCCAGATCTACATATTAGCTGGGTAGTTTCCAATCTGGTCCAGCTAAGGGTCACAAACAGGATGTTCCTGATTGGTCCTGCTTCAAGCCAGGGCTATCCTATTTAAACCCCAGCCAAACTGGGGTTAGCAAGTCTTTACCATCATGACCTAATAAAGAGCTGAAGTCACTTTCCTCTCCTGCCTCTTCAGTACGAGAACTTAACAATTGGCTAGAGATTGCTCCGTAATTGTGCTATTCTGTTGAAATCAGTGTCCAAATAACTATGAGGAGTGATAGCACGGTTTCTTTGCCTGCTAGAATGCACCCTGGGAAATAATGAATAGCAGAGTTGATTGTGATCCCAAGTCAAAGTTGATTACGAGCCCAGTACCTTATTTGTAGAATGCTGTTTAGTCTCTGATGCTTCTATACTTAAATAAGAAGGAGACCATGGAAGAAATGCTAACAGCTCTAGACATATGTTGCCACTCCCACATGGCTTCCTTTTCATCCTTTTTGTAAGCTACAAAAAGACTCCGTGCTGTGTGGTAGTGAATAATTTCTGTGACATGAACAGCTTGCTTAGATGCAACAATAGGGAAGGCTTTTATTGCCCATCCAGTGAGAGTCTTGCACTACAAAGCTCTCTTTGATGACTTCCAGCATTGACTCCCCTTCACCACTGCCGTCCTGGCTGCTTCTGCGAAGTGGAAATGAGGGAAGCTGAATTTCAGCAGCTCTGGATATTTTTCAGTCTAGCCCAGGCATGTTTGACTAGGACAGAGGTCTTCAAACTTGGCAACTTTAAGACTTGTGGACTTCAACTCCCAGAATTCTCCAGCCAGCATAGCTGGCTGGAGAATTCTGGGAGTTCAAGTCCACAAGTCTTAAAGTTGCCAAGTTTGAGGACCTCTGGACTAGGAGCACTCAACTTGGCCATGGCAGCAGGGAATTATGAGCAAAACAACCCCACCACATCTGGATGATATCAGATTGGGGAAGGGTGGTCACAGAGCTGTAATCAAAGATTTGGAAGGTGCCAAACTGGGAAAGGTTTTCTTTCCTGACTGCCAGGAGAGGAATCCCAATTCCCCATGCTGTCGGGGAATTCTGGGAGTTGAAGTCCACACATCTTGCCAAGCTTGAGAATCACTGCTGTAGCTATACCATCTGAGGGCTTTGGCATGCAGACGAGGTGTTCCAGCACTGAGCTAGTCCTTCTCAGTTTGTTATTTCTCCTTCACCTTCAGCGCATTCCTGCCCTTCTTGGTATCTTGGATCAACCACTTCTTCTTTTGGCTCCTCTTCACTGGCAAAGTGGAAAATGTGAACTTGAGCTACAAAATCTTCAACTATGAATGCCGATTCAAGCAGCATGTGCAAGATTGGGCCATTCCCATGTAAGTCGAATTGGACTCCCTCCCTCTTTCTCCGATAGAAACAATAGATTCCACAATATCTGGAGGATATTTGACATTTAACATGCAGATCTCTACCATTAAAAGTTAATCCATTTCACTGTGTGTGTTCATGATCCAATTCTCACTGAACTGTTTGAAATCAAATCAGATTGATGTAGTGGCTAAGATGCTGACCTATAGAAAGGAGACTGTGAGTTTTAGGCTTTCATTAGGCAGGAAAGACAGCTTGGTGATTTTGAGCCAGTCAGTCTCTCACAGTCTAACCCAGTACACAGGGTGGTTGTTATGGGGAAAATAGAAGTATTGTATATATTCGCTGCTTTGAATTGATAATGCAGGTTTCAATATATATACTGTTGAATATACATATAGGATAATATAGGAATACCACACACACACACACACACACACACACAGAGAGAGAGAGAGAGAGAGAGAGAGAGAGAGAGAGAGAGAGAGAGAGAGAGAGAGAGAGAGAGAGAGAGAGAGAGAGAGAGAGAAACAGAGAGAAACAGAGAGAGAAACAGAGAGAGAAACAGAGAGAGAAACAGAAACAGAGAGAGAAACAGAAACAGAGAGAGAAACAGAAACAGAGAGAGAAACAGAGAGACAGAGACAGAGACAGACAGAGACAGACAGAGAGACAGAGACAGACAGAGAGAGAGTTGAATATACATCTAGAATAATGTATGTAATAATAGCTCCACAGTACAGATAGTCCTCGACTTACGACCACAATTGAGCCCAAAATTTCTGTTGCTAAGTGAGATATTTGTTAAGCGAGTTTTGCCCCATTTTACAACTTTTCTTGCCACAGTTGTTAAGTGAATCATTGCAGTTGATAAGTTAGTAACCCGGTTGTTAAGTGAATATGGCTTCCCTATTGACTTTGCTCATCAGAAGGTCGCAAAATGGGATCACATGATCTTCGGACACAGCAATGGTCATAAATATGAACCAGTTGCCAATCACCTAAATTGTGATCATATGATCATGGGGACACTACAAAAGTCCTAAGTGTGAAAAATTGTTGTAAGTCGCTTTTTCCAGTGCCTTTGTAACTTTGAACAGTCATTAAATGAACTGTTATAAGTCAAGGACTACCTGTACAATGAACTTAAAGGTTGAAGAAGAAAAGAAAACAGGTCTCTGAGATTAGAGAGGCACATCATAAATATTGCCTATAGTTCCATACAAGGAAAAAGTCACCATATAAATCATCTTAAAACTGTGATGGCGAACCTATGGATGGGTGCCACAGGTGGCACGCGTAGCCATATCTGAGTACACGTGAGGCCTATGTCAGCTCCAGTGCACATGTGTGCGCTGGCCAGCTGATTTTCGGCCTTCCGGAGGGCAGGGGGAGGCCATTTTCACCCTCCCCAGGCTTCAGGAAAGCCTCCGGAGTCTGTGGATGGCGAAAAATGGACCCAACGGGTCTACCGGAAGTTCAGAAACAAACTTCCAGTAGGCCTGTTGGGCTGTTTTTCACTCTCCCCAGGCTTCAGGGAACGGCCCAACGGGCCTACCGGAAGTCCAGAGGCTTCAGTGAGGCCTGCGCACATGCGCGCAGGGGTGAGTGCAGGGGGTATGCGCGCTTGCGCAGGGGGGAGAGCATTGCATTATGGGTGTGGGCATGCGCACGTGTGCTATCGCACGCACGCGCACACCCTTTTGGCACCCGAGCAAAAAAAAAAGGTTCGCCATCATTGTCTTAAAATAAATGAAGCTCCATTGCAGCAAGGTGAAGAACTGAAACCAGACCAAAGTAGGCCGGATGATGTCCAAAGTATTCAAGGAATAAGAAACAGAAAACAAGTGAAATAAGGTTTGTCATGCCCCCGGCTGAAGACTTATTCTCAGCTGAGAAAAGGGCCATAAGAGGACCCATCCTTAGTACCTGTGATGGGATGACATCAGGGTCCACTGTTTCCGGCCCTTGTCGTTCAGATCTGGACCCAGATCCTCAATCCGTTCCATGAGTAACATCAGAATTCAGACTGTTTGCTGAAACAAGACCTTGCTGTAAAGCTTGTCTGGCATGATGATCATTCTCTGGATTCCTTTTTAATTCAGAGTGTATTTATTACTACACCTTTGCCCGTTGGATGTATAGCCTTGTAATTGTTAATTGATTCCATTCTGGTATCATTTTCAAACGCAGAAGATTGTCCCTTAAAGGCAGACACTGAATTTAAAGCCCATCTCCAGGCAGTTTTTACAATTGTATTTTCTCTTTCCTTCAAGGATTTAGGCTGAAATACATAGTGATTCCTTGCTCCCTTTACTTTTACTAACACTGATAGCTTAGCTAAACTGAATTACTAATTTAAGGTCACAGAGTTACAGATGAATGTATCTCGCTCTTCTGAGGTTCTATTTTGCCTTTGATGTCGTTAAAAAATAATTGTTTGTGTCTGAAGAAAAAATGCTTGAAGAGTGCTACCATCTCCTCCATGGCTTTATTTTCTGAAAATTAAAAGTTCCCATTTCTTTCAATCTCTCCTCATATGATCGAGCCGAAGTGGCCCAGTGGTTAGAGT
Organism: Diadophis punctatus similis; assembly: GCA_023053685.1. Classification (NCBI taxonomy): domain Eukaryota; kingdom Metazoa; phylum Chordata; class Lepidosauria; order Squamata; family Dipsadidae; genus Diadophis; species Diadophis punctatus. Next base: position 28,477,790 of record JALIGW010000001.1, read on the forward strand.
GCAGTACTGCAGGCTGCTTCAGCTGACTGCTTAGCTGCAGTTCGGCAGTTCAAATCTTACCAGGCTCAAGGTTGACTCAGCCTTCCATCCTTCCGAGGTGGGTAAAATGAGGACCCAGATTGTTGAGGGCAATATGCTGACTCTGTAAACTGCTTAGAGAGGGCTGTAAAAGCACTATGAAGTGGTATATACCATATTTTTGGAGTATAAGATGCACCTTTTTACCCCCCAAAAGAGGATGAAAACTTGGGTGTGTCTTATACACCGAATGTAGCCACACCCAGCCACACCCACCCTTTGGCCTCTGCCTCCCAGCAATTTACCTCCTTGCAGCAAACAGCACAGAGCCCAATTAGCACAAGAAACTGATTATCAGTCTCCCGACCTACAGCTGATTCACCACAGGCAGGCCACGTGCTAGAACTGAGAGTGAAATTGCTGAAATTGCTGGGAGGTGAACTGCTGGCAATGTTGGACTGCTGAAACTGCAAGGAGGTAAGTCAATAACTATAAATGTCTATAGAATGTTCAAATGATTAGACTTATTTTTTAAAGACTGCTTTATTATTGTTCTAGACAACTTAACAAAATGAAGCTTTTTAAAATAAATGCTTGATCTGAAGAGCCCCAGTGCTATTGTATCTTCTTTTAAATAGCAGAGAATAACTATACTTCCAGAAAGCCACATCAAATTTAAAGATCTGTAAAAGTATAATCTGAAATGTAACAGTGTCCTGTTTAGTATTAAGATAAGGCAGCTGAGTTAAACCCTGACTTAGTCATGTTTGGAGTAGATCTATTTAAATAATTGGGAGGAGTTTGTGAGACTACATTTAAAAAAACTTTCTGGCATTAATATACTGCCATAATGTACATTTCTCCAATTCTTTGCTATTTCTATGGGTCAGACACACATGCACAGAAATACACAGCAAACAGTGTATATCATCTATAATGTTTGCTGTTTGCTGTTTGGCAAATTGCTGGGAGGCAGAGGCCTTTTTTCCTTGTTTTCCTCCCCCAAAACTAAGGTGTGTCTTATACTCCGAAAAATACAGTAAGTCTAAGTGCTATTGCTATGATTTTGTTTCAGGTCTCTTGATCACATTTCTTTTTCCTTGAATCTAATTGGTTTTGATCATAAAATATTGTTGCCCAAAACAGGACATAGTTCCCAAGATGCGGACAGAATAAACTGGAACTCTTTCTTTCCCTTGATCTGAAAAACTTTAGTTTTATGACCTATGTTTCTATGACCTAAAACTATATTTCTCTTTCTGGCCATAGCTGACTCACATTTTCAGTCTGCAATCAACTACTATCAAGTACTATTCTTTTCACAGATGTTATTAGCAGGCCAAGTAATCATGTATCTGTATTTTATTCTTTCTTCTTCCTAGAGAGAATAGCATTTGTCTTTTTTAAAGTTAATTCTATTGTTTTTAATTTCCCAACTTTAAAAAAAAATGTTTCAAAATGAGGTATTTTGAGAATGCCTTTATTTAGCTTTCATTTATTTACTGTACATTTCCAGCTATGAGGTTGGCCCACAGTGGTTTTTAAAAGCCCTTGGAGTAGCTATCACTTTGGACAATCTGGAAATCATAACTATCGGTGTTCATTGACAATGACTATCCATGTTCTTGACTTCAAAATTTAGAACTCCGCCGCCTTCGATCTGACCTAAGTGTAGCTCACAAAATTATCTGCCTCAATGTCCTACCTGTTAACGACTACTTCAGCTTCAACCACAATAATACATGAGCTCACAATAGATACAAACGTAATGTAAACTGGAACACTGCACCAGACTTGATTCCAAAAAATTCGACTTCAACAACAGAGTTGTCAACGCCTGGAACACTTTACCTGACTGAGTAGTTTCTTCCCCTAACCTCAAAAACTTCAACCTCAGATTATCTACCATCGACCTCATCCCATTCCTAAGAGGTCGGTAAGGGGCGTGCATAAGCGCACAATCGTTCCTACCGTTCCTGTCCTAATGTACACATATATTCTTACCTCTTTTACTCTTATTCATGCTTGTACTATTACATATATATTCAATCATGTTTTACTGTTTATACTTTGCTTATAATCTTATATGCTTGACAAATAAACAAATACAAATACAAATACAATAGAGCCATAAATGTTGCTGGATGCTATTGTGAGTGACAGGATTCCCTTCCTTTATTGAACAACAACAGCAAACGGTTGCTTCCAATGGACTTATATCAGCCCTATAAAGTAGACCACATCAAGTAACTGACTCTACAACTCTACAACTCAAACTGTGTTTTGTTGAGATTGAATATAGCAACAGAATTTTGCAAGTGTGCCTGTTTTCCTTTCCCTCCCATTTATATATGAGGAGTTTGAGTCTCTTCCTCATACTCTCTCCCCCCCTCCTGTGTTTAATGCATCCTTCAGCAGTACTTGTTGGCCTAACAACTTCTGGATTCCTTCTTCGAGGTCACCTCCATGGTTCCCTATGAGAAGGCATGGGTAGTGATGGAAAGATAATATTGACCATTATAAAATACTGTCTGATTTGACTAGTGGGTCTTTTTCCCCCCTTTAGTGAGAAAACAAAAGATGCTCTTCTGGAGTTAAAAGGGATATTGGAGGCCAATCCCAAAATGGTAGCCCATTACCCAGTAGAAGTGCGCTTCACCCAAGGGGATGATTTCCTCCTGAGCCCCTGTTTCCAGAGGAATAGCTGTTACATCAACATTATTATGTACAGGTGAGAAGGGGGGAGGCAGAGCTGGAGAAGGCAAGCTGGGTAATTGGAGGCATGTGTTTCTTTCAGTACCAATGAAAACTGAAGTGAAGCTTAATTAATCCTAGGCCAAAAAAAAGCAGAGATTAAAACATGAAAGATTTGTGGTTCAAAAGGGATGAGTGAATCCTGTTTTGGCTCCTCATGACATTTACATCTTTCGTTCAACTTTAACGGCCGTCTGTAGCAGAACACCTCTGTTTTCTTTCCCAGAATCTCCCATCTATGATGTTAGTCTGGCACAGAGAGAGCTTCTGAGGAAACAAGGGAAGCTCCCTTCCTACCAATAGCCAGTGGTGGGTTCCTACCGGTGCAGTCCACTCTATAGCACTGGTAGCGGCCCGCTGGTGACGTCACAGTACCGGTGTGGTTGGTTGCCAGTGCCTGGGCGCCACCATTTAAAAAATTTTTTTTTAAATTTTTACATTTTTTTAAAATTTTCTTCTGCGCATGCCCAGAAGCCAAGCTTCCGGCACTGCGCATGCACTGCCTTCCTACCCCACAGTGAGTCCAAGCAGGGGAGGATGGCTGAGGGAGCGCGTGAGACCCTGAAAGAACGGGCGGCAGGAGCTATCTCCATTCCCCTCCCTTCAGCAGTCCGAGAAGTCACAAACGCGCAGTGATGATCCTAGGCATTTTTGCACGTTCGAAGCTTCTCGAGCTGCTGAGGGGAGGGGGAATGGGGGGCAGGAGCCTAGGATCATCGAATGGGGAGAAGCATTCAGGCCGGACAGAGCCTCCTAGAAGAACCGCTGCCGCGGTCTTGCTGCTCCCGCTGCGTGGGGCTGCAGTGCGGGTGGGCAATGCCCCCCTGCTTCGCCGGCCGCTGCCAAGCTCCCGAGGCCCACGCCTACCCGGTCACATGGCTGGCAAGCCACACCCACAAAATAAGCCACGCCCACAGAGTGGTAGTAAAAAAATTAGGAACCCGCCCCTGCCAATAGCCATTGTTTTATTTCCAGAAGTTTCCTCCCTAGGATGCTCATGGTGCTCCATAGGGTGTCCCTGGGGGGGCGGGGGAATGGCAACTACTAGAAAAGCACCCTTAAGAACCAGTGAGTTTACCCTTTACCAGCATAAATCAATATAATATATAAACTCTGCTATCCTCCCTATTATTTATTTATGTATTTATTTGAAGCTGAGTCTCAGCTGCAAAGAAGCAGTGGTACCTTCTGACCCAACGCTTGTCTTATTATGTTCAGAAGAGTGACATTCAATATGGTCACTTTCGGTACCACATATCAGTTGTCTGGAACAATGCTTTTCAGATGGCTTTCTGGATTAGTGGTGTTTGTTGGTGAAATTAATAATTACTGATCAATTTATGCAACACTCCTCTAGAAGTGCTGGAATGATCCTGGAGAGAGAGGGAGGGAGGGAGGGAGAGGGAGAGGGAGGGAGGGAGAGGGAGGGAGAGGGAGAGGTAGAGGTAGAGGGAGGGAGGGAGGGAGGGAGAGAGAGAGAGAGAGAGAGAGAGAGAGAGAGAGAGAGAGAGAGAGAGAGAGAGAGAGAGAGAGAGAGAGAGAGAGAGAGAGAGATTTCTATCCCTCAACACCCCACTTCCCACAAAGAGTCATTTTAGAACAGCCAATGGTGCCCTTCAGATTTACTGAAAATGCAACTGCAAAAATTTCCAGCCAACCAGGGATTTCGTAGACCTGAAGTTGAAACATATCTGGAGGGGCCCAGGCTAAAGATCATTCGACCAGCTTACTGCACATATGTCAATTCAGAAAGTTGGACTGAATAACCAGAAACATCTTGTGTCTCTTTGAAGATTGGAAGCTCTTCATCCCCACAATGATCTTATCATGCCTCTACTAGTACTAAAGATATCTTCTGCATTTGCAATCATGCTGACAGCAACCCAGCAGCACGACCAGGTTACGAAATGTGCATGACCTCTATCCTCACCACTACTTTGGAACCAGTATTTTCCCCCTTCCCTGTTTCACAGAGAGCTGAAAGCAAAGTCATCCAGTGTTTGTGGCATGTGCACTTTCTGTGGCTTACCGCCTACTTGCCTGAGCTAACAACCCTCCCCCCCTCATGCTCGGCTTTGTGTATTAAAAGAAAAAAAAGATTGTTTAACCACGCGGTCTTGCAGAATCTTGACTTGTTGGAAAGGAGCCAGGTTAAAACAAAAGCCATTCCCTCCCTTAGTGCTGAAATAGCACTAAGCTATTGGGTACTGTAAATCAAACAAATGAGCTGAAGTTGCTCCTTGTGAGCTAAACACCAGTCTAAATGTATCTGAAATCCCTATGATGAGGGCAGTATGAAGAATCCACATTTAATATGCCTTCAGGATGACTTCCAAATGGGGGAGATGGGGATAGTCAGGATGTGGCAAAGCAGAAGATTCCCTCTATACCCAGCCACACAAATATGGCTCTTGAAGGGAGAGGCATTCCATCCTGGGTCTCACTTTCTGCTGTTGCTTCTTTCTCAAGGCCCTACGGGAAAGATGTTCCACGCCTTAACTACTGGCTTGCCTATGAAGGAGTCATGAAGAAGTTTGGAGGGAGACCACACTGGGCAAAGGTAGTAGGTTAAATCCTTTTCTTCTAGTAAACACAAGACACTTTACTCCTTGCAGAGTCAGATCACTTTTGCACATAAAAAACACAAAATGAAAATAATGTAGTTTTTTATCAATCAGGGAGACAACCTGACCCGATACGACTATTTCCTATGTGCTGTCCAGAGGTGGGTTTCAGCAGGTTCTGACCAGTTCTGGAGAATTGGTAGTGGAAATGTTGAGTAGTTCAGAGAACTGGTAAATACCACCTCTGACTGGCCCCGCCCCCATCTATTCTCTGCCTCCCGAGTCCCAGCTGATCAGGAGGAAATGGGGATTTTGCAGTAACCTTCCCCTGGAGTGGGGTGGGAATGGAGAGTTTACAGTATCCCCTTCCCTGCCATGCCCACCAAGCCATGCCCACCAAGCCACGTCACGGCAAAGCCACGCCCACAGAACCGGCAGTAAAAAAAATTTGAATCCCACCACTGGTTGCTGTCCCATAGTTGGATACAGAGGTGGGTTCCTGCCTGTTTTTGCCGGTGCGGTTAATAGCTGTTGTTTGGTGCAGAGCCAAAGACGCTGCTGCCGTTTGCGGCGCGGGAGCTTTCCCCGGGCGCTTTCCCCGCCCGCATGGACGCCGCCAATTGCGTTCTTTTGCCCTCTGTGCATGCAGAACGCTTTGCGCATGTGCAGAGGGCAAAAGAACGCAATTGGTGGCATCCATGCGGGCGGCAGCAGCGCCCGGGGAAAGCCCCCACGCCGCGAATGGCAGCAGCGTCTTCGGCTCTGCACCGAACACCAGCTATTAACAGCACCGGCAGGAACCCACCTCTGGTTGGGTATCATACTAAGATTGACTGCTTGCTCCACCATTGTTCATCATAAGAGTTGGCCTTGAACCCAACAATGTCACAGGGCTTTGTCAGACTTCCCACCAGACACAGCAATAAATCTCTACTCTGTAAGAATTATCCATACATTCAGTAATGACCTCACAACAGCACCTTCATATGCTCAACTCCAAGGGTCTCCATGGATGGAGATCTGCAAAATGGCAGGTATATTGTGATTGAAGCTCTTTTGTATATACATGAAAAACAAGTGGGGCTTTGATCATAGCATCATACTCACCATTCTGCAGATTTTCAAACAAGCCCCAACTTCAAATAAGTGCTTTATTGCAGAAGAAGTCATATACATGAAAAAGACACAGAATTCAGCAGCTCCAGGTTTTAAATCCCAAACATTTTCTTCTACCTTTTTAAGTCAATAGAGTTCTGACAATTTTTTCTCAGCCTTGAAATAGGAAGGCAAAGACACCTGCTCAGGGCTATGTAACAATTTTGCTTGTCTATATAGCATTGTTAGTTCCAACCGCAACTGCTTCTGCTCTTATACAGTAGATTTGGAGATGTTGACTATAATTAAAAGTAAAATGAATATGTAAAATAGTTGATCTGAAAAAAGAGCAAACTGCTTTGAAATTTCAAGGCCATACAATTTCAAGAGATTTGTTTTCTTGCACAAGTTAAGCTAAAATGCAGTTGGTCATTAAATAAAAATGTGGGCAGGCAAGACTACAATATCTCTATGATTTTCCAGCCCTTGCATTGCATGTACTAATACTGTAAGTGACACAGCCTAAAGTGAGACTTGAAATAAATAAAAAATGCTGATCAAAGTCTAACCAAGTTTTCCATGTTATATTGCATGCTATCACCTTGACTTTTTCACTATCTCTCATATGAACATATCTGATATCACCTAGAACTTCTGCCTCTTGGCTTATCTTAGAAGGATATATATTTAGGCTTCATATCAAGAAAAAATTTCTACTGATAACAGCTGCTCAGCATTAGAACATACTGCCTAAGGAGGTGGTGGACTCTCCCATCTGTTTGAAGGATCCTGCACTGTGGAGTAGATTATCTTCCATTTCTTAAATCATATTTTTCTATTATTATTTCTCACATGCATGTATTCAGTGTGTCCAACTGAAAACCATACAAGCTCACAATTGTTATCTAGTATCTTGCTTTAAAGTACTCAAACAAAGATAGAAACTTTGAAAGCAAGCACTGAGATACCAATCTTTTTATTTCCTAAGAATGCCTCTGGGATTTATTTCCAACAGTATGTTGGAAATATAAATTATGGTTCAGAACATGAGAGCTTCTAATGCTTTAAAAGATTTTTACAAAACAAAATCAGGTGAGGCAGAAGTATGGCAGATGGCAGTGAGGTATTGATAGATCCTCTAGCAATAGCAATAGCACTTAGACTTATATACCGCTTCACAGTGCTTTTTACAGCCCCTCTAAGCAGTTTACAGAGTCAGCATATTGCCCCCAACAATTTTGAGTCCTCAATTTACCCCCCTAGGAAGGATGGAAGGCTGAGTCAACCTTGAGCCTGGTGAAATTCGAACTGCCAAATTGCAGGCAGCCGGCAGGCAGCAGAAGTAGCTTGCAGTACTGCACTCTAACCACTGCATTACCGCGGACACTGCACTAAGTGTCCCTAAGAGCTAATTTACAAAGTCAGAGATTACAACCCATTCAGGGTAAGTGCTTTAAGCAGACTGCAGGAAGGCAGACCGATTGATAGATGTATACATAGACAGAGTGATATATTTTACAGTATCATCCATCTGTAATTTTGGGTTACAACTTACAGCATCCATAGCTAATATAATCACATGAGAGGTTAACAGGTGAATTATTTCTGTGTAGATGTTGTGATCCTATGCTTGTTGACACCCATTTTCAAGACCAGTGTCATAAAACATATTTTCTGTCACCAGGCCCATACATGCACCCGGAAGGATTTTGAGAAGATGTACCCAGATTTTCAGAAGTTCTGTTGCATTCGAGAGAAACTAGACCCCAGAGGAATGTTTCTGAATACTTACCTGGAGAGAGTCTTCTATTGAAGGATAAAGTAGAAGAGGTGGTCGTGACATGGACAAGCCCCTTACTAAGGAGTTCTCCATTGGTTATTCTTGTTGGATGGATAAACACTTACAGTATATGCTGGGCTCTGATGCCAAATCAAGCTGCTAGGAGCACATTGCTTTTATATTGCCCGTGTGTTAAATGTGTTGGGTAAATAGAGAAACAAGTAACAGAAGGGGGAACATTTTTGGATCAATTAAAATACAGTCCACTGTTCCTTATTTTCTTAAGAGATATACAATAAATAGTAGGACAATGATTGCCTTCTCCCAATATGTAGAGATAGAGGTCATGTAGAGGTTGTGTGCAGCAAACTGCCTACCTCAAGCAGGCCTCGCATACCTACATGATCTCACCCAGTTCACATCGCCAGGATGATGTAGGACACTATCCCTGGCTGGTACGTGATCTCATCTAGGTTGTATCAACAGGATGTTCTTAAGGATTGGCGAGGAGAATTCACCAATAAAAATGCTGTTGCTCTTTGTTACCTTTTGCTGCTTGGAAAACGATATAAAAACAATAAACACTGCGAAGGCAGTCAGACATCTTAGCATCCTGCAATGACTGGTTTCTAACTCCATCACAATACTTTATTAAAAATTAGGTTGTGACCCTCTGGGCAATTCCGTACTGCTGCTGCTGCTTCCATTCCATTCCCCAATTCTTAGAAGGAAAGAATTACATGATTTGCAGTTGTCTTCAAACTAGACAATTTTGGTATGCTATTATAATAATCAGTCTTCTCCTTTCAGATGCCAACCATGTTATCCCTATTACACTAGCCAATTGTATGACTGCAATGAAAATAAGGTAACAACTGAGACGAAAACCAATTATTTTGGGTTTAGAAGGTATTCCATATTGGTATTCTGAGTTTAGCTGATCTTTGATCTTATAAAGGAGTGTTGTTATTTCCTAGGTGAAGGAAGTATCCCCCTTATGCACATGCATGATTTATTAGAACATGGATCTTCTGTCTGTCTGTCTGTATATATTAGATTTCTATTCTAAAATAAAATCCGGATGGATCCACACTCAAAATCTAAAGTGACCCACCTGTTTCTTAGATAGCATTAGATTCAGGGGCGGGTTCCTAATTTTTTTACTACCACTCTGTGGGCATGGCTTATTTTGTGGGTGTGGCTTGCCAGCCATGTGACCGGGTGGGCATGGCTTCTCAGACTGCTGAAGGGAGGGGAACTGAGATAGGTCCTGCTACCCATTCCCCCTCCCCTCAGCAGCTCAAGAAGCCTCGAACGTGCAAAAATGCCTAGGATCATCACCGCACGTTCATGGCTTCTCAGACTGCTGAAGGGAGGGGAATGGAGATAGCTCCTGCCGCCTGTTCTTTCAGCATCTCACGTGCTCCCTCAGCCATCTTCCCCTGCTTGGACTCACTGTGGGGTAGGAAGGCAGCACATGAGCAGTGCCGAAAACTCAGCTTCTGGGCATGCGCAGAAGAATTTTTTTAAAAAAATATATATATTTTTTTAAAAAATGGTGGCGCCCAGGCACCGGCAACCGACCGCACCGGTACTGTGACATCACCAGCGGGACGCTATAGAGTGGACCGCACTGGTAGGAACCCACCACGGATTAGATTGTTTAATTACTCCCCTTTCTGTCTTTCTAAGGTTACTCCTCAAGACTATCTCTTTTTTCCTTTGTTCTTACATTTGTCAGTTTTGGAGCTCTGACTCCTCCCCTCCAGTCTCTCCCTAATTTAAGCATTTTGATAAAAATGTGGGAAAGGATTTTCAGGAGTGATGTAAATTTCCTTAATGATTCTTTAAGTGTGCACTGTAAATGGAATAGGGTTGGTGGTGGAGTGCTAGATAAAGGATGGACAATTTTTGAATGTAAGTAGATGGTGGAGTAGACTGAGAACTGTATGCCAGTGAATATGAATAGAATTGGTCACCATTCCATATGCACAAACCTTCACCCACAGTCTCCCCAGTCTGTGGAGGGGAGTTGGAGGTCACTTCAAAAAGTTAATTGCATTTTCAACACAAAAATGCAATCCCTTTTTATATACACCCTGGTTTAAATCCAGTATTTGTTTTCCCTGTCTTTTTCATGGTTTAAAGAACATCTCGCTTTGCTTTTCTCCAGCTGGGCTCTAGGTAGCAGATGGCTGGCAGACTACAGATTATAGATTAACAGAGTTGGAAGGGACCTTGTAGGTCATCTATCCCACCCCACCCAAGCAGGAGACCCTACACCAGTGTTTCCCAACCTTGGCAACTTGAAGATGTCTGGACTTCAACTCCCAGAATTCCCCAGCCAGCGATTGCTGGCTGGGGAATTCTGGGAGTTGAAGTCCAGACATCTTCAAGTTGCCAAGGTTGGAAAACACTGCCCTACACCATTTCTGACAAATGGCAGTCCAATCTCTTCTTGAAAGCCTCCAGTGATAAAACTCCCACAACTTCCAAAGGCAAGCTGTTCCATTGGTTGATTGTTCTCACTATTGGCTATTGGCATAATCAGCATTTCTATCCAGGGATACGCTAGCCCTCTCAACACATACACCATGGAAAGAAGAGAGTTAATCGATGTGGCAAAGTCCCCTGTAGACAGAGGTGGGGAGCTGACTCATGAGTAACAGCAAACGAACTGTTGGGATAAGAATTACTCTTATCAGAGGCGAAATGAATCTTTTCCTGGAACTCTGACATTGTCAAAATAAACCGCATTATAATTCTAATGAATAAGATATTTATTTCTTAACAAAAAATAATAAAATCACATGCTGGCTATAAATATAGGTGTTGCTTCGTCAGAAGCAGAGAACAAAAGGAAAGAATCAAAAGAAAGGAATGTACACATGCGTACTAGGAACATATTAATCACGTGCTCAGGAATAAACCATTATATTTGATAGGGATGTATCTCCCTGCATATACATGTAACAGGCAACATAAAATCACTGCGTGACACGAACGTTGGACTCCAAGGATATAGAAAACCTGCTGCAGCCTCTTAAGGATTCAGGGTCAAGAGCTGAAAACAAAAAGGCCTCTTTTAGTAGTCCAAACAAAGCATGTAAGAGAAAACTCCTCAAACATAAAATAGTTGAATTAAGAGAGAAAAATGGGATAGGCAGCAGTAGTTAGAGGCTTGATATCCTCTTTCACACCAGCAGGCTCACTGGGCCTCCGGGCCTCAGCAAAGAGGCAATTGACAATTCCCTACTTATATAGATTCTGGCACCTTCCTTTCTTCCCATAAGGAATTCCAGTAGAGGAATCAGCTCTACTTAGTGCCTGACAAATCAGCAGGTCCCAACAAGGCAGCATAGACAGGTGAAAAATTTCTTTTTTACAATCCTTGATAAGGGAATTTCCAGCACTTCCTCTGCAGTATTCTCTTTGTCATTGTGCTCTGATATCTGCCATTGTTCTAACCTTCTTTTCCAACCCTCACATCTGCTCTTTTGGCAGAGCAGCCTGTGAGCTTAACCAGCCCTGAGCTTGCAGGCACTTACAATCGGGATCCGTGGCTTATTTACAAGGAATCTGATGTTTTAACTTTCAACTGAAGTCCTGCTGAGGATGTCACCTAGCCTAGTGACAAAACGTTAAGAAGCTAAACAACAAGCTCGGAGAACAAACCACCACCACCGTCTACCACCCAAGCTACAAATATTTTCTGTCATTTCTAATCTGCCTTTTCCCTTCGCCACAATTCACTTTTCCACCTTCTGTTGTATCCATGTAAACAGTACTCCCTCCAGCCCACCAAATAGCTGTCAGGCTATGGATATCACGGTTTTTATGATGCGTTAAATCAGGCGACCCACTGTCATGCTTTTCAAACCTAATCGGTACTAGTAGAACTTGCTGGAGCATCTGAAGCAAGTGTGCAATATTGGAATTTGCAGAAGAATTGGAAGGTGGCGGCAACATTCATTGAACATCTACATTGGCCCTACCAAAGGTATCCACATTATGCACATTGCCTGCAAAGTTTCCATACTGTTTACTAAGGGAAACCTTTTTTAAAATATAAAGTTCTCAAAGTTCAATCAGAGGCTACAAAAACAAAGCAAGACCATATCATCTTTCCAAAATATAAAGGTCAATACAATGCAAATTGCAATGTTTGATTCTGTCTTACACTAAACTGAATTGTCACTTTTGAAATTCTTTTGAGCCAACTCAGATGCCTGAAAACTTTTCTTGAACTGCCTATACTGTAATCTAGTAAAGGGTGGTTCATAAGAAATGTTTTATCAATTTCTGCTTTCTATTCTGTTATCACTTTGTCAACATTGATTCATTTGAATGAGCAAACTTCTTAATCCTCAAAATGTGCATTACTTTATTTACTCTACCCCAAGGAATGTAAACTGGACTCTTAACAGATCTTTTTTTGAAGGTGTTTAGTCACATGGGGACAAACATTTTCCAAACTAAATATAAACAGTAATTCCCCAACAGTTCCAAAATGTATATGTAGTAGTAAAGGCCTTCCTATAGAACCTCAAAGGCTGAATTTTGCCACAGTAATATTTAGGAGAAAGCACCCTTCAAACTAAATTTCTCCTGCTGTGTGTTTGGCCTTTCTGAAAATAGAGATATTTATTTACATATATCCTGCCTTTAAGGTGGCGAACATATCCAACACACCTGCCTATTTTCCTCACAACCACCACCCTGCGAGGTGGGTTGGGTTGAGAGAGAGTGATTGGCCCAAAGTTACCCAACCAGCTTTCATGGCTAAGTCAACACTTGAACTCATGATCAAGACTTGGAACACCAGGCTTTCTAGCCTGGTGCCTTAATCACTAGACAAAAGTGGCTCTATTGGTGTTCTTCGGATGGCTACATTAGTTCCCCTTTCCATGATCCCTCTTCCTCTTCTGTGGAAGAGTACACTGCGCATAAAAATTGCAGGCACCCATGTGGCCTCCCTCCCTCTCATATGAGTTTCCCCCCCAACATCAGAATAGAAGAGTTGCCAATAAAGCTACAACTTTGAAACAGATGGGGGAAGAAAATGGAGATCTGTGTTTTGGAAGTTCTGCAACCACCAGAAAACAGAGAAAAGTGCCAAAATAAGGGTGTTTTTTTTTTCAAAAGGAGTGGATGGTCCAAAGGGAAAAGAGGTATAGAGGCACAGCAAAGCACAATGTGGGAAAGTGCAAATACTCTACATGCAAGCCATTAACAGGGAAAGAAACAGCAGTAGAAATGCTAATTCCAGAGAGGAATTAAGGCAGAAAGTAATGTAAGAAAAAAACATTGCTAATAGTATTATAGAGAATAATATAACAATGGTAATTGAATGGCAATATAATAGAATATAGTGGTTGTTATAATAATAGTATTTAACATAGTAATATAATAATAGCAATATAATATAATATAGTATGGAGTCAAAAAGAAAGCACTCAGTGTCAAGCCTGTCCCAGTTTGGACATTTAGGAAAGAAAGACCCTTGATTCCATTTGTTGCGAAAGGTATACTTTTACTAAAGCCAAATGGTTACAGTATAGGAAAAGCCAGATCTGAAAATTCCCATGTAAAGCCGCTATTTTTCCCTTCTCCCAAGCCTTCCCCCTTGGTCATCTTGCTATTGTCCAATGAAGTTCAAATTAGTTGTTCTCTTTGGTGCCTCTTTGGTGGGCATTTGCTTTCCTTTATCATGCCGGTGTCCTTGGATCATTCAATCGCTGTCTCTGGTTGGCACTTCTGGTTCCTGTCACATGCAGGCTGCCATCAAAGCAAAGCAGGGCTGAGGCGGTGTGGTGGCAGATCTGACACTCACATATACTGTAGATGTGTAAATTTCACATTTCACATTCATATCTTGTTTTATTTTGAAAAATCTCCCAACCCTTCTAGGGAAATATTAAAAAATTACTCGTCCAGGGCTTTTGTGGCTCTTTTGAGTCTGGGTCAGTCTATTTGGGTATAGTTTTTTTAAAAAAACAACATAACAAGCTAATGCCTTCTTCCCATTCCATATTGTAGTTTTTTAAAAAAAATCAAATCATGTTTCTATAGCTTGGTTACTGAATAGGTGCTGGTAGGTACTGCACACTGGATTACATTAAACAATCATCATCATAATCATCATTGATGAATTGGTACATTATATTCCTGGTCTTATATTTGACCTTCCCCATTTTACATCCAAGTTAATTAGCATGTTCCAGTGCACTGTGAACATTGTCACATTACAGAATGCTTTTTCAAACATCACCAGCCAAGCAAGATTGGCCTCCTTCCAAGGAGTTTTCAAACCCCATGCTAATAATGGCAGACTTGAAAAGGTGACGATTATTTATTTAATATACATCCTGCCTTTCTGCTTATATTAAATACTTACTCATCTTATACAAGCATTTATTCATGATAGACAGAAAGAAAAGGAGATGCAGAAATGGATGTGAAAACTATATTTGGCACAGGTCATGATAGTTATTTAGCTATTATTATTATCATTTAGCATGATTCAAACCATATACATCAATTTTAAATATTCCCCCATTTTTCAATTTGTTTTATAATTCTGCATTGAGATGCATTGTTTTAGTTTCTAAATACCTTCAGCTGCAATTGTTTACTCAGTTATCTGTAAATTTCACTGAGTACATAAATAAACCTAGGCAGAATTGAGCTGTTGTAATCCCTATAGCATTCATCCTCACAAAATTCCTATGAAATACATTAAGACAATTTCCATTCCACAGCTGAGTAACTGAGGCTGGGAAACCATCCAAGGCCACATGGCAAGTTCCTGGCTTCACAAATTTTTGAAACCAAGATATCCACTAATTGATTCACTGTGGAAATGGAGTCATGATAAATCTGTCAACTATCTACTTGATTCTTAATCCTTGTCCAAAAACCAACTTTGAGAAAGAGGCATTTCACTTAACAATCATTGAACAAGCACTTTTTCTTTTGGAGACTAAGTCAGTAGTGATGCTGAGGTTCTCTTTTCTTCAGCTTCTTGCTCTGCATCAGATACATAGTTGGATGATGGAACTTCCCAGGGTTGACTTTCAAACAGTGGTGATGCTGGAAGGGGGTGGGAGATTAAATAATTAAGTTTAGCGTTAAAAAAATTCCTACCTTTATCCTATACATTGCATTTAAGAACATACTATCAGATCAGAGACCTATCTAGTTAAGCATGCTGTTTCCTGCAAGGATCAATCAATTTAGGAAGCCATCAAGTGGAATGCAAACCTAAACAAATTCTCTTCTGTCATCTACAGCAGCCGTCTCCAACCTTTCTGCCTTTGTGGACCGTCGAGAGGCGGGGGGGATGGCTCTGTGCGAGCAGCAGGCGGGCATGCACAGCTCCGTTTGCGCAAGCAGTGGGCACACATACAAAAGCTGCTCACAGAAATGGAGCTGTGTGCGTTTGTTCGCCTGCCCACTGCACACATAAGTGGAGCTGTGTGTGTGTGTGTGCACCCTCACCCACCGCTTCTACAGCCCACTTCCGAATGGGCCACAGCCCAGTAGTGGGCCACGGCATGAGGGTTGGGGACCTCTGGTCTACAGCATTCAGATTTAATAGAGATCCAAATGGGCTCTCCGTAAAGTTCAAATCAAGACACAAACATTGGAGGAGACAGCACCTCTATTTTCTCTTCATCCCTCTCTCATTTTCAACCATCCACCCCATATTTATTTTAAATGAACAACAGTTTACTGACTTGGTGAGCTTCTGCTAGTTCGGGTAAAGGCTTTCTTTCCTTTCTCACTCAGTTTTGGGATGGGCCCTCGAGCAGGCGCAGGACGTATTTCAGCATTCCACTGAGCACTCTGAGCAAACATTTTAGCAGTTGATTTAGTCAGAGGGTAGCTGTTTGGCTGATGCTGAGCCCAGCTTGGGCGAATTGTCACTTTTGCCTGTGAGTCAAGTTCTGCTGAGAGGGACATCTAGGAAACAAAGCGGATAAACATTGGATTTGGAACAGAGCAAGTGATGACATTTCTGGTAAACATGAAAATGAAGCTTTGACTTCCATGGTTTTAGTGATAAAATTGAAAAAGATAGATGAACTCCTTGCACTGAGCCTAGATTTGGCTGTTGATTGTCAAGTATTTTCTGCTAAGGGATGTGGATGAGTATATGGCATGGTAAATAATGCTAACTGCTAAAATGCTCTTGGGGGTAGTAAACTCTGGAGCATGAAGAGCCACAATTATACCAAAATGTTCTCCAAAAATTTAATATGGAATCCTGAAAATCTCAGCTTTTATGTAATCCTGGTCCTCATTGTACGTGAGGGCATTGTCATCCATTCCTAAACACAGTGATAGCAAAACCATGAAATGCATATGTTGTATTGTCACAATGCAAGCTCTATCTTTTTGTTCTTGTAAGTTACATACAATGTGCAGAATTTGGGTTGTGATGTTCATTTCATCATTTGCTTCCCCTTGACCCTACAGATACCCTTGGTGAACTGGAGGACCCTTAAAGATGTGTTAAGTTTTAAGGGAGTTAAAAATTAGGAAGTAAAGCAATACACTATAATCAATTAGGCCATGGGTTTGCCCCACAGTTAACAGGAAGGAGGGAGGCTAGATAAAAAGGCAAGAGAGAGAAACAATGAGAGGAAACAATGATCTCCGTTGCCTTTATATGTATTTTCTAGATGTTTGCATATACCTGTATTTTTGAATGTTTTTACTCTTTATTGTTTTGTAATTTTAGAATTATTAAGCTGCCCAGAGTCACGTCATTGAGTTGGGCAGCTATAGAAATGGAATGGAATGGAATGGAATTGTGAGGTCTAATGAAGCTATAAAGAATCTTTTAATAGTCTTACAAATAAATTACAAATATCTGGGAAAAAATGGGTGGGGATTTCCCCCCGTAAAATAAAAGCAGTATGATCATAATGTGATAAGTAGAATGAAGAATCTTGGAATGGTATTTTACAGAATTTTGGATAAACTCTAGATTTGTGTAAGAGAGACTAATTTTTTTAACTTTTGGCTTTACTTATATAAATCCAGTTTATTCTAATCAGTTCAAGATCAGGACTTCAATAGGTTATAGCACCTATACCAGATATATTGGTATAGGCTAGAAAGCTAAGTGGGGTTGGAACTAGTTATCACTTGAAAGGCAAACCATCGAGGAACACTATGTCTAAAAATTATTAGAGGAAATTTAAAAAAACAATCCTGGAAAACAGTAGTAAGCCAATTTAATTTTCAACTTTAAATTTCCAATTTACTTGGAAATGAAGTCTTTGCATTTTCAGAATAGGCAGCTATAATTCTTTATGTCCACAGGTCTCTGGCTATAACTGTATTTTGGCTTTGGGTTCAGGTTTCCCCTAATTGTTCATTTATTATTTATCTTTTACTTCTATTAACAGTAATGATGATGAACAAGTGTTAGAAATAATAACACCTTCAGAAATTCAGCTATCTCCTTTCTTTGAACCAAAAAACAATTTGGAACAAAAAAAATCCTTAAACTATTAAAGCACACTTCTGACTTTACAACATTAACTTTTGCATGTTAAAGCAAAGTAAAGTTTTGGAAGTCTCTAACTTATCCTAAATGTCCTGGTGTACCTGTGGATTCTTTTCAAACCCTTGCACTTCACTCTTCCTATCTGGAGCAGACAAACAGATCACTGAAGCTCTGTCTTAATTTATTGTGCTGTCTGAATTGGGATCCTTGGCTTGTTTCCTCCCCATATTAAGAAACAAAACTCAAGCTATGGCTCACAGCACCAGGGCCCTAATTCAAATGTCATAAAAAGATCATGAAATAAATGTCCACGTTCTGTTCATCTGTCCCTCTTGGCCAGAAAAGCATGCGATCCAAATGTTCACTCATCTGTCCCATTCATACTATGACAGAATTGTTTCACATATGGTTGGTTTGGGCTCCTGCAGTGCTACTGGCTCCAACAAGCAGGGGGATTAGACTGAAAATGCCATTAAGTCCAAACTTTGGATATTTGTAGGTTATAAAATGCTGCATTTATCTATGCAGCCTGCATGTCACCCATCACGATAAAAACATGACAGTCACTGATTCTTTGCAAGAATCCTACTATGAGACATCCGCAGGAAGCCATTCATCTTTATATGGCAGGACATTCTGTCATGGCCTGTGATTTCAGACCTGAAATTTGAAGTGATACTTTGCGGATACTATTTATTAACCCCAATGATAGCTACCGTGTTTCCCCGAAAATAAGACCGTCTTATATTTGTTTGAACCACGAAATAAACACTTGGCCTTATTTTCGGGGAGGTCTTATTATTTTGGGGCACGTGGAGCAAGACGGGGCTCCTCTTGCCGTCTTACCTGATTTCCAGCTCTGTCTCTCTAACCTTAACCAGAGGAAATGGTATTTTTGGGGAAGGGCTTATTTTCGGGGGAGGGCTTATTTTCGGAGAAACACGGTAGTGCTTAGTAATGCAAACAAAAAAGCACATTAATCAACAAGACTTACGATTTTCAATCAGAAGGCGACATACTTTAGGATTGTAGCCTTAATTTATTTATCTAATATCTTCTCTAGCACTTATTATAAAGAGATTGTGGCGGATAAAGCTTGCCTGGCAACATGTTTAAGCCTGGAAAGGCTAATAGCAGCATTTTCCATTTCCGTAGCATTTGGTTGAAAAAGCTAGAGTTAGAGACAATTTGTGAATGACAGAGATTAATTTGCAATATGATTGGCAGGTAGCAATTGAAAGAGCAGCAGATGGGCATGCTAGAGCTTAAAATGTCAAAGATACTGACGCTGCATGATGACAGGATAGGATGGTTGGCAGAATGGGAACCTGCTCCTGCCTTTCTGCCCCCAGAAACAGAGGAAGCACAGAATGAGCAATG
This sequence comes from Diadophis punctatus similis, assembly GCA_023053685.1. NCBI lineage: Eukaryota > Metazoa > Chordata > Lepidosauria > Squamata > Dipsadidae > Diadophis > Diadophis punctatus. The sequence goes on from JALIGW010000001.1 coordinate 28,496,901, forward strand.
GAAAGCAAATGCTCCAAAGGGCTTCATATACCTGATTCCCACAATCTGGTGTTCTTGATAATTCACTGTTAGGATACTAAAGGAGGAGGAAGTAGAAGTAGAATAGGTTAATTCACAAAGCCTTGGTAAGGCTCCTCAGAGCAAGGAAAACAATAAGACACTTGAAGGTGTCTTTTGGAACTCAAGTGTTTTGTATTATTCAAGGTTGACTCAGCCTTCCATCCTTCCGAGGTAGGTAAAATGAGGACCCAGATTGTTGGGGGCAATAAATATACATTGCTTACTGGTGTAAACAGCTTAGAGAATGCTTGCACTGTGAGGCGGTATATAAATCTCACAAATAAATAAATAAATAAATAAATAAATAAATAAATAAATAAATAAATAAATAAATAAATAAATAAATAAATAAATAAATAAATAAATATGGTTAATCTTGGGCTTAAGCAAGCACATATTGGGGATTTCATTCCAGCATTAAATCAAAAATCATTACTGAATTACTTAATAATGAACTACAGAACTCATTCTTCAAATATGTACAAATGACAAAATCGTTATGATAGATGGCTCAACAAAAACAGGAACCAAAATTTTAAATGTATCTACACTGGAATTATTCCATAGTGGACAACTTGGAATCATGTAGGTGTCCGTGTTTTCAGCTTTAAGTTATAAGAAGCTAATAATGATAACAATAGTAGTAGAAGTAGTGATGAAAAGCCAGGAAAGGTGAAGACCTATTTTGGAAATACTTTTCCAAGAAATTCAAGATTAAATCTTTAATAGAACAATGATGAAATTTTTGTCTCACCTTAGAACAATTAGAAATATCTCATTGGTCCCAATATATAACATAATTTAAAACAATTACTAAATCAAGATGGAACATTCAGAAACCTGATCAAAAATTAACAACACAAAATTCAGAAGCCCTATTGGACTTATTTAGAAGGTATTACTGGAATGTGATTCTGACACTGAACAAGTCAAAAACTGAATGATTAAATAGGTGCAGTATCTAACAGAAAGAGTAAGAGTGTAATGCCCAGAGGTACCCCACAGACCAAGAGGCTTGGACTCCAGCTCTCCTCTCTTGTCAACACTGACCGGACCCAAACGCAGAAAAAGCAGGACACTACCTCAGCACTATTCTCCCACTGCAGGCAGACCAGAACAATACTATGGCTGATGGCACTGAAAGAGATCAATAAGAATCTTGGTCCCAGTTCCTCTAGAAGTCATTAACAAACACAACTATTGCTATCCCTCTACTACGCCTGGGCCTGAAATCTGACTGAAAGGTGTCCAGATAATCAGTTCACTCCAGGACCCTCTGTAGTCACAATCCATCGCTTTCTCAACAAAGTTCTCTAAAACGGAAAAGTTAGAGACTGAATAAAAATTCTGTGAAGACCTCTTGAGGAAGTGGTGCATGACTGCCCTCTTCAAGACCGCAGTGACAAGACCTCCTCAGTGAATCCATGACTACAGCATGGACCCAATCATCTATCATCTCCCAGACAGTGTACACCAACCAAGAGGGGCAGAGATTAAAAAAAAGAAGAAGTAGTAGCCATGTTAGCATCTGAGCATTCTGTGCACCTCCTCAGGATCTATAAGTTCAAGCCTGTCTCAGTTAAACACACCAGACCTTGCTTCTGTCATCTCAAAAGGAATGTCCAGTCAGAATCCAGCTCTGAGTCATCCTTCCATTCCCCACCAGTCAGCCAGAACTGAAGAAGCTTCTTGGATGAGAAGCAAAACATTTTCAAGGAAAAAAACCCAAGAAAATCCAATTGACTTTTGAAAAGCAGCTTTGAGACAACCATGACTTGGATTATTGAAAATCTCCATAGATATCCATCTCTTAGGGATTTAGTGCAGGGGTGTCAAATCGGCGGCCCGCAGGCCAGATGCATCACATGCAGGCCACACCCATCCCGGCTCAGTAAAGTCAAAACATATTGCGATATGTCATGATACATCACGTGACGTGATCAAGTTTGACACCCGTGATTTAGTGCAAGGAATTTGAACATAGGTTGGAATCAGATTCTCTTGAACACTTTCCAAATATACATAAAATGAAATAAGATAATCTATCTATTAGGAGATCAATTTTCTTTTGTCAGTGCACTGCTGTTCTCATACTGGCAAAGTATCATTAATGAAAGGGGGGAGGAATCACAACTTAATTACACTGTCCGGTAGAACATATAACTTTATTTATGGCTTTACTCTGCAGAATGATATTCTCCTTATTGCCTATGTCTTTAAAAGCTGATCCCGAGGATACCTCCTGTGAGTCCTATTCTGCAAAAAATATTCTGTCTTGCCAGCAGTGATAACACTTTATATGGAAAGATTAAATAGCAGCTTTGAGGTCTGATGGTTAAATTGTAGGCTGCTCTACTCAAACAGCAATGAAATGCAGTGGGGCACAAATAAAGGGGCATTGGGAAAGCTGCCAATAGCCGAGGGTTGGACTCCTCACTGAGTCTGTTGCTTGGCTTACACAGTCAACCAATCACAATACTTGCCAGAGACTTTGCTTTTCTGAGTTTGTACGTTCCACTGCCTGGTTTCCTCTTTTTCTGAAAGGCTGACTGAGGTCTGAGGTCTGGGGTGAGACCTCCTCCTCTTCTTCTGCTGCAAGAGTGGAGAAAATGGATATATTAAACGAAGCTACAATGGCTTCTTAAGACAGACGAGATGGGGGAGTTGTAATTGTGGATCGAATGATACCCTGACCTGCAATGAGACTAGTGAAGACAAAAGCACTAGCTCTGAAATAAGCCTGAGCTCAGTGAAATTGAGAAAGCATGCACACAGCTGAATTGTATGAGGGCTTAAGAGCAGATATGCAGATGGTTCAGGATTCTGTAGTTTTCTAGAATTTTAAAAATCAGTTTGTAATCCATAACTTGGAGTTGGCTTGTTTTGAAAGTGCTACCACCTGTTGGCTGCAAAATGAGTTCTTATTTTGCTCATTCTGATCTGAAAATATCAAACAATTAAAATATCAGAAAATCTTGGTGAGACTTGGAGTTTTCAAGGCCTTGCTGCATCATAGATTCTTAGCAATGCTCAGTGTCAGAAACATGAAAATAGATCTAGCACAGAAGTCTTCAAACTTGGCAACTTTAAGACTTGTGGACTTTAACTCCCAGAATTCTCCAGCCAGCATAGTTGATCTAGCAGAACAAGATTATACTCAGTGCTTGGAGCTGCTCTATGCATATCTGAAGATGACAACACAACTCTTCTATGACTTTCTCAGAATTCTGGTGGAGTCCAGGCTTAGCCAAAACATCTGACCACTACAAGAACCCCTGCTCATATTTTTCTGGCTGAAATAGGTAGGGTGTGCCAATAGTCTTGAAAGGAAATACATGAGGAAATAGTGAATAAAAGGTTTGGCTTTTGAGGATAAATAGGAGAATCCTTTGACCAGCTCCTGCTGATGCAGAAGGCAATGTAACATCAAACATAACATTGGTCTTGTTGCCAGAGATAAAAATTACTGTAGGAGAAAGGTGTCTTACGCCTGCCTTGCCTGCTCAATGGGATCAAAGTTATCCAAATAGTTGTAACGAATGATATCTGTTGGATGCTTATCTGATGAACGCCAAGGCGGGAGATCTCTCTTTCCTTTGTTTATCTTTCTTCTTAACAGAGACGTTGATTCGAGGATTGACAACAAAGACTGCTTTATTTCTGGGACATCTTTTGTTATTGGCTGAACATCAGCCACCACAAAATCATTTTTGGGTGGGGTCTAAAGAAAGCAAAACATAAGCAAAGTAACCCCAAAGCTGTTATAGATATTCCATACTATGCTGAGTCTCTCCTCTAACGTCCCCCATAGTATCTCTATTTATTGCTTGAAAAGAGTAGTGCACTGGTAGTAATGTACTGGTTCACCATAACTCACAGTCTCTCTGAATCTGTTACAGATACTAAAGGCACAAAAGAACTGAGCAAAATGGCTGTTTATTAATCAATGAACAATCCAAGATTATCCCTCCTTAACTAGAGATGAAAACAAAACCTTTCCCCCTATATTTTCTTGTCAGGTACCAATATTTTGATGCACATTAACTCTGATTGTGTAAATTTTCTTTAGACACCATGACCAGCCATGACAAATACATTCATGTGAAATTGTCTTTAGGCTTTAAAGCCAAACAAGTCAATGACCATCATTATACCTTGCAGGAATAAATTTCATTCATTCTTTACAAATTGAGTATGCCCAGAATCTCTGGCTATTGTATTTAATTGGATAATTTCAAATTATGCACTAGAAATATAACTAAGTTGTATTAAATCTGCTCCAGCTTTTTCAACATGATCTGAGAATAGTTTTTCTTTAACATTAACATTACTATGCCTTTATATATGTAAACACTTTGAAGTACCAACTCAGATATCCACAGATGAATTTTCAGGAGATTATACATTTTGTGAGACAGTTCAGAATTTCAGAATGGCATCTAGTACAATCTTATAAAACTGTTCTGCTTCAATATGGATTGATAGGCCTGAATGTTTTTCATGTTTACTAAAACAAACTTGCATATGGAAATTTCAAACATCCAATATATAATATAAACATTCAGATTTATTACCCAAAATACTCATCTTCCAAAGGCTCCACAAATACCTTAGGTCTGGACATTCGGAATTCTTCTGTCTCCTTAATATAGTGTTTCTTCCAGATTCCTTGCTCAAATGGAGTTGGAGAGAAATTGAGGTACCATCCAAAACGCAGACATTTTGGCATCCAGAGTTGATCAAGCTGGGTTAAGTAGTTCCAGTGCCAATTTACCTAAAAGTGCCAAAAACACCTTTACTGTGTTTCAAAGGACTATATCATAGCAAAAACCCATGAGATATGGGGCATATCCTCCAAATACAAAACACATTTTGACAATTTTAAAATACAATGCTGTTTTAAATCAAATTGATAATTCCAAGGAAGTATTCATTTGAATATATATTTTTTGATACAACCTAGACTCTGGACTTTAGAAGTATATGTCAGTGCTATATTTCATAATTGTATATCTTCTAATTTGCAGTATGTGGTTAGATGTATTTCCTGCAATTATTTTGGTGAATGCTGCTTTTAAGAAGAATCTTATAGAATAACTGCATCAATAAGTAAAAGGGATTATTATGTTATTACGTTGCTTTGATTTACATAGAAAGCTATCTAGCACTGCAGTAAGTCATTGGTCTGGCTGAATAAATACTGCATGTTTTCACAAGCAATGATCTCCAGAGTTTTTCCCAGCCTTGATCACTCAATATCTTTTAAAAGAGAGCCTGAAATCTTCTGTACATAAAGCAGGTGTTTTATAAGAGAGTTGAGAGTCCTCCTAGTCACCAATAAAGGCTACTTTATAACCCAATCTGATTCGCTTTACATATATTAAACTAAAATTGGCATGATCCCAAGCTAGCACAATTAGCAGTCATTATGGCCAGCCATGACTAGAATTGTATCCATCCAAAGGACCTTAGGATAGGAAAGACTATAATTCTAGCCCATTATTATTTATTCTGACATAAAATGGGTCTCCAAGATCACAACTGAACAAATATTTTGAGAATCTTTTAACTGGACTTGTCAGAAATTAGAACCACAAAGTTTAGAACCTAAATTAGGTAAGCTGATGAGCCTGAACAATGAGTTGGAAATTCAGCAATGCCACTGTAACTCTAAACTGATCTTGCAATTATGTTCAAGTGTTGTAAAATTGCTAGCTGGAAAAGACTCAGACAATTAATCTACTTCCCATGTCCTCATCAAGGCATATAGGAGTTGACCAGTGTTACTGTGAAAAGCTATGCAAGTGAAATTCATTAGCACTTCCTTACTCAGCTCATTCTGTGTCAAAGAGCTTTTCCAGTAGGAAATATTTCCTAAACTATAATCAATACCTATTAAGCAGGACATTTCTTTGTGCCTTTTACAAAGCAGCATAGATAACTATTGTTTTGCCTCAGCTTCTTTGAAAATGTAAAATCTGTTAATATAATCCCCTTAGCTTTCCCTTCTCTAGGCTAAACCTACCCAGTGAGTTCAGCTTTGTATCTCTCCGCTGCATCCTTTCCAACATGCTGAGTTTTACCTGGGCACACTGGGAGAGACTTCGAGGATCCAGGAAAGAAAAGATGTACAAAGTTAACACTCGGGGAAGCTGGGTGGTGAAATCCAGTGCTTCAATTGGCACTCGATCCTGCAGCAGTTTGAAACAGAATTTCAGCTGTGAAAGGGAGCAGTGCTCCAAGAAGTCTGTCAGGACTCTTCGCCTTTGATTGTCTGTCCACTTGTCAAACTGTGGGGGGAAAACAGAGTTGTGATTTTCATGACCTCTAGGGGAGCCATTTACAAGTGACTTTCCCTCATTATAGTTTACAAGCAATAAACTGCAAAAGCCAATTATGAACTTAAGCTAATTCCAAAAGTGAGAGAGATCTCTGCACCTTTCCTTGTTGCAAAGGACACGAATGTCTGCCAAGAATTCATTCAGGCCACATTCTGCCTCTAGAAGGATTGTCTAAGTATTTGTGGACAGTTCATAAGCATAATTTTAAAAAAGGATGCATTTTGCTTTGTCCCCAGCACAGGACACCATTCAAAAGTAGACTGCACTTTTTATTAAAATCAGCAACACAGAATCATAAGAGTTGAAAGGAACTGTCAAGCTCCTAAAGTATTTCCCACAAACAATTGTCCAGCCTCTGCTAGAACACATCCAACTAAAGAAAGCCCACCATTTCCCTCCATAATTGGTTCCACTTTCAAACTGCTCTTACTATTAAAATATCCTTAATATTCAGTCAGAATATGCCTTCCTATAACAAGAGCATTATTCTGCATTCTGTCTTTTGATGGAGAACAGGCAATCTTGTATAAGACACTCCTTCAGGTATTGATATGACTATGATAACTTTCGTCAGTTGCTTTGATTGTAATATATTTTATGTATGTTATTGTAAGCTGCTAAAGTAATGTATGGGCAGCTATATAGAAGGAAGGGAGGGAGGGAGGGAGGGAGGGAGGAAGGAAGGAAGGAAGGAAGGAAGGAAGGAAGGAAGGAAGGAAGGAAGGAAGGAAGGAAGGAAGGAAGGAAGGAAGGAAAGATACTAAGAGATACTAAAATTTTCTACTGGATTACTGGCCACCTAGTTCAAACTCTGTTCCTAAGAGAAGAAAGTCAGGTGCAATTGAGAATTCCATAAAAGTGGCATGATATAAACTGTTATAAACTGAATACACACTGGGAAACATATATTTTTGAAGACCTAGCATACATTGTTTATGTATAGTATAAGCAGAGGTGGGTTGTTCCCGGTTCGGACCGGTTCTATAGAATCGGTAGCGGGAATTTCCCCCCACTCGCCGAACCAGGAGCGATCGCCGGTTGGCCACACCCCTGAACCGGCTCATCTTTTTTTTTGTTTCTGCACATGCACAGAAGCTTGGTTTTCGGCACTGTGCATACACGGGCAATGCACGTGCGGCCATGTGGCGCAGGAGGAAGCGAACCGGCAGTGAGGTAAGTTAGAACCCACCCCTGAGTATAAGGAATAAATAACCTCTAAATCAGCTTTCCCAAATGAATGTCCTTCAGACAATTCCTGTAATTGAGGAATTATAGAACTATGGAAGTAAAAATCTTTTACACCAGTGGTTCCCAAAGTGGGCGGTACCGCCCCCCAGGGGGCGGTGGGAACCCTTACGGGGGCGGTGAGAGGCAAGGGTGGCGACAGGGGGGCGGTGAGAGGGGCCAGGGGGGCGGTAGGTGGTTTGCCATGCTTTTGCATTTGAAGCTCCCTCGCGTCCCTCGGAAGGAAGGGAAGGAAGACAGACAGACAGAAAGAAAGAAGAGATGGTAGGAAGGAAGGAAGACAGACAGAAAGAAAGAAAAGAAAGAAAGAAAAAAATGGTAGGAAGAAAGACAGAAAGAAAAAGAAAGAAAGAAGGGGGAATTTAGAGAAGAAAGAAAGAACGAAAGAAAGACTTATGACCACAATTGAGCCTAACATTTTGGTTGCTAAGCAAGAGCGTTGTTAAGTGAGTTTCACCACACTTTACAAGTTGGCCATGCCCACCTGGTCACCTGACCACTAAGCCACGCCCACCTGAGAGGGTGGGGTGGGGGGCGGTGAGGATGAATTTGTAGCACCAAGGGGGCGATGGACTGAAAAAGTTTGGGAACCACTGTTTTACACTGTGAATGTACCATTTCGGAAATACTCTTAGATAAATGTTATGCTCTTTTTAAAACAATTCATACACTATGTTCTATGGTAAAAATGCTGATTGTAAGGGTTTTGGAGTACGCTTACATTTCCCAGCAACGCCTAGTTATTGTACAATAAATATTGAAGCTTGTGAGATTGATAGAGCAATTGAAATAAAAGATGATTACCCATTTCCCCAACAAGTTTCTTCTTTCTTCAAATACCTGTAAAGAAATAAAACTAATTTTAAAATTACTTTTTCTAAGCTTCAATAAGAAATGACTCATTACATTATTAGAAACAATTAAGTAAATGAAGCTGTCAGAGGAACATGATAAAAGAGGCAATTCTAATTTAAGAAATGATCGGAATCCTATCTGCATCAGAAGACCTTGGGCAATACAATTTTCAGTTCAATACAATGATCGAAAAACAACACATGACCACATTATTTAGTGATAGGAATCCTGGGATTGCTTTTGTAACCCCAAAACACATAGAAAGACACAGAAGTCCCAGGAAAGGAGTGCAGGCATGCCACACAGGGCTGGGGAGCTTGGGGAGAACCAGTCCTGGCCAAAAGTGAATTGAGGGAGGGATGACATAGGCTATGCGTGGGTGGGAGGTTGTTGTGGTGGGAAAAAAAGAGGGATGTCTATGGAGATTCTCAGTCATCCAGGTCATGGTTGTCCCAAAGGTACTTTTTCAAAAAGCAACTGAACTTTCTTGTTTTTCTTTGAAGACGTTTCGCTTCTCATCCAAGAAGCTTCTTCAGCTTCTTGGATGAGAAGCGAAACGTCTTCGAAGAAAAACAAGGAAGTCCAGTTGCCTCTTGAAAAAGCACCTTTGGGAAAAAATGAGGGAGTGTCTTGCAACTTTTCCTGCTAATTTCCTCACTGAGTTTGCTTGTGGGAAGCCCGCAGTGAAGTTTGAAAATGTGATTATGTGATTATCTCTGCAATGTTGTGAGGTTGCTGGGCAATGACAATTTATAGTCTCAATGTATGTGAAGGATATCAAGTCTGGAAAGTCTGAACTATTGCTATAACGCGAACTACCTGGGTTTTATCTAGGGTAGGGGTCAGCAACCCGCAGCTCTGGAGCCGCATGTGGCTCTTTCATTCCTCTGCTGTGGCTCCCTGTCACTCAAAATATGCGTCACAACTGCCAATGTGTGACACCCATTGGCATGCGATTTATTGAGCTTTTTGACCCCCGGTAGGCCAACCATGGATAAATCTAAGAAAAGAAAAGTTTCAGAAGAAAATCAGAGCGTTTAATTCAACTATATATGCTAGTTTTGTGGCCACTTAGGAAATAGTCAGGCACAGGAAGAGTTTTGTGGCTCCCGGTGTTTTCTTTTCTGTGGGAAACGGGTCCAAATGGCTCTTTGAGTGTTTAAGGTTGCGGACCCCTGATCTAGGGCAATTCTCCAAGCAGAATATTATTAGAATCACACAGAATATTATTAGAATTACACAAGAATGATCTTGATACTGTTGCTGCATAACATGCTGGAGGCCCGCATACTTGTTAAGAAAGTGGGCAAGGACACAAATGATTCATTATTTACAAAGTTCCTAAAACTTACCTTATCATTCATGAGCTGATGATTCAATGGTGTCCAGGTGCTCATCTTTGTTTGCATCTTGGGACCATTCAGGTTTTTGGGAGGTGCAAATGCCATGTCTTTTTACATAGAAAAGGAGCCAAAATAATTAAAAATGGCAATAACGATATTTGAAGTATTTGGCAAATGTAGATTTCAGTTGGGCATCATAAATTTCATAATGATAAAAGCTGTTCACAGTGGGAGACGATAAACCCTTATTTGTTGGAGTTGTTTATTCACAGGCTGATGCTGTAGTATAGAATTCCTGCACTGGATAGGGAATAAGACTAGATGATCTATAAGTTACTTTCTAGCTCAATGATTATAAATGAACAACCCTCAATCTGGTACTCCTTAGATGTTGGCATTATAGTTGCCAGAATTCTAAGTTAGCATGTTGGTTGGGAATTCTGGAAGTTGCAGTCACAAGTGCAACACAACTAAAAGGTGATAAGTTGGGCAAGGTTGAGCCAAATAGATGTGCAACAGTGATCTGTGTCTTAATTATATCACAATTCTACTGTTGCAATGAACTTAATGTAGGTCTAATCCAGGGGTGGGTTCTAAATTTTTTACTGCCGGTTCTGTGGGCGTGGCTTATTTTGTGGGTGTGGCTTGGGTGGCTTCATGGTCATGTGACTGGGTGGGCGTGGCCAACTCAATATTACTCACGTCAAGGGGTGCCTCGTCTGGCCTCTCCCCTCCCAGCCATTCCTTGTCACACCCAGCCTAAACGTATCTATAGTTCTCTAAAAATGTTGTTCACCTTTTTTCACCTTTATTATCTACATACTATAGATGTACTTTCATGGAGGACCACTGAAAGGAGGAAATGGCTCACATGCTTTGGCCAAGAGTGTGATAGGCAACAGGCTTTTTCCAAAGCACCAGAAGGCAAAACAAGAAGCAATGGATGGAAACTGAACAAAGAGAGAAGCAACCTAAAACTAAGGAGAAACTTCCTGACAGTGAGAACCAATATAAATGCAGAAATATTTCAGTCATAATTTTACATATAAAATAGCCATTTGTGTAATACAGCCTGCATATTGTTCAAAACAGTAATTAGTATTATGGCTAATGTTTGACAGCAAGCATAAAAGTCAAAGATCACAAGATCTCAAAGTCACTCATTCCTCATTCCCATTGTTGTGTTACACATTTTATAAATCTATGTCAAGATTTTAGGTGTCCTTCCCTCTCTCTCCCCCCCTTTCTTTCATCTAAAAGTCACTCATTCCTCACGTAGTAACTATCATCTCCAGTCATAGTCATTAAAAATCAGAGGGGCCTAACTTTGTTAAACCTTCGAAAGAGAGGGCGAGAGAACTATATAGTAAAAATGCCTGGGCAGAGAGGATTTGGTCTCCCGCTAGCCACTGAGCCGGAACAGCTACATAAGAGAGCCTCCTCCTTCAGTGCTCAGAGGCAAGATCTCTCTCTCTCTCTCTCTCTCTCTCTCTCTCTCTCTCTCTCTCTCTCTCTCTCTCTCTCTCTCTCTCTCTTTCTTTCCCTCCCCCTCTCTCATTCTGTCTCTTTCTTTCATTTCCCCTCTCTCTCATTCTCTTTCTCTCCCCCTCTCATTCTCCCCCTCTCTTATTCTGTCTCACTCTTTCTCCCTCCCTCCTTCCCTCTCCCCCACTTCCCACCCCACACACCTAGAGAATAACTGTAAGGAAATTTGGCCACATTCTTTCTGTCTCTGGAAAGATACAAAAATTAAACCTTGCGTTACAAAAGGAGTGACTCTCAGCCTCAAGGGGAACAGCCCGATGAAGCAGGAAAAGGCAGGCAGTCCTCTCTGTATCTCATCTCTCTCTTTCTCTCTATCTCCCTCTCATATTTCTCTTTCTCCCTCTCTCTTTCTCCCTCTGTATGTGTATGTGTGTGTGCATGAGTGCGCGCATGTGAGAGTTCCCTCTTGAACCATTTCCCAAAACAGGCAAGGATTGGGTTGTTGTTTTTTGCTGATGTTGTTCGTTCTTCTTTGGGTGCTTTTTACCAGATTTAAATCGAGTCATTTCAGGTTCCCAGATAAATGAAGCTCTTTTGTCCCCCTGGTGTGGCTCCCTGTCAGCTGGCTTCCCCCTCCCCTCCCCCTCCCTCCTCGCCTGCCCTGAGAGGAGAAGGGTGACGGCAGCGGATGGAGACTCGCTCCATATTCCAGAGCAGGAGTGAAGCACCTCTCTACTTGCCACTTTTTCCGGCCCTTGTTGGGAGACTTTTCTCCATGCTATAATTAAGTGCAAAAGCAGCCATGGAGGCAGCGAGAGAAATATGGGGAGACGCTCCGCCCTGAGACACCGGCTGAGGCGCGTCTCCCCATATTCCTCTCGCTGCCTCCATGACTGCTTTCTGCTTTACACTTAAACTTAGCATGGAGAAAAGTGGCTGTTTCTCCCCTTTGCTGTTTTTCTAAAAACAGCAAAGGGGAGAAACAGCAAGTGGAGAGCACAAGGACTGGCTTCTGCAACGCCAGCAGCTTCGGGAGACGCTAGACTAGCGGGGAGGGGGGTGGCAGGGGCAGGTGAAAGGGGAGCTCCAGGTGGCGGCAGGCAGCAGCGGGTGAAAGGGAAGCTCTAGGTGGCAGCCGGCAGGAGGGGCGGCACTCTGGGCCCTGGGAAAGTGCAGGCTTTCCAGATGGGACAGGGATGGGTTCTAAATTACCTTGCCGCCACTTCCTCCCACGCTATGTGCCTGCGCATGCTTCTTGCGGGTGCGCATACATGCACAGTGCCGAAAACCCGGCTTATGCACATGCACAGAAGCAAAAACAAGCAAAAAATTCCACCCCAAAAAATTCAAAAAAAAAAAAAAGATGCCGGCGCCCACAGAACCGGTTCCGTGACATCATCGTAACATCACCAGTGGGTTGCTACCAGTTTGGGCAAACTGGACCGAACCGGGAGGAACCCACATCTGGTCTAATCTAATGTAATGTTCCGTTAGTTTCAAATACATCATGCTATTAATGTTAATTGCTCATGGTGAAAAACCTTCACAGGTTACCAGTTGTTTTCTTTCGAAATTTAAGTAACTGGTATGTTATATGTATATAATTTAGCCTGGATCCAATCCAAAATAGGTTCCTGATGGTTTACTGGAATGGGTTTCAGCCTATGAACCATAAACCACTAGTGAAAGTAAGGATATTTTAAGTATACTAATTATTATGTGTAACATAAATATTTGTTTAAATGACCCAAATTACCCAAGAAAACCAAAGCTCATATTTGGCACATAACATAAGCTGCTGGATAAGACCTTTGGCTCATCTAGTCCAGCAGTCTGTTTTCACAGAAAGCAACCAACTGCACAAAGAAGCCGGTTAGAACCCCAGCAGATGGGGTGGGGGCTTGTCTTCTCCTGGATAAACATATCCCAACATTTCCAACTATTTCTCCTAAGTTTTTCTTACAGGACCTTATCATTCTGCTTGTTCTCCTCAGGTCATTCCCACCTACAAATATTTCTGCCACACTACTCTAACGCACATTTTTCGGAAATGCAAGAAATCAATGATATTTATTACAACATCAAAAACATAACAGAATTGGATGGTGATTCCTAGACACATAAAAATATCCATTTTACAAATTGTAATCAAATGAGTTATAACTGAGCTGGAATGCAACAGTTTTGTAAGGTAGCCTTGATATATGCTTGTGTTCTACTCATGAATAGTAGGGTTGTGCAAAATCTTAGAAAGAGGTAAATTGCAGCCCATACTTTTTTTTCAAATTATGAAAGCAGCCACATTTTTCTCCTGGCTAGTATGGCTGCTTCATAAGCAGTTTGCAGATGCCTCTATGTAAGGCTATTTTAACAATTCAAAATTGTACTTCTGTGTGTTGTGACGTATCTGTTTTGAAGGATTAGCAATTAGGGAATGGAACAACAAGATATCTACAGTATTTTTAGCTATGTCGCTTTACAATACCGAAAGACTGGAATCTGAAGTCCCAATAAACCTCACAGAAAGGCAAGGAGCCAAGGTAAGCTGTTCAGACGTAATTTAATTATATTTAAGAAAGATTAATTACTTTAATGCTTGTATAATATTAACTAAAGTCATTAGGCTGATTTTTTTTTTTGCATTGTGCTAATCCCGGTTTAACTCAGCAGAAATGCTAAACTGGGGCTTCCAAGACACACAGGCTTTACAAGTAAAAGTCTGTATTTTAAATGGTTGAATAAATCAGTGTATTTAATTTAAGGCGGTAAAATGCATCAGTTAATATGTAATCATGGGATTAATTCCATCTTTGTTTTTATAAATATTGTTTTTATTAGTCTATGATTTCAAAATACGGGGAAGAAAAAAATCATAAGAAAAAACATAGTATACAGTATGTAAACTAAAACAGGGGAACTGCCCTTGCATGCGAGTAAGGCAATTTTACCTACCTACGTTTCCCCGAAAATAAGACTGGGTCTTATTTTCTTTTGGGCCCCAAAATAAGCACTAGCACTTATTTTCAGGGGTGTCTTATCCCCCCCGCCAGTGCTGCCGCTGCGAGGCAGGAGGGTAGAACTGCTCCACGCACCCCACACCAGCTTACCTCAGGGCCCCGCAGCCAGGCCACCCTCGCCCCAACATCTGCTTCTCGGCTGCGGCACCAAAACACTGCTCAGCCTCCTGCTCCATTGCGGCCGCAAGCAAGCAGAAGAAGTGGGCTGGCAGCCACGTGGGCTCCTGCTGCACATGGATGCTGGTGCTGCCACCACGAGGCAGGGCATGGATGGCCTGGCTATGGAGGCCCTGAGGTAAGCTGGTGCAGGGCGCATGGGAAAGCTCCACTACCCCACTGCTTTGCCTCGTAGCCACAGCACCATGAGCAACCAGACAGAATGGGTGGGCGGGCAGTTGTGCAGGCTCTTAAGTAGGGCTTATTTTGGGGGTAGGGGTTATATTAGGCGCAAGTGTAAAAACATGCTAGGGCTTATTTTCAGGATAGGTGTCATTTTTGGGGAAACGGTATATAAATATTGGAACTAAGAAAAGAGGGAGGGCAAAATGGCTTCAAGAGAATGTTTTCTTCAGCAATGATTTCAGCCCGTTAATATAATTTTGTGTGTAATATATAGGATATTGTCTTCTATTGCAACCTTTTTCAATTTCCTCACTCCTTCCATTACCGGGTGGCCATAAACTTTAAACAATGAAATCTTTTGTTTTCTCCATAAAATCCATTAAGAAAGGAAAAAACAGTACCTAAGTATGAGCTTTCTAGCTGTGAGAAACTGTAGTTCACTATAAGCTATATTTTAATGTTAACTGGATAGCATATATCAGGTGAAATCAAGAATGTAAGAAAAATATTGAAACTTATATAAAACAGAAGAAACAAAAATGTTGCATCTAAGATTTGTAAACTAATTCTGAATTAGGAAAGTAGAGAAATCATCCTATTATAGTATCTTCTTGCAAACATTCTCCCCAAAACAACAATTTTGTGATTTTATTTATAGTTCATATCCTGTTATTTTAGCCTCAGTGTTCTGTATCAAATTCTAATTGATATAGCAGTTTTATCTTTAAATGAGTACAATCCACTTGCAATTATTTCTTTGTACACAGGAAAGGGTTTTGATATATTTGGGATTACTCAATATTTTTAGAAGTACTTTGAGATTTTGAAACGTGGATAAGTATATGTGTCCCTTAATTATTATTTAACACTCATAATGAATGATCTTATTTTCTTTACTGTGGCTTTCTGAATAAACCACATAGACTGAGCTCATGCAACATTCTAAGCTGCCTCAAACTGTATTACATATTAACATGATAAATAAACAAGTCATTCTCAAGTCCTATTAAAATTATGTTATTTAGGGCTCCCTTATGCTATTAGGGATATCTGTATATGTTCAAGACATTAGTTTAGACAAGGCTGATTTTATGGCCAGATGTTATTTTATGTGTTATTCATACTTTTGAAATTTAAGTCCCTAAGTTCTTTAATATATAAATTTAGGGCTTTTATACAAGAAACAGTTTAGATTGGATGCCACTGGGTTCTAACAACACGAATAAAGTAATAAAGGCTTGGAAGGGGTGGTAGTATCTAGAATTTTTTTTTTTACTTTACATAGGAGTCCCTAAATAATTTTCAAATACAAATTGTTTGTTTTCCCCAAAATAAGACATCCCCTGATAATAAGCCCAATCGGGATTTTGAGTCCATGGCAATAAGGCCAAGCGCTTATTTCAGGGTTCAAAAAAATATAAGACAGGGGAAACATGGTAGTTAATTCAAATTTATCCCACCTTGTGTATACTGTACATAAAGCATGATTTAAACAGACTTTCCTTCTAAATTTGGTCCATGATATATATTTTTCCTTATGTTCAGTCGTGTTCAATTCTCAGAGACTACCTGCACAATTCCTTGCAGTTTTCTCGGCAAGGTTTTCCAGAATTGGTTTGCCATTTCCTCCTTTCTAAAATTAAAAGCCAGATACTGGCCCAAGTTACCTAGTAGGCTTTTTGCCTAAGGAAGAACTAGAACTCCCAGTCTTCCAGTTTCTAGCCTGGTATCTTAACCACTACACCAAAAGTCTCTCGCATAATAAATACAACCAGCAATTCTATATTTTAAGGGATTACTCTACTCTTTCAATCTTCATGTCATTTCATGAAACCTTGTACACTATTCAATGATTTTTTTCCTGATCCAGAAATTAAAAATTTAATTACAAAAAATTGTTATGATTTACAGTATAAGGAAATGTGGGGTTTAATCTTTCACATTTCCAGTGGAAGAGTGGAACTTTGCTTCTTTATAAAAATCAATAACTTTATGGAAAGTTAAAGAAAATTTTCTTTCTGGAAAGAAATAGCTTAAATTCAATTCACTTCTGGGCTTACCTTCAGAATTATTTGATTGTGGAAATCTATGCAAATATGAGGATCTTTTTTTAAAACAGCACTTAATTTTCCCATATATATTGCAGAATATATATGGAAAGAAAGGTACTGATTCCTTCATTAATGGAAAATATATATTGAGGGAGAATCTTGAAACACCTGATCAATTTGTTTTCTGAGCATCATTAATACAGGGATGTCTAACTCAAGGCCCGGAGGCCAGATCCAGCCCACAGGGTGCTTAGATCTGGCCCACAGAGCCGCACTGGAAACAGCAAAGGACCGGCCCGCAGTGCCTCTGCTAGAGAAAACGGAGCTTGGGATGGCTGTGTGTGGCCCTCCTGAGCTCCGTTTTCGCTGGCAGAGGGTTGCAGGAGGCCATCGCAGCCGAAATGGAGCTTTGGAGCTCGTTTTCACAGGCAGATCACTTGGGCCACCACAGGCGCCTCGACCTGAGTTACGCCGAGCTGGCCACGTCCCCCCTGGCCACATCCCCGCAAGGTCAAACACAACCCTGATGTGGCCCTCAATGAAATCGAGCTTGATACCCCTGCATTAATATAACTACTAGGGTTTTTTTTTACTGCTGATTTTTCATTTAGTGAGATTATTTGAAGTTATAAGCTTATGGGGACCCAGATTGTTGGGGGCAATAAGCTGACTCTGTAAAACACTTAGAGAGGGCTGTAAAGCACTGTGAAGTGGTATATAAGTCTAAGTGCTATTGCTATTGCTATGATGTTATCTAAGCTTTCAGAACCTAATGTGGGAAAGCTAAAGATGGCTATATCTAATATTAACATGAATAAATGAAGCAGAACCCTTCCCTGTCCCTTCAAATCTGCTCCAACAGGTTCCTCAACCCAGCAAAGCAGTCTGAAGCATGTTTGAGAGAAATCCATTCCACTGGTTGATGTCACAGACAAATATGCTCTCTCTTATGTAGTATCCAAAGTATTACGAATCTCTTAATCTAGACAAAAGTTCTCTCTTTTGAGAGGTTATGACTTTGGCTTTGAAACTGAAGATCGGGCTCATGCCCAATTCATGCAGCACCACGTGAGGCCTACCTGATGTCAGTTTTCTATTGACAATAAAAATGGCCTTGAATGTTGACAAAAGGATGTTCTGGCCCTGGGTTTTCTGATGTCCTATGTCAGGCCTCTGAAAACAAGTGAAAACAAGTTTAAAAAGATCTATTAATTTGGATATTTATGTCATTATTTGTTGAAGTTGGTATCTGTATCCCCCCCCCAACTCCATAGAGATTCTAACAAAGAAAAAATGAGGTCTACATCTCATTGCAATCATATATTCGATGTCAGCAATGATATGCTAGCATAATTAACAATAGTAAAAATAGCATTGTTATACAAGCAGTTACACTACTATAGATTAGAAACATAATTCTTCAAATAAAAGGTGGAAAACATTTTCTAGATGACATCTAATACATTTAGATTACTTCCAAATAAAGAAAATGTACTTTTTGCTCTAAAAATATTATTTGTGTTCTTTACTAATTGGAAGATGTAATAAAAGAAAATAATTAAAACTCTATGCTTACAATCTTTTGTTACTTAATGCGTATTGTACTGAATTTAAATTTGAGGAAGAGCTAGATAGTTCTCATATATGAGTTTGTATATAAAAAATTCCTCCCCAATTTTGTTTTACACTAAAAAAATGGAGGATATACTGTAGTGTACAGACTCTCTTCTCAATATTAGTAAGTGATATATGGATAAGGCTACTATTTAAAATAATATGATATTGTTAATACTAATAATGAAGATTTATTTTAAATAGTGACTACCCTAGCACCTATCTATATAAATATTTATAAATGTGTTTCAGAAGTAATTATCCCACTCTCCATTTTCTATTCCATCTTTTTTTTTTTAGGAACTAAGAAGAAGCAGATTTCAATCCACCTGCCCACTGACACTGTCAAATAGATAAAGATATAAGATAGAGGCTTTCCAAGATCACAACTCTTGAACCCAAGGTCCTAATCTTATTACTTCTTTCTATTCGATATCTCCTGTGTCTTTGCAGCATGTCCAAAGCACCTTACAAAGAAAAAAAAAGTAATAATTTCTTATACATATTTTCACAACATTAAAACAGGCTTTTAAACATAGGGTATAATTTCAAGCAAAGTAAAAAAAATGTAGCAGCATTGAATTAAAAATTGTTATCATATATGTCAAGATGTGTAGAGGGAACTGTGTGTCTGTGGGGGTCCTTGGTGCTCTGGTAAGTTTGTTTTCTTGCAGACATTTCATTACCAAACCAGGCAACATGACTTACCCCATAAGGACCCAAGGCTCAACTCTGAGCTGGAAATATTCTCTTCTAACAGCACCACAATTTGGATGACTGGCTTGTCACCACCCAAGCGCTCACCTGTTCTGTTTGAATCTTTTAACGCTTCAGCAACGCCATTAACGATGGCGAGGGGGAGAGGGCCATTAAGGACGTGGTGAGCTGTCTTCCTCCACAACTCCCCCACCATTCACACTCCACACAACGGCCTAGTCTCTTGAACAGCACTCCTTCCTCCACCGCCGCCGCCTGCGAGTTGATTCTCTTCGCCATGGAAACCGTTGCCTAGTTGCAGAGGCCCATCCGAAGCGCAGTGTCCTCCCCCCTTCTTTTGTTCTACCTAGTAACCAAGCGAGAGTGGCGGCAGGGATTGGTATTTCATTGGCTACTTTTTTCTCTTCTTTCTTCGTCTCTCTCTCTCTCACTCACTCACTCACTCACTCACTCTCCCCCACCCCCGCATTCGAGACTCGTGAGGAGGCGGGGCAGAGTGTGAGGAGAAAAGGCGCGGCGGCGGCGGCCGTTGAGGAAGTTGTTCGCCGGCATATTGTACTCGATGGACCTGGAGTGGTGGAGGCACCTGAAGGAGGAGGAAAAGGAGCCGGAGGCAGGTATAGTAAACGGTGGCGGAGAAAAGGGACGGGGGTCTTTCATCCTCCTCCTCCTCTTCCTCGTTCCTCAGCCTCCTTAGAAAAGGAGGAGTCATTAATTTTCTCCCAAAAAGAAGTGTGAACTCTCCGCTTTCTTTTTCTTTTGTGTGGGAGACCGGTTTCTCTCGCCCCCTAGTAGCTGCCCCCCCCCCCACCTCAGCCAGGCCGTTTGTGCCTAACATCCTCAGTCTCGGCAACCAAGGGCGGGTTGCCTTCTCTTGCTCGCTCCTTTAGGACAATAAAAACGCGATCTCAGCCTCCCTTTGCGCGACCGAGGAGGTTGGAGTTAAAAGGGCTGCAGGTTATTTCTCCCTTTCTCTGCCGCTCTCCCGTCCTCTTGGCCCCTTCTCTGTCTCTCCCGTATTCTCCCATATCTTCAGATCAAAGTGGGCTTGGCACTGAAAGACGAGACAAATGGAGTACATACCTGATTATGCTCTATCTTTGTAAGATGGAGAAAGAAAGGGGGAGGATTAATGGAGGCTTTCCGTCTTTGTTTTCCCCAGTCATTTTTCGTGTCCCCCCACCCCCGATAGAGGATATGAGGGGAGCAGTTACATACATCGTGAATAGTAGTTATTGTTTATGTGACCAATAATTTTCTTGAAGCTTTTTACATCTGACTGAACCTAGGCCACCAAAGTGGCTGTCCAAAAAAATAAAATAACGCAAAATGTGTGAAATAAGATTTTTAGAACAATATTTAATTAAAGGCCAAATATTTTAATGTAACAGAGCTTGCCTGTACAGAACCTCATTCTGGGGGGGGGGAGCAATGAAAGAAAACACAATCATCTTTTTGATTTACTGTCTTGCCTCGCATATGTAGGCACTGAAATAAGGAGGAATGTCTACTGAATTATTTTCACCAAGGATGTGTTTTGCAGGAGCTAGAAGTAATCCTGGGTCAGAGTTGATTTAGAATAACCTTTTCAGATGGAGAATAACACTCCATTGAGAAATCGATATTCCAAATTATCAATAGTGCACAAAGAAAAAGAATGAGTTGCAAAAACAAATGCAATTTTCCCTTTGCTTCTTACTTTCTCTAGAAGAAAGACGAGGAAATCCTTTCTGTGGATTGCCTTTCAGTCTTACTGGTGCTGGAAAGGAAATTGTAGAGCGAATCCTCTGATCCCACAAAACAATTTTCCTATTTTTTATGATATCTTAATACTGCAGAGATGCTTCCTTCATTGTCCCCACCATAATTCTAACAGCAAATATATTTTACATAACCACTTTTGTCCTGCTTTAATTTCCCCCCAGGAATGATAGAAGCAAGTGCATGCTTCATAGGAAAACTAAAATATTAAATATGCAAAGAGAATGAGATAGATTAGTGTTTTAATGCAGAAGGAGAAAATTACTAGTTAAATTTTACTGACTGCTATACAAGGCATTGACTGAGTACTAAGGAACATGTATGGGAAAGTTTTCCATTTCAGTAGATGATAGCATAGAGTGAATTTCCATTTCAGTAGATGATAACATGGGGAGTGAGTTTTCTTTTTTAGTTTGAGATAATCCTTTAGAAGATATTATAGGAGAAGCCTCTAAGCAAAGATTATTTAATGTGAATTATTATTTCTATTCCAATGATGCAATGAAAGATTCCCAAATCACTACTTTGTAAACTTTTGGCAGTTGTGGACTCCCAAATAAATATTTGGAAATAATAGATTCCCAGTTAAACAAACACCTTCTCTCTCTATTTTTATCTGCAAAATAAAGCTCAATTTTTTGATGAATAAGATCATGATTATAGTTACATTTGTATACGCTTCCCTGTTCTCACTGTTTGAAAGCTATTTTAAGCTAAATTTTCAACCAAAAAATCCCCAAATTAAGTATGCCTTTTCACTCTTAGATTATTTTGTATATCCAATGCCATAATGTTATTTTTAGCACAAAAATAATGGAATGATCTTCTGTAGTACTAGTACTTAGATGTACTTAGAGTACTAAGTACTAAGATGATGGGCAAATTGATCTCCACTCTATGTCCTAAATTGATCTCCACTCTGTCTATGTTATTAAGATACTCATATATGTATCTCTGTTCATATTTTTCTTTTTGAATTACGTGAGATCACAGTTGCAGTTAAGCATCCATTTACAGACTCACAGTCACTTGAAATCTATTTGCTGTTGTTGGTTTTATGAATTCTGGTGTTTGTATTGCTACTTTTATCACCTGTATACTTCAATGAACCTTTTTTCATCCACTGATTCATTTTCATGAACTAGCTGAACTTGCAGAGAATCTACTGTAGGAAGTGGGCACTGAGATGGTTAGCAGACTTTGGTTTAGTCTCCTCACTAGCATTGAGGATGGTGGGAAGCTGTAGTTGGCAATCTGGTAGACTTCTGCAAACCACTGATTATTTGACAAGACCACAATATGGGAATCAATGAACTATTTTTTTTCTGCTTTAAGATATTATGCTCTATTTTGTGCTTCTGCTTTCTTTTAAAAACAAGACAGTAGCCATAAGAATAGAACAAATCTGAATAACAGAGTTAGAAGTGACCTTGGAGGTCTTCTAGTCCAACCCTCTGCTCAAGCAAGAAATACTATACTGTTTCAGACAAATGGCTACCCAATGTCTTCTTAAAAACCTCCTATGGTGGAGCACTCACAACTTCTGGAGACACACTGTTCCCCTGGTTAACTGTTCTAAACCTTGAGAAATTTCTCCTTAGTTCTAGGTTGGATCTCTCCTTGATAAGTTTCCATCCATTGTTATCCTGCCTTCAGGTGCTTTGGAGAATAGGTTGACACCCTTTTTGGGGGCAGCCTCTTACATATTGAAAGACTGCTATCATGTAATCCCTAGTCCTTCTTTTCACTAGACTAGACATGCCCAGTTCCTGCAACTGTTCTTCATATGCTTTAGTCTCCAGTCCCTGAATCATCTTTGTTGCTCTTCTCTGCACTCTTTCTAGAGTTTGAATATCTTTTTGGTACTATGATCAAAACGGGATGCAATATTCCAAGTATGGTCTTACCAAAGCATTTTAAAGCAGTACTAACACTTCATGTGATCCTGATTCTATCCCTCTTGTTGATACAGCCTAGAATAGATTAGTTTGACAATTAAGGAACCTGATTTCTCTTTCCTACTTATGTCACTGATTGTTCTTTCACACTTAAATTGCAACTGAAATAATTTTCAAAGCTGGCAGTTTACTGTTGAAACATTAAAAATTGTACCACTAACAACTGATAGAATGCATCTTCATCTAAATTCCAGAGATAACATTTTCATTATTGTCGCTAGTGATTATATGAATCATCTCAGTAATATGCAGAAATATTGAGGTTTTTTCCTGAGTAGTTACATGATCTGTACTGTCATATATAATCTGAATTGTTTATGTGCATGATTGTTGTATATGGAGTAAAATGTGAGTGGTGGCAGTTTAAATAATTGTAATGAGATTAAAAAGCTGATAGTACTGTTGAAGTAGGAATGTTTTATTTTAGCTGTCAGTTCATATAATTTATTGGGCAGGGTGGTAGCCCCCTATAAGATTTGGGGGGGGGTCTGTTTTTTTTACTATTGTCACCTATTTATTAAATTTATTAATTAATTTATTTATTGATTTATTGATTTATTTGCTTTTGAAGTGTAAACAAAATTGTTTGGAGATGAGAAGACTCTAAGTTATGTAAATAAATATAAATAAATACATGAAAGTTTCTTAGTTGTATATTTTTGAAGATCGTAAATGCTGAATCTCTCAGTAAAGCCAGAAAGCTTAATTTAATTGCCCAAGATCCTGTAGGAAATATCACCAAAATATTTAATGTGACAAAAATGAACATTATTAAATGGTCTGGAAATAATTATATTAATTCTGTTTTAATAGAAAAAATACCTTCTATTTTTATCCTGATCCTATATATTTTTTGTCATGTAGCCATAGATATCTTGAGTGAAGAAATGTATTCAGGACACAAACCCTGATGCTGTGTACTTGTGTCATAGTATAGGACCTGAGTAAAGAACTATTTCAATTTACATCATGATGTGGTGACATGTGTTTCATCATTTGTTTCCATTTGTTCTTATGGAAGTCTATATATTGATTCCCAAAATATAATCTTAAAACCAAATGCAATGGCCATACATAACAAAATCAGTTTTGTTACAGAAACATGAATATAAATAATAGTAAATTACAGAAATTTTATTCTAACATTTGTGGCCTAAATACCTCAAGTGGTATTAAATATGTTTAGAAAATAATGAAGTTTTAATAGCAGATTAAAATTTGCATCTGCCCCTTTCATTTACTGAGATTGAGACTCTGCATAATGTTATACAGTTGATATAGATTTGCCAGCCAATCTGAGTGTGCCAACTACCATCTTTTTAAGCCAGATTTGTTTTCTAGGCAGAAATTATTTCTTTTGGAGGAAAGAACCTTCATAAGTAAAACTGAGTTTTGAAAGAGATGGTAGAAGTAAATGTAACTAGAAAGTGAAGACTAAAGTTACCTTCCTTTTTTGTTAACTGTGATTTCTTGGATGTTTCTGTAATTGGTAGAAGGCAGATTGGTACATTATCTTGAATAAATTCACAATAAATAATACACCAGTTTTCACCTATATATAGAACTTTATATTATGCTTGTTATTAATGGATACTAGCCATAATGGTAAATATTACCTGCTATTCCAGATTCATTTTGCTCTTAAATACCAATTTCCATGAAGAAATGTTGGAAGTAAGGACATTCTTGCTTCTCTGAATCATAGGATAGTAGATTAGATAAACCCTTTTTGCATCATATGAGAATTCTTATATTACCATATCAGGCTGACTATAGAAAATGAGGTTCTAATCATAGATTCTATTCCTTATCTGCAGTCTGAAAAATGCTAAAACCATTATGAGAGGATATTTGTCATTTTTAAATCTTTATAACTGTATTAGTAAAAGCATGTGTTGTTCTTTACAGATAATTCCTTTATGTAACAGTGCCTCAGTTAAAGAGCAGTCCAATACAAGTCAGTTTAGATATAAGGATTCCTAAAAAGAAGGAAAGACTATCTAACCTTGCCAATAAGTATTTAATAACAGAACAACATTCTAAACTGGTGCAAGAATCCTTCACCATATATACCTTTACTGTGTATATAAATACTAATTTTCTGTTTAAACAATACTAATTATGTTTGAACATGAACCTCACCTGAAAATAATCATTGGTTTTTTGTTATTATAGTTAATTCTTTTGGATGATCACTAATTCTAATCATGTGGAAGAACCAATATATTTCTCTGAAAAAAAGATGTTCTAGTTTACTACCAAAATATATTAAAGAGAGAAGATTCTCTTATTTCAGTGAATCTGAAATAAACTTCTTGCTTTAATGGTTAATTATAAGTGGAAAACATATTTATTTTTATTTATTTGTTTGTTTATTTGTTTGTTTATTTATTTATTTATCAAATTGAGGTACTGCACATTTTACTCTCAAATCCTAGTTTTCCTGCCAGGTAAATATAGTAAATAACTATATTTTTGCCATAACATTTTATTTAAAATATCACTATTAAGCATGACAAACAAAATTACCCTAGTATATGTAATATTTATAGTGAAGGGACTATTTAGCATTGAGGACTAAATTTCAGAGGAACATCATTCTATCTTCATTTAATCTGGCGTCTGGTTTCCTGTAGTGACTTACTAGATAGTTTTTGAAAATGCAGCGAGGCTTGGGAAGAAAAGTTTCCTTTGCTTCTTAAGCAGTTTTTCATTTGAAATCTCATATTAGATATCCAATAGTGCAGAATTGGCAGAAAGTAGATATAATTTTTATTCTCTCTCTGTATTAGGATTCCTATAATAAAGCTGAATTATGAGGGATTCAGGACAGGTAAGCATTGTATCACATATTAAATTATGGAATTTAATGTCATATGAGAGATAGTTTCATATAAACAAATACTACATTATTATCATTTAGTTATGTTTCATGTTTCCCCTGTCTTCAAAATTCTATGTTTAGTACTTTCATTGTGTTTCTTCCACTTTTAGATTTGCTTTCAAAGGAGGAAATTATTATTATGTGTGGGTAATCTACAGATTAATCTATAGACTGAGGAAACAAACATAACTGATGAGAATGTGGTGTTTGGTTATATAAAGCTATCTTGGTCATGTTTTGTAGAATTCATGCTATTATGTTATAACCTGCAAATTCTGCTGGAATTGAATTATTCAATTGGCATATTGCTTGATCTTCTCTGCAATAGCCATGGCTCTATTTCAGTTGTTCTATAGCAGAGGTGTCAAACTCGCAGCCCGTGGGCCGGATGCATTACGTGCTGGCCACGCCCCCCTCATTTTAGTGAAAGGGGAAAAGTCATGATATGTCATGTGATGACAACGTGATGACGTGAGTTTGACACCCCTGTTCTATAGCCTCTGCAATTCCTTTACTCTCCAGGTTGTATTTCACACACAGAGTACTTGTGATTATCTTATTACAAATAGTCCTTGAGTTATGACCATAATGGAGCCTGCCCATCACTGTCATAACTTGTGATGGCCATAAAGCGGTTCAGTCATATAGCCAATCCAATTTTATGACTTTTTTTCCTGTGGTCCTTAAGCAAATCATTGCACTTGTTAAGCAATGTTGTAGTTGTTAGGTGAATGCCACAGTAGTTAAGCAAACCAATGGTTTGTTATGGATGTGGTTTGCCAAACGCAGAAATAAGTGTTGGTTTTTGGCAAAATCATAATAAAACTTGGTCACATGACCATTGGATGCTGCAAAGGGCTGTAAATGGTGTCCAGTTGTTGAGCATCCTAAGTTACAGTCACATGATCATGGGGGGGGGGGGGTGAACAACGATCAGAACTTTGAATCCAGGTCATAAATATCCCTTAAGGTAAGCGATCAGTTATAAGTCAAGGACTAGCTGTTTTCTAGCTTACTTGTCTCAAATTCTTCAAATTGCTCAAATGCACATTTTTTTTATCCAGATCCAAGTGCATTTTCCATTTAGCTCTTCCTTTCTTAATGGCTTTATTGCTTCATATTCATATTCATAATTCTTCTATGGTTACATCAGATATAGCATACATCAGCTGGATCATTTGGGTCACAAATAAAACAGCTTCATTAATATTTTTAGTGTTTTAGCCACAGTCTTCTTGTTAATTTGATTCATTTTTGCAAACATATTCTTTTGTCTTTCATTTTGTCTTTGAATTCCCAACTAGGTCTTGATTAGCTAATAGTATTTGCAGTTCTTTAGCACTTTAACAGTTTTTTCTCCTTGTTCTTCATTGACATTAATAGTCTCTTTACTTTCTACTGTATGTCGCTCACTCTGCAAATTGGTATTATTCATAGTTCTGAATAAATCTGAATTTGTTTTTCAATTGCTTCCAGTTCAGTATTGATAAAAATCTGTGTTTCAGAATTACACACTTTTGATCCATAAATTATTATTAATTACTAAATGAAAATGTCTTTTTTTCCAAAGCTGGTACATTTATGTTTGAAATCTGCATTTCAATGGTTCCGATTGGTAGAAACATTTCATAATTGACTAATTTTCTTCCTTTGACCAAATTCTTTGTTTTTAATTGCCTTCCAGTAGGCTGTCAATTCCACACCTAGGGAGAATTGAGCCTTATAACACATTTGTCAATGAATACCTAGGAGCCATAGTATCCAATGTGACTTTTGTTAATCTGGGCAACAGTTGATCCAGCATGAAATTCAGATTATGTATTCTCACGGCATTGAATGGGAGGTTTTTGGAACGGATTTAGTCTGATTCTTCAATTGATATGGTTGCACCTGTTCAGCATCCAAGCCCTTCCACTATGGTGAAGTACTATTCCTTTGGAGGGGACTTTTATATATGATTGGTCACATAGTCAACCCAATGTTTAGGCTGGATTTGGTATTTTTATTGAGTGCTTCCCAAGGACCTGGAATAGACAAATGTTTGACAGTGTTAGGGATATCATTGCACGATTGCAAGTAATGCATTTTATATTTGGCATACATCTAATAAGCAATGAAGTATTTTATTTTATTCCCCCCAAAAAAATTTTATTTCATTTCACATATTTACATTCACAAATATACCATTTCATTTTCTTATTCTTAATACAATAGTCCCATACATATTTTCTATTCATCAATACATTTTTTATTCGGTCGAAACTGCTTTTCTGCCATCCCTTGACCCCTTTTTCCCCCACAACCCTTCTTCCTCTCCTCAATTTTATTTATTGCATTTCTATCTCCTATTTATTTAAAAGTTGATGGCAGTGTACACAGGAACCTCTATTTATTTATTTGTATCCCACCTTCGTTATTTTTACAAATAACTCAATGTGGCAAACATGTTGACCACATCCTATTTTCCCCACAACAATCCTGTGAGGTGGGTTAGGTTGAAAGATAGAGACAGACCCTAGGTCATTCATCTGGCTTTCATGGCTAAGGCAGAAATTGAACTCACGGTCTCTTAAATCTTTCGCCTTTATATCAATTATATCCCTATGACAATCCTACGAGTAGATTGGGCTACAAAAGAATGATTGCTCCAAAGCCATTCTTTGTGCTCCATGGTCAGAACTTGAGCCTATGTCTTTTTAATCTATGTCCAGTACTAGTTTGAACTTTAATAAAGTATTTATGTTCTTATCCTTAGATTATTGATAGAAGAAAAAAGGCTGTCAACATGGAGTCTGTTTGGGAATGCGGTTAGTCAATAAGTTATGATGATACAATACAACTTGCATGGTAGTATGGAAGAAAAAAACACGATGAAGTATCTTAATAGTGTTTTGGAAATAAAAGTATTCTACTGGACTATGCTAAAACCTATTAGTGTGAAGAGTTATTCAGTCTCTGAAGAACTTTAAGATAAAAGGTTGAAATATTCAACAATATCTGATAAATAATTTGGAGACCCTCATGACTGTTGCAGAAGAATGGCTGTAATTTGGATGATCCATTATCTTTGGCTTTTGGCAGTTCTAGCAAGATGCAGTGGTGGCCACAGCCTATTCTCATGTGAACCCATAATCCTGAGGATGTGCCAAGATCTTCCGTACAATACCACATTTATGCCTAACCTTTTGAATCATTATGATCAACAAACAGCAGCTCTAGCAATGGAAGTAAGTATTTACATTCAAAATATAAATCAAGATCTTCACTACAGTTGTTCAGAAGTATTAACAAAGAACAATTAAATGTATTTACTACTTTTTTGCTATTTGGGGTATTTTCCAAGCATGAAACCTTCATGAAAGGTCATCACATGTGATTATGTGTTCTCTGGATCCAGAGGGTTTTATTAATATATAAAATTGCTTTTTATATTACCCTATGAGTGATGAGAATTCTTTAAAATAAAAATATATAACGTGGATAAAAGTGACTGTTATGGATTAGTGCAGTAACAGTGGATCTTGAACCAACTTTATTTACTTTCAGTAAACTGCTCATGAGCAGTTTTTGATCTTGAGAAATTAGAGTTAAACAAGTACATTCTATGCTTTGGTAGATCACATAATAATTTATTGGTAATCTTTACAAAACAAATATTCTTCAAAGAATATATTTGCAACTAGAATGAAGCTTTTTAACATTTTCTTGGGGGGGGGGGTTGTAATTGAGGCTGTTAACTTATAAGATGATGAAAGTGCTGATGGAGGAAAATGTAGAGGAAGCATTATAAATACTGAGCTACACCAAATGGAAAATGAAGATATATCTAGTGCCTCATACCCTTTTTGTAGTTCATTAATCAGATCTGCACTCTTTTCAAGAAGGAAGAAGAAATGAAGGAATATACCGTATTTTTCGGAGTATAAGATGCACCGAAGTATAAGACGCACCTTAGTTTTGGGGGAGGAAAACAAGGAAAAAAGGCCTCTGCCTCCAAGCAATTTGCCAAACAGCAAACAGCACAAATGATATACACTGTTTGCTGTGTATTTCTGTGCATGTGTGCCTGACCCATAGAAATAACAAAGAATTGGAGAAATGTACATTATGCCTAAGGTGACCAGATGTCCCGATTTTGGCGGGACAGACCCGCTTTTTAATGCTTTGTCCCGCGTCCCGCCCGCCCTCTTAAAAAGTCCCGATTTTTGAGCCCCCGCTTCTTCCTCCAGCCAGACGCGCGCCTGAGCGACAGGCTTCCGATTCAGTCCCCTCTATTCACAGGGTGGCGCGGGGCGGGGCAGAGCGAACCCTGGGGGGGGAGCGCCACTTTGCACTTGTCCCATGAGGCCATGCTAAGTGTGCCGCGGCAAAAGGGGCGGGGCAGGGCGGGGCGCGCGTCCTACCTGAGACTTTTCCCGGTAGCAGCTCCAGTCGCGTTCCTTGCTAATAGCGTCCAGAGCAGAGCAGCCCCTCCCAGAAGATCGCGAGACGTTATCTTCTGGGAGGGGCTGCTCTGCTCTGGGCGCTAATTAGCAAGGAACGCGACTGAAGCTACCGGGAAAAGTCCCAGGTAGGACGCGCGTCTCGCGCTGGGGGTTGGGGGGGGGCGGGGCAGGACTGGCGGACGGGACGGGGCGCGGGTCCTACCTGGGACTTTTCCCGGTAGCTTCAGTCGCGTTCCTTGCTAATTGGCGCCCAGAGCAGAGCAGCCTCTTCCAAAAGATAACGTCTCGCGATCTTCTGGGAGGGGCTGCTCTGCTCTGGACGCTATTAGCAAGGAACGCGACTGAAGCTACCGGGAAAAGTCCCAGGTAGGTAGGACGTACAGTGGCCTCCCGCGTCCCCCCTCCCCCCCACCTCACCTGGACGCCGACATTTGCTGTTTTGCCCTCTGCGCATGCGCAGCGTTCTGCGCATGCGCAGAGGGCAAAACTCAAATGGAGAAACCCACCCCCGTCAATGGTGTCCCGCTTGAAGAAAAAAAAATCTGGTCACTTTAATTATGCCAGAAAGTTTTCTTAAATGTAGTCACACTAATTCCTCCCAATTATTTAAATAGATCTACTCCAAGGTAACTAAACTCTAATACTAAACAGGACACTGTTACATTTCATACTATACTTGTACAGAGCTGTTAAAATTAATCTGGAAGTATACATTATTCTCTATTATTTAAAAGAAGATACAATAGCATTGGGCCTCTTCAGAGCAAGCATTTATTTTAAAAAGCTTCTTTATTTTGTTAAGTTGTCTAGATTTACAGGGATCTCCAACCTTGGCAACTTTAAGACTTGTGGACTTCAACTCCCAGAATTCCACAGCCAGCAAAGCTAACAAAGCTGGCTGTTGAATTCTGGGAGTTGAAGTCCACAAGTCTTAAAGTTGCCAAGGTTGGAGACCCCTGGCTCTAGAACAATAATAAAGCAGTCTTTAAAAAATAAGTCTAATAATTTGAACATTCTACAGACATTTATAGTTATTCACTTACCCCTTTGCAGCCAGTTCAGCAAAAATAAAAACCTGCCTGTCTAATCTCTCCCAGCTATTTGCCTCTTTGCAGTTAGTTTCACTTTCATTTTTCCACGTGGCAAACCTATTCAGCTGTTCGTCAGGAAACTGCTACTGACTTGCTTGGCTTTAAAGGCTCTTCCCTCTTTCCTGCAAGCAGGTAAATTGCTGGAAGACAGAGGCCAAAGGATAGGGGTGGGTGGGTGGGTGGGGCTACATTCTGTGTATAAGACGCACCCAAGTTTTCACCCTCTTTTGGGGGGTAAAAAGGTACGTCTTATTCTCCAAAAAATACGGTATTATTTTTTCTAATATTCTTCTATAGCTGTTATAATGTAGACCAATTCCATAAGCACTCTTTCTACGCAAAATGAATGGTGTAATCTGTAAGAGGTAAAGCAAGAACTACCTGTTTCCGAGCTAAAGAAAATGATTATGTAAACATAACTCATCCACTTCCCAAAGCTATCAAATATCTGCCAAATATATATTAATTTATAAAAATGGCTGGAAGAAGCCTAGATTTTAAATTCTGCAGCATAAATGCATAAAGTCTCTCATTCCTTTGACTTACAGTAGCCAATGTAATGTTCAAGGCTTTACTGTTAGCAATATTTCCAAGTACTGCTTGGGCATCCTCTGCCAAGTCTAGACAGGAGCTGAATTAAAAATTTCAAGTCTGGAGATCTGTGGTTTATTTCTGGCTCTAGGCATGAATCCTGATATAATTTAACTTTAATAAAATGATGTCTGCCCTCCAGTGCTATTTTCTTTTGGTTTTCTTCCTGTGTACTCTCAGAATCAATTCTGGAAGTTCAAAAGACCTTCTGAAGTAGAATTTAAGAACTTTAAATTAACCTGAAATTGTTTCCAGGTGGAAAAATAGAGTATTGGAATCTGTTTAAAGACTTTTTGGTACTTTGCCTGTAGAAGGCTGATGACTGTACTTGGCTTGTTTGCCCTCATCTTTAAAGGATACAGGCCTATATTACCTGATGCATGGTACTTGGTACCATGAGAATAATTACATTCAATCAAAATGAGACGCTCAGATATAGATTATATAAAATTATAAATGGCATTTTTCTATAAAAATGCCCCCAAAATTCACAATATATAAACAGTAAAAATAAACATTCTGAAATAATATATTATCATCTACTCTTCTAAGATATTGGGGGGGGGGATTGACTTTGCAGTATAGAAACTTGGGGGGGGGAATGTGCCTGAAGAATATGTATTTTCCTTCCATGGTTAGTCTCTTCTTTGTAAAACAAGTCTTAATCCAATACCATTATGAAATTTGAGATTTTACAAGTGGTAAATGTCATTTAAAATTAACCATTCAGTTTGATGTTAAAATTGTAGTATCCACACTCCCTCCAAAGCACTTTGTCCACACCATATCAGCATTCCTTTAATTCTTTTGCATTTTTCCCCTGAGCTTGTATTTTCTGCAGGCTCAGAAAAAAGGTGCAGCCCTGCTAAGGAGGAACTGATATGTATCACATGTATACCCTCATTTATTCTGAAGCAGCTTTTTTACTTTTTATTAAAGTATTAATTAAATGTATATATTGAATCCAAAGAAATCCACATGATATATTATTCTAGTACATATTGAAATTTGATTGCTTGTTATGTCTTGCAATTTAGACAGATTTTTTCCCCAAAGGTTCAGATTTATTTGTAACTTTTTAAGTTTTGACAGATAAACATTTACATCTATTGAAAGTGTTATAGTTTATTTTCCATCTTGTCCATTTTGGTAGCTTTGTATCCCTTAAGTTTTAATGATTGAGGCTGTAAAAAGCACCTCATTGCTTTTTGAAAGATAAGGTACTTTGTGACTTCTTTATATAAAACAGAGCTGCATTTGTATTAGTCCATTTGAGCTATCCAGTTTGTATAAGCAGGCTAGGAGCTGTCCATCTGCAGTTAGTACTGTGAACTATTAATTTAAAACCCCCTCCCCAAAAAGATACATGTAAGTACAATTAATTTTCTCAAGGGGCCACATGAAAAACGAACTGTGTGGAAAGCCACTGCCAACACACTGCCCCTCTGCCTGCCACTGCTCTACCCCCTGCTGCCGCTCTCATGAGCCGGACAAGGATGGCTGGATGTGGCCTGTGGGCCATAAAATGCCCAGGTCTGATCTAAGCATATTGCCTTTATTAGGAATGTGTATTAATAGGTTATACAGTTGTTTTGCTTCTGTTGCTGCTTGGGTTTTGTGGTATTTTTATTATTTCTGGAACAGTTGGTTCCTTCCTCAATCATTTCTCATGGTTTTTGCTTGTCTTATGCTATTATCACCTTCCTGAACTCTATGCCCTTGAGATATCTTGTTATTCCACCTTTCATCTCCCTCAGCAAGCTGAATGGGAAGATGGTAAATAAAATATGAATATTTTATTTCCATAATACATATATTTTGAAGCAATTTTATATTTAAATGTTGGCTTTGTTATAAAATCAATGAGTTAAATTTCTTAGTATTAGAATTAATTCAAAATGTTTTTTTTTTAAAAGTCCCTGCGGATTGTATTCCGCTAGTCATTGCAGACTCTAGAGGGCGGTGTGTCAAGGTCATTGAGCCAGCGCAGTCCAAAGACATTTTCATGGTCAAGTAGCCAACATAATGTCATGGAGCACTGTTGCCTTCCTACTGAAGTGGTACCTATTTAACTACTTGCATTTGCATGCTTTCAGACTGCTAGGTTGGCAGGAGCTGGAGCGAGAATGGAAGCTCAGCCCATCATGTGGTGCTCGGATCTTGAACCTGGGCTGTCGGCTTTTCAGACGCCCAATTCAAAATGTAGGAGAACTGAATAAGAATATAATTATTTTATTGAAAATCATGAGAAATGTGCCCTGCAGTTTTAAGTAACCCAATGGAGTCCTCCACAAACATCCCCCCCAAAATACTATATTTTTTCAGTTCAAGTTCGCTGTGTAACTAACAGCTGAATTTCAACAGCAAACAATTAAGAAATGGAGATATACTTTCCTATCGCTTTTCTTTTAAGCTTTACATATGCATTCAGAATGTTCCTAAATCCCAAAACTTTCCTTGTTACAATGGAAATGTGAAAATATGGGAGTTTCAGTGGAGGACTTTTAAATTATCTGGAACCACAGTGAAAATCTTTAATATTATGATAAAAGCCCTGTCTACATTTTTCCTTAGTTATTAATCTCTTTAAAGCTCCAACATATGAGTTATTGGAACGGCAGAAAAAAAAGTAGTTATATCTGGACTTAAGTGTTAAGTGTTGCCATAGATTTCAGGGGCAGCTTTGCTATTTCATAGCATGCAGACCTGTTCAGTGAAGATGCAGGGTTTTCGAATTATTATTATTCCAGCAGAACTCCCTGATAAATTCAGAGTAAAAATGATTTATGTGTGTATTTGCCATGATTCTATATTTCATGGTATCTCGCCTATATATGGTATCTCTGGGTGTATTAGCAAGATCCTTTTTCTTTGATAACTGTTCCTATGGTTACCAGCCTTTTGTGGTGTGACAAAGGTTAGTGTTCTGATTCTCATGAGCCAAATTATACCCTTTGACTCTACCCTTTTCACACTTCAGACTAAGCTTGGCCTGTGGTAGGCTTGAAATCCTATAAATGCAATGTTCCCATGGTAATAGGTATGGAACATTGAAAGGAGGGGGCAGATTGTGAATAGAACATGCAAACCTTATTAATTTGAATGTAAATAAAGGAGGAAGATTTTAAGGTTTTAAGGTTCAGTAATTGGTTAGTAGAAAAGAACTTTTTATAAGTTATAAACTTGTTCTGTTTCTTGATTTGGAATTAAATTGTTCATGTCAAAGGCGGTGATCAACAGTAAAACAAGTGTTAAACTGAGTTTCTGTTTAGTTCCTCATTTTGCAAAGAAGCTTCCAACTGAAATTCAGAATACATGCAGTTGAAAGGAGGGAGGAGAGAAATTTTGCTTGCCTAGGCATGAGCAGTTGCCATGCATTCAAGAGGAATTATCCATAAGAAATTTGAATTAATTTATATTTTGTACGTTATATAATTGATTGTGAGCTAAAGAAATGTGGGAGGTTGTATTTTTTGGACTCTATATTTTGACATTTTCTCTCTTAGAGGAAGGGTAAAGCAAGTAGAATATCATGCTACTGGATTCAGAAATGAATATTCCCTCTAATCTGTTTAAAATAAATATAAGCATAGGCAAAAATCCTATTAAAATGCAATTCATTTTTATTACAAAAGCAGAAGAGGTACATAAACTCTATCTTGACACTGATTATAATGGAGCATACTAATTAAAAATTTAAAGAGAAAAACTATTTGAATAAAACTCCCTTTGCCCTCTTATAGAAGCAGCCTTTTGCTGCTAGCTGCTTTTATATATATGCTTTTCTTCGCATGATATATTTTTATTTTTTTTAAATTTCAAGCTAAAACGGTATTATTAAAACATTTCTTCTCTTTCTCTCCCTTATCTTCTAGTATTTCATATTGTTGATCCTCTCCCCCCATTAAACTTGTCAACCCATGCTGTTTTTGTAAGGATTCTATACTGCAATAATTTCTGAAATTTTAGTTCATAATATATTACTTTTGGCTTCAAGTTAAAATCTGGTCATTGAGTTAATCCTTTTCCTAAACCTGCATTTAAAGTACTGAAGAAGTAAGAGACTGATAAAATTACTTTCTGCATATAGGTAGTTGCTTATTCAGAATTTGTATTACTCTAATAATATGTATTCACTGGGAATATTGGCTGTCATTGGAGTGCTGACAGCTTGTCTTCCAGTGCCTCTTATGTCTAGACATTGTATAATAATATTGGGATATGAAATTGAGATACTGCCGACATCTGATTTGCACCTTTCCTCCAAATAATTCTAGATACCATACATGTTATCACATCCTCAAAAATTCTGAAATGACCAAACTAAAAGGAAATTATTTGTTCAAGCATCACCAAATGGGTTTTTTTGTTAGTCATTTCAGTCAATATTCTAACCCATTATCAGTACAATATTTTCTTCATCTACTGTATGTGTGCAGTTGTATCATATTTGTTTTTCAAGCAATATTCAAATGAGTGCCTTGATTTTCTTTTACTTTTCCCCACCTCTTTTCTCTAAGTTCTCTATGTAAAAATATAATACTGGGCTGAATACACTATCTAAACATTTAATATTTGTATCTGTTTTCTAAAGAATTCTTAACCTGAATGTGAATTCTGGTTTAATATATATATTGCCAAAGAAGGATAGAATTCTTTGAACTTATGTTAAAATTATTTTCCATCTAGAGTAAGCTGATATTTTAAGTGTCCAATATTTTAGGTGTAACATTTGAGTTAATTTGGACTGAATATACAGCATTGAATAGTTGGGAGTATAAATCCAGTACTGCCCAAAATGTAAGAAGTTCACACACAAACACACATACCAACAAAAAGAGGTTTGTGCCTGAGTGTGTAGCATTTTCTTGTCTGGCTGGTATGCTTTATCAATATATCTCATGAAAGCCTATTATATACAGTATTACTAACGTATTACGATGCAGATCAACAGTAATATACAGTAGGCATCATGGAATTGATTAATTTATAAATCATTGTATAACTATTGTATAATTTGTATAACTGATTGGGAGAGGGTGTATCATGCTCTTGGCAGATGGGCTGCATTCAGCTTTATATCACAAATTACATAGGATTATATTAGTAAAAATAGTTAATGTTATTGAACATTTTTTAGAACTTTTTTGTCTGACATATATATTATTTTACCTGTTTTCTCAAACCTGTGTAAGGATTATGAGAAATCACAGTACACAATATAGAATTTGGTTGTTGAAATATTGGCCCAGAGCCACTTACTTTCACTTCTTTTTATAGCCATTTCATCCTATGGTAAACCTTGATTGTTCCCGAGACTTTCGACCATTCCTATGTGCGCTCTATGCTCCTGTTTGCATGGAATATGGTAGAGTCACCCTCCCATGTCGCAGAATTTGTCAACGAGCATATAATGAATGTTCAAAGCTCATGGAGATGTTTGGTGTGTCTTGGCCTGAAGACATGGAATGCAACAGGTGAGTGAATCCTCAGGATTTGTGTTTATTAAAATTACTACTTAAAATTACTATTACATTAAAATCACCTACTATGTAATGTTTTTTCAAGATGTATTTTCAGACAACATGTCATACGCCTGTGATATTTTCCTGGGGATGAAACCAGTCCTGAGATCCCTGTTTACATATATATTCAAATCTATATTTTCATACTTGAAAAGTTTTAGTTTTTAATCAATCATGGAGTTAGAAAAATAGCTTTCCCATGTTTTCCAGCCCATCCTAAGCACAGTTTCTTTAGAGAACTTATTACAAGCTCTGGTGAATGCTTTTGGAGGACACTGCTAGCCTGCTTTTGTCAAAACTGAAAGCAGCTTCTACATAGGGGTTCCACTTGTATAAAAGCCTCTTCTGGCTTTTGTAAGTGACAGAAGTCAAGTATAAACTTGAAAGTTGAAACCAATTACATTGGCCTTTATTTCAATGAAAAGAAGTATATAACCTCCACAGTACAAATCACTGAGGGAAATCATGCCTACAGACTATTGCAGTCCAGTTGTTAGATTTCAGAATTAAAGTCTGAAAAATATGGGGTAGAATATTTAGTAGAGTTGAAATATGTTGTATAAGTACTAAGACAAAACTGAAAAAAGAATGCAATAAATTAATGAAAAATACAGGAGCAGAAGTATAGGAATACATCTGTGTTATTTATATGCTTAATCAGGAAAAGTATATCTTGGTTAGATATAATTGGATAAGCAGTGATATATTAGTGTTTCAGATATTTTATACATTATGCTGACTTTTAATAACAATGTGTTTTGGCTAAAGGACCCTGTGATGCAGATTGTATAAGGCAAGGCATTCCAGATTTGTTTTTGAAGCGTTTGTACTCTAAAATTGATTGAAGACAGTGAAAACTGCAATCGACATGGCAAATTCCAAAACCTTACCTGGCCACAAAAATATACACACAAAGCAGTAGCCTTTTTCTATTATTCATTTAAATGTTTTAAGATGGTGATTGATTGATTGATTGATTGATTGATTGATTGATTGATTGATTGATTGATTGTTTTTCTTGGTTAGCTACAAAAATCTCTTAGATTATTTACAGGATAAAGGCAGTTGACTAAATATCTTTAATATGAAATCAGGCAAATCTTCAACTATAAGCCTCTGAAAAGAAGCTGGTACTGATAGTTGGATATGGATATGGAATTATTAATCTAAAATTTGCATAAGAATTTGATTTCTATCCATAGAATCCTATAATTTAATTTTATTTCTTCTTAGACTATTCCTTCAAATCAATTCTTTTTTAAAGAACCAGAACAGGCAGAAATGCTTGCTTATATTTAAAAATTATTACAAGTCCTTTGGTCTTGCTGTTCTAGGTTCCCAGACTGTGATGAGCCTTACCCTCGCCCCATTGACCTCAATGTACTTGGGGAACCAACAGAAAAAGCAACAGTGGAAGTGCAAAGAGACTATGGTTTTTGGTGCCCTCGAGAACTGAAAATAGACCCCGATCTGGGCTACACATTCCTGCGGGTACGGGACTGCTCCCCTCCTTGTCCAAATATGTACTTTAGACAAGAAGAACTTTCTTTCGCACGATACTTCATTGGTGTGATCTCCATTGTCTGCCTTTCCGCTACCTTGTTCACTTTCTTGACTTTCCTGATTGATGTCACAAGATTTCGCTATCCAGAAAGACCCATAATCTTCTATGCTGTTTGTTACATGATGGTGTCTCTCATTTTCTTCATTGGCTTTTTGCTAGAGGACCGGGTTGCCTGCAATGCCTCTGGCCCTGCCACTTACAAGGCTTCCACAGTGACACAGGGCTCTCACAATAAAGCATGCACCATGCTTTTCATGGTACTGTATTTCTTTACCATGGCTGGGAGCGTTTGGTGGGTGATTCTTACCATCACTTGGTTTTTGGCAGCTGTCCCAAAATGGGGTAGTGAAGCCATTGAGAAGAAAGCCCTCCTCTTCCATGCTAGTGCATGGGGCATCCCTGGAACCCTTACCATCATTCTCCTAGCTATGAATAAAATAGAAGGTGATAACATCAGTGGCGTATGTTTTGTTGGCCTTTATGATGTAGATGCCTTGAGATACTTTGTTCTTGCTCCTCTCTGCCTGTATGTGGTGGTTGGAGTTTCTTTGCTACTTGCTGGCATCATTTCTTTAAATCGGGTTCGTATTGAAATTCCCTTAGAGAAGGAAAACCAGGACAAGTTGGTGAAATTTATGATTCGGATTGGCGTCTTCAGTGTACTGTATCTTGTGCCACTCTTGGTTGTCATTGGCTGCTATTTCTATGAACAAGCTTACCGAAGTGTGTGGGAGACAACATGGATTCAAGAAAGGTGCAAAGAATATCACATACCCTGCCCTTATCAGGTAAGTGAGCCTATCTCTTAAATCATTTCCTTATGGTCAATTCCTTTTGTATCCCTCAAGGTAGAAAGTATGCTGTTTTTTCTATAACTTTGGTACCAGTCTCCTGCAATATATTTATCAAGTAAAAACATACTACCTGGCATAATTAGCTGTCCAGAAATATGACTCAGAAGAAATCCAGTTTTAAACACTGAAAACTGAAATTGAGAATGTGAACATGAATGTGAATTTTTAGAAGGTATGATCTTCAGAGAAAATAGAATCCATTGCTTTTTTAAAAAAAAAATTTGTATTACTTTAAATGCCCTGAAATAAAAAGTCCTTCAGTTAAGAAATGAGGATATTAAAACAATTTAAATACACTAGGCACTAAGCATGTCCATATAGAATTACACACAGTACTTTTCTGTAGGTTTAACAGTGTAAAGATAGACATCTAAGCACTTGCCAAACATGAAAAATGATCAAAAGTACACACTGAACATGCCAAATGATTGTTAGGTAGTTGGGGGAAATACACACCAGTATGAAATGGAGAGGATGGTTTACTGAACAGAAGCAATCTTTATTATAGTATCTTGAATAGAACTTATTTAGAAGGAATGAATTGCAATTGCTTTGCTATTAAATGCCTTTTCTTTTAAGCTGATAAACTGCTGTTATGAGATGGTAAATAAGATTCTGGAATAATAGTGCTTTCTTTTGTGTGTATCTTACTAGGTCATATTTGAAAAAAGGGTCATGTGATAGATTTCCAACTTTGGCATGCCAGTCTCCAATCATAAATAGCATATTTTACTTGCATGTTCTATCAATTTTACATTAATCTTGAGCATAAAACATGTCAATCTCCTCTTCTAGTTTGGTATTCCAATGTAATAAATTGAATATCATGATGCTGTAGTGTAGTCTTTTGTGGCTGAAATTTGAGAAAGAAATGTGTCAAAAATATGTTTGATACTATCCAAAGAAATTATATTCAAGCAATAGTAATCTATGTGGTTGCTAGTAGTTGTAAACAACTTAGTGGCACATTGTTTTATCTATCTAATATTCCTCCTTTATTTTTATAAATAACTCATGACAGCTCCTTCTTTCTCCTCATATTTTCCCCACAATAACATCCCTGTGAGGTGTGTTGCGCTGAACATGAGTCGTTGGCCCAAAATCACCCAACTGGCTTTCATGCCTAAGGTGGGACTAGAACTCTAGGCCAAAACCAAACAAACCACACTATGGCTTAGGATAGTGCTTAGAAACCCAGTGTCTGTCTTGCTTGAAATGTAGATTGTATTGGCCTATTTTATGTTTCCCATCACTAGATCTGGGGTGGTTCTTGGGCATACTCCTTTTAACTATGCGGAATAGCACATAAGTAAATGATGATCCTGAGGATTTTTTAAATTTATGATATTTATATAATCATCCATCTCACAATAAAGTGACAATAGGCAGCTTTTAATAAAAACAATAATAAAAATCAAAATTGTTAAGGAGTGTGCAGAGCGACCCCTAAGATATCAGGGACATGCATGTAGAAACGGGGTATTTCAGCTTGGCAACCAGTGGATAGGAGTAATGATCCAGTCACAAACCGATTCGTTAAAGTGTATAAAATAGTTTACTTTTAGATAAATAGCACAGTCCAATTAAACAGTCCAGATCATACATGTTCAGTCAATATCAAGAAGTACAATAATCTTCTTACCAGCCTGTCTTTGTCTTAAACATCAAACAAAGGTAATACAGCTTACAAACACTTCAATACTATCAAAGAGTAACAGAGCTTCACACAGAGCTCACTATCAGACACAAAGTCAATCACAAATGAATCAGCAGAGAACGAACCTGAAACCACGATCTCTAGCTCCCTCTTATGGCAATCTTGAAACACCACAGCCAATCAGAATACAGCAATACATTTAAAGTTATATTACTTAAATATATACAAACATAGATTGGTGGCTTGTTTATACACTATATTAACAACCCAACCATTTGGACATAGTCCTAACAAAAATGTTGAAAACTGTCATTAAAAGATGTCAACAGTATTAATTAACAATAAGATAATGGAGCCAGTCTCCCCTTATGGGGGATGATGTTTTACAGGGTGGATGCCATGGCAAAAAAAGGCATGTCTCTTGGGTCCTGCCAGATGAAACATTTTCACAGATGGATTCTGATGAAATGGGCAGATATAACTGGGAGAAAGTGATCCCTCAAATAACCCAGCCCCATGCCATGAAAGTCTTTAAAGGTCAAAAACATCACCTTGAATTGAATCCAGAAGAAAACTGGCAACCAATGCCACTCAAAGAGCAGGAATGTAACGTGCTGTTATAAAGGGCAGACATAACTGCCTGTGCCACTGCATTCTGCATCAGCTGAATCTTCTGGATGCTATCCACCGGCAGCTCCATGTAGAGGAGATTTTAGTAGTCCACTTGAGGGGTGATCAGGGCATAAGTGACTGTAAGCAGAGCCTACTGGTCCAGCAATAGGCATGATTGGCAAACAACATGAAGCTTGCAGAAACCCTTCTTGCCCCAAATTGCATACCAGGTTTGTTTGGGACAGTGCTGGGAAGAAAGGTGCCTACGGAGGAATAGTGTTGTAATGAACTACAGTGAAATAGCAATTTCTCAGGAAGGAGGTGTAGCACATTCCAAGGAGAGGGATGAGACAAGAGGCCGTACAACCATAGAGCTTGATAGGAGACAGAGGAAGAAAATTAGGATAGCCACTCCCTAGAATCTGCCAGGGTATGTCCGTTGGGGTAAGGTTTAATCTGGCTAAATTCCTTCTATTGAGTATAAAGAAATAAAGAACTGAACTTTGACTGGATTGTTCTATGTCATTCTTGGACTGACAAGTGCAATCCTTTAGCGTCCAAAGAGGCATAATCCCTGAGCTAGATGGTACA
This sequence comes from Diadophis punctatus similis, assembly GCA_023053685.1. Taxonomy (NCBI): domain Eukaryota; kingdom Metazoa; phylum Chordata; class Lepidosauria; order Squamata; family Dipsadidae; genus Diadophis; species Diadophis punctatus. The sequence goes on from JALIGW010000001.1 coordinate 28,539,504, forward strand.
AATACCTAGAGCCACTCAGTCTTGCCAGGGTTTAGCTGAAATCTGTTGTTCCTCATCCCCACAGCCTCCAGTCATTGGAATAGAACATCAATACTGCCTTTTAAGTCACCAGGGGCAGAAAGTTATATTACATGCAGATGATACCTCTCTCCATGGTGATGGATGATCTCATCCATGGCTTCCAGGGTGGATAAAAATCGATGATTAAAAAAAAAATTAAAAATGGATTTTTTTTAAATTTAAATCGGATTTTTTAAAAATCAAATTTATTTTAATAAAATGCTTTTGGAGTAAAAAAATCTAAAGATAGTTTTCTATTTAAGATACATTAATAATTTAGTTTATTCAGCATGAAATGGAGCTTAGTTATATAGCATGAGGCTGTATATTCTGCAATATTGGGACTGTCGGTGAGTCAACAGCGGGTCAGAGGAGCCACTGCAGGACAGAGATGACAGTTGCTCTTTAAAAATTATGATTTAAATCGAGTTGATTTAAATCAAGCCTTTTTACTAGTGATTTAAATCATGATTTATCCACCCTGATGGCTTTATGTAAATTTTTATCCTGCACTTTACTTTTTATATTGAGAATTAAGCTTCCTAGTCTAGCAGATTATTTTTCTCTTGATATGGAGCATCATAATATAAATTAGGGACTATTTGATTCCAAAGACATTCTTTTTTTTTTTACATGTAGAGTTATTCTTCAGGGATAAATATTTAAAGAATCTCAGATTATAGTTGTTCACTTTCTCTCACCATCTGGTCTGTTATATTATGTCATTTAAATTATTGATAAGAGGCTAAAGAAAGCAGCTGCAATTTGAAATTTGAGAAATCAAAAATCCAACAAACAGGCCTAGCTTTTAATGGCTACACAGAATGTTTGTCTCTTACACACTATACAATACCAATTGCAGAAATAGAGGTCAAACTATAGCACTGCATTTTTAGATGAGTTTCTATCCCATCATGCCAACAAGGTTCAATAGTCAATTCACTGACTAACCATTTCTTGATGCTCTTCTCTAATATCTTTAATACCACATTGTCCTGGAACCATAAGAGATTCAGACAGCGTTGACAAAGCTGAAAGTTTGAAAAAACCTCCAGATTTCTACGTGCAGGCAGTCCAGCTCCCTCTACTTCAAGAAGAGGAATGATATTTACCAAATATTGCTCAAGCACAAAAATAATTAATATGAATGAGAAGCTTGCAAATAAGGTATCCATGTAGACCTTTTTGTAGAACCATATGAACAACTGCCTTTTCCTCACTAATTTAATACTATTCTCAATCCAGCAATGATTGCTAAATTAATTGTACAAATTAAAAATGAAGATATGGGGAACACTATTTCAAGAAAACAACCCTTTTTCTTATGTGTCTCATGCAGGGGTTCTAGGGATGACGTTGTATATGGTGCTATTGCCAAGGATTTTCTTTGGGTAGTGACATGTGAACCTATTACCCAATCACAACAGGGACATTTAAATTGACTTAAAGTGATTTATCTACATTTGGATAAAAAGGACTTTCCGATAAGCAGTTTTGGATAATAAAGGAAAAAGTTTGGGTACACTTGGGTCTATAGTAATTATTTTTAAATGACTTAATACCTGGAATTGTATCTGTGCAGTCCTTTGCTTGTTACACTTGCCTCTTTTTTACAGGTTACCCAGATGAGTCGACCGGACTTGATCCTCTTCCTTATGAAATATCTGATGGCCCTCATAGTGGGAATCCCATCAGTCTTTTGGGTTGGAAGTAAAAAGACTTGCTTTGAATGGGCCAGCTTTTTTCATGGGCGCAGGAAAAAAGAGTGAGTTGAAGTCCATATATACTTGGAAGGTGGGGAAGGTTGAAATATATGAGAAGCCAAATCTGCCTTTTCTTGTTGATATGTTAAGCCAAAGCCCATAAATGTCATACCTGCCTACTTCCACTACTTGTGCTTTCAGAATTAAAAATGAATCCAGAAACACCTTCTAACTATAAACCTGATTTTAGGAAGTATGCAACTCTACCCCATTAGTTGAATCCTTCTGCCCAGGAAATACATTTTCCATTGATTTTAGTTCCTGAGTTTTCAGTTTGTTTCCCCTCCTTAGTTCCAAAATCATCCATTTTGGATTTATGGGTTAAAAAAAAGGTCAGGTTGCCATATACTGATGACATTGCATTCTAAAACTGAAGGTGGTTTTCCTTGGCAATTTTATGAACTATAAATGTTAATAGCATGGGCAATAAAACCATGGTGGCGCAGTATTGCAGTACTGAATGCAATATTGCAGGCTAACACTGCCCACAATCTGGAGTATGATCCTAATGGGCTTGAGGTTGACTCAGCCTCCCATCCTTCCAAGTTTGGTAAAATGAGGACCCAAATTGATGGGGGCAATATGCTGGCTCTGTAATAATGTTATTATTAAGTGTCTGCATTACTTCCCAGGACCAATTTGTCAGGTACAATTAAAGGCCCCATAATACCATGCCTCCCCAAAGCTTATATTGATTAGATGACAGCTAGTCTACAGCAGCCATGTGGAATGACCAAATTGTGCCCAAGGACATAATAGCTTATATCTGTTTGGTGGTTGCAATATTCTGGGAATGATAGCATGCAATTGCTATAATTGTAGTGGTAATTTTTAACCACTTTCAACGTGTCTGTCATACATTGTCTTAATTTTGAATGATACAGATATAACAGAGATATGCACTTCATAGTCAGTATAGTCTGAGCTTTTTGTTGCCTAGCTTCTTCTACATGCTGCTGCTTCCATTTGTCTTTTGGTGTTAAACTGATTTATATTTACCAGGGTTGTTAATGAGAGCCGGCAAGTACTTCAGGAACCCGACTTTGCTCAGTCTCTCTTGAGAGATCCAAATACACCCATAATTCGCAAATCCAGAGGGACTTCCACCCAAGGGACTTCCACTCATGCCTCCTCTACACAATTGGCTATGATGGATGACCAACGAAGCAAAGCAGGCAGTGTGCATAGCAAAGTCAGTAGCTACCATGGCAGCTTGCATAGGTCACGAGATGGCAGGTGAGGAAATTAAAATATCCTGTAAATACATAAGCAGAGTGTAAAAAATTCTTACCAAAGCCAGGGCAGTATGAATTCAAGAGAAATGATTGAGTCAAGGTTGTTAATGATAACAGTTGTATGCAGTTATTCTTCCTTCTACCTACTGTACGCTAAATTGAAATAAAATTTAGCAAGTTGTTTTCTAGGGCTTAAGCCATCTTTCCCTAACCTGGTATATTCCTAATGTAATATAAGTTAATTGTGAATGTCTGAAACATATCTAGAGAACATCATTTGAGGAAGTCAGTTTTTGGTTGAGCTTCTGTTACAAGATGTCCACATTTAGAGAAATTCAATACAAATTAGGAAGTCAAATGCTCTTAATTCTTAGCATTTCCATTCTGTAATATATTCAGTGATATATAACTCATTAATGAAGGCAATAATGTCTAGAGCATTTTATAACCATTCCAGAGTGCAAGTTATATATACAGTATATATATCCTACCCAGCTGGTTATTAAATATAAACTAATTCCAGATTTAATAATACATCAGTAGAATGCCTTCCAGCATAATTCATGCAGAAAATTCTGGAATTGCAGATCTACATTTACAGTTCTGGAGGGCAACCAGGTAGAGAAAAGATGGAATGGGCTGTTACCGGTAATTAAATGGCTGTCAGTAATGCATTTCGAAAAAGCCATTTCTCAATCTAACCATATTCTGAACTATCATCCTGTCTCTAAGCTCTTCCTTTGGTTGCTGCAAAGGGCCTAAAGGAAATGGATATTTAGAGTCTTTTCAGTTAGGCTCAGACTCAGGCAAATAACAGAGAGCATTGGTTACTCTGGTAAAGAACCTGTGTTGGAACCTTAAAGGAGTCTCTCTTAGTTCTATTAGACTGGTCATGGTATCTTATTGGACTGCCTATAATGATTGAGGGTTGACGATTCATTTTTACCACAGTAGGTAGTTCCATTCAGTATTGCTGGGGAATGAACTGTTGACCTTATATGTCAGTGATGGCGAACCTTTTTTTCCTCGAGTGCCGAAAGTGCATGCGCGCGCGCTATCGCACATGGGTGAGTGCCCACACCCATAATTCAATACCTGGGGAGGACGAAAACGGCCTCCCCCACCCCCCGGAGGCCCTCTGGAGGCCGGAAATGGCCCATTTCCCAACTTCTGGTGGGCCCGGTAGGCCCATTTTTTGCCCTCCCCAGGCTCCAGAGGCTTCCCTGGAGCCTGGGGAGGGCAAAAACGCCGTCCCCCGGAGGCCCTCCGGAAGCCGAAAACGCCCTCCCAGAGCCTCTGTGCAAGCCAAAAATCAGTTGGCCAGCGCACACATGCGCGCTGGAGCTGAGCTAGGCAACGGCTCGCGTGCCGGCAGATATGGTTCCGCGTGCCACCTGTGGCACGCGTGCCATAGGTTCGCCATCACTGTTATATGTGTTGTAGCATGAGTTACTTTATCGCCCTTCTCTCCCTACTCTTCTTTTTAACTTCTATAAGAAGTTGCTGGAAGAGGTCACCTGTTAGTTTCTCAATGTACTGATGATTCTCAATTTTACATTGTACCCAGAATGAATTGGAGACGTAGTAATAATTTTAACCCTATCTTTGGAAAGATAGAAACAAAGATAGAGTTGATACTTGTCCAGAAATGTTTGCATAATGGTTCCATCTCCAAATATGGATGGTAGCCCTTCTAAAGGAGCTGGTTATCATAGGTGGAATGCATGACCAGAAAGATATTCACTCAGTTGAAATTGGTGCACCAATTTCTGTCTTATTTGGATCAAGCTGTTCTGACAACAGAGTCATGTGCTAGTCACCATAGAATTAGATGATTATAACATGCTTTATATGAGACAGTCTTTGAAAATGATTCAAAAGCTTTATTTTTAAAAAAATAATTTTTATTAAGTTGTTTTAAAATATACAAAAACACACAAAATGCGAAAAAGACATACAAAAAGGACATACAAAAAAGAATATATATATATATATATATATATATATATATATATATATATATATATATATATATATATATATATATATATATACATACATATATATATATACAAATCAAGCATATATAGCAGTATATACTTTCATAAACAGTATACTCTAAGCTAAAAGAAGTATGTGTGTGTGTGTGTGTGTGTGTGTATATATATATGTGTGTATATATATATATATATATATATATATATATATATATATATATATATATATATATGAAAAAAAAGAAAAGAAAAAGAGTACATACTTTAAAATGAGAAATAGTAGTTATATATAGTACAGCTTTTGCGTATCGTTATCGTTTCGATATCTAAGTTATTATTTTCTTAATTTATCATCAGTCTATTTTAACTTATTATTCTATTCATCACCCTTAACATGTTAAGTTTGTTTGTTTTGTTTGTTTGTTTTCCAACCATTTATACCAATTTTCCCAGATTTTGTAGTATTCTGAATCTTCTTTATCATGTAGTTTCATTGTTAGTTTGCACATTTCTGCACAATCTAATATTTTGGTTATTAACATTGTGTTAGAAGGGGTTATCTCATACTTCACATAATTACAGCAGCCAGAATCCTGTATGCACAGCACTGGAAAACGGACATAACCCCGATTCAAAAGCTTTAATTGGTACAAAATCCAGTGATCAGGCTGCTAGGAGATAAATGCTACTATCTTGGTTTTATACCAGTTTTTTTGGGTTACTGCAGCAGCTGCCAATATGATTCTGATCCAATTCAAAATGCTGGTTTGGCCGTTAAAGCTCCATATGATTTGGCTCCAGAGCACCTTAGGGACTATCTCCTCCAAGTAGCATTTTCCTTGTTCATGCATGCATGCAGGGGAAAGATGTCAGTTATGTTCCCATGAAAATCCAGACCCTCATTTCCTGTTATGACATTCATGCTTTGGAACATTTTGCCCATGAGGTTTCACTGACATCCATTCTCCCAGTTTTCTAGAAGAGAAAAGAGTTCTTTGAGCAGGCATTCAGATTTATTTGAATAATCAATATAGTGTACATGGGAGCTATTGTTATTTTCATTTTTGCTTGTATTTGTATTACTCATGCCGTTTTATCTTATGTAAACTGTCATGATTGATCTGGGCAATATTAAAGTATTTGAATGAATGAATAAATAAAATAACAGGAAAGAATAATTGGAATAGTTTTAAAAGAAAAAGAATTCATGGAAAATAACAGTTCTCATGACTATGCTATATTCAGAGTAAGGTTAGCATTCGTTTGTTAGAAAGCAGAAGTGAGGAAAAGCTGCTGCCTTTATATTCTTATTATGGGTTTATATGACACATCTGATAGATGATTGTAAAATACAGAACAGTGAGCTAAATAAGTATTTGGCCCCATCCAGCAAGTTTCTTATAGTCAGATTATCCATGGTTAACTTGTCCCTCTATGAACATAAAATAAGTATGCTTAAAAGTGGAACCAATATTACAAAGAAGTAATAAAATATGTTAAAGTATTTTTACTGAAAACTGATAGTCCTACAAATGAAAATGTTTGGATTAAACTGCAGTACATCTAAGTTTTGCTTATCTAATTTATATATTTGGGAGATAATTGGAATATTTTCAATGTATATGTGTCTGTATTACTAAAACAGATAACTCTTAATGAATTAGATATACCCCCTGCAGTTACCGTGGAATTGAAGATCGACTACCTCATGGCAGTATGTCCCGATTGACTGACCACTCCAGGCATAGCAGTTCCCATCGGCTCAATGATCAGTCACGTCACAGTAGCACCAGAGACCTCAGTGGAAATCCAGTAACTCACATAACTCATGGCACCAGCATGAACCGAGTTATTGAAGAGGATGGGACCAGCGCTTGATCTGCACTTCTTTTCCCATCTCATACTTATTTTTAAATGAACGGCATCCATTTCTTATCAAAATAATATATCAGCCAGAATGGCACCCAGTTCGGTCAGTACCTTTTTCCTGTAGCTCAAGATTTCTTAGGAAGACTGCTTCTAAGCAAGTCTGTTGTTGATGAAGTCTACAAGTTAACCATGGATGCAATTAAGATTGGCTACTATATTTATTTGTTGATGTTTTCCCCATCTTTTCTAAAAATCCCTATGCATCTATAAGTGTCATACTACAAAGGCTCTATGAAAAGTTTCCCAAAGTAGAAGACTGGGTTTGCTTTTTCGGGGAGGGAGAGGGAGATACCTGTTTTGCTTTTTTCCATTCTAATAAAATAATAAACTAGTTAGTTGTTCTCCCATGGCACAGAATGTAGGCTGCATATTAAAAACTCTATAGAGGGCATCAAAGATTATTAGTGAATGCACTGGAAATACAACAAAAGGGAAAAAATAGCAAAAGTCTTAATATTGTTGGCTCTTAAATTAAATTCTGGTCTTGATGGCAAGGGAGGGAGTTTATCAACATTTAGTGTAAAGTTTCTTGTTTGTGTTTTGGTAGAAAATATTCCCATTTACTACTAGTTTTCAAAGAAAAGAAAAGCGGAGTTGGTTCTTAGTTATCAAACTGAATTCAACACCTTCAAAATTCTCATTGAATAGGAGAGAAATTGATTTCTTAATATAGCAACTAATGTAGCCTTTAGGAATATTACGAAAATTCCCCCATGCTTCAATTCTTTCAGCATCAGTGCCTCGAATGGTTCTTCCTATATCTATCCTAGGACATTTTGGGAGGAAAGAGTTAATGGCCTCTTTCAAAGAATCTGAGATTTTTTTTTGAGAAATGAAGGGCAAGAAGATCCATAAAATAATAAGTACTTTGAATAATCTGTTATCCTGTTTATGAAGAATATTTGCTGAGCCCTGCGGATAGCCATTGAGGAGAAAATGTTGAATTCGATCATTTTCCGTTCCAAACTCAAGATATGCATATGGAAACCAGAAGAACAAATGCAGCCTTCAGTGTACATATTGTAAGAAGCTTTTTGAATTCAACTGCCCAATTGCAAAACATTAGCTTTCATCTTATTATTTCAAAGTTCTTTGATATTTAGGGACCAATTCAAGATTAACAGCAGTGAGACTATAATTCCAGAATAGGGATTTTTCTCATTTGAAGATGCAACTCAAAATATATTGTACAAGACAATAAGACCAGTTAAATAGAATGGGTTTTACCTCCAAGTTAAAAGTACAAACAATGAATTCTTAACTGCAGTGTAAACCAGCTATAGTTTTGTATTCATTCACACTTATGAATGATATGCACATGAGCAATTATAATATGCAAATCTACAGTTCTTAATTAAAACATTGCCCATGCTTGTCTTGGACAGTGAACTTGATTTTTTTAAGGCAGCTATTGGCATGAGTTAAGAAAGCACTTGTGTGTGTTTAAATCTACCTCATCTATTGCTCTAATACTACTGCTGGAAAATGATTATTCTGCTTCTTTTTCTTAATATGCACCCTCCCTTATATCAACTTTTTATATATACAATGGAGAACAAATATGCTAGGTATCTGAATTTAATGCAAAACCATTTCATTCTTGATTCATCAAGAAAAGTAACCTGTGCTGAAATATTTTGGAACTACAAGAATTAGGCTTAGTATTATTTTAAATTCTAATTTATAAATTGTGAAGTGCCAGATCAGCCGCTTTGTAACTTGATTAGGTACTTTAAATAAATTGGGATCAAGCTAATGTTAATTATGAGAATATAATTGTGAGGAAGCCTGAACAGCATTTAAACCATGGTAGGCAAAGATTTTTTTTCTGTTTTTGTTCTAGCAAAATTTGCAGTATTTGCATTTCAAGAGAAATATTAATATCAAGGGAGTTTTCCATAAAATGTAAATATAATGTAGGTAGCCCTTGTTATTTGTGGTAGTTCTATTCCAGTCTAACAGCCATTAATAACAGAATTGTGCATAACAAGACTTTGAAGAAGTGTACTTTATTCATGAGCAAAGTCTACCATCATTTTGTGCACGCTTAAATACCTCCCTCCATTAAAAAATACTATAGAAATCTTCCAAATAGAATAATGTATCAAAGATCAAAGCTATCCAATCCTTTTGCAAATAATAAAATCTGATCTGTATTTACCAACCATAACTAATGGAGAGAGAGAGAGAGAGAATGTCAGAGCAAGCTCGGATGGCGGAGTAAAAGGGTGAGGCGATTTTGCTCTCAACGTGTTACTCTCTCTTCCTACTTGTGCCACGCCGAGTCTGGTCTTCATATTCGTCAAACTGGGAAATGGCGGATCCTGACAATTTGAATAAGACTCGGTCCTCGTAGCTGACAGGACAAGGACTACCCATCCTGACTGCTGGCTCCTTCTGATGAGAAAAGGCATATCAGGAAAGGTCAACGCCCATCTAGTAAAATATTTTTTTCTTAATGTCTTTACAATTTGAGTCAGCTTGGATTCCCATAGATTTAACTCACTCAGAAAAAAAATTGGTCCTAGAAAATAGCAACATAGTTTGCTTCTACATTGTAGTCAAAGCTTACACGTCAGCTGCCTTTTTCTATTAATGTAAGGCAGAATGGAGCCAAGAAAGTTCCCATAGCTATATATTAAAGCCACTTGCAAGAAAGAAGCAGACAAAAAAACTGCCACATTCTTTTTTTCCATTAATTGCCTGTTAAGATACCTTTTAAAATCTGAGATTTATATGCCAACCAGTGCTGCTTCTTAAAAACCTATATTGGGGTATCTCCACTTCTCAACTGTTGAAATTGGGGCAAGTGCCTGTAAACTAATATCTTTCCATCTTCATTGCTCAATGAAGCAGGCAGTTTTCAAAATCACTCTCTTTGCATCATACTGCCTACCTCCTCAGGCAGCTTGCCTGTCGTCCCCCAGCCCACAAGAACTATTTTCCTTCAGTTTACCATATTTTAGTAGTGCTGGATAAAACATTTACATGGCGTCTTTATAAAATGCTATACTTGGACAGTGCACAGAAAATCATATTGTGATCATGCAGTCGATCTGTACAACTTTTCAAAACTAGAATGTTTTTTTCATTGGGACTGATGTGGCCAAAATAGAAAATTCTGGGCTTAATACAGTCTGTGTTTATATCAACAAATAAAAACTAATTTGCAATGTCAAGTACTTTTTAAAGAATATTAATAAAAACAATCCAAGTGACTCTAGATATTCCAAGGCATTCCTGACACTTTGGGATCCATCTTGCATACCTGAAACTGCTAGACCCAAAGCATCTATTTTTTTCCTCCCCGCTCAGGAGCTGTGGAGATAGATTGTTTAGACCAGTTCTTCAGTTTACTTTCTCATGTACAACAAATAGTGTCCTGTGTTAGCAGTGCTGTCACCATAAACCAAAGAGTTTGAAGGTTTATTGTCAGCAGGAGGCTTTTTATTTTATTTTATTTTTGGTAATCGCAATAGATTTAATCTTTGGTTTTACAAAGAATTTGTTTTTCTCTTTTGTAAAATGACACCAAGCAAAAAATTAGGCTATATTTAGCATTAGCTTGTTACTTGGAGTTTTTCTTTTAACTGACTGGGACAAGCATCCTTGGAATGGTGTTATGTAAAATCTATGTCCAATTCTGAATACAAGTTATGCAGATCACTGTTGTGGCTCTCTATATAAAGAAAACTGACTTAAAATGACACATAAACTAGTTTTAGTAGAGTGGCATCTGGGCTCCCATTTGTTCCCCTTGTCAAGAAGCAACATTTGCCCATTCCCCAATTTTTATTTGATTATGTCACTGTTGCAGGTAATGTTGCAACTATAACAAATATAGAATATTGAACAATTTAGTAATTAAGCCAGTTTCTGTCAGATCTGGCATAGTTAGGCAGAGAAAATAAGTCTTTGTTCTAGAAAAAAATAGTTCAGCCTTAGCACAAAACACCTGTATTTAATGTTGTAATTTGTATAAAATGACTTGATGGATATAAGCTACTTTTTGCCAGTGCAGAAAAACCAAAATGAAGTAGCAGATTAAAGAAAAGAGTGTTTACTTCCTCTGTTTTCAAACAGGAGAGCGGTGTTTTTTATATATAATTTCTTTTAGGAAAATTCTTCCCAAATTCTAGTACTTCTGATCAATGCTGTTATTGCGTGGAGGGGTTGTTGTTAATGTTTCTTAAAAAAATCAGGTTTATTACCTTTATCTGAAATTGTGATTTGAGTATAAGAGAGAGATTTGAATACATCAGCATGGTACCTGATCTCCAATGCTAACAATTCAACTTGCACTAAACTCCTTGTAGATTTGATTCCTCATGTACAATAAGCCAGTGTCCTACTCAGTTTTATTTTGTTTTTAGCACCTTAACTGTGCATGTACAAACGGTTACCATAGCATTGATTAAGCTTTTTTTTGTTTTTTAAAGACTATTTAGAATTTTTAATAAAAGGACTAAAATGAAAGCTTTGAAGTGTTTGTTGCTTCTTTAAACATCTAGGGCCGTGATGGCGGAACCTATGGCACGCGTGCTAGAGGTGGCACGCAGCACCCTCTCTATGGGCACGCAAGCCATCACCCCAGCTCAGCTCTGCCGCGCATGCGCGCGCGCCTCCCACCGGCCAGCTGGTCTTTGGGTCTCTGCCATGTATGTGGGGGGGATGGGGCATATGCGGGGGGTGCGCGCATCCGGGGGCGTGCATGCATGTGGGGCAGGGCGCATGCGGGGCACGCATGCATACATGGGGTGGGCGCATGCGGGAGGCACAGGCCCATGTGCAGGAGGTGGGGCACATGCACATGGGCCATGCACACATTGAATTTTGGGAGTTACGCACACGCTTTGGGCACTCGGTCCAGAAATGGTTAGCTATCACTGATCTAGGGAGAAGAGTAAACTACAAAGGTATACATAGAATGTGCAGGCTTTTAGGGGGAGTGCAGAATTCTGCAATATCCCAGGAGTCATATCAAGACTTGCTTTATTTCATGGCAGATTCAGTTCCAAAACTGAAGATACAGGCTTCCTCCTGGCTTGTAAATCGGTTTCCCACTAATATCATTAGTTGCTTGACATAATTCCATGACCCAATAAAGCTTTAAAGTAGTACACCAGAAACCAAATCCCTTTTTATTCCAAGTAAGAATTGCAGTATCAATCTTATCCATGAAATTTGGGGGATTTTTTGGTTGTTTATTTAAATCTGCTATGAGTTTTACTATCTGCTGAATATTGGCAATAAAAACCACCATACCAGTTTTTTCACTGCAAGCTGATTATTCACACATTATACTAAGCAGTTAGTGCATTCGGGCATGGTTTTTTTTTTTTGAATAATCAAAATTATTCAAATCTACGAAGCAAACTTAACACAGAAGCAGACAATCTTTTTGAGACTGCAGATGACATTATCATTTTCTTTTTTCCAAAAATTTATTTCCTGAAGGACACAGGGAGAATGTCTGGAGATACAATTGAAAATGTTCAGCTTTTGGGAGAAGGGAAAAAATAGGTCTGTTACACCTCAGTTTAACAGACACTTTTTATCTTTGGGAACAAAAAAAAATATCCTTGACTATTAATTTGTTTGCTGCCAAATTTGAGTGCTGCCATCTTTACATGGTCTTGGGCAACATGTGGACTCTGGATTGCCTAGTAGTGTTCGTACCAAGTTAGACTAATAATCTCATTTGTGGTCTATACATCTGCCAGTCCTGCAGATGCACTAAAGTAGATGGTTTCAGGTAAGTTTCAGAAATGCTTTGATTGCTTTTGGTTACTACAGCCATAACAAGCTCCCTCAATGGAAATTAATCCCTATTGCAGTTTCAGTTCTCAAAATTGCGGTCTGCACTTAGGAAAATCAATTTGGTTTACGGCATTAAAAGTACACACAGATGTTTTGGAAATTTGCTACAATTTTGTAGCAAATTTTGTAGCAAATGTAGAGACCTAAGAGAGTTATTACTTTCGTCTGCTGTTTGAAATTATATAGACTAAATTGACCTTATTCCTCTGCTACGTTAGTATGCAAGCCTTTCTCTCCTTTGGCTTTGCTCATGAGTTTCTATCAAATACCTTGAAGCATGAAATTGCAGGATAATCCAGCTACAAATTCCACCTGAAAGCTGCCAAAACTAACAAGTCTGAACAATATGTGAATTCCACTGATAACTATCCTTTCGGAGTACTTTAACTGGTGAATTCTTTATGTGACAAAACTAAAGGGGTATCGTTGTCATACTAGTGCTTTTCTTTAAAAACAGGTAAAAATCCAGTTGTGTTACTAGCTATCAGTGTTCAGACACAGCTAATTCCAAGCCCAAAATAGTGAATGGGAGCAAGCTTTGGACAGCTGTTATCCCAACTGAACAAATGAAAAGTCCTTTGTTTAAGTCAATTTTATGCAAATATTGCTCAGCTCTACATCAAGCAGGCTTAACATAAATTGGATCCAAAGCAAAAATCTGACATTACAAGAGTTTCTCTGGAAGGTTCATAAAAGCTTGTGCTATAATAAAAATGTGGTTCTTTAGGCAAGACCGACTGTAACTTTCTGTTGCTGTTTTACCTTGTAAAGGTCTACCCACGCCTGATGTGTTATATCAAAGAGTTTGATTAATTCCCATAATCTAAGTCAGGGGTCCCCAAACTTGGCAACTTTAAGACTTGTGGACGTCAACTCCCAGAATTCTCCAGCCAGCATAGCTGGCTGGAGAATTCTGGGAGTTGACGTCCACAAGTCTTAAAGTTGCCAAGTTTGAAGACCTCTGATCTAAGTAGTCCCATCTCGACCTAGACCAGTGTTTCCCAACCTTGGCAACTTGAAGATGTCTGGACTTCAACTCCCAGAATTCCCCAGCCAGCAAATGCTGGCTGGGGAATTCTGGGAGTTGAAGTCCAGACATCTTCAAATTGCCAAGGTTGGGAAACACTGACCTAGACAACTGGTTGTAGAATATGGGAGCTCAATGCAGAGCAGAGAAATATCTATGTCTGCAGCTTCTATGGAAGATATTATTTTCACTTCTGGGCTCTCCCTGCATACATTTGTATATAGTACAAAAATTAATCTTTTTTTAATATATCATTTGTGAACCATTTCATATATTGAAAAGGAGGGCAAAAGACAGGTAATAGTTTACACCTGAAGGTGTTACTGCAATATATGAACAGTATACTACTTTTATCCACCATTATTTCTAGTTATAACAAGCAGCTTTAGAGGGCTTCAGAAATGTAAAATATATTTACTGTGCAATATCTGAAGTGCTTTTCATTGGTCTGGAAAAAGCAGATATAGTAAACAGTACCATGACATCTTTGAAACAATGTCTCCTTTCATTTTACTTTTAATCTGTTCTGGGATCTGAGTTCTGCTTGCAGGATCACTCAGCTCAGTTTAAACTTTCTAATAAAACTATCCAACCTAGGAGCCTTAATACATTGATAGGCTAATTGTGGCTTAGCCATTGTGCTGTTTTGCTGTCCTCTTTCAACAATTGCATATTTAGTCCTACTAAACTGCATTAGCAAATAAGCAATAATTAGAGGGAGCGGTGGTACTTTTCTGCCAACGAAGTTTATCAAAACTAAGACAGAATCAGTAACAAGTTTTAAGCATGATGACATGGCTTTTTACCACTACTAAAACAGCAATTTAAAATTGAACACAATTAAGGAGATAGTGAAAGATGTTTTCTCTCTGCCCTATCTGCTCTGATTTATTGTGCAGAGATATTTAGTAATAGCTATTCTATAAATCCAAAATAAAGGACTCTTGATTTTCGGAATAACAGATTTATCTTGAGTTGTGGTCATATTTAATCTCCATCCATTTTCATTCTGTAATTTAGAGTACTATAATTTGTGCTTGGCCTCACATTCCCTTTCATTTTAATGTTTCCTTCATCTTTAATACTTTAATATCCAATACTCTCTGAAGTATTGTGAAAATTCTGAAATTTTCCAGCAGAGCGTACAAATAAATGATCCATATGCACACAATATGGGATGGAAAGGGAGAGGAAGGAGAAAAAGATTGGCAGAGGAAAGGAGAAAGAGAAGGGAGAGAGGGAGAGGGGAAGAAATGAAGATGGAAGGAAAGGAAAAAATAAGAGGAAGAGGCAAGGGCACTAAAGATGAAAAAAATCAGAGATGGGAAGAGAAGGAGGGAGATTAGAAAGGAAAGATGGAGAAACAAAATGAAAAGATGGAGAAAGGAAGCGGGGAGAATGAATTATGGCAAGATGACAGAAAATGAACAGAAGGCAGGAAGGGATGGAGCAGGGATAAAGTCAAAGGGTAGAAGAAAGGAAAAGAGATTCTGAAGAGCAGATAAGATTATGTTCTACTGCTGTAATTCTCTGCCCACTTAATTGGGAATAAAACTTGCTCATTTGCATTTTTATTCCATACTTACCATAGAAGTCCACAATGAAGTTCACCAATAAAGAAAGCAATTTAAAATTAGTAGCAGATGGCTTTCAAACCATCCACTATCCCCAGCAGGCAGAAAAAGCAATCAGCTAACAGACAAAATCCCTGGGTATACACCCCAAATGAAGGTTACTGCATAGAGTAGGGCTGTCAAACTCCCGGCCCGCAGGCCAGATGCGTCATGTGCTGGCCACACCCACGCCCAGTTTAGCGAAGGGGGAAAAAGTCACAATACGTCACGTGATGCTGCTGTGACAACGCCAGTTTAACACCCCTGGCATAGAGGCTTAGATGGGCAATCTTAATGTTGTGGTCCGCCAGCGGCCGGTGGAGCTAGCAGCAGAGTTGGACAGCAAGGAGGCTGGGGAGGAACATGGCCCAGTCCCGGAGTCTGGAGAAGGCTCTGTGTCGGAGGCAGAGATGGGGCCAGGGGCATCTGAGAGTTCTGTGCTGACTCCGGAGCCTCCAGAGCCGGACATCAGCGAGGCAGGGGAACAGGGGGAGTCTGTTCCCAGTGCACGCATGCGCAGAGCTACCAGAAGGCAAGAGCAGTTAAGGAAAAAAAGGGCTACTCGGGAGTAAGGCTTGGAGATGAATGGCCCCTTCCATAAGTCATAAAAGAAGAGCAAACGGACGTGAGCCTTTGCAGGAAGCAACTTGATTCATTCTGGTTGGTTTAACTCAGCAGCTCTGTTTTGACTCTGTGCTCCGTTTGGCCTTGCAAAGCTACTTGCCAATTAGGTCTTTGGCAGCGTATCAAGAGAGATAAAGGTGGGTGCTTATCAGCCTTCTCCCGAAAGACTGTGGCAGACTTCTGTCAGACTAATTAAAATTGTTTGAGACTCATTATGGCTGTGAATGAACATAATTCACAGCCATTGAAATAAAAAGAGGGGTTTTTGGGACTACATTTGTGATTTATGCTCTCTCAGGAAGCCTAGATCAGAACACTTAAGCAGCAACTTCCAGAATCGGAGCAACCATTAAAAAGAAAAATTGATCAACTGAACAATGGTTTGGAACTGGAAGAACCAAAGACTCATGAAAGGAACTTTCAAATTAATTAATTATTGATTTTTACTTATAATAGATTTTTCTTTTTGACTATGACTTTTATATCTTATTATAACAAATATAAATTGAAAATGGTATTTTAGAAAAATACATGTGAATCATTTAATATGACAAGTAGAATAATAACTACTAAAGTAGTTAAGAAATAGGTAACAAACCTTACCATAACAATCTCATCTTTACTATTTCAAAAAAGATTTAATGAAATTATATTAGTAAAAGAAAAACTAGGGTCAATTATTAATTTACTATATTTTATGGAACAAAGTCTATGATTAGTAGAAGTAAGAACATGCTATATACTTAATTACCAAGTAAATAAATAGAAAGGTAAACATTTTTACTCACAGATAATATTTTAAAAAATGTTATCCGATGAAAGCTTATTGTATAGAGGGGGACAGAATACTCCTAACTGTATGTTTTATGTGTGAATTGTTTCATGTTGTATTTTTGTGTGTGTTTAATAATTTTTTTTAAAAAGGCCTTTTTTGGTGACCTTATCAAATTCATCTGTAATAAATTTATTTTTTATTTATTTATTTGGGAATTCTTCTATGCTGCCCTACTCCCTAAGGACTCAGGGCAGCATAGATGATGAACACTGTGGAACAGGATTTTGAAGATCTTGCAGACTTACAGAAGAAGAATCCTGTTCTACTAACAAATCATCTATTCAGCATTCTCAGTGACTGAGCGGTACATCATGCAACTGAAGTCTTTCACCTGCAGCTGTCGCTGGCTACAACCTACCAGATCGTATTCAGGCATTTGGCAACTGGCATGTATTTATAATGGTTGCGGCATCCTGGGATCATATGATTGCCATTTGCGACCCTTCCAAGCTGGCTTTCAACAACCAAGTCAATAAGGGCTGTCAGATTCGCTTAGTGACTGATTCATTTAACTGCAGTAATTCACTTAACAACAGTGGCAAAAAAAGTCATATAATTGGATGCAACTTACTTAACAACTGCCCTGTTTAGCAATGAAAATTCTGTCTCCCAATTGTGGTTGTAAGTTGAGTATTGAAATCAACAGCTAATCCTGCTTTCCATCTCCTCAGTCTGCCTGTATTTATATTTATTATGTCTGCTCACTGCAGAAGACCCTGGGTGACTTATAATATTTATACAATTAACAGTTAAAAACACAAAACTGCTGGGTTTTTTTTTGCATCTTTGTGACTTAATAGCAATTTCTGAAATTTAAAGGTATGTGCTCAAAATCGTATCGTAGACATTGGATCTGCATTAGCTGGACTTGGAGCTTGCATATCAGTGGTTCATGATCTATTCCAGGGGTGTCAAACTCAAGGCCCGCGGGCCGGATCTGGCATGCGGGGTGCTTAGATCTGCCCCATGAAGCCGCCCTGGAAACAGCGAAGGACCGGCACACGGTACCTCTGCCAGCGAAAAGAGCTCAGGAAGGCCGCTGTTTTCGGCTGTGACAGCCTCCTGCAACCCTCTGCCAGCGAAAACGGAGCTCGGGACTCCATTTCGTTGGCAAAGTGCTCGGGCCACCACATGCGCCCCTGACACGAGTGATGTCAAGCTAGCCATGCCCACCCGGCCGCTGACATCAAACACAACCCTGATGTGGCCCTCAATGAAATCGAGTTTGACACCCCTGATCTATTCCATAATCAGCAGTTAGCCACATCCTTGCTATTCCACCTCTCTGTACCAATAATATATTTGATTTGATTTGTCTGTGACATCTATGTATATAGATTATGTGCATCAGAGGTGGGTTCCTGCTGGAGCTGCCCGGTATGCAGCTCAGGTAGGGAGCGGCGGATTTTGCAACTGCTCTGGAGCCCTCTCTGCCGGTTCACCCAGCGCGTCGCCATTTTTTTCTGTGATTTTCGGGAGATTTTGCTTCTGCGCAAAAGAAAAATCGCGCCAAAATCTCGTGAGGGGACGCGCACGAGAGAGATTTCTGCGATATTTTACCTCTGCGCATGCGCGGAAGCAAAATTGCACCGAAATCTTGGGCGCGTGCGTGTCCCCTTGCGAGATTTTGGCGCAATTTTGCTTCTGTGCATGCGCAGAAGCAAAATCGTGCGAGGGGGCATGCACGCGTAACGAGCGTGCCCCCCCAAAGCATGGAGATGCGCGCGCATGGCTCCGGCAGCGAGGTAAGTGAGCAACTCGCCCCTGATGTGCATGTATGTAGGTGTTGCTTTGTTTGCTGGAAGACTAGGTTAGCAATGAAGAAATCAACACATTGACAAACTGATAGGATGATATCTTGATTCATTTCATTTCTGTTTCATAGGCCATTCAGTCTAGCTCCAACTTTGGCATTAGTCTCCAACCATAAGTATCACATCTTGCTTGCATGTTCTACACCTAATTTCAGGTTGAACTTGAACACAAAACCTTTCAACCTTCTCTTTTGCATCAGTGGTTGAAGTATAAACTTAGACGGTCTTATTAAAGGATTGTCTGCAAAGCTAATTGATATTATTCAGCCATTGACTTCATTGGCCCCAAGTACTATCCTTGCTATATGCTTTGATTACTGAAAGAAAGCATTTTCTTCTTCTTCATTTTTGGGTCCTGAGTAGTAAGCAGTATGGTCGGCTGACTGAAAGTGTTCAATTTCAGTTTATGTCAATTTGGTAATGCCCAAAATGTCCATGTATAGTTCATGCATTCCATGTCTCACCCGTGTTAAGCTTTCCTTTTGTTCATGCTTCTTTGTTCCATGTTCCCACTGAAATTCAGTCTTTGTAGCTTTGGATTATTTTTTTTCCTGCATGACCACATCAGCAACTAGAGAACCAGACTTAATCTGATCATGGCCTACCATTAGTACTCCAAGAGATCATCTTTATGAAAATTAATGTATCTGGGGGCCCATCATCCAGCACTATCATCATCAATCACTTCATATTTTTATACACATTTTTTCTGGTAAAATATAGGGGTGGCTTATCATTGCCTTCTTCTGTGCAATATGAAATGAAGTTTCTCACTGTCATTAAAATGATCATCCGCCTTCAACATTTTTCTTCATCACTGCTGTTCAATATAGGTACCTTGCTTGTTTTAGCTGGGCAGCATGGATGATTTTCATGACTTGAATGACCCTTCAGGGATTATATATACTCTTGGCATACATTCCCAGCATTCTTTACTCAGCCCTACACAAGAACCACCACATCATCATGTCTATGGAGATTCTCTGTCATCCAGATCATGATTGTCCCAAAAGTGCTTTTTCAAGAGGCAGCTGGACTTTGTTTTTCCTTGAAAACGTTTCGCTTCTCATCCAAGAAGCTTTTGGATGAGAAGCAAAACGTCATCAAGGAAAAACAAAGTCCAGCTGCCACTTGAAAAAGCATCTTTGGGACACCACCACGAGGCAATGTAAGCAGGACTGATTAAATGTTTGTCAATCATACATGTCAATCATACATATGAGAATTCCTAACATTGTCGGTTTTTAGTAAATAATGATTAAATAAAGCATGCAAACTTCTTGTGACAGCAAACCTTGTCTACTAAAAGTAGCGAACCGACGGCTTTGCTTGCTGGAAAAAAAGCAATCGTCTGTGATCGTAAGAGTTAATCTCTTTGAAGGCAAGAGGGCTGATTTAGGTTCATTTAAAACGGCGGTTCTCTGCGTGCTTATTCGACCTGAAGAGATACCAGATCCGAGCTGCAAAAACACTTAAAATTCCTAGATGGCAGCAAAACTACAACTTTCTGCTTCCTCCTGCTATCCGGCCTCCGGATTTTGCAGTACGTAGCATACGTAAAGGCCATAAGGAAGAGATGAGGAATGATGGCCCTTTTATGACTTGTGGACTTCAACTCCCAGAATTCCTGAGCCAGTCAGAATTCTGGGAGTTGAAGTCCACAAATCATAAAAGGGCCATCGTTTCCCACTCCTGCCATAAGGCATCAATACGCGTCTTGGCTCAGCCTACAGCAGAACGTCGTCAATTGGAAGAGGCGGGACGTCTCGCACTCTACCAATCCCTTCTCCTCGTGCGCGCGCTCGACTCTGACAATGTCGCTCAGAAAAAACTGCCTTCTGTTCCTACTCGGTTCGCCGTATTTCTTTTTTGTTTTGCGGCACTGTCGTGAAGGGAAAAAAAGAGATTTGCCTAGAGCGGCATAACAGAAGCTCCTGCTTGACGGCCGGCGAGAAGAAACGGGGAGGGGAGGGCCTGAGAAATCGTTTCGTTGTCGCCAGGGGGACCTTCGCCATGAGGCAGAAAAAGAAAGGTAGAAAGGGGACGGGACAGAAGGGATATTGGTGTGAAGCCTCCTAAAATAGATGCTCTCCAGAGGCATTGGATCGGGTGTGGAGCCGCGCTATTTGGGTATTCTGGGAAATGTAGTCCCACTACAGCTGGAAGCCTCAAGATAGGACAATCTCATGCACACAGATAGGAAGTTGCGACTGAGATGGCTTTTAAATATGATCGGCATCATGAAACTTTCATCATGAAAATGCTTGTTGAGTGTTCAGAGACTTGAAGGGTTCCCTCTGTTCAGCGTAGGAACCCAGGTTAAAGTATCCCAAGGAGAGAACTGTCTGTTTTCCACCCGAACACATTCACTGGAGGGGAAACCACCACACTCAATCACAATCTGCCCTCCCGTAATTTAAATCTATGATCCCATATCCTGCTCTCTGGGGCAGTAGAGAATGTGCTGGACCCCTTTCAGGTGTTTAACAATGCTAATATATCCTGTTAAGCTCGAGGTTTCTTTACTCAAGACTTATTCCCAGTTCCTTCTGTCTCTTCATAATTTGTGTGTGTGTGTGTGTGTGTCCCTTTCAAGTCAGTGTTGATTTCTGATCTGGACAAATTCCTGCAGTTTTTTAGGCCAGGATTTTCAAAAGTGGTTTGCCATTCCCTGCTTCTTAGGACAGAGAGAGAGTGACTGGCTCAATGTCACTCCCCTGACTTTGTGCAGAAGGTACGATTAGAACTCATGGTCTCCTGATTTCTGCCTACTGCCTTAACCATTATGCTAAACTGGCTCTCTTTTTACTTGATTTCTAATCTTCTGATCATTCTTGCTTTTCTCTAATCTGTTCCACTTTGCCTTAATCCATACTATGTGGTGTCCCAAACACAGTATTGATGGTAGGATCTGACCAAAGCAAAATGGCGTGGCTACTTTCTGTCATTTGGAAATTATACTTCTGTTATGTTGACGCTGCTTAAAATTGCATTTATATTCTTTTTGCAGCCCAGTTACATTGTTGGTTTAGTTTATAATAATTCCTTGGCCTGGTTGGACAAATACTACCTTTGCAATCTGTGCATTTGATTTTTTTCCCCTAAGGGAAGAACTTGCCTCTGTTAAACTTAATTCTGTAACTTTTGGTCCACTTCTCTAAAATGCAAGGCTTTTTTCAATTTCCTTTTGGCCTTCTAGGTATTATCCCATCTCAGATTTCATATGCATTTCCTGAATCTTCTCCTCCAAAGCATTATTGAAAGTATTGAAAAGTATAGGATCCATGAACCCCATGGTACCCACTCAATATGTCAGTTTAAAACATTAATAAATGCTTTTTGAGTATGATTTTCCAATAAGCTAGGTGTTTACTTAATTGCCATATCCTCCAGTCCATGACTATTCTGTGTGAATAATTGTTCCTTAGAAAAGAATAAACTTTTAGGGAAAATATAGTTCCTCCAAGAACTCTCTCTATTACCTTCCTTCTTGGAGTCTTCAAACATCCTTGAGGAAAGTTAACTAAGGGAGACCTAATCATTTTTACTTCATCCTCTGCAGTATGTACTACAGTTATCTTGCCTATTACCTGAAGGCAGCATTTCCTCAACTCTCACACATCATCTACTGCAGAGCAATGCAGATGCCACATTGATTAGTACTAAAGGCACTTGTGTTCTGTGACTCAGGTGAATAGGCTTTAGGCTTTGAGAGAAGAGAAAGGCTATTCTGTCTGAGAGAGCACAAGTCAGTTTACATTTGTATGTGAGAAATCACTTTTGCACAGACTTTTTCATAACCTTTTACTTCTATTTTAGGAGATCTCAGCCGAGCAGAGCTCATGATGATGACTATAGCTGATGTCATCAAACAACTCATTGATGCCCATGACGAGGGCAAAGATGTGAACTTAAACAAGTGAGTTGCCTTCTATTTCTTCTTTGCTCTCCAACATTTTATTGTTTCTGTCTTCTCCACTTTTTATGGGAAAGGTGATGCCCTGTAAAAGGTTTGTATCTGAAGTTGTAGAGAGCTTAATATAGCAAACAACACTAGGTTGGAGAGACTCTGGTCGAATGCTAGTGTATCAGATTTTAGTGAATAGCAAAAGATAATTGGAAATTGGCTGTTCTACAGACCTCTAAGCCATGAGCAGCTCTTTTGTTGACCACCAACACCTTCAGTTGCACCCAAAAACTCACTGACAACCAAAGCAGCTTGTGGAGTACCGGTTGTTTAGGCATATAGTGAGGTATGCACATCAGTAATTGTGCCACTGTAGACTATAGCTTCTGAGTTAACCTCACAGAGCAATGCCACCCCATCCAGAATCAAAAATAGGCTTTCAGACCTAGGCAGTCCCAAAATCCTTAGCCACTCAGTCTTGCTAGGTTGAGCTTAAGTCTGTTCCTCTCCATCCAGAACCTAAGAAGCTGAGATAGAAGCTTAAGAACATCATTTGGCCAGCCCAAATATTAAATAAGTGCAATAACTGATATCTAACTCCTTGCTGATAGCCTCACCCAGTGGCTTTATGTAGATACTGAATAGGATCAGAGAGAGAATAAAATCATAAGACATCATCCAAAGGCAAGGATATAGGGCTGGGGCTCTTCTCTCCTATTAGTGCCTACCTTTTTTGTATCTATTGTAGTATACTCCAATGTAATTGTCACGGTGTGATTATTGCCTGTTACATGTATATGCAGGGAGATGCATCCCTATTCAATATAATGGTTTATTCCTGAGCATGTGATTGATATGTTCTTGTACGCATGTGTGCATTCCATTCTCCGTTCTACCTTTCTTCTTCTGTCTTCCATTGAGAGAAGACGCACATTCATATTAGAGATGTAAACAAATGAGGATTTATTGTTTTTGTACCGAAATAAATATTTTTACTTAGACTTTTAAACTGCAGTTTTATTTCTAAATGTTTGGATTCCAGGAAAAGATCTATATCGCCTCTGTGAGATTAATTCTCACATCTGTCAGTAATTGTATTGAAGAAAGATATATATAATAGAAGCAACCTGAAGCTTTTTGGTTATTATTGACCATAGCATTAACAATGTCTTGCCAAGGCAAATTTAAATATTGATGTGAACTGATGTGCGTTGAAGTCCAAATCATCTGGAGAGCATCAGGTTGCCTCTCCCTATTATATAGCCTCTAAGTAGTATGGATTTCAATTTTAGGATTAAAACAAGGACGGCTGCCAAGTATGGCCTTTCAGCACAGCCACGCCTGGTTGATATCATTGCTGCTGTTCCCCCTCAGTACCGCAAAGTGCTGGTTCCTAAGTTGAAAGCAAAACCCATCCGAACTGCTAGTGGGGTAAGTCTTTGTTTCTTTGTTTTTCATGCATAAGGTCCCAGAGTCAATGACCTTGAGAGGTTGGGGTGGGCGTGGCCAGCTCGATGTCACTCGTGTCGGGGGCGCCTGTGGTGGCCCAAGCGCTCTGCTAGTGAAAACGGGCTCCCGAGCTCTGTTTCGACTGCAACAGCCTCCTGCAACCCTCTGCCAGCGAAAACGGAGCTCTAGAGGGCCGCATGCAGCCCTCCCAAGCTCTGTTTTCATTGGCAGAGGCACTGTGGGCTGGTCCTTTGCTGTTTCCAGGGTGGCCCTGCGGGCCAGATTTAAGCATCCCGCAGGCCGGATCCAGCCCCCGGGCCTTGAGTTTGACACCCCTGGTCTAAGGTGATAGACACACTTTGAAAAACAATGCTTGCAAAATTGTAGTTACAGCTTCCTTTTGTGATTTTCAGGAAAAGTTAACAATGATTAGGGAATAGGTTCAGGATGTTCTGAATAGAACAGTTGTTTTAACCCTTCCTTCCTTGTGGATTGATGTATTTGCTGTATACAAAAAGACCAGATATTTAATAACTTCTCTGCAACACTCCTTTCTTTCAGATTGCTGTTGTGGCAGTGATGTGCAAACCACACAGATGTCCACATATTAATTTCACAGGAAATATATGTGTGTGAGTATGCCTAATAACATGTCAGAATATCTTAAATACCTAGCCAAAACATACAGGAATGCATTAAAATATTCAGCTTCATCTAAAAATACCGTATTTTTTGGAGTATAAGACGCACCTTTTTCCTCCCTAAAAGTGGCTGAAAATTTGGGTGCGTCTTATACTTCGAATGTAGCTTTTTTTTTTTCCAGCCCTAACTAGGTGCTAATGATCTTCCCAGCTCTTACTGGCTTGCAGGCTCTTTCATTGTTACTCTCTCAGAAGAATGTTTTTCCAGCCCTAAGTCTTTGCAGGGTTTTTTTCATTGCTCTACTTGCTCTGAATAAGTTTTTTTCTAGCCCTAACTAGGTGCTAATGATCTTCCCAGCTCTTACTGGCTTGCATGCTCGTTACTCTCTCAGAAGAAGGTTTTTTTAAGTCCTAACCAGGGGATAAAATAATGTGCTGAAGCTGACCAGACTAAGGATGCTAGCCAGATGAATACCTGGTAGGCAGATTGTTTTCCCCTATTTTCCTCCCCAAAAACTAAGGTGCGTCTTATACTCCGGTGCGTCTTATACTCCGAAAAATACGGTAAATTCCTAATAATTGTAAACATGTTTTTAAAATAATAGAGAGGCTATGCTCTTTCTTTAGCCTCATCTAAAATGAGGCTTGCATACATATGTTATTTTTATATAATTATGGTACCTGTTCTTTATGATATACCGATAGGTGCAAAACTTTTTTCAGGCAAATGGCTGAATTTGGCATTTGATAGTGTAATAAGAGTATTCTAAAAAGAAGATGTAGCCTAAATGTAACATTATTTTCATGTCAATTTATAAACTTGAAGGGACTCCAGCCATCTTTTAGGAAATAAAAATACTGAGTAATTGCAATTCAGTGTTTTTTTTGGTAAATGTGCTCAAGTGATGGATTTTTGCAGGAATTTTTTTTTTAAAGTAGTATGGGCGTAGGACTTCAAACTTGATTTGTGGAGTAGGGAACAATTTGCACATAGATTTAGTTTGCACATTATAATAAACAATGGCTTTTTTTAATAACTAACTAACTATGGTTTATAACTACAATGGCTGTTGCAAATAACACACTGAACCAGTGCCAAAGAAACTACATAATTCTGTAGCATAATACAGCCATGGATTTTTCTAGCAACACTCATTATCAACTTTACTTTTCAGAAAACAATGTTGGGACTGGTTTTTCTAGTACATCTGAGGTCCCAAACCACTCTTTGAACTGGGAGGTCTCTGGTTCATGTTCTTTCTTCTGTCTTGGAATTGATCAGTACCCTAAATTGAATTCCTTTTCTGGCACTGCATCCTAGGGGCTGGATCTATTTGGGCCAATAGCCTGCTTCCTACAGGGATCACTTTAAAAGTTCATTGAAACAATTCTTTTGCCTTCAAACATCTGCTATTCATTTAAATGTACACAGTTTATGGGTTGCCAACCCATGCTTTTAATTTAACTTAACCTCTAGCTATGATTTCATTTTTTTTCTTGAAAATGCAGATACTGTCCTGGAGGGCCTGATTCGGACTTTGAATATTCAACGCAATCTTACACTGGATATGAGGTACTGCTCTCATGGACCTGTTGGTCCTATTTCGGGGGCGGGGGGGAGTACTATAAACCAAAATATCAGAAATATTAGGGGAAGACCACTTTATTTTACATTCATAGAATAGTGATGGCTTTGGATTTTTTTATCTTTCTTCCAATATTTCACAACTGGACTTCTATCTGGTAATTATTAGTCTCAAGTGTGAGATGGTCATTCTTGAGATAATATTTTAGAAATTAAGTTAGAAATGAAGAGATGGTTGGGGGTACAGGTAAGTATACCTTCTACATTTGTTGTACTGACACTGTTAGATTCATATAACAGCTTCCCCAACCCAATGCTCTCTTGGAGTATGTTGGATTTCAGCTCCCCTAATTCTCATCCAGAATGGACAATGCATATGGAGGACCTAAGTTAAAGAACTACATTTGTGAAGTAATATATTAAGACTTTTCCAAACTGTGTCTCCAAAAGTGTTCCATTACATCTCCCATCGTTTTCAAGTAACATAGCAACTAAGAGTGGTCTCTGTTTTTAAAAAGACATTTAGCTTTTTATTAAATTGATAGCTGACTCAATCTGGCTATTTGCTAAAGTCTGATTTATGAACTAGAAACAATTTATAAGAAGGTATGTTAGATTGAGTTAGATACTTTTCCCCCTAACTCCTTAATCTATTCATCTAGCATATCCCCCCCCCCCAAATACTGTACTTTGGATTGCTTTGAAAATGGAGATTGTATAAAATTATTTTTATAATCACTCTATTAGATGGAGATTTATTTATGAAATCCCATTTGGACAGCATCTGTGAAATTGATTTGCATTTATCATATTAAAATTGAATTCAGCTCTTAGAGTTGTTAAGCTCAAATCAGATACATGCAACACATACTATTCTCCAGAGCCAAGAATGAGGCTTCTAGAACTTTTCTGGACATTGCTACTTAAGCGTCAAATTCAATGTGACAGAATTCATTATTAAATAGAAGAATGGTCATCTTGTTTGCAGCATGTCATTTACATTTACATTACATAAATGAGCACCATTTTTGAGCAAGACTGAGTGATCTTCAGTCCACTAAAAGCTATATTTATTTATTTTATTTATTTATTTATTTAGATAGATTTGTATGCCGCCCAACTCCCAGGGGACTCTGGGCGGCTAACATGTCAAATCCATCATTAAATATAAAATCACATAACAATTAAAAATTATAAAAGTTAAAAAAAAGAAAAACATCTAACATTCATAATCAGGGGGGAGACCCAAATATAATATGATTGGTCTCACTTTCACCCCGCCTGCCGGAAGAGCCAAGTTTTTATTGCTTTACGGAAGGCCAGCAGGGTGGGGATAGTCCTGATCTCTGGAGGGAGTTGGTTCCAAAGGGAGGGAGCTCCCACAGAGAAGGCTCTCCCCCTCGGCCCCGCCAACTGGCATTGCTTGGTCGATGGGACCTGGAGGAGACCAACTCTGTGGGACCTAACCGGTCGTAGGGAGGTATGCGGCAGGATGCGGTCCCGAAGGTAACCTGGCCCTGAGCCATGTAGGGCTTTAAAGGTCAAAACCAACACCTTAAATTGGGTCCGGAGACTAATGGGCAGCCAATGCAGGTGGCGGAGGATAGGTGTTACGTGGGTGTATCTAGGCACACCCACCACAGCTCGCGCAGCTGCATTTTGCACCAGTTGCAGTCTCCGGATACTCTTCAAGGGTAGCCCCATGTAGAGCGCGTTGCAGTAATCCAGCCGGGAGGTGATAAGGGCATTAGTGACTGTGAGTAGAGCCTCCCTCTCCAAGAAGGGTCGCAATTGGTGCACTAGGCGAACCTGTGCAAAGGTCCCCCTAGCCACAGCTGAAAGATGTTGCTCCAATTTTAGCTGTGGATCTAGGAGGACACCCAAATTGTGAACCCATTCTGAGGGAGTTAATTTCTCCCCCCCAAGAACCAAGGAGGGACAATTGACAGAATCCTTGGGAGGCAATATCCATAGCCACTCGGTCTTGTCAGGGTTGAGTTTTAGCCGGTTCATCCCCATCCAGACCCTAACATCGTCCAGGCAGCGGCCCATTACGTCCACAGCTTCCCTGAATTGAGATGGGGTGGAGATGTACAACTGGGTATCGTCCGCATACTGCTGATACCTCACCCCGTGTCGTCGGATGATCTCACCCAGCGGTTTCATGTAGATGTTAAACAGGATGGGTGAGAGGACCGAGCCCTGTGGCACCCCACAAAGTAGGGGCCTAGGGCTCGACCTCTGCCCTCCTGTCAACACCGACTGCATCCTATCAGAGAGGAGAATGTAACATAGAAAACCAGTGTAAAATGTACACGTAAATGTACATGTAAAACAGTGCCGCCCACTCCCACCTCGCCGAGACGACGCAGAAGGATACCATGGTCAATGGTATTGAAAGCCGCTGAGAGGTCAAGTAGCACCAGGATGGAGGAATGACCACCATCCCGGGTTCGCCAGAGATCATCCATCAGGGTGACCAAAGCCATTTCCGTACTGTAGCCGCGCCTGAAACCCGATTGAAAGGGATCCAGAAAATCAGTGTCATCCAACAGCCGTAGGAGCTGGAGCGCCACCACTTTCTCTACAACCTTCCTCGCAAAGAGAAGGTTGGAGACCGGACAGAAGTTCTTTAAATCCGCCGGGTCCAGGGAAGGCTTCTTGAGGAGGGGTCTCACCACCGCATCTTTTAAGGGCCGCGGGACGGACCCCTCTCTCAAAGAAGCGTTGACCAACGCCTGGAGCCAGCCGCGTGAGACCTCCCTGGTGGCCGAAACCAACCAGGAGGGACATGGGTCCAATAGACAAGTGGCAGAGCTCATCGCTCCTATGGCCTTGTCTACATCATCAGGAGTCACCGGTTCAAATTCATCCCATATAACAGGACTAAGGCTGCTGATATATACTATATACTATATACTCCTGATCTAGCAAAAATACAATTTGACAGTACAGTACAGTTAGGAATTTGGATTTGATGTATTATTTGCCATCAAGTCAGTATCGACAATTAACAAACACATAGATTTTCTCAATCTGTCCATAACCTAAGAGTTCAAGTCTTCATGGAGTACCATTCGCCACTGTGACTGAGTCCATCCAATTTGCTAATGGTTGTTGTCTTTTTTTTCCTTCCACCTGTCCCAGCATTAGAATTTTCTATATACAGCTAAGTCCTTACATAATTGATCTAAAGTACTATAAGATAATTTGAGCTTGATCATTTGTCCTTGGAGTGAGAGGAGTTTGAATTATATTCGTTTTAAAACAACCTTGCTAGTTGTTTCCTAAGGAATATTATTTTGATTTCTTGTAGCCAACATCTATGAGAGCCATACGTGCCAGATATGATCCTTATCTCCAAACCAGACACCGAGTTGAACAAGTAAGGATTTGTTATGGTGGAAGAATGTGATGATGGTGGGATAAAAATAAAGCAATTTAGTTCTTTGTAGGTAAATGCGAAGCTTAGTCTACAACTATGTCCATGATCTTATTTATTTAAACCAACTTAGCATTCATGGAGATTAACCAATTGGGCAAAAGATTCTTTCACATAGGAAAAGCATCAGTGAAAATGAAAACTGAATCAAAAGGAAAATATGCTGAATGCCAAATGGTTACAGTAAGGCAAAGCTGGATCTGAAGTTTTGCGCCCAAAGCATCTAGGAGACTTTTCCCTTCTCCCCACCTTTCCCCTAGTTATCTTTAACTGTCCAATTACATTCAAACAAATTGTTTTGTAACAGTCCCTGGCTTGGCAGGCTGGATGGCATCACATTCCATTGCATGAACTTGGAACTGCGAGCGGCTCTCAGATGGCACAAACAGTAGTTTCGATTCCCCTTTATCCCAGCCTCCCTTCTACCTCCCCTCAGACTCCCTCCCCCCATTTCCTATGGCAGACTGGCATTTGGCAAAGCACGGCTGTAGCAGGATGGCAGTCCTGACAATTACTCTTAGCTACTGCAGCAAATCGTTTGTCTAAAGATCAGGGCTAGATTAAAAACTTCTACTAAACGTGAACCTTTTTCATTGAGAAGATTACAATCTCTTCAAGAGTGAAAGAGATCCCACTAACATAAGGTGACCAGACGTCCCGCTTTTGGCGGGACAGACACGCTTTTCAAGCATGTGTCCCGCGTCCCGCATTGTTTCCAAAAAGTCACGCTTTTTTGGAAAGAATGCCATTTTGAAAAAAAACAGCGGGACGTCTGGTCACCTTACTCTTGGCTCTCCTGCTCCCCCTCCGCCAGCGCTGGGCTGCTGGAGTGACAGGGGGAGAAAGGAGATCAGGAGGCAGCGGCGGATCACAACAACCCCAGCGGCAGCTCCAGGCAGAGAGAGAGAGAGAAGCGAGCGAGCAAGTCACTCCGCCGTGCGCGCCTGTATGCGCGCTTGTGTGTGTGTGTTCGTGAGCGCGCGTGGCGGAGTGACTTGCTCGCTCGCTTCTCTCTCTCTCTCTCTGCCTGGAGCTGCCGCTGGGGTTGTTGTGATCCGCCACCGCCTCCTGATCTCCTTTCTCCCCCTGTCACTCCAGCAGCCCAGCGCTGGCGGAGGGGGAGCAGGAGAGCCAAGAGACGCTGGGTTGGAGCACCATCTCCGGGCTGCTCCCCTTCCCAAGCCAGCCCCGTTCGCTCGCTTGCCAGCCAGCCAGCCCAAGCCACTGCCGGCTCCCGAAGGGGAGGTGGGAGGCGAAGAAAGGCCTCCCACCCACCCACCTGGACGCCGACATTTGCGTTCTTTTGCCCTCTGCGCATGCGCACAGCGTTCTGCGCATGCGCAGAGGGCAAAACTGAAATGGTGGCTCCCCTAGAAACCCACCCCCCATCAATGGTGTCCCGCTTTAAAAAAAAAATCTGGTCACCTTACACTAACATGACTTATACTGCTTGGACTTCATAATGTTAACTTATAACATTCATAAGTTCTTCATAAGTTCTTCATAAGTTAACATCAACTTCTTGAATGGTGATCTGCACAGCTCTTACGCTAGATGTTAAGCATTTTCCACCATCTTATTTCATTCAAAAAGTTGTCTTACACTGAATTAGACCATTTATTTTTTTAGCCAAAGGTTATTTATATCACCTGCCAACAACTCTTACAGGTTGAGAAAGTAGTCTTCCTCTACAACAGGGGTGTCAAACTCGCGGTGCCCGGGCCAGATGCATCATGCGCTGGCCACGCCCACATCCGGTTTAGCGAAAGGGGGGAAGTCATGATACGTCACGTGACGTCGCCGTGACAATGCGAGTTTGACGCCCCTGCTCTAAAAGTTTCCAAATACTATTCAAAATAAATAAATGAATATCATTGTTTATTAAAACGTTGGTATGGGGAAAGCAAGAGTATTCCAATATTCCCCATGTTGGTGTGGGGAAAGCAAGAGTACTCTAAATGGCCAGAGATTAAGGAGAGGCATAACATAGGCATTACTAGAACTCCAAGGAAGAGAATTCCAAACTTGAAGGGCTATTAAGAAAGAAGGCTTGTGAGTTAAATGGATAGCTCAATATAAGTTTGTTGCTTGATGTTGAAGGCCACTTGATGAGGAATCTAAAATAAAACTGCTAATACTCTAATACTTGTTTTATACAAAGCTGCAAAGTAACCTCACTTGAAATATTTTACAGTGTTTTGATAACCAGACTTCAAAATATGTGGTAGATTTTGGCATGGTTCAAAAGACTGATCTTATTTTTACAGCTGAAGCAGCTGGGCCACAGCATCGACAAAGTGGAATTCATTGTGATGGGTGGAACATTCATGGCTCTTCCAGAAGAATACAGAGATTACTTTATCCGTAATTTGCATGATGCTTTATCAGGCCATACGTCTAACAATGTAGCAGAAGCAGTCAAGTAAGTACCTTATGCAGCAGATACTTTGGTGCGTGGATTGGTTTTCTATGTTAATTTTTTTATTGCACCTGAGAATTCCATCAAATGAATGTTCACAGTGAAAATTACATGGTGATTTTCTGGTGAGGTTTAAAATATTTTGAAAAAATGTTGTAAAAATCATTAAGACCAACAGTGATAACAATGATTGACTAGGGAAGCTGCTGTACTGTTAACTAAAAAAGGATCAAGAGCTTGTACAGAAGTCTGTTCTTGCTGACTAATTCCATTTTCTTGTCTACAATTGCTTACTCGAGGTAGAATGAGAATCAAGGCAAAAGTTAGGGGAAATGAGAAGTTTTATGGATTATCAGCAGATAAAAATTGCCAAATAATTAGGTAAGAATAGCATCTACCCAAGAAATCTTAGATATTTATTTGTTTGTTTGTTTGTTTGTTTATTTTTTATTTATTTATTTATTTATTTATTTATTTATTTATTTATTTATTTATTTATTTATTTATTTATTTATTTATTTATTTAGCTGTTCTTATATGCCGCCCTACTCCCTGGGGACTCAGGGCGGCGTACAACAGAGTATAAGAACAATATAAAAACAGTAGCAAAAATAATAAATGATTTAAAACATTTGATTAATTAAAAGATTAAAAAGCCAAACAACACATTCATACCTGAGGGAGACCTAAGATGTTCATTGGTCACATCACCCCGCCTGCAGGAAGAGCCATGTCTTAATAGCTTTCCGGAAGGCCAGCAAGCTGGGGATAGATTGGATCTCTGAGGGTAGTTGGTTCCAGAGAACCGGAGCCCCCACCGAGAAGGCTCTCCTCCTCGGTCCCGACATTGTTTGGCTGAAGGGACCTGGAGGAGACCGACTCTGTGGGACCTAACTGGTCGTAGGGATGTATGAGGTAGGATGCGGTCCCGGAGATAACCTGGTCCTAAGCCATGTAGGGCTTTAAAGATGATAATCAACACCTTGAATTGCACCCGGAGACCAATGGGCAACCAATGCAGCTGGTGGAGAATGGGTGTTACGTGGGTGTATCTGGGGACACCCACCATAGCTCGCGCAGCCGCATTTTGCACCAATTGCAGTCTCCGAATACTTTTCAAGGGTAGCCCCATGTAGAGCTGTGTCCTTTATGATAATATAACAAAACTGTGGAACTTGCTACCAGCATTGGCCTCAACAGTTTAAAAGTAACCCATGTATTGCTCATTTTAAAATAAGGCCAAAGGGAAATTGAATTAATTAAATGCCATCTTGAGTGATTTTTATCTTGGGTAAATTTGTAGAAAGCAGCATTAGCTTTAGTATCCATTATAACATCTGTTGAAGATGGATCAATATAAGTTTTATAGAGGTAAATCAAAGCAGCTGTCTAGGATTGCTTTTGATTAAGTCCTTCACCAAGTACTTCTGAATAAATGTAACCTTCCTGGAATATATCTGTAGGTAACTTCATGTAATAATAATAATAATAATAATAATAATAATAATAATAATAATAATAATAATAATAATAATAATAATAATAATAATAATAATAATAATAATAATAATAATAATAATAATAATAATAATAATATATAAGATTTGAAACTGTATGGAAAGTCAGAAATAGAAATCCAATCACTGACCAACACAGTCCTAATATTCAGCACAGATATCTCAATGCAGTTTGGCATGGAAAAATGTGCCACTGTATCTATGAAAAGGGGCAAAATCACTACATGTGACGGAATTGAAATGCCCAATGGCCAATTAATTAAATGCAATCAAAATGAAGCCTATAAATATCTGGGCATTCTGCAGTTGGATAACATCAGACATGGAGAAGTGAAAACTATCATTAGAAGAGAGTACACCAACAGAGTTAGGAAAATTTTGAAATCTAAATTAAATGGTGGAAACACCATCAAGGCCATGAATACCTGGGCAATACCAGTCATAAGATACACGGCTGGTATAATTAACTGGACACAAGCTGATTTGGACATTTTGGACCGAAACACCAGAAAACTAATGACAATGCACTACAGTTTACATCCACGTAGTGACACTGATAGACTTTACCTGCCCAGAAAATCAGGTGGCAGAGGACTACTACAAGTAAAGCAAACAGTTGAAGAAGAAAAGCATGCATTGGCGGATTATTTAAAAGAAAGTCAAGAACATCTATTAATTGAAGTAAAGAACAAAAATCTACTGAAGGTCCAACAGACAAAACAAGAATACAGAAAAAATGTGATAAAATCAAGAATGGAGAGTTGGCAAAATAAAGCATTACATGGCCAATTTCTGGAAAAAATAAAAGATAAAGTGGACAGTGAAAAAACTTGGTTATGGTTAACATCTGGTACTTTAAAGAAAGAAACAGAATCATTGATCCTGGCCGCACAAGAACAGGCAATTCGTACAAATGCCATAAAGGCCAAAATTGATAAATCTTCAAAAGATGCTAAATGCAGATTATGCAAGGAAGCTGATGAAACTGTAGCCCATGTGCTCAGCTGCTGCAAGAAAATCGCACAGACTGATTACAAATTACGACACAACTCTGTTGCACAAATGATCCACTGGAATTTATGCAAAAATTATAACATCCATACTGCTACAAACTGGTGGGAACACAAGCCTGAAAAAGTCACTGAAAATCAGATGGTCAAGATCTTGTGGGATTTTCGTATACAAACAGACAAGGTACTGGCGCATAATACACCAGACATCACGTTGGTCGAGAACAACAAGGTGACTATAATTGACATTGCAATACCAGGAGATAGCAAGGTCGATGAAAAGGAACACGAAAAAATTGCAAAATACCAGGACTTAAAAATTGAAATCCAACGATTATGGCACAAACCAGCAGTGGTAATTCCAGTAGTGATTGGAACACTGGGTGCTATCCCAAAAGCACTGGAATTACATTTAAAACAGCTCAAAATTGACAAAATCACCATCAGTCAAATGCAGAAAGCCGCACTGCTCGGTTCCGCACATATACTT
The DNA here is from genome assembly GCA_023053685.1 of Diadophis punctatus similis. NCBI lineage: Eukaryota > Metazoa > Chordata > Lepidosauria > Squamata > Dipsadidae > Diadophis > Diadophis punctatus. The sequence goes on from JALIGW010000001.1 coordinate 28,574,681, forward strand.
CGAAAATACATTACGACTTCCTAGGCCCCTGGGTGGGGCTCGACTAGTAATCAATGCCAAATCCGGCGAAACAACTGGCCGCTGTGATACAATTGTATAATAATAATAATAATAATAATAATAATAATAATAATAATAATAATAATAATAATAATAATAATAATAATAATAATAATAATAATAATAATAATAATAATAATAATATAAAAAAACAGCAAAGTATATAGACTAATTAGATAAAATTTATTAATTTCCATAGCTGAGGAACATTTATAAAAAAGGGACAGTTGGATTTTTAAGTAGTTGGTAAGCGATTTGGAGTTGATGGTGAGTAGTGGTGCAGTCCAGTTGGTTAATGATACCTAATTAAAATGTAAAACATTAAGAAATTCTGAAAAATCCCTAGAAAATCTAAGCATTCCAATCTTTCCTATAATTTGGGGAGGAGGACATACAAAAGGCATCCCTTTTATCCTTGAGCAGATAATAAGAGGTTCGTGAATATTAGTGAGATTCACAAGATAAGAGGAATTTAGGTCTCTGCCTTTGAAATCAAAATAAATATTGTCCTATCCTAAAACTCATAAAACTTTTGTGAAATACAACTGTAAAACCATGTGAAGTAGATACACTGTTCATTCTAGAAACTTAAAAAATTCTTTCCTCTGGAGGGCAGCAGATACTTAAAATAGTTTGTTAGAAAAAAAATTCCACTTGATTTTCCAGAGTTGCTCTTCAGGTGTGAATTAACAGTCATAAGTTAAATAGAAAAAGTATTGCATGGGAAGGAATCCATAACTTTAGCTCTTTCTCAGACTATTGAGCTGGCATGCTGCCAACAGGGGTCTGATGTTCATTAATCTTTCTTGAAGACACTTGCTTGAAACACTCAAATTGAAAATTTGCTTGTACATATATTCAGACAGGTATATAGAGAAGGTATAGATGTGTGGTGCACCTATTGCATGCAGTATGTTTCCACGATCAACTCTGGCATGTCCAAGTATGAGTATGAAGGTCAACAAAGTCACTGCTTATTAACATAGACTACGTTTCTCCAGTCTAGTGCCTCTGGATTTGTTGGATCACATCTTCCATAATCCCTACACAATCTAGGTTGGCATAACAATACATGATAACAATACCTTAATCAAGGAACTACTAACTCAGACAAACAAGCTAACACAACAGCAGCCCAGTCAAGGAACCACCAAGACCACTCCCACCAGCACTGACAGGGCAAGCCACTAGTATATAAAATAAGAGCAAACCCCACTCCCTTTTAGCACTGATGATGTTACCTAGTTTGGTAATGAAATGTCTGTAAGAAAACAACCAAGCTCAGAGAGCACGAAGGACCTTACAATTCAACCCTGAGCTACAAATATTCTCTTCTATTAATAATAGCAAGCTAGCTAGAATAGTCTGTTTCCTACACAGCATTCTTGCATTTCAATAATCAAATGATTATTGTATTCAAATTCAAATTCAAACCTTTATTGTCAGTGCACAACGTGTACAATGAGATTGGTTGAGCCTCCCTTAGTGCACCCACCCAACACAATACAACTCACAGTGAAGACAGAAAATCCCTAACCCAATAAAGCATATTAACAAACACACAGTCCTATTGCACCAATGTGAACATGTTACACGTTGCGCCGGCCCTGCAAGTCCATCATACTACGTAGTTATGATGTTATTTCGCATTCAGGAGTCTGACAGCCCACGGATAAAAACTGTTCTTCAGCCTGTTTGTGTGGCTGGCTATGCTTCTATATATCCTTCCCGATGGTAGGAGGGTAAAGAAGTGCTGACCAGGGTGTGAGTCATCCCTGAGTATGTTATTTTACATTGTTTTGTGGTTGCTTTTCTTATATTTTAAAATCCATACTCTCTTGTAGAGGTGTGTGCATATGTATATGTAAGAAAACCATTAGTCAGAAACATAGTTGTCAGCTTACTGCTGAAACCCCAATGGAGGAAAGGCAGGCAGCAGGTAATGATGAAAATAGATGAATGTTTTAATCATGATTGACATGTCCTCTTACAATGCAAAATATTAAGACATATTGGCAAATTATAATCTGGGAGGAGTGTTGTCCTGGTTTATTATAGAATGTGAATGTACCTAATTACATATTATTCAACATACCACGGTTAAACAAAGTTAGTCCAAAGTGCTGAAGCAATCATTATTAATTAAATTGGATAAGTCCTGTATAGCTTGATCCCTTCAATAAGCAGGGATATGGTAGTACATTTTCAGACTAAGGTTTTCTCATTTTGTTGAAGCATAATACTTGTGAGCTATAGCTCACTTCATCAGATGCAGTGGAGTGGCTAGATTGATGTCAGATTTAAATTGGAATGAGTCAGAGGGGTATTGCTGATCAGTTGGGTGAAAAATTGGTTGTGTATTATCACCCTTTCATTATATTGCATCCAATGAAGAGAGCCATAGCTTACAAAAGCTTATACCTCTTAATAAAATTTGTTAATCTGAAAGATGCTACTAGCCTTCTTCTGATCTTGGGCTCTCTTCCTACAATATCTGATCCCTTCATTGATCAAAATATCCTAGCAGTACAAAGAGATTGTCAGGTTGGTAGCTGCCAAAAGGAAGCCCCACAGCTTTTCTCATAAATGTACAGTTTTACTTTAAATGTCATGTATACAGTACAGATCGCCAGTGTAGTATAGTAGTTAAGGCATTGGAGGTAGTTCAAGTGCCCACTCAGTTGTAGAGGTCAGTGGTGACTTTGAGCTAGTCGTATTCTCTCAGACCAACATATCACCCTGAATTGCAAAGATTACATCTGGAGAGACTTTCCCATATATACTGTATTGTATTTTCATGTTCCAAGAGCTATTCGGTAGGACAGAGTTGAGGAAACGTTTTGTTTAAATGTCTTTAATCATTAATTTACTTTAGCTGATTGAAAGTAATTTAAAATGCTTTCAGAATGGTTTAAAAAATGCTACTTGGGACCAATACAATAATAGGGAAGATGCATATATTTCCTGGAGAAACTTCAAGGCTAGTTTAGATGCCGGGTAGTGAGTTTTTTCTGGAGCAGGCACTGTCTGTTTAGTTCAGTGTCCAAGACAACGTGCTACAATATTTCAGGTGACATGCCAACGGATTCAGTTATGACACCTATTTTAAAAAAAATAAGTAGGCACAAGGATGCAATGCGCCACTTGTAATCATCCAATGCGCCACGTTTGGCGCATGCGTCACGGTTTGGCCACCCCTGATGTAAACACTTCTTTCTCTTTCTAACACACACTTTTCATGATAATTTTTTAAAACATTCATAGAAGCTTAAGTAATTTAAACAAATATCCTTCAATAATATTTTGGCAAATTGGGTCCCAGGTGGCACTATAAGAGTACAGTAGGATTTTTAGAATGGCATCAAAGGAGAAGAGCAGCCTGTGCCCACCTCTGCACCTTCACCTGCATTTAATATTTCTTTCACCTTCCCTTTAGTACAGCAAGGGATGATGGGGGTTGTGAGTCAACGCAGCTGGAGAGAAGCTCTGAGGAGAAGACAATTCTAAAGAGCATTAAAGCAACCTCTGTTCTTTGGAAGTCCCATACACACCTAGTATCCAAGCCTTTAAATGTGCATTGTCTCCAATGAATGGCCAATCAATTGTCTACTACACTGAATGGCGCTGGAAATTCTCCTGATAATCCAGCTCCTTATAGAATCAAGTTCTGTTCCCACAATAAAAATCTTTTTAGTCCATGGGGTTCCTACATGGCCACATATTGCTGGCCTTTTACAGAAAAATTCCAGCAGAAGCAAGCATGTTTCCCAGAAGGCGTTGCATGAAGGAGCCTCAGTGTTTGGGAGAACAGAACCAGCCACTGACCCAATCACAAGGACTTTTCTCTTTCTAAAGAATGCCTGGCAAGACTGATGAGAAGTTTTTTTATTTTATTTTATCTCTTGAGAACATGAGGCCACTAAAGGGATTTCAATAGGCTTTCCAGATCCCTATCAAACAAGGCCCAGCTGGGGATTTAATGATTACATGGATAAGGTAGAGGGTGGGAGGACAGCTGTTTGCATGGCAATCATCACTCTGCTGTGATTTGACTTTGTTCTTTAGAAATAAGGTTTCACTTCTAAGTGTTGAAACACAGAATTTTGGGGGAAAGCGGGTAGGAGGAGAAGAGAAAGTGATTTGAACAGGAGCACATAAATGAACTTAACTTTTTAGATGAAAATAAACTGGCTTTTTTTTTAATCTTACTTTTTCTTCTGACTCATTTAGGGGATGGAGGAAATGTTCGCCAAAACCAATCCAATTCTGACTCACGGTTTAAAAACCTGAGTGAAGTCCAAGAAAGTTTAACTTGGCCATGAAGTTGTTAGCAACTTTTGGCAGAGAAAAGAGAAAGATAAGACCTTTAATTATATGTCTTTTGAACAGGCTTAAAGAATTTTAAACAAATTGGAGTAAAAGCAAGCTGGCAGAAGACAGATGGGGAAGGGATGCTTTTATCCTTATCCTGCCAATGGGAAGCGCGCTGGGTTCTCATTTTACCTGCCAGAGATTTAATTTTGCATTGTGCAACTTTATGCACATTATGCAGTCAGTTATTTTTGTTTGGAAAATAAAATTCATACTGTGACTTGTAGTTTGGCTGAATTTGAAGACTTGCATTGATTTATTCTAGAGGCAGTCACAGTGCCGGTGGCTCTTTAAAATAATTTCAGTCTGTTAGTTGCTCCCTTTTCGTTTTTTTATGGTTATTAAATGGAAATCAGATAATAAGGTATTATAACAAACTCTAGTATCTGCCAAGCAGTTTTTTAGACAATGAGGTATGCTGTCTTTTAGTATTTTATAAACTATTGGTAACAAACCATTTTATTTTCCCTGAATTAAAATGGGAGAAATATTTCAGTATTGCAGACATTATATTTTATCTATATTGCCGTTCAGATCCCAAAATGGTGTTTTAGGATAATCTGCATTATATTATTACTGTGCAGAGGGATATATACATAACCTTAAAGAAGGGATAGAGGATCGGTTAAAGCAAAATAAGAGATGAAATCCTGGGAAAGGAGAAAGTGTGGGAAAGAAACTGAAAATAACTCCACCTTGAGTTCTTTTTGTTATAATCATCATGTAATCATCAACAGACTTTCAGGTTTTTATTCCAACAATAAAATAACCTTACTTTAATTCTTGTCTGTTTCCTGATCTGGCCTACCTCATAATTCCAACTCTCCATGTGTGATCAGTCACCTTGGTTTTTGCAAATTCTTGCTATATTTGTGAAAATTAGACACATGAAGGCTTTCTGTTCAAAGGAAGATTGAATTGTTGAGGTATCCAATATCATGGTGAGATGAAGTTTCAAGACACCTCTCAAATCTGTAGAGTGCTATCAATTCTGTGTTACTAAAGTATTTGCAGAAGCCCCCAAAAGTTATAATTTAAATCTTTTTCCAGCTTCTGCCTACAACAGCTTTTTCCAGTTTATGGCCCTTCCTGAGAGCACTGAATAGCAGTTCCCATCATTCTTCAACCAATGTGGCTAACAGCCCTCTCAAAATCACTAATTCTGAGGCAGTAACTGCTTGGACTCATGTCTGCTTATTTTTCAACATGGGGGTAAATTTAAGAAGCCTGCAGGTGTAGGCTCAAATCCCCCCTTTTTGTGTGCATGAGCATATTCTTTAAAGACGTAAGCTTATCATTGAAGAATTAATTCAGTTTTTATTGCCAGAGGCAAGCAATGTTTCTGAGTCAGTGGATCCATTTAAAAATTTGAAAACATCTCTTGAACACTTCTAGAATGCTTGCCTGTTAAATCCAGCCACAATCTTGTAAATTCACCATTTGAAGACATTAAAACATAGACTTTTTAAAAAATGTAAACCAAATGTATCATAAAAACCAACCAAAATTTGGCAATATGGATACCAATTGTAAAAAATTTAAACAATAAAAGGTGACAAAGATGATAAAGTTCATTTAACTGATTAGGAAACACTTTGCATCTTTAACATTCTGAAAGTCGTCAAGAAAGAGGCTACTCTGAACTCTGTGGTAAGTCTGTTCTGAAGCAATGGCATTGAAAAGCACTGCTGGCTTTAGTCCTTTTCCTGGAAGAGGGAAACCATAAAGAGTTTCTCCCAGGATGATGTAGAAATTGAGTTAACCTGATCTAACCTCTTCACAAAGTTTCTACCTGGCAGTTAAAAAAATTATCAAAAAGCAAAATAGTAAATTTACCATTCTTTCTAACCTTCAGAATGCTTTAGTTCAGCGATCCCCAACCTTTCTGGCTTTGTGGACCAGTGTTGGTGGGGAGGGGAGAAGGGATGGTTTTACATGCGTACACCGCTTCGTGTGGTTGCCTGTGGCTTGCATGGTCCCGTTCCCAAAGCCCATGGCCCAGTACCAGGCCGCAGCTCAGGGGTTGAGGACCTCTGCTTCAGATCACTCAGATTCACTTTGGACATGGGAGAACAGATATGTACTGTACATCTCCAAACAAACTACTCATCATTTTATGAATAGAATAGAATAGAATTCTTTACTGGCCAAGTGTGATTGGACACACAAGGAATTTGTCTTTGCTGCATATGCTCTCAGTGTACATAAAAGAAAAGATACATTTGTCAAGAATCATGAGGTACAACACTTAATGATTGTCATAGGGTATAAAGCAATCAGGAAACAATCAATATTGATATAAATCGTAAGGATACAAGCAACAAGTTATAAGTGGGAGGAGATGGGTGATAGGAACAATGAGAAGACTAATAGTAATAGTAATGCAGCCTTAGTGAATAGTTAGACAGTGGTGAGGGAATTCTTTGTTTAGCAGAGTGATGGCGTTCGGGAAAAAACTGTTCCTGTGTCTAGTTGTCTTGGTGTGCAGTGCTCTATAGCGTTGTTTTGAGGGTAGGAGTTGAAACAGTTTATGTCCAGGATGCGAGGGGTCAGTAAATATTTTCACGGCCCTCTTTTTGACTTGTGCAGTATACAGGTCCTCAATGGAAGGCAGGTTGGCAGTAATTGTTTTTTCTGCAGTTGAATGGTGGAGCCCAGCCACATCCTTCTAAATAAATACAACACACTGTAATAGACTAATTTCTCATATGATTTTCTAAAAAAAATATTTAAAAGAATTTAATTTTCTCATGGGCATCTTATGTCTTTTGTTAATGTGAACCATATTAGGTGGCAAGGAGGGGTTTTTAAATTTCCTGAAAACATAAGTTAGCTGAGAACTTTCTTGGTGGTGTATTTGTGCCCAGTATTAATTCCTCAAATATAAAATTGGAGAAGAGTTCAATGTCATATCTGGTTACTCCCACTAGAATTCAGTGGATGTTTCCAGAGATGGCTATATCCATCTCAATTCTACAAGGTTTCTATTTATACCTATCTCTGTTTTCAGTTTAAAACAAAGGAACCCTAGAAAAACTAGTAGTCCCATTGACTCTGAGAAAATTCAGAAAGCATATGAGTCCACAGGAGCTGTGTGCCAATAAATATAAATAAACAATAAAGTATTTTAGAACCAGTTCAATTTGAGAAGATATTGTAAACGTCCGGGAGTTTTGAGCAGATTTGAGGATGGATGGATGGAAGGATGTTTTCAAGAAGGTTTCATCGCATAAGGTAGTTAAAAGTCTGTGGGAGAGGAGCATGAATGTAACTTGTGTTCAAATCACGTCTACACTTGTTTACAGTTTAAGATAGGTTGGGGGAGAAGTTTCTCACAATATAATTTATTTATTTATTCATTTTAGTGTTCTTATATGCCGCCCTACTCCCTTGATTAGTCTTAGTTTGTTCCATAGATTCTCCCAAAATTCTGGAGAATAGATAAGTAAACCGAAAGCTTAATTCCCCATTTTTTGGAAATGCCAAACTCAGATACAAGCTCAGATCTGTTTCTCTCCCTAAATAAAACAAATAGCCCTCTTGTTAAATGAAACTCAGTAGAGAGATGAACATTTATTTGGATGAATGCAAGATTAATATTAAATAATATTCTAAATGTTTCCTGAGTGTGAATCTTAGATTTTTTCATTGTCTTGTGAGAGAGTTTTCAATTTTCCCATATGAATTAATGTATGAAATATCTTGGCAAAAAATGGGAATGAAAGAAAAAGCAATGAAAGAAACAAGAGAAAAAGTATGATGACTGTGGGAAGAGAAAGTACATATCCTTTTATGAAGAAATATTAGAAGATTACTTTTCCAATATAATGAGTAAAAAATGGATGCCAGGAAACAGGCAAAAAAAAAAATCAATATGTGTTATATACTACTCAATGGAGTAACCATCAGGATTGGAGCTTTTCTTCTTTTTACGATTTTAATGGGATCTGTTATTTCCTGAAGAAATAAAGGTACAGCTAGAGAGGAAGTTTGATTATGTGTGATCTTTGGAAGAGCTATGTTACATAAGAATTGATTGGTTTCTTCCTCAATTACATTGGAGCCAGTTTTATATACTAACAGATAAAAGTTTTAAAAAAGTTGATTGATGAAGTTGTAGCCATTGTATTCCTGACTATCCTTAAGTAAGAAAAACAATAACATTTTGTTATAACTGTTCCAGTCAAGAGGCCAGTGGTTTATTTTCTCTTTTTTTTCATTCCCAATGTTTGCTTTATATAGTTCAATCACAAGATACGCTTAGCAACAGAAAACGAGATTCTCCCAAAATCATCTTTAATCAGATTTATTAAAAGGTTAGAGAAAAGGCTGTTGATAAGTGGATATTTAGCAAAATATTTTACTTTACTAATACACTAGGGTGTGATGATTTCTTAATTATCTTACTAACAAGATAGGACAACTGTGCAGATGTTCCAGGCTAACAATGTTTTACCGTATTTTTCAGAGTATAAGACGCACCGGAGTATAAGACGCACCTTAGTTTTTGGGGAGGAAAATAGGGGAAAACAATCTGCCTACCAGGTATTCATCTGGCTAGCATCCTTAGTCTGGTCAGCTTCAGCACATTATTTTATCTCCTGGTTAGGACTTAAAAAAACCTTCTTCTGAGAGAGTAACAATGAAAGAGCCTGCAAGCTAGTAAGAGCTGGGAAGATCGTTAGCACCTGGTTAGGGCTAAAAAAAAAACTTATTCGGAGCAGCTGCAGCACATTATTTTATCTCCTGGTTAGGACTTAAAAAAACCTTCTGAGAGAATAACAATGAAAGAGCCTGCAAGCCAGTAAGAGCTGGGAAGATCGTTAGCACCTGGTTAGGGCTAGAAAACAACTTCTTTGGAGCAAGTAGAGCAATGAAAAAAAAACCTGCAAAGACTTAGGGCTGGAAAACATTCTTCTGAGAGAGTAACAATGAAAGAGCCTGCAAGCCGGTAAGAGCTGGGAAGATCGTTAGCACCTGGTTAGGGCTAGAAAACAACTTCTTTGGAGCAAGTAGAGCAATGAAAAAAAAACCTGCAAAGACTTAGGGCTGGAAAACATTCTTCTGAGAGTAACAATGAAAGAGCCTGCAAGCCGGTAAGAGCTGGGAAGATTGTTAGCACCTGGTTAGGGCTAGAAAACAACTTCTTTGGAGCAAGTAGAGCAATGAAAAAAAAACCTGCAAAGACTTAGGGCTGGAAAAACATTCTTTGGAGAGAGTAACAATGAAAAAGCCTGCAAGGTAAGAGCTGGGAAGATCTGTTAGCACCTAGTTAGGGCTGGAAAAAAAAGCTACATTCGAAGTATAAGACGCACCTGAATTTTCAGCCACTTTTAGGGAGGAAAAAGGTGCGTCTTATACTCCAAAAAATATGGTATATCTGTGTCAGGCTCCAGGAAGTGCCTGACATTCATGTGTCCATTTCTTTATGAAAGCCGCTGTGGGTTGCTCTTAAGTTATAAGGAATGCTTAAAAATTATACATAATTTCTACTAAAGTTAGAGTGACCATATATTTTATCATCTAGACCAGGGGTTTCAAACTCACATAATCACGGCAGCATCATGTCACGTATCAGGACTTTTTTCCCCTTTGCTAAATCAGGCATGGGCGTGACCAGCATGTGACACATCCGGCCCATGGGCCAGGAGTGTGACAGCCCTGATCTAGACCAAAAAACTTTTGGGAGTGAAAGGAGGTGCTAAAAATAATTAACATTCCTCCTGATGCAGCTAACACGCAGGCTGACTGTTTCTTGCATCTCATATGCCACAGCATACAGCAGGGCTGTCAAACTTCCAGCCCGCAAGCTGGATGAGCCATGTGCTGGCCACGCCCACACCTGGTTTAGCGAAGGGGGGGAAAGTCCCGATACGTCACGTGAGGCCGCCGTGACAACGTGAGTTTGACATCCCCTAGCATACAGTATGACCCACATCATGAGGTCATTTCCCATTTGGTTGTTAACTGAGTCACTATGGGTCATTAAGGGAGACATCATATGACCATGACTTGTGAATTTACTGCTGATTTCTGCATTGATTTCTTCTCTGAAGCCAGTTGTGAAGCTTGCAAATAGCAATCAAGTGACCATAGGAGGCTGCGATGATTGTAAATTCCTGCAGGTTGAGTCATGTCCAAATGTTGATTGTGACCATGGGGAAGCCATGATGATCGTAAATGTGAGAACTGGTCATAAAGTTACCTTTCCAGCGCCATCATACCTTTGAACAATTGCTAAGCAGGGCAGTTGTTAAGGAAGATTGGCCTTTATAATGTAGTAATAATGTAGTAATTGGCCATATTATTTTTAATTGTTGGGTTATCGTATTATAAATTAGGAAAAAAAAGTGCAGCCTGAAAGCACACGCTCCATGGATTCAATCCTGCCTGATTACATGCTCCTGGTCTCTGCTAGAATATTCTGGAACTTGCCTCACAGGGTGACTGAACAGAGACCATTAAAGCAAGCTCTCGAAAACACTCATCTATAATGAAGCTAGAAGAGAGAATACAAATATTTTGCAGATGTGAACCTCTGTATTTTCTTAGTGGTCAAAAGTCTTTGCTATACATCATAGCTCATTTTGTATTTCTATATCTCCAATAATTTCCTAATTATTTCCTTGGCCTTATTCAGACCCCAAATCAACAGTAACCCAGGCAACAGACAGTATTTTACTTATCTTATGCATTCACTAATACCATTTAAAACCAAACTCATTGGGACCAAGTTACTCTTCAGTCCTATAAATCAAAAGTTGATTGCCAGATCCTAGCCTCCTTCCTGAAGCTCTCTTTTCTCTAATCTCAGCTCTGCACTGGACACATATCTAGGTCTCATAAGTATTTCAGAAACCTCATTCGCACTTTTTCATAGGATACGTATCAAACCAAAGTAGCTCTGATTAATGTGAAAAATGGAGTGAAACACTATACAGTTATGTATAAATGGTGAAAAATAAAAACTAAAGGAAGGGGGTGAGCTTGTGTTTTTTTAAGAAATAAATATTAGTTGAAAGACAAGTATTCCATAAATTTCTGTGACTATTTCTTACATGTATAATTTGCACATCTGCATGTAATAGAATCTATAAAAGCTAAAGCAAATGGAATAATAGTGGGAGGAAATATGCTCAGAAAATAATAGCTCTACCTTAGCATAAAATCCTTTCCTTAACATAGAATCTTGCTGTTTAACAATTCCATTTCATACATTTCCTATCTCTCAAATAATCACAGTTGTCTCATGGCAACTGTGATTATTTGAGAGATATGAAATACATAAAGACAATATCTTTGTATCATTTTTTAAAATCCAACTTGTGATTAACATTTTATTTTGTAAAGCTTGCATGCAGCCGTGTAAGTCTGAGTTTGAAATTTCCTTCCCACATGCCAAATAAGCTTTTGTGGCTTCGCTTTCCTATTCTCTTCTATCCAAAAATAAAAATTCCAAGCCATTTAAGGTTTGGCTTGCTTAGACCATAATAGAGCAAGTTCTGCTTCATCCAACTTTGGCTGAAATCCTGACTGTGGTTCATGATCTATCCCTTTAAACTGCATGTTAATGTCCTCTGACATTAGTTATAGGGAGTGAATTTTATTTATTTGAAAAGTATTTCTAAACTGCTTATTAAAATAACCCTAAAGGTAGCTTCAGTGTAAAAATATTAAGATATAATAAAACATTGTAATGAATCTGAATTCACAAAAGCATTCCTATAATTAAAAAACAAGCAATAAAATGTGCCCTGGAAGGGAAGGGATTATTTGTAAGTAAGTAATTCAGTAGCAAGAATTGTTCTGCTAACAGATGTTAGCCGAAGAGCAGTTTGCTGAGAGCAGTCAAATGATAGCCCAGTCTCTACAATAAGATTTCTACTGTGCTATAGTTTATTCAAAAATCCTATTAGTGTGTGTGGGGGGGGGATCCTTGAAGAATTGACTATGGTTCAGAGTTGGCTATTCTTATGGAAGAATTCAGGCTATACTACAGAAAATATGAGAAAGATATCCGATGATGTTCAATTATACACCTCAATTCCAAGCCAACAGAGTGATGCTGTAAAGGTTCCAATCTAGTATCTGAAGACTCTGCAGGTCTGATGGGAAGGAATAGCATAGCTGGCTGGAGAATTCTGGGAGTTGAAGTCCACAAGTCTTAAAGTTGCCAAGTTTGTGGACCCCTGCTGTAGATATTTCGGAGGCCTGGCTCTGGGATCTTCAGTCTTTGGTCTTGGATGGAATTGCAGTTCCTTATTCAAGACTGATGGGCAATTTGGAGAATCCTTATGGATTCATTGCACCTACAGTATGGGTTCATTGCACCTAAAGAGCAGGTAGCAGCTGTGATCAGGAGTGCCTTTGCACCAGTTACATTCTTTCCTGAAACCAAGAAGCATTTCAGTCATTCATCTTAGTCAGCTCACAAACTGATTGCTGTAATGGGCTTTCTATTGGGCTGCCTTTGAAGACTGCCCAGAATCTACAGGTACTCCAGAATACAATGGTACATTTCTTTTATGGCCATGTGACACCATTTATTTTATTTATTTGTTTGTTTTATTTGATCGTTTTTATATGCCACTCAACTCCCGTAGGACTCAGGGCGGCGTATAACATAATAGAAACAATTGTAAAAATGATAAAAGTAGTTAAAAATTACAAAAATTAAAACCACACATCATTCATACAAGGGGGGGTTGATCATTATTTCACCCCGCCTGCAGGAAGAGCCATGTTTTAACGGCTTTGCGGAAGGCCAGTATGGTGGGGATAGTCCGGATCTCTGGGGGAAGTTGATTCCAGAGAGACGGGGCTCCCACAGAGAAGGCTCTCCCCCGCGGTCCCGCCAACCAACACTGCTTGGTTGATGGGACCTGGAGGAGACCAACTCTGTGGGTCCTAACCAGTCATAGGGAGGTATGCGGTAGGATGCGGTCCCGTAAGTAGCCTGGTCCTGAGCCATGTAGGGCTTTAAAGGTTAAAACCAACACCTTAAATTGCGTTCGGAGACTAATGGGCAGCCAATGCAGCTGGCAGAGATTAGGTGTTACGTGGGTGTATCTAGGAACACCCACTACAGCTCGCGCAGCTGCATTTTGCACCAATTGCAGTCTCCGGATACTCTTTAAGGATAGCCCCATGTAGAGCGCATTACAGTAGTCCAGCTGTGAGGTGATGAGGGTGTGAGTGACCGTGAATAAGGCCTCCCTCTCCAGGTAGTGTCGCAATTGGTGCATCAGGCGAACCTGTGCAAAGGTCCCCCTAGCCATAGCTGGAAGATGTTGAACCCCCAAATTGTGAACCCATTCCGAGGGAGTTAAATTCTCTTGTTCATTGTTTCATTGTTCTGCAAGCTGCTCTAGTTATTGATTGGCTTCCAAATGCAATTTAAGATACTGGTTTCACCTATAAAGTCCTTTGTGGCATAGGACCTCCCAGACTTGTTGGGTGTCAGCTGCCCTATAAATTATATATATGTCTGTGTGTGCGGGCCGCAGCACAATGCCTGAATTCTCTCCTACAAGCCTCAATAATACATTGCTGAACTCACAAGGATGGCATTGATTGGAGTACAGAAAGATTAAAAGTCAAAATGGACAATTATAGAGGAAAATGTTGTGGGAGTAGACATGATGATCTGAATACCCATTTTCCATCCCTTGGACCATGCAAATGACATTTGGTGGTAAAACCATCAACTGTCAGTACTGCAAGTTTCCATCTCTCTCCTTCTCCCCCCCTCTCCCTCCCCGATATCTAAACATAAAAAACTGGCATGTTAACAGTTTACATGTAATGCCATCTTCAGTGCTGGATGGGGTTATATGGCCCCAGAAAGACCCAATATGCTATTTGTGGGTCCTCCTGGACTCACAACTCCTAGAAGAGCAGGTGGCAGTCATGACTAGGAGGGCCTTTGCACAGTTTCATTTGTGCACCAGTTACACAGGTTCCTAGACCTGGTTATTCCTTCTCTAGCCACTTTCTGACTGGAGAATTGTAATGTGCTATATTTGGGGCTGCCGTGGAAGAATATCTGGAAGTTTCCACTGGTGCAAAATGCAGTGGCACAGGCAGGTATGGGTGCTTCTGAAACAGCACATGTTACTTCTCCATTCTGTCAGATGCATTGGTTGCCTGTCTCCTTCTAAGCCATTCTCCACCCTGAAGTGAAGTCAGCTACATATACCCTTATTTTTCAGCTTTGTCATCCTGCTTGGAGGTTTCAGGGAACCAGAAAGATCTCTTGTGTGTCCTTCCTTTTCTAACTTGTTTAATATGACTAGGTTTGGCACTTTTATTGTTTTATGATTTGTTTTGCTGTGTGCCACCCAGACTCGCTTCTTGTGAGAAGGACGGGCATATAACTATAATAAATAAAAGAAAAATAACAGGCCATATTTAAAACATCTGCAGAACAATTCCAGAAAAGGCCAAGAATATTCCTCTTCCCTCTAATAATATCATATCACTGAGTGTCCTTTTTGTAGGTTATTGTTATTATTCAGTTACCTGTTTTGGCGAAGAGATATTCAGTATTGACTGGATACACCTTAATTGCTACTTATTTAGAATAGGTTCATTGAGCACTAGGCAGCTTGATAAAGGTATGGGTGGTTGGCAGCTTCCCGCATCAAATTCCCAGTGCTGGAAGGAACATCGGTCATTCTTGGACTTGGTCGTTCTTAGGTTCAAAGAACCTAAATGGCTTGATTTATTCCCTGATGATGCCCCATACAGTGGCTGATTCCTAAACTACATCACTTGCATTTTCATATCCTGGTCATTGGTAGGAACATGAACTGACTTCTGGGCTGTCTTGCCTTGCTTGCCCCCCTGGTCTATGAATACACTTTGTAGAATTGGTAAATTGTGGATTACGCAACTCTGCGTTGTCTGTATTTTTCTAAGTTCCATTCTGGTGACCTTCCTCCATTGTGAATCCTCCAGTGAGCTCGGCCATTTTCTTCAAAGTAGCTATTACTTTTCTTAATAGGATATAGTGGTTCCTAATCTATACATTTCTACATATGTTGCATTCGTACCAGATGAATATGATGCCAAGTTATATTACAATAATCTAACATAGACTTCAAGAAATACATTTCTATAAGTTAACTTCTAGATTTAACTTGCTGCATAGTATGGCTATGACAAATAACAGTAGCTGCTGCAATGCAGAGTTTGAGCAGTGAGCATATGATCCCCTGACTGTAGGTAGGAAATGTAGTTAATAACCTAGTTTCTATCTCTTTTTATATTTGATTGTGTTCTTCCTCTTTAAAATACTTTTTCTACAACTTCAAAGTAGAATGATTATAATCAAGATATATTACCTTTGATTTTATTTGCCAGGTTGTGTTTTGCAACAGTGCACTATATATTAGTCATCAGCGGAAAATGTGTGTTCCACCATTCATTCATTCATTGAAAATAGGATTCTGAAAACTACTTTTTCCCTGCAGCGTGGGATGTGGCTGAAAGTAAAAGCTTCACAGTAGTTATAGGAAGTTGGCAGACCAGAGGCAGGGAGGGTTGTTTTGAGGGTTCTCTAGAGAGTATAATTATAGTCTCTCCAACAAGAGCTAGATTTTGCTTCTAGTGGATTCCAAAATTCAGCAATGGGCTCCTTTTGAGACTGTGAAGCAGCCTCTAGAGCAGTGTTTCCCAACCTAGGCAACTTGAAGATGTCTGGACTTCAACTCCCAGAATTCCCCAGCCAGCGAATGCTGGCTGGGGAATTCTGGGAGTTGAAGTCCAGACATCTTCAAGTTGCCAAGGTTGGGAAACACTGCTCTAGAGCAATGGTTCTCAACCTTCCTAATGCCGCGACCCTTTAATACAGTTCCTCATGTTGTGGTGACCCCCAACCATAAAATAATAAAATTATTAGGAAACTCAGGGGTGGGTTCTAACTTACCTCGCTGTCGGTTTGCTTCCTCCTGTGCTGCGTGGCCGCGCCTTGTGGGCACGTGGGAGCTTTGCGTGCGCACGCATGCGCAGTGCCATTTTTAAAAAAAAATTGCAAAAAAAAAGCTAAAAACAAGATGGCAACACATGCGCAGTGCCGAAAATTCGGCTTCTGCGCATGCTCAGAAGTTCCCATGGTACAGATATTTTTTTTTTTTTTGCAGTAGTCTATTTGCATGTAGGTGGACCCGCCTGGAGACGGATAGAGGAGCGGTGTCTCGGTTCCTAAAACCATTGGAAATATGTGTTTTCTGATGGTCTTAAGCGACCCCTGTGAAAGGGTCATTCGACCCCCCAAAGGGGCCGCGACCCCCAGGTTGAGAACCGCTGCTCTAGAGTTTAGTAAGTTGGGAAAGGCTGATGAACAGTACCCCATTTTTCTTTCCAGGGCAGATTCAGATTGATTAAGGGATTAAAATCCAATGAAAGTAATAAAATGCAATGCAAAATTATTTATCCATTGGAATTGTTTGATCACATGCCATTACATCTTTCTCGGTTCTTAGATAGACCTTCTTCAGGAGCATCTATCGCCAATCTAGTTCTTTAGGTTCCCCCACCTATCACCACTGTAAGTCAAGTCTATCCACCTTGATCTTGCTGCTGGTCATCTTCTTCTATTTCCTTCAACCTTTTTCAGCATTATGGACTTCTTAAGAGAACTGGGTCTTACAGATATAGATTAACAGAGTTGGAAGGGATCTTGTAGGTCATCTAGTCCAACCGCCTGCCCAAGCAGATCCTACACCATTTCTGACAGATGGCAGTCCAGTCTCTTCTTGAAAGCTTCCAGTGATGAAGCTCCCACAACTTCCAAAGGCAAGCTGTTCCATTGGTTGATTGTTCTCACTGTCAGAAAGTTCCTCCTTATTTCTAGATCGAATCTCTCCTTGCTCAGTTTCCATCCATTATTCCTTGTCTGTCCGTCAGGTGCTTTGGAGAATAGTTTGACCCCTCCTCTCTGTGGCAGCCCCTCAAATATTGGAACACTGCTATCATGTCTCCCCTGGTCCTTCTCTTCACTAGACTAGCCATGCCCAGTTCCTGCAAGCTTCATCGTATTCATCGTCTTCACATACTGTACTGTGCCAAAATATAATAGAGCCAGATCATTTTCAACTCAAGTGACAACACTGATTTATTGTTTGTGATCCATTTGTTTGTTTTCTTTGCTGCTGTATTCTCCAACAACAAAGTTCAGAAGTGTCACTGCTCTTTCTATACTTCTATTCTTTTTCTTCAAACTCAAACTTTCACACTTTTGTCACAGGGAAAAGCATTGCCTTCACAGTTGTGATCTTTGTAGGTATAGACATAGCATCTGAATATCCTTTCCAAGCCTTTTGTTGCTACCTCGCCACACAGAAGCCTGTGGCACAATTCTCAAACCAGCTGAAATAGTAGCCAAAAAAACCACGTGTTTAATAAAGCAATACTGCTCCCGAAAGCTAGTATAAAATAATGATAATTTTAACTGAAATAAAAGGATGTCTACACATACACACTAATATTGATTGATTTTTCTCATTGAGATATTTCAGATCAGCACTTCCCTAAAATGCATTGTGAAAACATTTAACTACCGAGACTCACAGGTTTTCATTTGGGGATAGCCAGTTCTTGTGCTAGCCTTGAATGAGGTGGCTCATCTATATATATATCTGCCAATCAGTCCCATTAAATACTATGCACAGGCATGCACTGAAGTCAAGGGTGCAGTTCTTTGAAGCACAGTGAACATGCACCAGTCTTTGGTGAGCTTCAGGAACTTTTTCAAGACAATTCACATGTTGATTTGTCTATCATAAAATTGTGGGGGGAAAATCTTGCATTTGTAAATACCAGACATCCACTGACATTGTTCGCTGGTTCTTTTCATAGAGCAGGGGTGTCAAACTGGCAGCCCGCGGACCGGATGGGTCATGTGCAGGCCACGCCCACCCCGGCTCCTTGAAGGGTAAAAACATTGTGATACATCATGTGACATATTGCAACGTGACGCCGCGAGTTTGACACCCGTGTCATAGAGCGGGAAAAAAGAGTCCTTTGTTTCCTAATACTGAGAGCAGAATTAATACTTCTTTAAAACGAGTTCACATTGAAACATGTCTGAAGCAAATAGTGTCCTGAAAAGAGAAAACCTTCAAGCAAATGTGCTTTTTCTCCAAAGCTATTATTATATGAGGCAGCACAGTTTTTCAGTGCAGTGGATAATCACGAGTGAGATCAGCTCCAGATTATCTTTTAGCAGAAGATCCTAGTTTACAGAATATTTCAGTGGCAGGCTGCAGAGATTTAGGGACAGTTCTGAATGCACCGTTGTCGTAGCTGTCATAAATTGATTTGCTAAGATATTCTCTGAAGCCAGTGATTGTAATGAGCTGTGCCAGCTTAGATAGATGTAACCTGTGGACCATAACATGAACAATCTTGACTAAACTTAACCCATCTCGTTTGCAGCTCTTTTTCACCTCACTTTCCCTATTACTTCCTTCTGCAGATACTCTGAGCGAAGCCTTACAAAGTGCATTGGGATTACTATAGAGACCAGGCCAGATTATTGCCTAAAACGGCATTTGAGTGACATGTTGTCCTATGGATGCACAAGGCTGGAAATTGGAGTACAAAGCATTTATGAAGATGTGGCCAGAGATACTAACAGGTAAGACCTGAGGGAACAAAGGTAAAAAAAGAATAAAAGAATAACAGAGTTGTAAGGGACCTTGGAGGTCTTCTAGTCCAACCCCCTGCTCAGGCAGGAAACCCTATACGATTTCAGACAAAAAGGAGTTAGAAGCTTTTAGAGGGAGATTACACAAATTTAGAAATGAGGCTCTGCCAGAATCTTCCGTGGAAAGATGGCTATATTTTCAGTGTTTCCTGCTTCCAAGATTCCTGGCTGGAATTTTGCATTATGTAGGCGGGCCAGGCAATGTGGACACATTGCTTAGCATGCCTACCATATTCTTTTGACCACCAGGTTGTTTTGATTTTGTTATCCTTTTTAAAATTAGAAATAAATGGGAAGTCAGTGTATTGCACCACAAAATATACCTTTACCTTTACTCAGGGGCGGGTTGCTCTCGAAATTGCTACCAGTGCGTTGCGTGTGCATCTCCATGTTTTGTGTGCACACACACTATGCGTGCGCGCCCCTCACGCGATTTTGCTTCTGTGCATGTGCAGGAAGCAAAAAAAACCAAAAAATTCTGAAAAAAAGATGGCGATGCGCGACGGACTGGTGTCGCGCACAATTGGCCGGCTGCTACCGGTGCGGTAGAGTGGACCGCACCGGTAGGAACCCACCACTGCCTTTACTTCTAAGAAAGTATTTGAGACTCCTATATCTGACGGTAAAAAATGGTGATTGCTTGGAGCTCTGTGTTGTGTATGGAGTGTGCCTACCCCATAAATTGGGGTGGTAGGTTTTATCTTGGGGCACTAAAGAGAATGATGGGGAAGCAAGTGGCAAACAAGTGATTTGCCACTCACAGCCATCCTGTCTGAGTATCAACTCATGATACTAGTCTGTGAAATATGCAGGTAGTTCTCAACTTACAACCACAATTGAGCCCAACATTTCTGTTGTTAAGTGAGACATTTGTCAGAAGATAGCTAAAGGTGATCACATGACCCTGGGACACTGTAATGTCATAAATATGAACCAGCCGTCAAGTATCTGAATTTTGATCACATGATCATAGGGAATGCTACAACGGTTGTAAATGTGAAAAACAGCCATAAGTCAGTTTTTTCACTGCCATTGTAACTTTGAACGGTCACTAAACGAATTGTTGTAAGTCGAAGAGAACCTGAAATTCATCTCACAGATTGAGATACTATAACTGAAGTGCTTCTAGCTAATTGCTTCTTGAGGGATGAGTTAACTTTAAAAACCATCTTGCAAAGTTGGGTTTTAATATATAAGATGCAGCCAAAATAGTCAGATTGTTGCAACATCTTCACAGCAAGAACACCTTTAGGACTTCTTAGTTTGGTGTCTATGCTATGGCTTGGCATATATGAATATTTTATTTATTTATTTATTATTTATTAGTTGCATTTGTATGCCGCCCACTCCACAGAGACTCTGGGCGGCTCACAACAATAAAAATTCACATGCAACAACAAATATAAAAAAAATTAAAAACAGTAGATATTAAAACAATTAAAAACATTTAAAACCACAATTTAAAAACCCATACAATAAATCATTCATGGGGCCAAGAGTAATCGATGTTGTCAACAAAGCCATGTTTTTACTGCTTTTCTGAAGGCTGGCAGAGTGGGAATAATGCGGATCTCGGGGGGTAGTGTATTCCAGAGAGCCGGTGCTGCCACAGAGAAGGCCATCATTCGTGGGCCCGCCAGCCAGCATTGTTTGGCTGACGGGACCACCAGCAGACCAACTCTGTGGGCTCTAATCGGTCTTAGGGAGGTATGTTGGAGAAGGCGGTCTTGGAGGTAAACTGGTCCTAAGCCATGTAGGGCTTTAAAGGTAATCACCAACATCTTGAATTGTATCATTGAGATTTATCATTGAGATTTATTATGGTTTGAAATAAATGGGCAAGGAGAGGGGGAGGAGAAAACATCTCTGATCCCTTATAATGCTAATTTTTTGGCCGGACAGCAAATCTAACTGGCAGTAGGTTTATGGTAGACATATATATATATATAGTCTATCATAAACCTACTGCCAGTTAGATTTGGTGTGTGTATACATATATATACACACCCAAGTATTTACAAGTCATTTGTGCCATTTGGCAGCACTAGGCCAGAGATTATGTCCTCTAGCGTAGCAATTATTTTCTTTCCATATGAACTCAAGTCCTGGTACTTCAAATGTCCATGAGGTTTTCTTGGCAGTGGTACAGGGCTAATTGACAGCCCTGGTATTCCTGGAGGTCTCCCATCTAAACACCCACCAAGCTCAGCCCTGCTTACCCTTCTGACTCCAGAGACGTTCACTTAAATGCTTAAATGATGAGACATGCTCCAGTTTGCTAGATGTTAACGGAATTAGACATTCTGAGAGCAGAATGCAAGTCTACATCAGTCCATAGCCTTTAATCCAGCAGTATTTTTAATACTGACAATATGCTAACTTTCCCTGTCCCCTTTCTCTATTTGTGGAAATTGTCTCAGATGTACAACCAAGTTGTACATCTGGACTTGGGTGGCCAATAAATTTGAATAAATAATAGCAGTAAACAAAGTATTTGCCAAGTTAATGCAAAAGAATCGTGCTGTTTTGATAATTTGGAGCTGAGCCAGATTTAAGGGGTTCATTTGTACAATTGACTATATTTAAAAAGGGAAGTACATCAAAGTTTACCTTTGAGATGAGTCACTTTCCTGGACTTGATAGTTAATTGGGATGAATATTAGGGCCTGGGATTCAAAGTTGAAAGAAGTTTGGGTTTATACCACACTATGATTGCAGAAAGTCTTAGTCATTGTACGTAATTCTAAATTAAACTTATTCTGCTGCATATTCACCCAAAACTAAAGCTTCCAGAACTAAAACTCTCATGAGAGTTTTTATGGGCAGATTATTTTAGTAAACCACGAAAGATTGGCTTTCCATGTGTCAGATGCTCTCTTTGGATGATAAGGAAAGTACAATAATATGAATTAAAAGAAGGGCGGAGGGGGAACAGAAAGTGCAGAGGGGAGATGGGGTCAGTTAATTAGTCCAGTAGCCACCTCCAGTGTGGTACTTCCAGTGTTGGCCCAGGCCAAACAGCAGAGTGAGGTCTTCAGGCCCTTGCAGAAGGATAGGAGGGTAAGAGCAAACCTCAGTCCGTGGGGAGGAACAGGATGTTCCAGAAGGCCGACACTACAGCAGAGAAGGCTCTTCTGGATCCTGCCAGTCGGAGTTTCTTGACCGACAGGATCTGCAACAGGCCTTCCCTGCTGACACGAGTAACGGGCTTGCCTTAGCAAGACAAGTTGGTTCTTTGCTTATGATAGAAATAGAGATAGAGATATAATTTTTGAAATTTAATTGTGTGACAATATTATAAACAATGTATATAAAATATATAAAGGAAGATCCCACAAAGTAAAGGGGATTAATAAAACATTTGGGAAGGAACAGAATGAGAGATTCTTACCCTTCATTTAAAACTCTTGAAATTGGTGATTGCAATAAATCATCCAACATAGTGTTCGTGGGTTTCTGCCTATGCTATGCAATAGGAGTCTCCTTCATTTTTTCCCTCCATCACAAACAACCTGGATGCATTTTAGAAGATTCTATAATCTTGTAGGCCAAAGGGAGAATAAATTCTGTTGGCAGAACTGATATGCAGTTCCATATCACCATGATTAATTGGATTAAGCACAATGCTTTATCAACAGAACTGCATATCAGTTCTGCCAACAGAATGCTTCATTTTCCTATCCAATATTTGCCTCCTAATATTGTGGATTTGTTTGCGTGTACAGTGAACCCTCGTTTTTTGCGGGGGTTACGTTCCAAAAAGAACCCGTGATAGGTGAAATCCGTGAAATAGTAACCTTTATTTTTTTTACAATTATTATACAGTGAAATACTCCATAATACATTGAAACCAAAGAACAAAACCTTTTTACAGGCCCAATCATTTGTTTAACAAATAAAAACACTGTATAAACTTTTTTTTTACAAATAACTACTGTACTGTAAAATAATAATTTTAATCATCAATACGAAATGAAAGCTTCAAATTGCGGAGATCAGCACCGCTCCACCG
The DNA here is from genome assembly GCA_023053685.1 of Diadophis punctatus similis. Lineage (NCBI taxonomy): Eukaryota > Metazoa > Chordata > Lepidosauria > Squamata > Dipsadidae > Diadophis > Diadophis punctatus. Next base: position 28,597,834 of record JALIGW010000001.1, read on the forward strand.
CGACCCGAGTCATTGGATTAGAATGGGAGAAAATGAAAAATGATTATGAAAAAAAATACAAAGTACAGTAGGACAAATAGTGACTCACGTGTATTTCACTGCTCTTGGCAAGCTGTTTTACATACGTGTATAAACCGCAACGTTATTGACACACAGTTAGAGAAGAAGTGGAGAGACTGTTTAGTCAATCAGAATGCAGAACACAATGCACGATGCAAATCCGTGAAGCAGCGAGACTGTGAAAGGTGAACCGCGATATAGCGAGGGTTCACTGTATTTAGCATTCTTGCCCCAATAACCCCAAGTCTTGTATGCATCTATTAACCTTCCCCCAATGACTTCTTTCACCTATAAAGAAGAGAGAATCTGGAAGATGAAGATATTTTCATGCTTATCTCAGGTAGCTGTATGCTTTTAAGGGTCCTGTTGTCTTTCACAGACAAATAAATAATTGAATATAGAGTATATTACAATATGGAAGGTAGACCTTCCATGTTTGAGTAAATATAATATCCTCTCTAATTTTTCCTATATCAACTCAATTAGAGTTAGAAAAATTAACAGATATAGCAACATGGAATAGAATATGGGTAGAAAATTAGGTTTGTAGAAAGAATGTTATTAAATGTACATTCCATGCATGTTCCATTTGAACATGGTTCTGTCTTTAGCTTTTGTTGGGAGTGTCAGGCTTGTTTATATGACTGTCAATCAGTTACTATATATTAATGATATACTATATATGTTGTTCTTGATTGTAGCTTCAATATTTGAAATCTGAAATTATGGGTATAGGGTTTGTCTAAAACGTGACCCTAGAAGGGGAAAAAAAACTATATCAGATTTGTAGCAATTTTTATATGTTTATTAACATTTGAATTACTCCTTTTTTGACAATGGGACATAAAAAAGACTTTTAACCAATATGTCCAACATGTTTAGAACAACATTATTTTGTTTAGAATATAATTTCCAGGCCTTTCTTTGTTCCATGCTTATTAATTTTAATGTTGTTATTTATAGATTTTATTAGTTTTCATAATATTTAGAAGGTAAAGCATTTTGTATACAGATATTCTAAAATGTTTAGTCAAGAGGTTTTCATCATGGGGAACATAATTTATGAATATGTATATGTAAGTTTCTCAACAATTTCCTTACTCCAGGGGCCATACAGTAAAGGCTGTGTGTGAATCGTTCCACTTAGCCAAAGATGCTGGGTTCAAGGTGGTAGCGCATATGATGCCAGATCTCCCCAACATGGGACTTGAGAGAGACATCAACCAGTTTGTGGTAAGAATTTACTCTTTTTTAATTTCTCTCTGATTATTGCTTCCTTAGACTCATGAGATAATCAGGCTCATTTGCCTGGAGAAGGAGAAGAAATAAAGCAACCAATGAAAATTTGATCTTTCCTTTGAGTATCCTTTTATCACCAAGCCTTTTCATCAGACGCTTGACTATTTGACACAAAAAATCATCCTGACTGTATCTTAAAATCAAACGTTTAGCAAAGCAGTGGTGATTATGTGGACAAAGAGTCATTACAAAACTGTAGTTGAGTAAGCTATGCAGAAATCTGTGTTTAGCAAGATCATAACTGAATCAGTTCACTTTAGCAAAAGGGGGAGAAAGAGAGAGCATAGATTGGAGACAAAGTAGCATATGCATACCAAAAGTGTTTCTCATAATCTATATATATATAAGCCAAATACCACTCACTCATCACAAAATCTCCAGAACTGTAAAACCTACAAACTTGAAACTTGGCACGTATGTTCCTCTTGGCTTCTAGCTAAGAAAGGATTTTTCGAAATGACCATCACATCATTAGTATTTCTTATACAGTATTATATTAATTAACACACTCTGATGCTGAGGAGTTAGACGTTCTATTCCCCTCCCCACCTGAAAAGAACTCTGTTCCAACTGCCAGTTGCCTTATATTAACATGCTTTGATGCTACCCGTTCGCTAAACCGGGCATGGATGTGGCCAGCGTGTGACTCATCCGGCCTGTGGATTGGGAGTTTAGACATTTACTCCCTCTCCCCACCTGAAAAGAACTCTGTTCCAACTGCCAGTTGCCTTATATTAACACGCTCTGATGCTAAGGAGTTACACATTCTACATAAATTTTCAAGCTTTAGGTGTCAATGTATCAAGCCCGATTACATAGTTTCTTAGCGAAGCACGGGTATCCAGCTACTAATCTATATAAAAGCCAAATACCACTCACTCATCACAAAATCTCCAGAACTGTAAAGCCTATAAATTTGAAACTTGGCACGTACGTTCCTCTTGGCTTCTAGCTAAGAAAGGATTTTTCGAAATGACCATCAGATCATTAGTATTTCTTATACAGTATTATATTAATTAATACACTCTGATGCTGAGGAGTTAGACGTTCTACTCCCCCTCCCCATCTGAAAAGAATCTGTTCCAACTGCCAGTTGTCTTATATTAACACACACTGATGCTAAGGAGTTACACATTCTACATAAATTTTCAAGCTTTAAGTGTCAATGTATCAAGCCTGATCGTAACTAGTCATTCATTTTCAAGCTTTAACTGTCAATTTATCAAGCCCGGTCACATAGTTTCGTAGCAAAGCACGGGTATCCAGCTACTAGTATTATACTATTTCCCATAATACTAATATGACTACTCAGGGCCACAGGTCCTAGAGAAGCTAAAGGAATATTTCACCAAACATAATGCAGCTGGACAAATTAATAAATTGTTTACAACTAATACTCTTGCAGCACTGGTTTCTATGTCCAGTGGTAATTTAAAAAGCTTGATACTATAAAGATATGGTTTAATTCACATATTTTGATAAGCCATTGGTTGCTTATTTAGTCTTTGTGGTCTAAACCTTAATTGGCAAGGTTCAAACAATATACTGAATCATTAACCATCAAACAAGATGGTGGCAATAAATTTGATGATGATGATGATGATGATAAGAAGAAGAAGAAGAAAAACAACAAATAGCACACTATGCGATCAACTATCATTAAGAGACACACTGTCTAGGTTTGCAAAACATGTCAGATCAGACAAACCGTATCAAGGCTCATACAGTATGTGAACCCAGCTGCATTTCATAAATATTACAATAATTTAACAGGATATCCAATGTTGAAAGGTAGCACTACATTTCACTACACAACTATTCGGTGTGGCCAGCTCTCCGCTGCCAGCTCTCCACTACCAAGTTGCCTCTGCCAACTCACTGCCACCAAGTCACTGCAGGACAACTCAACCCCACAATTCGCTGCAGGGACAGCTCACTGCGGGCGGCTGGAGGAAGAGCCATCCTGGTGAACGACTGGGTGGGCAAAACAGCGGCAGCAGCCGGAGGCTTCCCATTTTCATATCCCTTGCTGCTGTGGCCATTCAGCAGTGGTAGTGTTTGGACCAGTGGTGGGTTCCTACCGGTGCGGTCCACTCTGCCGTTCCGGTAGCGGCCACCAGATGGTGCTATTTGCGCGCGACCGCTCCGGTGCTGTCTTCAGTCCGTCGCACGCGTCGCCATCTTTTTTAAAGAATTTTTGGGCTTTTTTGCTTCTGCGCATGCAAAAGCAAAATCTTGCGAGGGGATGCGCGCAAAAGAGAGATTTAGGTGAGATTTTGCTTCCGCGCATGCGCAGAATCAAAATCTTGCCAAAATCGCATGTGCGCGCATCCCCTTGCAAAATTTCAGCGAGATTTTGCTTCCGTGCATGTGCAGAAGCACAATCGCGCAAGGGGGGCGCACGCACATAGCAAGCGCACACAAAACGTGGAGATGCGCACGCAGCGCACTGGTATCGGTAAGTGAGCAACCCGCCCCTGGTTTGGGCCATTTGGCTGTGGCAGTGGCCAGGGTTGGGGACGAAGAGGCAGCAGCGACCATACATTTCCCATTTTCGCACACATCCACCACCGCTGAGTTCCGGGATACAATTACAACATTCATTAGAGAATTTGAATTGGCAGTTGTATTTTAATAGGTCAGGTGGTGCCTTACCTGAAGTGTTTTATTTTATTTCAGCAAAACCTCATTTTAATAGACTGATTGAGTATAGTGCAGAAAGAACCAGAGTAGGTTATCTTTGGACTTACATCATTTGTGTGATGACATCATGTAAATTTTTACATAAATAAATATACATTCATTTCTGACATTTGCATAATGTGGATATCACATCAGTGAAGATGCAAATGACATATTTGTATCATTCAGGTAATTACTTCTTTATGCAAGCAATATAAATCTATTTATTTATTTATTTATTTAAATAGATTTGTATGCCGCCCAACTCCCGGGGGACTCATAGTGGAGATTTGCTTTGCTTTGCTTCGTGTGAAGTCTTTTCCATTAAGATCTGATAAAATGAGAATTCATTATATTAACATGAAGACAAGTCTAAGAAAAGGGATAGTTTGAGTTAAAAGACCACAAAGCAGCAGAAGGAGGAATCCCAAGTGTGCATTTTCAACTTGTAGAACTTATTTCAATGCTGTTTTGACAGCATGGGTGATTCATGGAACCCCCCTTCTATTTTCCCCCCAGGTCACCTCATTTTTCTTGCATTTGACAACACACGTGTGCCTTTTATTGCCTAATGTAGTCTTGAAATGCTGGCTGTGTTAAAAACCTCATTAATTTTGGTGAGCAGTTGATTTATGCCAGCTATTAATCTGATTATGTTATAAACTCCCCTGCTGAATCTGAGGCACTTGAAGGGATATGCGTTGTGTTTCTCTAGTTTTCTCTAATTTCGGTCCTATTGATGTTAATTGTTTACAGTAGAAGTTCTGGAACAGTGTTGTGAATTATGTGTTGCTTATGCGCACAGTTTATTATTATACTGTAAACAAAAAGTTGCTTTTGAAATTCTCTCTTCAGAATTTAGAAATTTCAATAGATGTTGTAGCAACCCATGGTCCCGCATTAAATCCTCATGAAATTTAGATATATTTATCTAGCTTTATCAAATACCATAACCTAAGAAGAACCATAATGAATCCGTCTAAGGACCCTTCTAGTCCAGCATTCTCTTTCCAGCCCAATGGAATGTTGGAAAGAAATAATGCAAAGGGACTCAGTCCTTTGTCTGTCCATCTGTCTGTCCATCCATCAGCAGAATGACTCTCCCAAACAAACAAACAAAAGATTGGGTTGACAGGAAAAGCTAACACAACAAAAAGGAGTAGTTTGGAAATGGGCTATGGTGGGGAGGGGGAGGGAAATACCACTGTACAACTCTATGAGCATAGTCTCTAGAGCAGTGTTTCCCAACCTTGGCAACTTGAAGATATCTGGACTTCAACTCCCAGAATTCCCCAGCCAGCATTCGCTGGCTGGGGAATTCTGGGAGTTGAAGTCCACACATCTTCAAGTTGCCAAGGTTGGGAAACACTGCTCTAGAGAGTGGCTCAGAATGTCTCTTTCAGTCTTCTAAGCCTTGTTCTTTCTTTCCTTTGATAAATAAGCATTTGAGCAGCAACCCACTAAATGTTTTTAGACTCCATGTTTTCCCTTGATCTTAGAGATTATACATTCTTTTAAAACAGAAATATATGATCACCCTGGTAGTGTCTAAGGCAGTGGTCACCAACTAGTGGTCCATGGACCACCGGTGGTCCATGAGAAAATTTTGGTGGTTAGCAGAAAAATTATTTTTATATTGCACTAAATACTTTTTTTAAAAAAATCACACTAGTGGTCCGCGGGATTTAAAATTATGAATTTAGTGGTCCCTGAGGTCCGAAAAGTTGCTGACCCCTGGTCTGAGATATAAGCCACAATTCATCTGACATGCTAAAGGAAGCCAAAGACATAGAGTCTTAATAGATTTTCTTTGCTTTTGGTTTAGCATGTCAGGTGAATTGTGGCTTATATCTTAGAATGAGTGAGCACCCAACAGTTGTGGTTTATGCCAGTGCTCCCCAGCCATTGCGGCTTAGCAGCCCAGCGGGGAGCAGAGGAGAACCAGTCTGTGCAAGCAGCAGGCTGGTGCACACATGTGCACGCCACTCAACTTACGCAGGCGGCGGGCCAGCACACATATTCATGCACACGCAGCTTGACTTGCGCAAGTTGTGTGGCATGTGCATGTGCACATGCGCCAGCCCACCGCTCGTGCAAGTTGAGCTACACACGGTGCATGCCACCCCGCTACTTGTGCGGCCTGGTTGCAAATAGGCGACGGGCTGGTAGTCAGGGGTTGGGGACCCCTGGTTTATACAACAAAGCATCATTAAAAAGACCTGTCTTAGCACATAGTACAGCCCCAACTTTTTCATGCACTATTGCAGTTATCGGGCTATACAGAAAGTAAAGTTTTGCTGGTTCCTTTCTTGTTTTCAAAAAAAGCCACAGACTTGGATTTAAACGACCCAGAATTGTTGATTGGGAATGACGTTTAAATTAAATAAATATATTTCATATAGCATGGAAAAATGTATTAATTTTTGTACCAACAGCTAATAATGTTCTGTTCTGTTCCATGTGCTCAGATCTCTTATCTTTGGCACTCAGTGAATAGCACAAGGGAAACAAACTGGGGACATGTGCTAGGGACATCTGCCTCTGTCATGAACTACGTGGAGCAGCTTTCTATGTTAAAAAAAAAAAACCTCCGTGAACGACTATAAGCAGTTTGCAATTTTTGTCTTGCACCTTCATTTCTTTTTAAAGCTGACGAATGGTAAAAACTGTTCCTCCGCCTTGGGCTGCCTATGACTCATCAACTGAAAATGCGCAGGGCCAATTTTGAGAGTTGAATGATAAACCTTTGCTATCCTCCCCTCTGCTCTGCCTTTGGATTAATTGTTGCTGTAACATCACTGACATTTAAAATCTCTGAAATAACTGCAGGGGGGAAAGTCAGCTGTGTCAGATTCTCTGGTTCAGGAACTTATTTGCCTTTGCAAGGAATCACCCAACTTGTCGAAAGACTATTTTTTTTTGCGAGCAGAGTTAATGTGTAGTAATAGTACACTGTTACTTTAGTAATAGTAAACAGTGTAGTTTAAATGATAGTGAAGAATTCTCAAATAACTCTAACTAGATTTAAGACTGTCATTTAATTTAATTTTAATTTAATTTAATTAAAAGTTCTTATAGGCCGCCCAATCCCGTAGGACTCAGGGCGGCGTACAATAGGAATAAGAACAATACAATAAAAAATGACAATTAAAACATAACATCATTTTAAAACTTACAGTCAGGGGGAATCCGATCTTCTTCTTCACCCCGCCTGCCAGAAGAGCCATGTTTTTACGGCTTTGCTGAAAGCCAGTAGAGTGGGGATAGTCTGGATCTCTGGTGGGAGTTGGTTCCAGAGGGATGGGGCTCCCACAGAGAAGGCTCTCCCCCGTGGACCCGCCAACCAACATTGTTTGGCTGATGGGACCTGGAGGAGGCCCACTCTGTGGGACCTAACTGGTTGTAGGGAGGAATGTGGTAGGATGCGGTCCCGGAGGTAACCTGGCCCTGAGCCATGTAGGGCTTTAAAGGTCAAAACCAACAGCTTAAATTGCGACCGGAGACTAATAGGCAGCCAATGCAGCTGGCGGAGGATAGGTGTTACGTGGGTGTATCTCGGCACACCCACCACAGCTCGCGCAGCTGCATTCTGTACCAATTGCAGTCTCCAGATGCTCATGTCAATCATGTCCCTCCCAAGCAGTCCTCTTTCCCAGGCTGTGGAATCTCTACAATCTCCACATTCCTCTTTACATAAATGTAGGTAAAGCCCTAACTTCAACCTGTCCTGACAATTTTTTTTATACAAGCAGTATCTCAAAATAATGTTAATTCTAGCTTTAAACTCAGTTTTGTTTTTGTTTTTCATTTCAAGAATGTATGTGGGTAAGACATTCTGGTGACATTTATCCTTGGTGTTTTCCACTTTGCATCCACATTTAGATATACTGTACATCCTAATACCCAATATTTTGATACCGTTTGTTGACGTTTAGAAAGGTTATCCTTGGTACCCAGATGGTAAGCCACACACTTTATGCTGAAAGAGCCTGCTGTTATTTGATGATAGCTCCTGACCTAGGTGGCTTTGAAAAGCAATTTTTAAAAGCCAGAAAAGAAAAGAGGTCTGTCGGGTTAATCTCAATGTAAAGTGCCTCGCTAAATAAAAATCTGGAATGTTAATGAATAGCAAGGAGCAAGAATGAGGGAGCATCCAGAGACAGTATGTATTTCTGAGGTGTTTAATTCATCAATTGGAAATACATTTTCGCTATATCTTCAGTCTGATTAAAACTCTTCTGTTTTATGTGTTGTTGAGTAGTATGATCTCCACATTTTAATCCCTGAAGATTTTGGGACACTATACAAAACTAGGAACTGCAGAGGAGATGACCCACATACAAATTTGAAATTACCAATCAAGTGGGAGTGTCTATACGGAACCCTTGCACATCATGTACCTGATCCCCACTTCTCTCTCATGCATAATCCATCAATATATGGGAGAAACCATTAAATGAAGTAATGGAACTAAGAACACCAAAGGGCAACAAATTTAAAAACAATAGTCCTTAAGAACCCATCAAAATAAACAGTAGCTTGTTTAATGTTTAAAAGTTTGGGAGAAGCCCATTGTGGTCTTTGCAGTTTTAACTCCTCACTCTCCTGAAAGCTCCTGCTTTTTCTACCTGCCTGCCTAATCTTCACATAACAACAGGACAGAGATCCATCCATCTTCTGGAATATTGTCACTTTCTCATCCATTTCAGTTTTTCCTTGTTTGACTGTTTTTGTTAAGTTACTCAGAGTGAGCAGTAAACCAATTCCATAGATATTTATCCTGCCAAAGCAAGATAATCACCTGTTTGTCTGGCCCCTGGAAGAAAAGCTGTAGCTGCACAGCTGAGTAGCCATCCTCTCACAATAATGGGAAAACAGCAGTTTTTTTAGCATCTACATTACTAATTTGTACAATTTGCATCCTGCTTATTTATGCGAGCAGGTTTACAGGGCTGTGAAGGAATGAGCTGTGTTGATGTCATTAGTGGTAATAATAGTGGAAGGGGAGGGGGTTTGGAAAAGATTAAAATAAATTGACTTGTGCTGGCAAACCCTTATGACCCTTATAGAATATCTGGCATGTGTCCTGAAAACCTATGCTGCTGGGGGCGGGGGTGGTGGTACAGATTTTTTTGGATAAAGTGAGCCCTTTGGAACATAATGGTACTGCTTGCTTTGGACCAAAACATTTAAAATATAACATTTTGGAGATCAAAATATACAATTCCATCTCCAGAAGTTTTGTTTATAAAAAAGACTTTCTATGCATTGGACTTTAAGCACATTGACCTAAGCAAATGTTATATCCACATGTGGTTTCTCCCAGGTATGATCAGTAGCTATTACAAGGCTGTTCTGTTCCATTATAGTGTGAAAATTGTTATTGATTAAAGATCTTTCCATCATCTTGGTTCCCATGATTCCAAACTGTTAGATCTACTTCAGGGCTTCCTGAAAACCATATATTCATTCTCCTGCTGTTCTTCCATAGCAGTTGTTAACTTACATACTTATGTACCTGAACATGGAGGTTTTAGATAATCATTATGAAGAACTGTCAAGCCTGTTGCTCACTGAATTTTTTAAATCACAATTTAAAGGCATTTTGAGATAGCAGCTATCTCAGTAACTTGCGCATCACATTCTATCCATCAGCATTGTGTGAAGAATTGGTCTGTCTGGCACAGAAGAAAAACATAAGACTCCAAACTGGACAGGTTGTGATTGGGGTTACCATCTTCAACTGTCGAACAACCCTGATAACATTAAACCCATGTTTAAAATCAGCTCACCTAATGGAGTGCTGCATACTGCACTGAGGGAGAACTACCTGTCAGTTGTTAAGGCAGCTATTTTTAAACACAGGTTTAAAAAGATTTAGTACTCTGAAATAGCATTAAATCCATGGTTTAAAAATAGCCTTAGGCCATCTCATGGGTGGTGTGGTATAGCAGGAGTTTCAGCTAGTAGGCACATCGAGGAGGTTTTTTTTAGTGTGATGACAGAAAGGCCTCTACTCAATGAATGCCTCTCCCTCCAATGCCTATCTACTGGCATGGTGAGGTTTGCCACGAAATCTTCCTGCTACTGGACCATGCAGACTCCCGACTCCCATCTCCATGTGTCTGTCAGAATGATGACTTATTGAACTGTCCAGCTGTTGTGAGCCATTGCACTAATTTCTCTTACATGTTGTTTCTTCTGCAGGAGTTTTTTGAGAATCCTGCCTTTCGCCCAGATGGCATGAAGCTATACCCAACTCTTGTGATCCGTGGCACTGGCCTCTATGAACTCTGGAAAACTGGGAGGTACAAAAGTTACCCTCCGAGCACCCTTGTGGATTTGGTGGCAAGAATTCTTGCCCTCGTGCCTCCCTGGACTCGAGTGTACCGAGTACAAAGGTAACATCTGACTTTCCCATGCTCAGTCCTAATAAAATATGGTAGTGCAACAGTGAGATAACAAAACAGCTTGATTTCCTCGTGCAGCATCTATTTCTGACCCTATTATGCTCTCAGAATAAATGTTTCTGGAAATCTAAATCATTTCACCATCCCTCACTTCCCTGAAAGTAACTGGCAATATTGTACTTCTTCTGCTCTGTCATTCAGATTCTCATCACAAATATCAAGCCATTACATGTGATTCAGGATGAATCGACACACCAGGCTAATGTTATGATAATTGTGGCTTGTGCTTGATAGCTCATCTGTGCATAACTACTAGGGTTCATCTCTGATGACTCACCATAGATTGTGGCCACTTGCATCTTAGACAGATGAGCTTTGAAAATAGAAACCAAGCTGGGAAGGGGTAAGCAGTGATGATCTGTAGCTATTCAGCAAATGAGGATTGGCCCCTAGGCAATAAGGGATGAAAGATAAACACAACAGAAGAGCACATTGGGCAATAGAGTAACACAGTATTAGTGTTAAACTACTAGATGGTGAAAGAGTGGATAAATGAGGGCATTTTCCTGGAGTAGCTAGGTAAAGGATATATTCAGTTTCTAGAGGGAGGATATTGCCGAATTGCAATTCACTGCAACCCAACCAGTGTGATCAGTAATGTAAGATTAGAGGAATAGCAGCCTCAGAATATTCAGAGGGCCACACATTGTCAATTCTTACTCTGCTATACATTCGAATGCATATGGCAGCCAGTGACCCAAAAATGGCTTGACTATTTGCACAACTTGTTTTAACCAAAAGAAGGAATGCATTAGTCAAGGTATTGGCTGATAAACATTTCAGAATAATAATCCAATGTTTGTCACCACTGATTTTTACCTAGTGAGGGAAGGATATCCCATTTGTAATTGTCAGCACAGAACATTTCTGATAACAGTTGGTCTGCTTAAGGGAGGAAATTACTGTAATAAGAAGCAATGTAATTATCAAGTACCGTATTTTTTGGACTATAAGACGCACCTTAGTTTTTGGGGAGGAAAACAAAAAAAAGCTGATTGGTGGGTGGATCGACCTCCGGAATACCCCCAGCCGCCCAGAGTTCCCTGGGAGTTGGGCGGCATATAAATCCATTTAAATAAATAATAAATAAATAAATAAATAAATAAATAAATAAATAAATAAATAAATAAATAAATAAATAAATAAATAAATAAATAAATAAATAAATAAATAAATAAATAAATAAATAGCTGTTCCCAGAGGTGAACTTTAGCAACAGGTTTGTTGATTGTGAGCTCTGCACCTTGGTTTTCAAACCTCTGAAACCTCGTTTTCAGAGGCTTTTTTCAGCCCCTGAAACCTCTGTTTCAGAGGATTTCCCCCCAGCCTCTGAAACCTCCGTTTCAGAGGCTTTTTCCAGCCCCTGAAACCTCTGTTAAAGAGGATTTTTTTCCCAGCCTCTGAAACCTCCATTTCAGAGGCTTTTTTTTCAGCCCCTAAAACCTCCATTTGAGAGGCTGGGCGGGGCTACATTCGGTGTATAAGACACACCCAAATTTTCACCCTCTTTTAGGGTGGGGGAAAGTGCATCTTATACTTCGAAAAAATACGGTAATTTGTCTTTGCCTGTCAGTTGGTCAAAACCATGTTAGGGGACTACCAGGAATGGTTTTTTAAAAAAGATATAGTCTTTCAAACTTTCAAAAGCTGTCCACCATTAAAGGAATCAGTGGGGATCTAGACAATCAGAAGAACACTCCATTGATGGTATTGTGGAACATCTTTCCTCAACCCGGTGCTTTCTGGTTGTGTTAGATTGTACCTAATAAGATGGCATTGGTAGTGACAGCTTGAAATTCATGGATAGGGAAGCCTCAGTGGTAAAGATTCTCTTATGTTGTTTTTTTCCCTTCCCTCCCCCCCTGCACCAGCTAAAACACCAGCTTTTGTAGTGGTAGAAGGAGAGCTCTACTCTTAAATGTTCATTTGTAATATTGCCATACCCAATAGGCTTACCTATCATTTGGCTTCTGCCTTGAGGTCTTGCCCTTGTTGAAAAAATTATGAGAAGACTCTTTAGGCAGGTAAACGTCAGCAAATGGACCTGTGACATCCCAAGTTGTCTTCACTACTGGAAAATCTAGCGAGGACACCTTAAACCTTTGACACCAATGGATAGAGAGAATGGAGATTTGTCTTTACATTCTTAAAATTTGCCATATTTGCATATATGTATATGCTGATCTTGAGTCACATCCCCTCCTTACACAGAAACCAAAATACGTTTCACAGCAGATGGCCACCCAGGGCCTTTGGGCACGCCAGCACACTGTATCACTGTTCCAGAGATGATAGACTTGCTCAGTGGATACTGCTATGTAGGCTACGTGCTAGGGTGCAAGAGTGGTTTTATTGACATCCCTGTGGTGAATCGTGCAACAGCCTGGCGTTCCACAGTATTTTGGTAATTGGAAGGAAGCACAGCTCTCTGACGGCTGCCTCTGTTCTAACGTGCCTAGATGGAAATTGCATTCTCCTCCAGTGTATCCTTTAGCTGGAGCAGGGAAGAGCTTATTAACTCTTAACTGTTACTGCCTGAAGACTGTTAATGTCTGTTGACTAGATGAGGTTGTATTTACTCCCAGGGCCCAGCTGAATAAATTAATGACTGAGCTAATTATTACTGTGTTCTAGGGGAGAGGCTAGGCTAGGTGGTTGATATAGAAGAGAGCAGGGGGTGAGGGAATTAAGCCCCAGTGTGCCAGCGGGTGGAGAATCTGTCGTGATAATCTGCCGTACCCTATCACCATCATCAAGCCTCTTTTTCTTCTTACATTCCCAACTTTTGTAGTCCCCAGATCTTTTTTCTTCATTTTTCTTGCAACGAGATAGCAGTTTCCAGCCAGACATATTGGAGCTTTAAGAGAACGTTTCAGAAACGCTGCCTTTTTGGCTTTGCTGTCTCTTATACATTACTATCTTACATGTATGCCACGTCTTCCCTCCCAAAAAACTTCTAACATCCCCCTCTCTCAAGTCAATATCTGGCATGACCTCATAGTTCTCATCTCCAATTTTAAAAAAAGCCATATAGACATAGCATATGCCCAAGATAATGTTTATGTCTCTAGTCCAGTGGTTCCCAACCTTTTTGTGATCGAGTACCACTTGGAGGTCCCGTACAGTCGCCGCGTACCACCTGGTTCCAGAGAAACTAAATTCGATCAGATATCACTTTATTTCCATAATTGTACCGTTCCTTTTTTGGCCCCGCGCCGCTGGGACCAGGTGGGTGGCGTGTGGCAACAGTTGCAAATCGTTGCCAGATTATCTTGGGTTAGGCAGTAAACATTTTTGTGAAGTAAAAAATAACTAACTAAAAATCGTTCATGACCCCGAAAGTGTTCGCGTACCACCTGGAAGGCCCTCGCGTACCACTAGTGGTACACGTACCACAGGTTGGGAACCACTGCTCTAGTCCATATTCATTTTCCTGGAAGGGTGCTTTAGATGAAGTAAGGGGTTTCCTATCTCCCACTCTTATATTTATTTATATTTTATATTTCTTAACCATCCATTTCCCCCCGCCCCCGGTATAATTATATTGCAAAAGTGCAATTCCCTTTACTCCCCCCCCCCTAGAATGGCAATGAATTGGAACATATAACCCACTATTAGATTTCACTGGGTGGCCTCTTCTTAATTATTGTAGCATATTCATGTTTTCCTTTTCAATCTTTCTGCTATGCCAGTCATCTTCTACTTGATCGAAGCTTATATTTAGATTTCAGCTCAACTTTTTATATGATGTGTTATATCTTGCCTTTTCTCCAAAATCCCAAAGCAGAACATCCGGGTGGGAAAAAAATATTTTTCCGTCACTTGATCCTTGTGAAGTAAGTTGGTTTGAGAACAAATGATCTCTTTTGTAGGGCTGAGGATTTGAACCTGGGTCTGGTCCAATTATTGAATTATTGCACAGCGGTATTATCTGGGTCTCTAGCACCTGACCAGTTGTTGTGAATTTTTTTGCCTCAAAGTATGAAATAATCTTCAACTTGTAAAATGTGTGGACTTCAACTCCCAGGATTCTCTGGCCAGGTTTGCCAAAGTTGTAAAACACTAGTCTAGCTAATAGAGATAAACCAGGGGTCCTCAAACTTGGCAACTTTAAGACTTGTGGACTTCAACTCCCAGGATTCTCCAGCCAGCTATGGGGTAGGATATTTCTATGTTTTCTGGAAGCATTTATTTGGACATTTTGGGAACCAAACTGTCAAGCCCTTTGGGCTGCAAGGGGCCCCTGCGGTCTTCATGCAGTACATTAACGAGGAGCGGGTGAACTTCTCCCGCTGCTGTTGGCTTCCTAGAGGAAGATATCGGAAGCTCAATACACACATCGGCCCGACACCTCCTCTAGAAAGCCAACAGCAGCGGGAGAAGTTCACGCTTGGGGGGAGGGGTGATGGAACCTCAACTGGCCGCACCGTCGAGGGAGATCACTCCCCCAGGGGCCCAAAGGGTGCCGAGAGAGTACTGCGACCTAGAGAGGGTGTTTAGTGAGGAAGAATACAACGAGCTCCCCCCTCACCGGCCAACAGACTGTGCAATAGAGTTCGAGCTGGGTGCTACGCTCCCAAAACCAAAGATGGATCTGCGTTCGAAATCAACAGCGCTATTCTTAATGTTCATAGTTCAATTATTGTTGCCAGAGTAAGTCAAAACACAATGTATGTGGACAGAAAATAGATGGCAGCAGAAGAAGCAACAATATCATTCTAGATATTAATGCTTCTCCAAAAGAACAAATATGTCATATTTGGAATTATCTCACATTTATCTGAATTATTTTAGCAACTTTTTTTTTCTTTGCTATGCTTGTTAAGCAAATCATTGTGGTCTTTAAGCAAATCCAGCTCCCACATTCACTTTGCTTGTCATATGCATAGGAGCTGAGATAGCGCAGTGGTTAAAAGCAGCATTGCGACCTTCAGCTGATTGCTAG
This sequence comes from Diadophis punctatus similis, assembly GCA_023053685.1. Lineage (NCBI taxonomy): Eukaryota > Metazoa > Chordata > Lepidosauria > Squamata > Dipsadidae > Diadophis > Diadophis punctatus. Next base: position 28,613,290 of record JALIGW010000001.1, read on the forward strand.
TTCAGCAGTCCAGCTGTTCGAATCTCACTACGCTCAAGGTTGACTCAGCCTTCCATCCTTCCGAGGTGGGTAAAATGAGGACCCAGATTGTTGGGGGCAATATGCTGAACTCTGTAAACCGCTTAGAGAGGGCTGGAAAGCACTATGAAGCGGTATATAAGTAAAGTGCTATTGCTATATGCCCCCTGGAAGTCATGTGATCCTGGGATTCTGCAACCATTGTAAATACCTGCTAATTGCCTGTCACCTGAATTCTGATCATGTGACCAGAGGGATACTATGACAACCGTTAGTGTGAGGACCTGTCATAAGTCACTTTTTTCAGTGCTGTCGTAACTTTGAATAGTTACTTCATGAATGGTCATAGGTCAAAGCAATGGCAAAGACAGCAAACTCTTAGTCAGGTATCAAGAACAGCACCAGAACAATACAGGGATGAAGTCCTGCTGGGCCTGATTCAACCAGGTAGTAGTAGACGAAGAACTGTTGTATTTTATATTTAAAGCATTGATGGTTCATAAAGTATGAGTGAAATTTTATGAATGGATAGAAAAGGAATATAGATAGAGATTAAACTATTATGATTAAAAGAAAAGAAGATGGGGGGGAAATTCAGGCAACCCAGATGACAGAATTAGATTAAGGAGGTAGCATTAGATTAATAACATATGCCTAAAATGAAAAGTTAATAGTATAGATATGATGTTAAAAAATAAGAAGTTTAAAAATGACGTTGATAATTCAAAGAAGTATGGAAATATATTATCATATATATATATATTATATGTTAAATGTGAAATGTAACGAATAACCACTCAGGGAAGGGTTTAGAAGGAGAAAGAGGAAATAGAAAGGAAGGGGAGAAGGGAAGGAGGAGAGGGAAGTAGGGAAGGGGAGAGAAGGAGTAAGAAGGTAGGTAGAGAGAGGGGAGTGCAGAGAAAAGATAGAAGCAGACTGATTAATAATAGTAATATTGGGGTAAAAATAGGTTATTGAATTTTTGATTGTTTGAGAAAAGTGTATATTATCGATGTGTTTTTAAGGTATATGTATTGATGTATATATGGGAATTGTGGAGAAAAAAAAATTCTAAAAAAAAAAACAGCACCAGAACAATACAGGGATGAAGTCCTGCTAGGCCTGATTCAACTAAGTAGTAGTAGATGAAGAACTGTTGCATTTTATATTTAAAGCATTGATGGTTAATTTTTTTAAGTTATATTTTTGTTTAATGGAGGGTCTGTTTCTTGTAGGGATATCCCAATGCCTTTAGTCACTTCTGGAGTGGAACATGGTAACTTGAGAGAACTGGCTTTGGCTAGGATGAAGGACTTAGGAACAGAGGTAAAACACATAATTTTATTCTGTATTTCTTAAGTCTACCAGACTTGTATCTATTCTTATCTGTACCAAGTATGATTGCTTTGGTTTGCAAGATCTGCTCAAAGTCACCTGGTAGAGAGACGGGCAGCATACAAATGTATTAAATACCGTATTTTCCTTGCATGTAGGCCTGAGTGCAGCCATAGAGATCCTTGAAAAAGGAATAGTTACAAATAGTGAATGTTTTTCTGGAAGGGTACATACAGTAATAGGCAGCCTGAAGTCCTTTGAAACAATTGCCTCATCACAGATTAGTTGCATTAAGATTGTTATTCTCATCATTGTGATGATGGATAAATACACTCCATCCTGCTGGGTTTTTTTTTCTCTTCCAAATGTATGGAGGAGACCTTCGCTTCTGATTTTGGGTTTTTCTACCCAAATATATAATCCTTATTCGTATAAGGGTGTGTGTGAAGGGGACAGTATGAGGATTCCTCATGAACATCCATAAAGAATGCTTCATCTTACATATGAAAAGGCCTGTTTAGAATCGGCCAAACACAGGACCTGACCTGAATGTGGCAATTTCAATCTAGGGTAGCCATATAGTTCAATGGTCCACAACCTTTCCAGCTTTGCGGACCGAGAGAGGAAATGGTGTTGTGTGGACGCATACGCTTGAATGCACAATTCCATTTCACAAGTGGCGGCCACTCTTGTGCCCGCATGAAGCTCCATTTGTGCGCTCGTGCAAATGGAACTTCACATGTGCGCATGAGTGCTTATTATTCATGCAAATGGAGCTGTGTGCACAAGCATGCGTGCTTGCTGTTTGCATGGCCCAGTTCTAAACAGGCCATAGCCCAGTACCGAACTGCGACCCCTGATGTAGTTGATTTATAAAAGGCTATTCGGTGTTTACAGGTATATTAAAACAAAACCAGTCCTGTCTATAGATCTCCTATTTACAATACATACCTTTTCTTTACAGCTTGAGCTATATACAAAGATAATTCATAATCTCTTAGGACTAAAGGGATTTGGGTGAAGTGCCACCAATTGTATTTGTTCATGGAAAAAGGCTTTTAAAACTTCTTTTTTTCTGTTAAGCAAAGCTCATTGTTGCTTGTTCTCCCTTGGTGTATTTAATGTATTTATATAGGATAGAAATAAATAATCATTTGAACCAAAAGTACATTTGGAACATTGAGAGCATATGGTGGATGCATCCTCCAAGGATGACTATGATAGGAGACTGCTACAATAGACAAGGCCGGTCACATAGAGACAAGTTGTCTAACATACAAGTGAGACATTTATGAAGCCCAAAGGCATTACTGCAAATCAATTATGTTTACGGAAGCTGGTGCTTTGCCGCATGCCAGGATCCTACTTATTTATTTTTCTTTTTAAAATGTTGGGTACCATAGGGAGCCTAGAGGACAACAAGTTTGGAAGTGTCTTAGTGCCCAGGAACACTTTCTTCCTTTCCCTACTGCAGAGGAAAATGTCACATTTTACTTTGTGTGTCCAGCTGAGAGGCTTGCATTCTGAGCGACTTGCTGTAGCAGAACAAAAGTGTTGACAATTATTAGTCTAAATTAGCCAGGATTAAGATGAATGGCCTGGGTAAAACAAGATTTGCATGGCACCTAAAGTTACTCAGGATTCACAGCAATCTTAGTGGTACAGAAGAAAAATGATGAGCAGTGTTGCTCTTACTTCCACTGAAAATCCCTTGAAGAAGATAATCATTACTGAAGAGATTCATTTGAGAATGGCTGAATTTAGGAGTTTTAAATGGCTTTAAGGTTAAAACCAGTGCTTGATTTGTGCTTAGAAATGGATAATAGCTGTTTAAGAAGCAGTCTGCTGTGCTCAAATTTTTTGTTTCAACATTTTTGTTAAGCATTGGATCAAACTTCTAGACCAGTGATGGCGAACCTTTTTTTGCTCGGGTGCCAAAAGGGTGTGCGTGCGCGCGATAGCACACATGCGCGTGCCCACACCCATAATGCAATGCCCTCCCCCTGTGCAAGCGCGCATACCCCCCGCGCTCCCCCCTGTGCGCATGTGCACAGGCCTCACTGAAGCCTCTGGACTTCCAGTAGGCCCGTTGGGCCGTTTCCTGAAGCCTGGGGAGGGTGAAAAACGGCCCAACAGGCCTACTGGAAGTTTGTTTCTGAACTTCCGGTAGGCCCGTTTGGTCCGTGTTTTGTCATCCACAGACTCCGGAGGCTTTCCTGAAGCCTGGGGAGGGCGAAAACGGCCTCCCCCACCCTCCGGAAGGCCGAAAATCAGCTGGTCAGCACGCATATGCGCACTGGAGCTGACATAGGGCAAAGCCTCACGTGCCCTCAGATATGGCTCCGCGTGCCACCTGTGGCACGCGTGCCATAGGTTCACCATCACGGTTCTAGACTGTCTTCAAGGCAGTCAAGATATGAGGTAGTGCACTAGTTTTATCTCGGTCCTTGGTAATCACCATTTTACAAATATCTAGAAGCCACATTCTTTCCCTCCCCCTCCTTCCCTATAAAGAAGGATCACAACTGTTATACCAAACTGAGTTTATCATACTTTGGATACTTTGTGCCACCGTTGTCACTTGTACATCCAAAATCGTGACCTGATACTCTGAGTTAAGAACTAAATGAGTTATAGATCAGATCATATGTTCCCTTCTAGAAATTTTGGATTGCAATTCTCTTAAACTGTCATCCAAGTAATTCTGTTGTGCGTGACAGGAATTAAACATATGTTGCTTGTCCTGTTTTAATGTAATCTCAGCCAGATTAAACAAGATACTTTTCATCACATTTGAAAGATTCTTGCCCCTAAGCCTTTCTTAGAGAAGCATGGCAAGTTTCAGCCCCTAATCCTTCATGGAAAGCGCACTCTACATTTATGACAAATTTTTCAGGAGTTTCTCTGTCTGCACAGCTTTAAATTAGTGTGATCACCATCTCTGCATCAGTCCTTACCTATCCAGTGCAAAACACAGTTAACATTGGTGTCTCATATTTGATGAGAAATTTCTTCTCACCTGGCTGTTTTTTTAAAAAAAATATCGATACATTTCTCCATGAGATGCGGATTGCTCAAGGAAACCAGTGTCCGCTAACATATGCAATGGATGGGCTTTTATTTTATATACCAGGTTTTTCCTTCCTTATCCTACAATGGATAAGGAAGCATTTTTATTTTGAAATCTCCCCTTCAAATTGTCATCTTGTCTATTTAAACTTAATTTTAAACCCTGGAGGAAGTGAGGGTGATGATGAGGGCACTATTCCTTAGCCTAAATACGTTCCCTGTTGCAATTCTTTTCTTCTTATCTGAAGCTTTATCACTTACTCTTCCTGTCTAGTGCCGGGATGTGAGAACAAGAGAAGTTGGAATACAAGAGATACATCACAAAGTCAGACCCTACCAGGTGAGCTTTGTTTTTTCTGCGTGTGAGTGTTAAAAAAAAAAAAAAAAGAACTTGACACCCTTTTATAGAGGTTGAGATAGCAGAATTGCTTGTCTTTGTTCCCAAAGTAACAAAAGGAAATCTGCCTTTTATCACGCCAGATCGGTCGTCTAAAAACAGTGAATATGTCTTGAATAAAACATCTCAGCTAGTGATTCTCGATTGGTGATATATGTACCATCAGTAGAAAGTGGAACGGACCCAAATTAGGTGGGATGCAGGGTATGTTTAAATGTCCATCTGAGGAGAAAAGGCACAACTGCATCTCCTGATTCACTCTGCTGACCGTGGTTCACCCAGCTTTTTATACAGAATAATAGAGTTGGAAGGGACCTCAGAGGTCTTCTAGTCCAACCCCCTGCTCAAGCAGGAGACCCTATTCCATTCTAGACAAGTGGCTTTCCTCTCTTCTGCCTTCTGTGCATCCCTCCATCAAGCATTGGACCCAGCTGTTCCTCCTCTTCCTCATCAGCCACCTCCAGACCTGGGGGCTGTTGACTCTCCACCTGAGGGCTGATGGATGGCCCAGGCTCCGTGTGTGTGAGTGTGTGTGTGTGTGTGTGTGTGTGTGTGTGTGTGTGTGTGTGTCTGACAGCTCCATTCCCTCTTCCCCCTTGGAGCTCTCAGGTTGCCTTGATGCTGACCCTGACTCCCACGCCTCCTCCTCCTCCTCTGATTTGGCTGCTGGAGGGGCTGGCGGCCGACAGGCTACAACACCCAGTTTTCAGCAAAACTGTCATATTTTTGTCTGACGCACAATCCACTTCTACTCTTGCGCATCCTTGTCAGTTTTACAATTCCTGGAAGAAGAAAAATCATGCTTACCTTCCATCTGCCAGAATTTGAAATGACGCTGCCGTGGGTTTGCAATGGCCATGGAGTCTATTGCTAGACTAGGGAGTTGAACAATTGCCCACTTGGCACCTTAGCAGCAACAGAAGCCATCAGAAGTGAAAGGCAATGTGTCATTCCTCTCTGCAAGCCAACTGGGTTGTCCCACATCCATCCCATTACTCGCCTCCTTTCTTTTATAACTTCTGTTGGGCACTGATCTTGGCATTGGCCCATGCATGCCCATTGACAGGATTTCAAATGGTCTCCTTTCCCACAGGGCAGCTTTGACTATTGCAAAGATTTATTGGGCATTGATCCTTTCATTTTAACAGCTGCCTTCTAGGTAGAAATTTCCCTCTTAGCAGCCAATAGTAGGGGAAGTAGTACTGGCTGAACTTCTGTCTCATCCATCATTGTTGGATTTTTTTAAAAAAAGTATCAGACAATCCAACAAGAAAAAGTTAACCTGGGAGCCCTTTATCTAATCCTTTTTCCCCCCATACCGTTTTATTTCCGGTGACATCTAGGTTATTTGGCGGATGCATTGTAGATATAGAAGGTTGAGAACCATTGATCTTGCTCACTTTATTAGCAAAAATTATTCATTTTTTTAAAAAAAATGTTTGAGGGGAAAAAACCACTTCAGCAAATAAAATTAGCATAAGTCAAATAAACATGTTACCAAACATCTCAGCCAATTTAGGCTCAGAAAATTATTTTCCAGTTCAAAAAGCATGTTTATCCATAATTGGGTCTGTGATAGAAAACATCCTATTAACATTTTGTTAACATTCCAGAAAGCTGTGAAAACACTGCTTTTACAGAGAGCCCTCCAGGGCAAACAATGCCATTTAATTGGAGGAAAGTGCTTTTGGGGGGGGCTGATTTATTGTGGCTATATGATGTTGCTTTGTAGTATGTTTTTATGAGACGGAAGCTGCCTAGAATCTTTCAATGAGACAGCACGCAAATACATGTTGAAATTGTAAAATATGTCACAGTATAATCAGCTGTGGATGATCATTACAATATCTTTTGTTCCTAGTTACTTAGTCCAGGAGCATAATAACCCACCATGGAACTTTAGTTCCTGGAGTTAGTTTGGAAGTGGACAGAATCAAACAAAGTGAAGATGAATCCAGATTAGATGCTATGGCTATGGAAGATGATCTTTCGGAATGGAGGTTTTCATTCTGTTCTGACTGAGGAGGCTCAGGTGGCAGCAGAACCCTGGAATGAATCTGAATAGTTTCGGCTAATAAACTGGTTAATAACAATAATAGCAGAGTTGGAAGGGACCTTGGAGGTCTTCTAGTCCAACCCCCTGCTTACGCAGGAAACCCTACACTACTTCAGACATGGTTATCCAACATCTTCTTAAAAACTTCCAGTGTTGGAGCATTCACAACTTCTGGAGGCAAGCTGTTCCACGGATTAATTGTTCTAACTGTCAGGAAATTTCTCCTTAGTTCTAGTTAGTTCCCCTGGTTGCAGGGGAAGAGAGCCAATTTGCACTAGCGGCAGGTTAAAATTTCAAGATGGTTGTGATGAAACTGCCTTTGAAGAAGACTTGCAGAACTGAATACTACCAATTGAATATTGGTGGTATAAACCAGGGGTCCCCAAACTTGGCAACTTTAAGACCTGTGGACTTCAACTCCCAGAATTCTCCAGCCAGCTATGCTATGCTGGCTGGAGAATTCTGGGAGTTGAAGTCCACAGGTCTTAAAGTTGCCAAGTTTGAAGACCTCTGGTATAAACCATCCGGCTTTATGACAGATGGACAGCACCAGCTGAACTAGTTGCCAGTGTATTGGCGGCTATTTTAAATGGCAAGTTTTTATTTTATTATTTTATTTTATTTTATTTTATTTTATTATTTTATTTTATTTATTTTATTATTTTATTTATTTTATTTATTTTATTTTATTTTATTTTATTTTATTTTATTTTATTTTATTTTATTTTATTTTATTTTATTTTATTTTATTTTATGATATTTCAACCTTGGAAGAAGGTTAAAGTCAAGGATAAACAACTCAAATTGCATATTGCCCCCACAACTGTCTGTCCTGCTGCTACAATTTGGTTACAAATCTCCAAAAAGATGCAGCTGGTACAAAATGTTAGCGGGAAAGGTTCATTGGTGTACAACATATCTGTATTAAATCAGTTAGTTGGTGTCTGGATGTCTGGAACCAAAGTGCTGGTGGTTATCATTAAATTCCTACATAGCATAACACCATATCACACAATTCCTTTTCGGAATTTAATCTGCCTCTCCAGTCTAGTAATCTCTACAAAGCCTTTGAGAGTTCTTCTTCCATGTGAGAAATACAAGATATAGATCGGGGTGTCAAACTCACGTCGTCATCACGTGACGTATCGGGACTTTCTCCCCCTTCACTAAACCGAGGGTGGGCGTGGCCAGCACGTGACGCATCTGGCTTGCGGGCCTTGAGTTTGACACCCCTGATATAGATGAATCTTCTCTGTGGTATCCCTGCTTTTTCAAGCTTCCCCTGGAAGTATGCACGATCCCAACTCTACTTGCATTATGAAAGCAAATTAAAACAATTCTATTGCGCTCTTAGCTCAAGTTGATTGGGAGATTCTATCATAGGATATTATAGCAAATGGATTACGTTAATTAAAAGCAGCGGGGTAATTTTCCATTAGATGTTGATGGGAAATAAAATTAAAATCTTTAAACCCTAGAGCTCTGATGGCGCAGTGGTTAGACTGCAGTATTGCAGGCTAACTCTATTAACTGCCAGCAGTTCAATCCTGAGCGGCTCAAGGTTGCCTCAACTTTCCAAGGTAGCTAAAATGAGGACCCAGATTGTTGGGGACAATATGCTGACTCTAAACCGCTTAGAGAGGGCTGTAAAGCACTGTGAAGCGGTATATAAGTCTAAGTGCTATTGCTATTCCCAACACTCTAGAAAATCCTCAGTTTATATGAAATAATCCCAAGTACATCAAATCATCTTCTGTATCAAGATTTATGCAGCATGGGCCAGATATGTAATCAGATTATCAGAAGCAACAAGAAGATTTTATAATAGACTCTATCACCATAAGCAGAAGCAAGATTGAGTCTAGAATTCAAAGTCCAGTATCAATAGATGTTCAGGAATTGGAGCAACAAAGCAGGAACAAGGTGAAGAAATCTGGGCAGTCTCAGCAAGCATAGATACATAGAAGAACAAGCTGTCATTGACATTGTGTTTGACATCTCTCAAGCAGAGGCTTATATAATGGAAGCTCCTGTCCTCAGCCCAGATAGTATCCCAGCTGATCAGAAATGGATCAGAAAGAGAGCTCCTTGAAAGGTCTCTGATGAGAAGTCAAGAGAGGATCTTTGGAAGATGGGACAATGCAAGAGTTCTTACTAATGCAAAACAAAACTCCAAAGGAAATACTGTAGGGCTGTCTTCAAGTGTTTCCTCCAGAGCAGCAACTGAACTAACCCAACAATAACCAAACAGCAATTAACAAGTTCATCTTGTGAAAACCTCCAGGAACTCCACAGTACCAGAAGCATGGCTTCAATTCCAGATTTGGGCTAGCCTGCATGTCAAGGGGCCCACAGTCTTCATATTCTAGTGACTAGACTATTTGTATCTATATTGCTTGCAATGCCAGAAGTTGTTCAAACCCTTTTTTTTTTTTACTTCTGGAGTACTAAGAGCCTAAGAGACTTCGATGTTAGAATATTCATGACTGGGAGAGCCAATGGTAACAAAGTCAGCCAATGAATAGACATAGCAACTAAGTCAGCCAATGAGAACTAAATACATCTGAGTCTGTGCAGAGAATCGAAACTGAAGCTAGAAGGCTGGGCGTGACTCAGTCCACGCTGTACTCTCAGTCCACTCTGAACTCTGAAAATGAAACTAACTGTTCTCTCCTGCCTGTGTGTTTGCCTGTAACTGCTGCTACGTTAAAGAAGAACTCTACTACTGATATTGTAAATACTCATCTGTTATTCTTGTATATAAAGAAGTTTCTTATTTAAATCAATCCTGCAGCATCAGTCTGCCTGTGTGTGCTTTCTGGATTTAATTTTCTGCAATAAACTCTGTTATTTGATTAGACAAGCATCCTATCTTTTGTAACATTTTGTTCCCTCAGTGGCCAACTATTAGCAAAAAATGCATAAGTTGTGGCTAAGCACGATGCTCCTTGATATATTCTCAGCAGAAGGTGTTGAGAGGCCACAAATGCTGAGGTTTCTTCTAAGAAGTGTTCATGTGATTTTCCACAAAAGATGTTTTCATTTAACATTTTAACTTCTGTGAAAAGACAATAATCACACTTTTTGACTCTTCTCTAGGCTGTTAAAAATCCATCTATTGTGACCTGCACATTGTGAAACTGTTTCACGCTATTTTTCTCCTGCACAAAGAATTACCTGCATCACCATGAAATTGGCTTTGGTCCCTTTTGATTGCTGCACAATTTTTATAGTGACTACTCTCTATTATCATTTATCAGCCTTTTGGCTCTTCTTTCTCTTTTCACCAGGTTGAACTGGTCCGGAGAGACTATGTAGCCAATGGTGGTTGGGAGACCTTTCTTTCTTATGAAGATCCTGAGCAGGACATCCTGATTGGACTTCTACGTTTGCGGAAATGTTCGGAGGACACATTCAGACCTGAGCTGAAGGGTGGTGTCTCCATTGTCCGGGAACTCCATGTCTATGGGAGTGTGGTTCCTGTTAGCAGCCGAGATCCCTCTAAATTCCAGCATCAGGTAACTGCAGCTTATTAAAGTGAACAGTGGCAGCAACATATTGAATTAATCCATCTGCCTTTGATGCACATTGATATTGTGAGCTTTTGAATAGGGTATCATTTTATAATAAATATAAAAGTAAGTGAAGTCTCCTTTGACTCAAGCTAAACTCCAGATGATCTTGACTTGATTAGGTAATTCTCTTGGCAATAAAATTTATGAAGCTGGTCACTGCATTCATCTAGGGCAGAGGTGTCAAACACAAGGCCCACGGGCCGGATGTGGCCCGCGATGTGGTCGGATCCGGCCTGCAGGTTTGCCCTGGAAAATGTAAGGGGCCGGCCGGCGTCGCTTCGGCCCAGTCTATCCCCTAAAATTTGGCCCGGTCTTCCCAGTGTGAAGAGGAAACATGGCAGCAGTTTGGGAAGTGGCGTCAAGCTGGCCACGCCCACCCAGTCAGCCACACCCACTCAGTCGGCCATGCACACCCGGCCCCCCGAAGTCAACCACAGCCCTGATGTGGTCCTCAATGAAATTGAGTTTGACACCTCTGCTCTAGGGATACTTTTTCAAATTCTTAATCTAACTAATTAGTATTTCCTGGCAGTTTTATATAAAAATAGAAATTAAGAGTACTTCTGTTTAGGTTTTTGAAATCAGCCAAGAACAGCTACATACTAGCAGGTAGGTCTTTTTAATATTAGCATTATTTGCATTCCAATCAATGACATACGTGTTATTTCAATAATGTTTGCATTCCTGCAGCCTGTATCTTTTCAGTGCTGCTTTCTGTGTCTACTCTCATGCTAGTCTCCACTGCTACAGTTTCTTTTGAATGACTGTATAAACTTCCTTGTACAGTGCATACAGGTGAAATGCTAGGGATTAGTAGCAAAGTATAGACAAATAGTGGCTCCTGGAGGAAATTTTTTTTAAAAAGTATGAAGAAAACATTTTCCTTTTTTAATTTTGTCAAGTATTATGGTGGAAAAATCAGAAATTAGATATAAAAATATTTCTTAAGTCTCTAAAATATATATAAGTATTAAGATTTTTTTCCCTTGGGCTGAGAAAAATGCCTTTTATATCAAGTTGTAAACAGGCTATGTAATGTAAACATTGCTCAATAACAGTTTCCTCATTGTTTGAACCATGATTCCTGTATATTCTGGTCAGTGTTTCCAATGCTACCAATTTTAACTTGATATCCATATTTGGGCCTTAATAGAGTCAGCTTATAGGGGAGATGGATGGCATAGATAGATGATAGAGAGATAGAGAGATAGAGAGATCGATAGATAGATCGATCGATCGATAGATCGATCGATCGATAGATAGATAGATAGATAGATAGATAGATAGATAGATAGATAGATAGATGATAGCAAAAATGCATATCATACCCTTGTACAATAACTTCAGAATTAAGATGCATTGGCATCTGTAGCAGTAATACTTGCTCTCTCTAATATTGGTATATTAGCAGTTTTGCTTCTATAGAAGTCAGAAAGCTGATCTTTATAGGCATATTTTGCAGTAAATCCTAATGAACTTTATTTATTTATTAAATTTTTATGCCTCATGTGACTAAAAAAAACCACTTTGAGTTATCTTTGATGCCAGTGGCCAACCAACTCCTTGTTCAAGACTTTGGGTAAAATTACTACTATTTTTAATACCAATAGAATTAATTGTTGGAGCACCTGATTGATGTGTTGTTGTTTCTTATGGATCTATTCCATTGTTTTCTAATTTGATATTTTCCATGTGTCTTCAACTACAACTGTCATAATTTTCTTCCATAAGGGAGACAAGACTAGATTATATACATATTCGTTTGTAGGTATGTGTGTGCGTGCGGCTTTGAGTCAGTATTTACTCCTAATGATTCCCTTGACAAGTCTATGCAGTTTTCTTGGCAATATTTTGCAAGTGGTTTGCCATTCCTTTCGACCTAGGGCTGAGAGAAAGTGACTAGCTCAAGGTTTTGTGGCTTTGTGCCTAAGACAGAACTAGAACCCACAGTCTTCCATTTTCCAGGTTGGTGCCTTAACCACTACACCAAACTGGCTCTCTTTTTCTATAATTTGGCTTCACTAAGGTGAGTCCTTACCCTATCTGTTTCTGGACTGATATCAGGCCCAACCCAGGAAGGACATAGAACAATCCAGCTAAGGCTAAGTTCTTTACTTGCTTATACCATATAGTCAGAATCTTACCATACTAAACCTATGCTACTCTAATCCTAATGGATATCCCTTGGGAGATTCTAAGGAGTGGCTATCCTTAATCTCTTTCTCTGATCCAACTCTGGGCTGTGATATCTCTTGTCTCATCCCCTCTTCTTGGAATGTACTCCCTCCTTCATGAGAAACTGCCCTTTCATTGTAATCCATCACACACACACACACACACACACACACACACACACACACACACACACACACACACACACACACACACACACACACACACTTTAGCAGACACTTTCCATTCCATCTATAGATAGACTTTGTAGAGATGATCTTCTCTACTTACATGTTTGTTATGACACTAAAACTAGTGTATTGTAGAAGAGCCGAGAGGGTGCAGCGGTTAGAGGCAGTACTGCAGGCCACTTTAGCTGACTGTGATCCGCAGGTCAGCGGTTCAAATCTCACCAGCTCAAGGTTGACTCAGCCTTCCATCCTTCCGAGGTAGGTAAAATGAGGACCCAGATTGTTGGGGGCAATATAAATATACATTGCTTACTGGTGTAAACTGCTTAGTGAGTGCTTGCACTGTGAGGCGGTATATAAATCTCACTAAAAAAATAAAATAAAATAAAATAATAAAATAAAATAAAATAATAAAATAAAATAATAAAATAAAATAAAATAAATAAATATAAAATAAAATAAAATAATAATAAAATAAAATAAAATAATAAAATAAAATAAAATAAAATAAAATAAATAAAATAAAATAAAATAAAATAAAATAATAAAATAAAATAAAATAAAATAAAATAAAATAATAAAATAATAATAAAATATTAATAACAACAACAGTTGTTGTTGTTGTTGTTGTTGTTGTTGTTGTTGTTATTATTATTATTATTATTATTATTATTATTATTATTATTATTATTATTATTATTATTATTATTATTATTATTATTATTATTATTATTATTATAGAGTTGGAAGAAGAATCTGCAACTGACAACCCAACAGGAGCAAGCAGGATCAGAAAGAAGTTTGGTTGTGGGGGCCGGCTGGTGAAAAGGCTGGGCACTTGCATCCCCTTTCTGACCTGCACCACATCTGAGTGCCCTCTGTGACGCCCACACCTCTCCTGCACCCCTATGCACTCTGCTTGACTTGCATCACATCTCTGTGTGCCTTTCCCTACCGATGCCATCTCTCACACACAACCCTACCACCTTTCCCCACCCGTGCTGCAGTCCCATGCCCCTTCCTGACTATAGTGCAGCACTTCGCACATACCATTTCCAACTTGGGCTCCACCCGCACATGTCCTCCCCGACCCCTATGGCACCTCTTGCGCACCCTTCCTAAGCCATCCAGCATAACTCATACAACCCTGCACATCGCCTTCCACCCTTCCTGACCTGTGCTGCAGAGGTGAGCAAGAGACACCACGTGGGTCAGGAATGTGCAAAAGAGGTGCTGTGCAGATTGGGGAGGGTATGTGGAGGTGTGCAAGAGGCATTGCATAGGCTGGAGAGATTACATAGGGATGTGGCATGGGTTGCCATACCAGTGATGATCCAGCGGGTCACATGAGTTTTTAGTAATAAACATTAGTTTAGAGAAAAATAGTACATGTGTATTTCTGTAGGTGTGTGAGTGACTAGAAAGTTTCTTTCCTTTTTCCCAATCCTTGACAGGCACAGACACCCACTAGCAATGTTAAGGCCACCCTAGCAAAGATCATTACATATGGAACAGTATAACTTGAAATTTAAGAACAGTAAATAGTGAAGTACCTTCGCTCCTTAGGACACACTCCCCCCCCACCCAAAAAATGGGTGGAAAGGGTGCAGGTCTTTTGGTGACTAGCAGCCGGGCGGTGGCAGCGGGGTTATGTTTACAGTGCTGAACCCCGCCTCTTCTGTCTTTTGTCATGGCCCGCCTCTTCTGTCTCTTTTCCGTAATTCAGGAGTCAATAGGCAGAGCCAGCACATGAGAGGACACCTACCTGTGGTCCTCTCAGGCTCCGCCTGATTTTTTTTTCTTGTTTTCCTCTTCTAAACCTAGGTCCGTCTTATTGTCAGGTGTGTTTTACAGTGCGAAAAATACGGTATGTGACAATGAATGAAATGAAGAAATAAAAATAGACTAAATGCTTGATTTAACAGACTAATTGGAAATCTGTTAAAGCCTAATGTCCATTAGCGGGATTTTATGCATGAGTAAAATGTACATAGAGTCTATAAACTGTACACTATGTGTATAAAACTTAGATAATGTATGGGCATTGTCCAGATTGATTGCAAACAATAAATTTTGTCTGTTGTTTTGGGTAAAGTGTAACCTTAGATTTTGCCTGTTACATTCAAAATCAGCTGAACCAAAGATCATAAATTGAAGGTTCACTGTGGATATGTTATGTGTTTGTGGAACTAAGAGAAAGGGAAAAGATAGAGCAGACTTGAATGAAAGGGGTCCAATCCTGCGAAGTCAAATATATGCATAAGGAAACGAATGAGGGAACTAAAACATATGAATTGGTTTTATCCATGACTTTGTGGCTGGGTATCAAAGTAGGACTTCATAGTTTGATGAAAACATGTTTTGGTGAATAATAGGATAATGGAAGAACCAAGGATGAGTTTGGGGTGAAAAACTAGACAACATTGTAAATGAATGCAATCCTAAAATAAGCATTATTCTGTTAGAATAGATGAAGTAAATGGATGGTGGAAACAATCTAAGAATAAATTGAGCCATCTTGAGATATAAGAATGGATGAGAATGATGATGGTTTGGTGATTGCTTAGAGAAAGATATTATTTCAAATATGTCATTTACACATAACTCTAATCATTTCTGCAAATGGAAAATAAATAAATAGAAAATATTATTGAAATGCTTGTTTATAATGAAAGACAAAACATCTGTGAAAGCTACATTGGTAATGAGCTATTCTGGATATGGGGCAGACCTTTCTTTGGTAAAATCAGAAATATCTCTGGGAAAATGGACGTGGAAGGAAAAGAAAGATGTGAAAAACACGAGTGAAAGTAGAATGAATGCAGAAAAAGAAAATATTAATCATATAAAAAGTATTAGACTATATTTTTTAAAAATTTCCTGATAAAATGTAGAAAGGGGGGTGGTAGCTGCTTGGAACAGAGTAAAAGGAATTATTTTACACAGGTATCTGGAGAAATATGTACAAAGATCCTTGCTGGCGTGCAGAAATAAAAAAGGTTCTGGAAATGCAATTACTGTAAGGGAATATTAGTGTGCAAAAAAATGAGAATGAAAGATATTGCATGTCAATAGAGGATAAAATATAGTTTAAAGGAATATAATGAAAGAACAAGAAACAAGATTAAGAAGTAGAGAAAAGGCAGAGTGATTTTAATGGAAATAATAATTTAGGTGAAGGGGGCTAAACAATGAGCCTCCAGCATAGTGAAAGGAATTAAAAATAATAGAAATCAAATGATGTGGAAGAAAGATGAAATAAGAGAATAATGATGGAATATTTTAGGGATCTATATGGAAATAAAATAAATGTTGAAATATAGAACTAAATTGAATATTGTGTTAGTGTCCAAGAAATAGAGGTGAAGAATAAATTTTCAATCAGAATAGAGCTGGACGAGACCTTGGAGGCCTTCTAGTCCAACCTCCTGCTCAGCTAGGAAACCCTAGCCAAGACCATTTCAGACAAATGGTTGTCCCAATCTCTTCTTAAAAACCTCCACTGTTGGAGCACCCACAACGTCTGGTGGCAAGCTGTTCCACTGGTTAATTGTCCTCGCTGTTAGGAAGTTTCTCCTTAATTCCAGGTTGTTTCTCTCCTTGATTAGTTTCCATCCATTGTTTCTTGTCCTGCCCTCTGGTGCTTTGGAAAATAGGTTGACCCCCCCTCCTCTTTGTGGCAACCTCTCAAATACTGGAATACTGCTATCATGTTCCCTCTAGTCCTTCTTTTCTCTAGACTAGCCAACCCCAAATCCAGCAACTGTTCATCATATATTTTAGTCTCCAAGCCCTTAATCATCTTGGTTGCTCTTCTCTGCACTTTTTCCAAAGTTGTCTCAACAACTTTTTTATAATGTGGTGACCAAAACTGGATGCAGTATTCCAGGTGTGGTCTTATTAAGGCTTTATAAAGCGGTACTAACACTTCATGTGATTTTGATTCTATGCCTCTGTTTATACAACCAAGGATTGTAGTAGCTTTTTTGGCTGCTACCGCCCAGTGCTGGTTCATATTCAAGTGATCGTCCACTAGGAGTCCAAGGTCCCTCTTATAGTTACTGTATTTGAGCCAGGTTTCACTTAATCTGTACTTGTACCTTTGGTTTTTCCTGCCCAGGTGTAAAACCTTGCTTTTCTCCACATTAAATTTCATGTTGTTGGTTAGGGCCCGTTGTTCAAGTCTGTCAAGATCTTTTTCGATCCTGAGCTTATCTTCTGGGATGTTGGCTATTCCTACCAGCTTAGTGTCATCTGCAAATTTGATGAGTTCCTCTTCTATTCCCTCATCTAAATCATTTATGAAGATAAAGGCAATGAAAATACAGTACTTAAGAATAGTAAGCCTGCAAGTATAGATGGGACAATTAGAAAAATATTAAAATATGGATATGGTTTGGTTATGGAGTGGCTGTGCAATTTATTTAATATAAGCTATGGTGGCACATTGGTTAGAATGAAGTATTGCAGGCTAATTCTGCTGAATGCCAGGAGTTCGATTCTGACTGGCTCAACATTGACTCAGCCTTCTATCCTTCCAAGGTTGGTAAAATAGGGACCCAGATTGTTGGGGGCAATATGTGGACGCTGGTAAACCGCTCAGAGAGTGCTATAAAATACTATGAAGTGCTATATAAATCTAAGTGCTATAACTATATGATTGTGAAGATTACAACTATGTATGGCAACTGGAAGAATACCTTGACTCTAAAGATAATAGCACTGAATGCAAAACTATAGAGACATGACTTGCTATGTTTTCTGGGAAAATGTTTGAGAAAAAAATCTATCTGAAAGAGTGACAATGAGCAAAACCTGGGAAATGCAGGGTGGCTTTATGCTGTGTGGAGTATGAAGTGACCAGATTTTGGCATTTTAGTGACTCACTGAGAAAGTATAAATGGGAGAAAGTTGCTGCATTGCGGATAGAGTTGCTTACCCCAAAACTGAATATTTATTTATTTATTTTGTTATTCTTATATGCCGCCCAACTCCCGAAGGACTCAGGGCGGCGTACAACAAAGGGAAATACAAGAATAAACAAAATTACAAAAATTTAAAAGCAGTACAAAATTTAAAAACAATATAAAAACAACAACATCCATTCAGCAACATACATACTTGGGGGGTAAGCTCGAATGAGTTAAGCTGTCCCCCCCACCTGCAGGAAGAGCCATGTCTTGATGGCCTTTCGGAAGGCCAGCAGAGTGGGGATGGTTCGGGTCTCTGGGGGGAGCTGGTTCCAGAGCACGGGGCCAGCCACAGAGAAGGCCCTCCCCCTGGGGCCCGCCAGCCGGCATTGCTTGGCCGACGGGATCCGGAGGAGGCCAACTCTGTGGGCCCTAACCGGTCGGAGGGAAGTATGCGGCAGAATGCGGTCCCGGAGATATCCTGGTCCTAAGCCATGAAGGGCTTTAAAGATGGTGATCAACACCTTGAATTGGACCCGGAGACCGATGGGCAACCAGTGCAGAATAGTATATATGTACTGAGTTACTGTTGCTTATATTAGGCTAGAAGCTTGTAATTAATTAAATTTCAGGACAGAACTGTGAAACTGCCTAATGCGCAAACATGCTATATACAGTACACTACTGAAATCCTATTATCTATTATACATATCTAGATACGTTTTCCCACAATGCTAAAAAAATGTATCACCAGATTCCTAGGATAGAGCAGTAACTATTTATTATCAGAAGGAGCAGAAGAAAACGGTTTCCCCAGGCTGGGAACCACTACCTTTGTCTACTGAAGGTGCACAAGAGGTCCTCTGAGGATATGTAAATGTAGACTCTATGCCTAACTAAAATTTTCATTTGACTGAAGTAGTTACTTCGATGAGTAATGAAACATCTCAATTTAATAAACTTTGGTCCAGTTGCCATGGTTTAACCTTTTTACAAGTCCTCTGGTGATATTATAACATCACTTGAAGGAGCAGGGTCTGAGTTTTTTGTGGCCTTTGGGCAGTTGTTTCAGGTTTTTTATTTTAAGAAACAACAGAACACTTCTGAGAAGCAAACCAATTCCATCTTTAGATATTTTACCACTTAATTTTGACAGTATGATCTTCTGTGTGTGTGTTGTGGGCTGTTATCCCATCCATGAAGAAGAGATTCACAGCAATTTACATTGGATATTTCTCAAACTGCCATATCCAGCCAGTGAACTGGGACAAAAAAAATCCTGATCAGCAAGTCCAGGCTGGTACACTAGAATAACCCACTACAGGAGAGATTTAGAATACAAAAAGACAGAACATCACTTGTCCCATCTAGCTCTCAACTAAAACCAATTCAAACATATGAGATCCAACTCAGCTTAGAATTAAAGCCTTTCCACTCATAGATCTTAATGATTGGTCTGTACTTTTTTACAGACAATTGTCCAATCCCAAAAGATAACACACTAGCAATACAGACCATCTCAGAAAGATGCAAAAGAAACAAACGGTATAAGAAAAACAATTTTCAACCAATGGCATCCTCTGTGTACGCTGATACTATTGTTACAGGATCCTGTTATGTCAATCTACACAACTGGGGCTTCATTTGTTTCATTCAAATTATTACCTAGATTCAACTGTCAGTCACACAACTCACTTTGTATAGGTCTAGAACAGTGATGGCGAACCTTTTTTTGCTCGGGTGCCAAAAGGGTGTGCGCGTGCCCACACCCATAATGCAATGCCCTCCCCTGCGCATGCGTGCACAACTCCCACACACTGCCCTCTCACGCATGCGCGCAGGCCTCACTGAAGCCTCCAGACTTCTGGTAGGCCCGTTGGGCCGTTTTTTCGCCTTCCTCGGGCTTCAGGGGGCTTTCCTGAAGCCTGGGGAGGGTGAAAAATGGCCCAACGGGTCTACCGGAAGTTCGTTTCTGAACTTCCGGTAGGCCCATTGGGTCCATTTTTTGCCATCCACAGGCTCCGGAGGCTTTCCTGAAGCCTGGGGAGGGCAAAAACGGCCTCCCACACCGTCTGGAAGGCCAAAAATCAGCTGGCCAGCGCGCACATGCGCGCTGGAGCTGACATAGGGCAACACCTCATGTGCCCTCAGATATGGCTCTGCGTGCCACCTGTGGCACACGTGCCATAGGTTCGCCATCACGGGTCTAGGACAACAAGCCAGGCTCCACTCAAAATAATTAATGCACACAAAACTGGTATTTCTCAATTAGTAATATTAACACAATCACCATTTCATTTTCCTACAGTGTTGTTGTGTTATTCCGTGCTATCTAGCCGACCACAAATAGCTTTAGCTCAGGAAGGATCTGAAATGGTCTAAGGAAATGATTTGTGTGATTTTATCTTCAAGTTTAAGATGGGCACTCCAACTTAAAAATAAAAGGAATTGCATCTAAAAAGCATTGTAGAAGAACATTTTAGCTCGTAAATGTACCTGTTATAAATAGGGCCAATTATTTTCTGCAACTGACTTATCAGATAAGGAAGCATTTTAAAAGGCAATATAGTTACAATCATAATGTCATGTTTATGAACATATAATGTGGCTCTACCTCCAAAAATAAAACTATTTTTACCAAGCTCCCTCAGGCCTTTTCACCATGACAACCATGTCAATTAAATGAGAAATCATGACAGGGGGAACATCTATGGTCATGAAAGGCTCTATTTCTGGGTAAAACTGCATAGTTTAACATGCTTTAAGATGAAAAGAACGAGGGACAGGTAAAATTAGTTACGTTTGTGTCCATCTTTCTTTCTAGAACTCAAGAAGATGTACAGGTAGCCATCAACTTACCACCATCTGTTTAATGCCCGTTCAAAGTTACAATAGCTCTGAAAAAATGACTTACAACCAGTCCTCTTACTTACAACCATCGATGTAGCATCCTCATGTTCACATGATCAAAACTTGGGCGCTTGACAACTGGCATGCATTTATGATGGTTGCAACATCCCAGGGTCATATAATGCCCAATATATTTTTCTGTTGCTTAGTTGTACCAGCAGGAATAGGCCAAGGTAGAGAAAAGAGTTAGAGGAAAGAATCCAGTCCATTTTTTTCCAAGAAGATCTATCCATAAATTAATACAGCTTTACATGACCTATGCGCTATGAAGTATTCTATTGTGCTCTAGGAATGTCAAGCGTGGGAGGGAAAGAGGAAGCAAAGTAGTGCCATTTCTTGGGGTACTGCAGCTACATTCCTCCAGTCCATCTTTGTGCGTCATGCACTCAGGGCCTCGCTTCCAATCTATTTCCCTTTATTAGTGCTAGCTTTATTCAATTGATTTTTCTCTTTTTTGTCTTCCACGTGCGTCAACCACTTTTTCCACTCCTGGCTTTTGAAATTTCACTTTCGGGAAGTAAGAATTCATTTTCTGCTCCTTTCCCCTACTTCTCTATTGCTGCTGCCTCATTGCCCAGGGTTATTACCATCAAACAGAAGTCACATTCTAATGCACATACAGCCAAAAAAAGAACGCTTCAAAACACCTCCTTTTAAACCGCAATGACTTGAACTGAAAACATTAGGTATATAAAGTGCATGCTGATAATTTCTCTATTCTGGCTAAAAGCTCAAAGGTGGCGAACTAATGATCACATCCAAGAGACACTTAATTTAATATTTACTTAACTGTATTCCATTTATTGAGAGAGAGAAAAGCAATGATGGGAAGCAGCTGCACAGTCCACATGGCAGAGAATTTAGGTAAAGGAAAGGAAATGCACTATAAACACATTGTGAAAACACACATTTATTATGGTAAGGCAACAGCAATACCACTTAGACTTATATACCACTTCACAGTACTTTACAGCCCTCTCTAAGCAGTTTACAGAGCCAGCGTCTGTCTGGAACCCACACCGCATATCAGACATAAATACATTAGAAAGTGTCCAGAGATACTTTACAAGAAGAGTCCTCCACTCCTCTACTCGCAACAGAATACCTTACGCAACCAGACTTGAAATCCTGGGCTTAGAAAGCTTAGAACTACGTCGCCTTCGGCACGACCTAAGCATAACTCATAAAATTATCTGCTACAACGTCCTTCCTGTCAATGACTACTTCAGCTTCAACCACAACAATACATGAGCACATAACAGATACAAACTCAAAGTGAACCGCTCCAAACTTGACTGTAGAAAATACGACTTTAGCAACAGAGTGATAAATGCCTGGAACTCACTACCTGACTCTGTGGTTTCGTCACCAAACCCCCAAAACTTTACCCTTAGACTGTCCACTGTTGACCTCACCCGATTCCTAAGAGGTCAGTAAGGGGCGTGCATAAGTGCACCAGCGTGCCTACCGTCCCTGTCCAAATGTTCCCGCTTATCAGTACCCATCTTATGTATACAAACAATGTTTTATCTATGTATATTACCAACATGTACTTGACAAAATAAATAAACAAACAAACAAGCGTATTGCCCCCAACAATCTGGGTCCTCATTTTAATGACCTCGGAAGGATGGAAGGCTGAGTCAACCTTCAGCCGGTGAGAACCGAACTGCTGGCAGTCAGCAGAATTAGCCTGCAACATTGCATTCTAACCACTGTGCCGCCACGGCTTATAAGGCAAGGACTTAATCCTTGGACGTTATCGTATCTGGGCTTGACATGAGGCAATCTGGGTCTTACTAACATAGCCAGGCTGTAAGTGGAGGCTCCCCTAGGGTTGAATGCAAAAGTATGCAAAAAGAATCTTCCACTTCTCAGAAAACCAGTGTCACTGAGAAATTTAAGCTAGAAATGCCCTTTTTATTTATTTTTATTTATGAGATTTATATACTGCCTCACAGTGCAAGCATTCTCTAAGTGGTTTACACCAGTAAGCAATGTATATTTATATTGTCCCCAACAATCTGGGTCCTCATTTTACCTACCTCGGAAGGATGGAAGGCTGAGTCAACCTTGAGCCGGTGAGATTTGAACCGCTGACCTGCAGATCAGTGTCAGCTAAAGTGGCCTGCAGTACCTGCCTCTAACCGCAGTGCCACCTCGGCTATTATTATTATTATTATTATTATTATTATTATTATTATTATTATTATTATTATTATTATTATTATTATTATTATTATTATTATACAATTGTATCATAGCGGCCAGTTGTTTCGCCGGATTTGGCATTGATTACTAGTCGAGCCCCACCCAGGGGCTGCTATTATTATTATTATTATTATTATTATTATTATTATTATTATTATTATTATTATTATTATTATTATTATTATTATTATTATTATTATTATTATTATTATTATTATTATTATTATTATTCGCACAGTCAGTCAGATGTTCAGACAGGGTTTGGCATTTTTGTCTACCTATTGAGTCCTCACCAAGGACCTGGAATAGGCAAATCTGGATGTCTTGACAGTGTTACATATATTGTACGAGCTGCGGTGGCGCAGTGGTTAGAGTGCAGCACTGCAGGCTACTTCTGCTGATCACCAGCTGCCAGCAGTTTGGCAAATCGAATCTCATCAGGCTCAAGGTTGACTCAGCCTTCCATTCTTCCAAGGTCGGTAAAATGAGGACCCAGATTGTTGGGGGCAATATGCTGACTCTGTAAACCGCTTAGAGAGGGCTGTAAAGCACTATGAAGCGGTATATAAGTCAAAGTGCTATTGCTATTGTCGCAGGATGGAAGCAGTACCAAGTAAAGTTGCCTTTTGCAATTGACTGATGGCAAATTTGTCTATTATTATTGTTGTTGTTGTTGTTGTTGTTATACAATTGTATCACAGCGGCCAGTTGTTTCGCCGGATTTGGCATTGATTACTAGTCGAGCCCCACCCAGGGGCCTAGGACGTCGTAATGTATTTTCGAAGTATATGTGCGGAACCAAGCAGTGCGGCTTTCTGCATTTGACTGATGGTGATTTTGTCAATTTTGAGCTGTTTTAAATGTAATTCCAGTGCTTTTGGGATAGCACCCAGTGTTCCAATCACCACTGGAATTACCACTGCTGGTTTGTGCCATAATCGTTGAATTTCGATTTTTAAGTCCTGGTATTTTGCGATTTTTTCGTGTTCCTTTTCATCGACCTTGCTATCACCTGGTATTGCAATGTCAATGATAGTCACCTTGTTTTTCTCAACCAGTGTGATGTCTGGTGTATTATGCGCCAGTACCTTGTCTGTTTGTATACGAAAATCCCACAAGATCTTGACCATCTGATTTTCAGTGACTTTTTCAGGCTTGTGTTCCCACCAGTTTGTAGCAGTATGGATGTTATAATTTTTGCATAAATTCCAGTGGATCATTTGTGCAACAGAGTTGTGCCGTAATTTGTAATCAGTCTGCGCGATTTTCTTGCAGCAGCTGAGCACATGGGCTACAGTTTCATCAGCTTCCTTGCATAATCTGCATTTAGCATCATTTGAGGATTTATCAATTTTGGCCTTTATGGCATTTGTACGAATTGCCTGTTCTTGTGCGGCCAGGATCAATGATTCTGTTTCTTTCTTTAAAGTACCAGATGTTAACCATAACCCAAGTTTTTTCACTGTCCACTTTGTCTTTTATTTTTTCAGAAATTGGCCATGTAATGCTTTATTTTGCCAACTCTCCATTCTTGATTTTATCACATTTTTTCTGTATTCTTGTTTCGTCTGTTGGACCTTCAGTAGATTTTTGTTCTTTACTTCAATTAATAGATGTTCTTGACTTTCTTTTAAATAATCCGCCAATGCATGCTTTTCTTCTTCAACTGTTTGCTTTACTTGTAGTAGTCCTCTGCCACCTGATTTTCTGGGCAGGTAAAGTCTATCAGTGTCACTACGTGGATGTAAATTATTATAAATTGTTGTTGTTGTTGTTGTTATTATTATTATTATTATTATTATTATTATTATTATTATTATTATTATTATTATTATTATTTATTATTATCTCTTTTATTCATTTAGTCAACTGAACATTTAAAAATGTATCACAAATATCACTGATTGGCTCTGATGGTTGATACGGGTTGCTGCCAGTATCCTAAGTATCTACCAAGTATCTTCTTAAAATATATGTTGTTCCGAGTAGCGCAGTCTTTTGCAGTTCAGCTGGTGTTATTGCAGGAAGCTGCAATTTCTTGATGCACTTTGTAAAATTCTTGGACATGGTGCCAAATGCCCCAATGACAATGGGTATCACTGTCACATGTTTCATCCATAATTGCGTAGTTTCAATGGCCAGGTCGCGATATTTCGTGATTTTTTCCACTTCTGTTTCTTCAACTCTGGCGTCTCCTGGTGGTACTACTACTACTACTACTACTACTACTACTACTACTACTACTACTACTACTACTACTATTATTATTATTATTATTATTATCATCATCATCATCATCATCATCATCATCATCATTATAATTTCTCCTCTTCTTCTTCTTCTTCCTCCTCCTCCTCCTCTGTTCACATACTACCTCCAATTCAGACAGTTCAAATACAGTGTCAGCAAAGTCACAAAACAACCTACCTATCTTAAAAAACCTACCCCTTGTATATACTTTCACTAAGATTTCCCTGTCTCAGGCATTTAATTAAGTTGCTTTAGGGTTGATGTGGCACTTTGCCGGGTTTAGCATGTATGGAATGAATGAATAAATTTTTATTGATTAGCCCTTGGGCCATATCAAAATGCAGAGTTCCAAAAACAAATCATTACAAAAGTTTGGTAAAACAATTTAAATGAAATTAGAATAACGCACAATTTAGACTGAAATTAGAATAAAATACGATCTAAAATGAGATCAGAATAAAATACAATCATTTGAGATAAAATTAAATATGATTAAAATTATATTATAATGTTACCCCTGCATCTACCCAATCAGTCTTAAAACTACTATTAAAATTACATTATTAAATCAAATGATCTTTCCTACAAGCTACCACATTCTGCTGCACCAACTTTGTCCTTTTTTCCATTAACTTTACCGCAGATTTGGCAATCCATTTCACCAGCTGCAAGTTAGAACCTAACAGACAATGTTGCAAAAAGCTCTCTTTAGACTTAGGGGTGCTGGTATAAAAGATCCTGCCCAGCTGATGTTCCCTCAAATCTGAGTATAGGGGGCAATCAAAAATTACATGGGACATTGTTTCAACTTCCCCCGTCCCACATAAACAGATTCTTTCTCATACAGGGATACCCTTATACCTACCCCAAAGCATGTTTGTTTGAAGTTGGTCCAGTCTCAATTTGGTAAAAAAATCTCCTTTTGTTGGGAAATAAAGGCACAGTTAATATTTTTCTATTTTAAAATTTTGTTTATTGGCTGATAACCAGGGGCAAACTTTTACTGCTGTCACCTGTGCAATATCCAATTGGGCACTTATGTCCTTAAATGTCTTGTGCAATCCAATTTCGGATCTGCCTATGATCGTACTGCATGTATGGAAAAAGCTTTAATTTTCAAATTACTTGACATTTCTGTCCCAATCAGGGCATCTCACTCCGCCATACTGTCCATAGAGCCTGACCTTCTGACATCCATCATGGCTTTGTTAAGAATGAGGCTTTCAGACCGTAATTTTAGAAAGATAGAGAAAATATAGACTAGATTATGAGCCTGAGTCATAGCCATGCTGTAGGCAGCATTATTTGCTAATGCTAAATATTGTATCATCTATTTCAGTTGTTTATGTTCTATAGGTGCCAATGTTATTCAGTCATTCTCCCATTATTCATTGAATGCATTGTAGGACCTCTAGAGACAAACTTGCAAGCCAATATGTACCAATTCAGAGGCACATATGTTGTACTGATAAAGTACAGCCCTCCTGGGCTCCGTTTTCAGTTGCGACTGCCTCCTACAGCCCTCTGCCAGTGAAAACGGAGCCCAGAAAGGCCGCATGCAGCCCTCCCGGGCTCTGTTTTCAGTTGTGACGGCCTCCTGCAGCCTCTGCCAGTGAAAATGAATCCCGGGAAGGCCGTATGCCGCCGTTCTGTTCTCTGTTTTAGCTGCAACAGCCTCCTGCAGCCCTCTGCCAGCAAAAACAGAGCCCGGGAGGCAGGGGTGAAATTCAGCAGGTTCTGACAGGTTCTGGAGACCCGGTAGCGGAAATTTTGAGTAGTTCAGAGAACTGGCAAATACCACCTCTGGCTGGCCCCAGAGTGCGGTGGAAATGGGGATTTTGCAATGTCCTTGCCCCAGGAGTGGGGAGGGAATGGGGATTTTGCAGTATCCTTCCTGTGCCACGCCCACCAAGCCACACCCACAGAACCAGTAGGAAAAATTTTGAATTTCACCCCTGCCGGGGTGAAAAACTCCATTTTTGCTGGCAGAGGCACTGTGGGCCAGTCCTTTGCTGTTTCCAAGGCGGCCCCACAGGCCAGATCTAAGCACCCGATTCAGCCCGCGGGCCTTGAGTTTGACACCCCGGTTCTAAGTGTTCTACCAGTTAATTTCTAAATTCTAAGCTCCCTGTATTCTGGAAACTTACATTTCCCTGCCTCCGTACTATTTCTTTTTCTAGGGATTTGGGATGCTGCTCATGGAGGAGGCAGAGAGAATTGCCAAGGAAGAGCATGGCTCATGGAAGATAGCTGTCATTTCAGGTAATAAACTACTAGCAACTGTGTAAGTATGTACCTTCCTTTGTTAGCAGGTGAATGGGAGAGAAAGTGTTGGATAGCCCAGTATCTGAAAATTGCTAAAGAGAAAAAGCTTTCTAGATCAGAAGTCTTTGTCTGTGACAGAGGGAGCATTTTGCTATTTAAAAAAAAAACCAGTAACATATGTTTACACAGAGTATCTATGGTTTGATGAGATTTCTTATTGTTTCTTCATGTCCTCATCCTTCCAGGAGAAAAGGACTTATGTTATGAAATATAGATCAGATAACTAGGATCAACAGTTTCTTTAATTTACTTTCCATGCAATTGTCTATGTGGAAATTTTGACCACACCACAAACTCCATTGGAATTTGAATGGTGAATAGTCTGTCCTTTAAATCTGCAGGATATATACGAGGGTGAGTCAAAAAGTAATGCCATTTTCTTTAGGACAGGACCAATACAGGAACATGTAGCATACATCAAAATGAAGCTGGTCCTCTGTGGATCACATCCCTACTTCCCAACATAGTCACCATTTCTCTCAATAGCAATGTTCCACCTTCGAATGAGAGCATGTATCCCTGCCTGGTAAAATTTTGTTGACTGTTCTTTGAGCCACTTCTTCACTGCAGTTTTCACTTCCTCATCACTGGAATAATGTTTGCCTCTCAAACCCTCTTTCATGGGACTGAAGAAGATGTGCACATCTCCCTCACTTTAATCCAATTCACGCGCAAGTCTTGACATCCCCCCCCAACTCCTGTGACAAGTCCTGTGGCGATGGGTGAGCGGCAAAGCAGCAGGTGTGGATACACTGGGAGCTGTAACTGCGGACATGCGCAGAAGCGTCGCACACAAGCGCAAGTGCATGCACGAACCAGTGGCAAACTTACTCAGAACCCACCACTGGAGAGATACTATAGTTCAAATCTATCTAGGAACCATATCCTGTGTCCTCCTAATTCCGAGGAATTCCTGTACTTTGCACAGAAATAAGATTGATATTCACTCCTAGTTCTGCACTAAACTGAAAATTACATCAATCTGCTGATACAATCATAAATTTACACAGCCACTGTCTGTTGGAGACGGTGGCGAACTCTTCAAAGTCAAATTGAAAAGAGGGTTGCGGAAGGAAGGAGAGGGAGTTCCCATTATGTGCGCATTGTATTGTTCACCTATTCATAAATTCAACCCAGGGGTTAATACTCTTGGGGGAAAGTCCAGAATAAATTTAAATCTATCAAAGAATAAGAAAGCCAGGAGAAAGCCTGAACAAAAAAGTATAAGCAATAGTACTTTTCTCTATTATCCAGTTTCTGGATGTTTTAGGAATTTAATTTTGGAAAGGGAAGGATGATATTTTAAAAACAGCTAGCTTGGTCTAGTGTTTAAGGAGGCACCAGGTTAAAAGCCAGGAGACTGTGAGTTGTAGTCCTGCCTTTGTCATGAAAGCTGGTTAAGTGACTTGGAGCCAGTCACTACCTCAGCCCAACCTACCTCACACGGTTGTTGTGGGGAAAATAGGAGGAGGAAGGAGTATTAGGTATGTTTGCCACCTTGAGTTTATTTATAAAACTAATAAAGACAAATATTAAAAAGTCTGATTGCCAATTTTGTCCAAGCAACCAGCCTTTGTTGCATTGCAGTAAGTGAGAAAACTAGGGCTTCTCTGATGGCCCAATAAAGAGATCAATCAAGGAAGACGGATGAGAAGTTTAATCCTTATTCATGGCAGTTCATATGGTACAGGGCATGTCTTGTACACTAAAAAATAAAAGGCAAATAAGAGCAGAGTGCTTCCCCTCCTTAGCAGCTTCTCTCACTTTCTCTTGGTCACATTTTCACTCACCCTCAAACTGTTTCAGATATACCAAAGAAGTGCTATTTTTTGTTGTTGATTATTCTCATTTTCAGTACAAAGAAGCAAAGGAGAGGAAGCGCTTAAAGAGAGTTTAAGAGCATATTTTAAAGCAGCATGAAATGCATAAGATGATATTGTGGAGAAGCCTCCAAGCAGTCTTTAGAAAGCTTGATGTACTTTAGAAGATACAGACTCTTACTTTTACCTCAGTTGGGAATCATTCTTGCTGCAAATCTCTCTCTCTCTCTCTCTCTCTCTCTCTCTCTCTCTCTCTCTCTCTCTCTCTCTCTCTCTCTCTCTCTCTCTCTCTCTCTCTCTCTCTCTCTCTCTCTCTCTCTCTCTCCCTCTTTCGCTCTCTTTCTCTCTTTCTCTCTCTCTCTCTCTCTCTCTCTCTCTCCCTCTTTCTCTCCCTCTCCCTCCCTCCCTCCCTCTCTCCCTCCCTCCCTCCCTCCCTCCCTCCCTCCCTCCCTCCCTCTCTCTCTCTCTCTCTCTCTCTCTCTCTCTCTCTCTCACACACACACACACACACACACACACACACACACACACGTAAAAGTATGCAAAGCAAAAAAGAGATAGAAAGCAAGATAAAAAGAAAGGAAAGAAAAAAGAAAAGGATATACAATTATGCTTTCCATTCTTTTTTCTATTCAGTAATGATGTCAATTTTTCTCCATCCTCTTCATCCCATTTTATAATCTCTGAATTATCAATTCAGTCTTTTCTTCGTTCAACAAAAAGTTCATGTAGAATTTCCAGTCTTTCATATCATTTTTCCACATTAATTAATCTTATGGAGAAGGCAGGGCATATTTCTAGATGTGGGAGGTTCCCCCAATTGAAAGCCATATCTTTTTAAAGAAATTTCTTAGGACACCTCATGGTCTCTAGCATTGCATGGAGACCTGACCTGTGCCCTAAAGCAAACCCACAATAGACTGTCCTTTTCACAAAAGTCAGCCTTGATAAAGGTATGAAGAGGGGGAAAAACACCAAAAGCCAAATTGTACTTTTTATAGCTGAAGGGTGAAATACCAGGCAGAAACTCTGTAGATAAAAGCCATTTAAAATGACATGGAAAGGTGAGCAAATCCGCAGGAGCCACTTGTTACTTTCTGAATCCTCAGTGAGTACCTAGAATAATCCAAAGACTTCATTTATGGTGCTTTTTTGAGATTATTCAAGTCCACCAGGAATCAGTGGTGGGATTCAAAAAATTTTACTACCAGTTCTGTGACGTGGCTTGGTGGGCGTGGCATGGCTTGGTGGGTGTGACTTGGGCGTAGCAGGGGAAGGATACTTCAAAATCCCCATTTCCTCCCAATCAGCTAGGACTCGGGAGGCAGAGAATAGATGAGGGCAGGGCCAGTCAGAGGTGGTATTTACCGGTTTTCCGAACTACTCAAAATTTCTACTACCGGTTCTCCAGAACTGGTCAGAACCTGCTGAATCCCACCTCTGACCAGGATGATCAGGGAGATCAAGATGTAGGATGTAACCTACCGGTATTAGGTCAAATGGTGTAATTTGTAGAAAAATTTGCCAAGTCCTAAGGATATATTTTATAGATTCAACTTGGTCTTCAGATTTCAGCAGCAATTGCCAGCATCCCTGGTAATACAGGCAATCCTTGATTTATGACCACAGTTGAGCCCAAAATTTCTGTTGGTAAGTGAGACATTTATTAAGCGAGTTTTGCCACTTTACAACCTATTTTGACACAGCTGTTAAGTGAATCACTGCAATTATTAAGTTAGTAACACGGTTGTTAAGTGAATCTGGCTTCCCCATTGACTTTGCTTGTCAGAAGATCGCAAAAGGTGATCATGTAACTCCAGCAACCGTCATAAATATGGGTCAAATGCCAAGTGTCTGAATTTTGATCACGTGACCATGGGGATGCTGCAGTGGTCATTAAGTGTGAAAAACTGTTGTAAGTCACTTTTTTCAGTGCTGTTGTAACTTCAAAAGGTCACCAAACAAATTGTTGTAAGTTGAGGATTTACCTGTATTATATAAAATTGCTTGCTGCTTTAAGCCATGATTTTTTTATCCAGGTTGTATTTATACAAGTATATTTCCATGCCTCTCTTTAATTTTGTGGGAAACATTTATAGCATGTGCCCAATTCATCATCATTAT
Organism: Diadophis punctatus similis; assembly: GCA_023053685.1. Lineage (NCBI taxonomy): Eukaryota > Metazoa > Chordata > Lepidosauria > Squamata > Dipsadidae > Diadophis > Diadophis punctatus. The sequence goes on from JALIGW010000001.1 coordinate 28,644,653, forward strand.
CCTCATCATTTTTTTTCTTGTCGTAGATAAACTTATGAAGCTCCCCTAAGCTTTTTCATGTACATTTTGACTAATGCTGCATTGCTCATGTTTCTTTTTTTGAAATTCTTTCCAACAGATTAATATTTGCTTTGATTTGTACAACTAAAATTAAGTCAAATTATTCCAAATAAAATTCCTTTAATGGAAAAGAGGAATATGTATACTGGTCTTTAGGACAGGAAGGATGGATTAAACTTACCTCAAGACACATTTTTGGTCATATCTGCCTCAAGATCCAACTAAATCCATTCCCCATCCTGAGATTTTCCAGGTGCATTGGGATTGCAATTCTCAGCTAACATTTCTTTCAAATAATTTTGAAAGAATGCACAGCCATACTATTTAACATTTATACTTCAAGCAGTGTGTTTTTGATTTCTTTCAAGCTTATTGATATTACTGGATGGATAACTGCTGCTTTTCTGATCTTGCGAAAAATAGGGGAATGCAGGATTGTGTCCTTTTTAATTCTAGGTTGGCATATTGCTTTTTACTATTTAATAGGAAAGTAGAATGTTTTCCTATTCTTCATACTTCATAAAGGATTTAAAAGAAATACTTTGGGCCTCATGTGAGCGTCACACTCCTCTGCTTATTAATTTAAGTAGCCTGCCCATAATAGCAAATGTAACAGAAATCAAAAGGCACTTTAAAGAGTCGTCTTCTGATGCTTCTTCCACCTCTCAACAAGACAGGAAGCTTTTATGTCAGCCCCCCGCATATCTATATTTTGTACACATAGAAAAGCCAAATTAAAATTGACAAGCTACCGGTAGTTGAAAAATGCATTAACTGCTTAAAACTTCATTCTGTACCAATTTAATACTCTTCCTTGGCAATTGGTTGCCAACTCAGGTAAAGGAAAACTTGGTATTTGATTCTGTTGTCTATCTTTTAGGGAAGTCGCCCCTCTGCCCCACCCCCAGAGAAGGCAGGGAGAGGAGACAGAACATTCTGGAAGTAAATGACTTCCTTCTCCTCCTTTGCCTCTCTCTTGCCTAAGCAATTCTTCTATCCCAATCCAACATCAAGCTCATCTTCCCATAGTTTTCTCCACTGGACCATAAGCCCATTTTAAAATAATGCAAGATAAGGCCCTGAACAATGTCCATCTTAAACCCCCTTCCTATTCCAGAGCACATCCACCCAAACCCTTAACACTGGTGATGGCAAGAAACCTCTCTGAAATTTCCTCAGTCCTCTCAGCCAAGATCATCCGGGGTGGTGAAGGAGAGAGAGAGAAACACGAACAGACAAGATCTTAAGGAATCCTGCCTGAGTACATTATAACCCTGTCACTACACTAACAGAGCTTGGAATGAATCAAATCAGAAGATAGTTAAGAACAGGCGCTCCGGTGGAAGCTTCTGGCAGTCACTGATGAAATCTTGCTGCTGTCTGTGCCACCTGCCACGCAGCTGCAGTTTGGGTTCTTAGCAGTCTGTGCTAAGAAAAATGTGTGCTTAGAATAAATTGAACAAGTCACTGTGCTTTGATTCCCATCCATGTTTATATCTTTTGGCTGGCTGTGGACCTAAAGTGCAACTTTCTCTGCCCACTGTTGACCAGTCTTTTATACAAATGGTGGTACAGAAGGATTTTGTCTTTGGGTTTGCTGTTCCCCACATTTAGATGCTGGCATTTAAGAAGGCTACTTTCCTTCTTTATTTACCCTAAATTAATTGGCCACAGGCAATGGTAACCTGCAATGATTTCACGCCTGCATGTCAGCTTCACAAAGGCTGAATTTATTTGCCAGCAACTAGAGCTATTGTTTTCTTAGAGAAGCTTTTGTTTAATGAGTCCACAGATACTACTTCTAAAGATTGGTGTTTAGAAGATCCTGCGTGGTTGATGGGGACAGGAGGGTATTTAGGCTGTACTGTTTCATTTGGAGAAGAAAAACTAACCTGTTTTATGAGGTTAGAACATTACATTCAAAGAATCTCAAAACTCTTGATACAAACTTACGTTTAATGGAATGTTAAAAATGACAAGCAGCAGGTAATAAAATAATACACAGTTGCAACTGTGCAACCAACACCTTAACCGCTACATCACCCTGATTCTGCCATCATGTGGAATCTGACAGCATATGAACTGGGCTTTTCACAGATACAGCCAAAACTTCCTGGCGGTGGTTCCATCTTCATGCAGTTTCAGTAGCGGCTATCTTTAAAGCTGGAGATACATCCATAAAAGCTAAAGTGATATTCCAGCATTCTCAACGTTTATTTATTGAAAGTATTTATAGTACAGTATATCCCTTCTCATCATCACCAATTCTAAAGCTGTTAGCAGTAATCATTAAAAAGGCAGCTGATTAAAAATATTAGGGGAGTTAATGGGTAATGGAAGCTAAATTTAAAAAATGAGATTTTATAAGACATCTGAAATATGGAGCTTTATAACGGCTGGAGAAAAGGCTTTTTCATCCTATCATACAGTAATATAATAACAGTAGCAACAGCATTTAAACTTATATTTTGCTCCATAATGCTTTACAGCGCTCTCTGCGCAGTTTTCAAATGTCAGCATATTGCCCCCAACAACCTGGGTTCTCATTTTACCAACCTCGGAAGGATGAAATGTTGAGTCAACCTCAAGCCAGTCAGGATCAAACCCCTGGTTGTGGGCAGAGTCAGCCTGCAATACTTCATTCTAACCATTGCGTCACCACGTCTCCTATATAAGATACGGTTAGAGAACTTTGGGTCCGTCCATTGAAGTGATTGGCAGAATATTCAGGACAGAATCCTTTCTTTACACAGATAGTAATTGTAACTTTCTGCTGATAGATGATGCAAAGGATATTATTAACTTGGATATCTTTGAAAAGAAAATAGTCAAGTTCAGAGAAGAAAACCTTAATTTATTAACTTTATATCCTAACTTTTTCTGAGATGTGAAGGTGGCGTATTGGTGGTCTCCCCTAGCTTTATCCTCACAAGAACAGCTCTGTGAGAAAGTTTGAAGGAGACTAAGGTCCCACGTCCTCTCTCTGTGACGATGAGGTGTAACCTTTATATTCCGAGAAAACAAAGGACAGCTTCTTGGGAACATCAACAGGAGAAGCATTTTGGGAGTTCCTTTGTAGACTTTCCAAGACTTCTAGTTGCTCCCTCTGGGGAACTACATCTGAAGGGCACTGGGAAAGGGAAAGGCTTAAAGGTAGGTTCAGTTGTGTCAATTCATGGTTTTGCTTATAGAGCAACCTTTCTTAATCTGGGTGTTGTCCAGTTATGTAATGAAATTGGAACCATGCAGAATTTTCCTATTTTTTACTTGTATTTTCAGAATATATATTTATTGAAATTTGTTTTATAAGGAGCTGAGGTGGCGCAGTGGTTAAAAGCAGCACTGCAAGTTCAGCTGACTGCTAGTTTAGCAGTTCAGCTGTTCAAATCTCACCAGGCTCAAGGTTGACTCAGCCTTCCATCCTTCCGAGGTGGGTAAAATGAGGACCCAGATTGTTGGGGGCAATATGCTGAACTCTGTAAACCGCTTAGAGAGGGCTGTAAAGCACTATGAAGCGGTATATAAGTCTAAGTGCTATTGCTATGCTATGAGCATAGTTCACAGATTCTTCAGCCAGTATGTTTGATGGGAAAGCCTTAAAATTGTGATGCCAGCCTATCTGGAGAGCACCTGGTTAGCAAAAACTGCTACTGCTGTGCTTCCAGAACATACAAACAACTTTCTCCCATATATTGCATATACACATACACAAGCTAGGTCTTGGACCATTAATCAGCACCCTGAGCAGCGGCCGAACCATGTAATGGTGGAAGGAACAGGAGAAAGCTGTTGGGGCAGTCAGCTGCTTACTGAGCAGCCCTGACTCAATTTTCTAAAGATTTTTTTTTCCAATGTTACATTCTAGATGCTTGTTCAATTCTTTCATGTTTGGCCAATCAGTCCTCCATTGTTCTCGCTTGAAAAGGTGGGCTGTATGTCCTTAGCAACCAAAAAGCCATCCCTCCCCACTCTATCCCCTTTTTCCTTCTCCTTCCTCAGCAATTGTCTCCAAGAGCCAAACATAAATGGAACAACTTACTTATTGTGAAAGTGTTGCTTGATATTCCAAGATTGAGTAATGTACCAGCATGGCAGGAGGAATTGCTTTGGTTTTGACCTTTGGGGGAAGCCCCATTGGAGCTTCTCAGTGCTTTGACCCACAACCTTACTTTCTGTTTCCAAATGTTTATATGTCTAAAATGGCAGTTACTGAAATGGCAGTTACATAGGAAATCAAGATGTAAGTGCCACTTTTTTTTTAATCCTTTGTTTTAGCTGTACGGAATGTTGCATAAACTGATAGGAAAAACCAAGTTTGTGGTGGATTAGGCATGCTTTTCTTTTGGGAGAGCAGTTATCTATTTGTTTCATAGATAGCTAAATAATATCTGAGAGTTTAGAGCAGTGATGGCAAAACTATGGCACGCGTGCCACAGGTGGCATGCGGAGCCATATCTGAGGGCACGTGAGGCGTTGCCTTTTGTCAGCTCCAGCGCGCGCCAGCTGATTTTCAGCCTTTTCGGCCATTTTCGCTCTCCCCACAGCAAAAACGGGCCAACGGACCAACCGGCAGTTCACTTGTGTGCTCACCCTCAGCCTCCTTTTCTCTGTCAGAGGTCTTCAAGAACTTCTTTGGCTTTGGACAGTTGCAGCCAGGCCTCTCACATCTCGGCCCATTTCTTCTGCAGCCGGGAAGGCTTTCCTGAAGGCCTGTGTAGCCGATAACAGAGCTCCGGATCAATCTAGAGCGCTGTTATTGCCTGCAGAGGCCTTCAGGAAAGGCCTTTAGGAAAGGCCTCTGCAGCTGATAACAGAGCTCTGGATCGATCCGGAGCTCTGTTATCGGCTACACAGGCCTTCAGGAAAGCCTTCCCGGCTGCAGAAGAAATGGGCCGAGGTGTGCGAGGCCTGGTTGCAACTATCTGAAGATAAGTAGTAGGACAGCTCCACTTCCTTTCTTTTCTGAACTTCCAATTGGCCCGTTGGGCCATTTTTCGCCGTCCCCAGGCTTCAGGAGGCTTTCCTGAACCCTGGGGAGAGCGAAAAACGGCCCAACGGGCCTACTGGAAATCCCGAGGCTTCAGTGAGGCCTGTGCGCATGCGCGGGGGGGGGGGCAGCACAGGGGGGGTGCGTGCATGTGCAGGGCATTGCATTGCATTATGGGTGTGAGCGCGCGCGTGCAGGCTATCGCACGTGCATGCACCCTTTTGGCACCCGAGCCGAAAAAGGTTCACCATCACTGGTGAAGTTTAGAGTCTATTTTCAGAATCTTAAACTGTTTTTATTGACTTTTTAAAATCTGGAAACAGATTCCCTCCAGCAAGTGAACTGGGGTACGTTGCAGGAGCTTTGTAAACCAATCTCATTTTTTCTTGTCTCCTTGCTCAGCTATTTTATCTCCCAATTCCACTTTCACCAAACCTCTGCCTTCTTGAAAAGATTAAAGATAACATTCTTCATGGTATTTATCCAGCCTTCAGAGCGGGGAATATATAGAACTACATAGTAAAAAATGGCCAACCCAGGTTCCCTGTTATCTCTTATCTGCTCCCCCCTTCGCCATTGAAAGGAAATTTAGGTGTTCTTCCTCTTGTGGGGGCTCTGAGATTTTCATCCAGTTCGTAAACACCTTCATGCCCTTGTAGGGAAGTCAAGGCCAGCTCCGTTTGGAAGAATTGCGTTTTTATTGTGTGTGTAAATTTGGAGGTAGGCAAGAATACCCAAAATTTACATCTCTTACGTTATGATGACATCTTATCTCCGCTGCAGGATGGTACACGGGAGGGGGGGGAGGGCAGTGACACCTTGCAGAACTGCCTGTCTTTGCTGTGAATTAATTACCATGTAGTGAGTTGATCAGCTTTCCTGCAGTCCAGATTTCGATTTGTGTGCCATCAAGTAGAAAATTAACATGGACACAGGCCAGAAATGTTGCATGCCTGAGCGCACATGGCTGCTGAAGTGCCTGGAGAGGAGAGGAGGGGCATTTCTGGGAACTGATGACATCCAAGCTGGCCGGCCCTTCATAGTAGCCTTTTAAAAGCAAAAGACAAAAGTGGCCTTTGGCAGGACAGAGGGCTCAGTTCCCTTCCTCACTCATGAGTTTGGAAAATCCTTCAAATAATAATAATAATAATAATAATAATAATAATAATAATAATAATAATAATAATAATAATAATAATAATAATAATAATAATAATAATAATAATAATAATAATAATAATAATAATAAAGCTAGGGGAACATTCATTCATACCAGTCTGCTCTGAAAGAAAGAGGCACAGCTTCATTTCAATCAGGAAAACATTTCCCTCCATTTTTATTCCATAGGTATAAATTGGGATCATTTGGTAGCCTGAATGAACTGAGAATAAAGCTGCATTGGGAAATCAGCAGTCTCTCTCTGTATTAAATTCTCCCGTGATGTCTGTTTTTGAATCCCCGTTACACCTTCCTATTGGTTCTGTGTAGGAAGCTGCCTGTTGTTTCTCCACCTAGCACAAAATTGTTGGCTTAGGGCAGTGGTTCCCAATCTTTTTGTGATCGAGTACCACTTGGAGGTCCCGTACAGTCGCCGCGTACCACCTGGTTCCAGAGAAACTAAATTCACTTTATTTCCATAATTGTACCGTTCCTTTTTTGGCCCCGCGCATCCAGCAACTGGATTCTCGGGCCGCTGGGACCAGGTGGGTGGCGTGTAGCAACAGTTGCAAATCGTTGCCAGATTATCTTGTGTTAGGCAGTAAACATTTTTGTGAAGTAAAAAATAACTAACTAAAAATCGTTCATGACCCCGAAAGTGTTCGCGTACCACCTGGAAGGCCCTCGCGTACCACTAGTGGTACACGTACCACAGGTTGGGAACCACTGGCTTAGGGATTGCGATGGTTTTTCATCAGCTCAGCAGTAAGAAACAGACTTTTCTTGCTTGTTTTGAAGGCATTAAAAGTAAGCAAGGGTGGGAGAGTCAGGACAGATAAAACTAAGCAATTTGCGTAACACATTCTTTTGAATTCTTGTTCTTTTGAATTCAAAAGAAAAAACAAGAAAGTCCAGTTGCCTCCCGGAAAAAGGGAAAAAAAAGCACCTTTGGGACAACCATGACCTGGATGACAGAGAATCTCTACAGACTTTTATAGCACATAGTTAACTTAAGGAAGCCATTAAGAAAATGCTACAACTTTGAATGATGAGGAAAACTTAGGAATAATAAGTCTTTCACAGATACTACTCATACTGGATATATGTATACTTTTTATAATCACTTCTTGTTTCCGTATTGGTCATGAGTAATTGTGGGAGATGCTGCTGTCCTTTTTTGGATTTCCCAACAGTACCAATTGGTCAGTTGAGTAAGAAAATACTGTATTAGGTGAACTTTTAGTTTGACTCAGCAGGACTCTTCATATTCATCTGATCCTTTTTAAATTGATGAGGTCAGAGGCAGTTTAAGACTTTCTCTATGCAAACCTGGTGATTGACTACTGAGTTATGGGCTCCATTAATTCTCCATTCACCAGGGAGTTTATTGCGTACAGTGCTGACCCCGTTCAGGCAGCCCACAGCCCCGCATTTCCAAAATCTTGTTGAAAAACCATTCCTTGAGATTTGTGCAGTATTCCATAGGCAATTCAAGTTTTGCTTTCCATATAAAAGGAGTGAAAGCTGATCTACAGTTTATATATCAGATGCCAGAGGTGAAGTTTGTAAAGCCAGAGAAGATACTGAGATTTACTACAATCTTGAGAAAAGTTTTTTCTGAGGCAGAAAGATTCACATGAGCTCAATATGACACCAGGAGGAGCTAATGACAATAATGTCATGGTATAGATTTTGAAATAATAAACTGTCCTTGAATGTTCTACTTTATTATGACTGAACCTAATGATTAATGTTCTGACAATAATATTTGGTGGTAGATAAATCTGTCAATTCCATCCTTGTGGATGCAGATTCTAGCTCCTTTGGACTGTAGGTTTTTCTTTATGCGATTAAAACCAGACTCAGACCTTCCAGATGGAGTGATTATATCTCATTGAGCTCCTGCAGAGATGGCAATATTTCATTAATGGCACTTCAGCTCGGCCTCGTCCCCAGCTGTATTCCCCCTCCCAAAAAAAACCCACTGTGGGAGTCAGTGCTTACAAAAGAAACAAAAACAATTTTAAAAAATGGCACACAATTATATCTTTATAACTTATGGCTGCAATTGTTTTTATTTAAAACAAAAAAAAAACAAAAAGGTAAAGAAATCCCTGCGGATTTTACTCTACTCGTTATTGCTAACTGTAGGGGACGGTGCTCATCTCCATTTCAAGGCCATTGAACTAGTGCCGTCCGAAGACATTTCCATGGTCATGTGACAAGCATGACGCCACCGAGCGCTGTTCCCTTCCCATCAAAGTGGTACCTATTTATCTACTCACAATTACATGCTTTCGAGCTGCTAGGTTGGCAGGAGCTGGGGCAAAGACAGGAGCTCACCCCCATCGCATGGCACTCAGGTTCAAATGTGGGCTGCCGGCTTTCCAGACGAAACTTAAACATTATCTTTCAATAATTATTAGGGCTTGTTTTGAACCAGAGATTGGTTTTGTTGTGATTGTGTTTTTGAAGGTTGGGTGCTTCTAAACATTTTTACATAGTTTTCCCTCATCAAGCTTTACTTATGACCAGTGCTAATCAGCAGAGGTTGGTGGCGGGATAGGACAACTCACTTTTAAGCAGCATCTGGGCTTTCCTTGTTTCAGGGTTAGGAACTGAACCAGGGGTGGGTTCCTCCCAGTTCGGACCAGATCGCCCGAACAGTTAGCGACCTGCTGGTGATGCAACGATGGTGTCACGGATCCGGTTCGGTCTGTGCCGGTCCGTGGGCGCCACCATCTTTTTTGGAGAATTTGTGGTGAATTTTTCTGTGTTTGGATGGCTTCTCCTCTTCCGCGGCTTGAAAAAGAGCCCACCCGCGGGTTAATACTGACCTTTATTTCTTCACCCGAAGCACAGCTGATGAGCTCCTCAGCTGTGTTTCGGGTTGAATCCTGCTACTGAGCATGCACGGAAGTGAAATTGCACAGGTGGAACACGTGCACGCGAGCAGAGCGATGCGAATCGGTGGCGAAGGTAAGTGGAACCCAGCCCTGAAATGATCCATATCTTTTATTGATTACAAATGTACCTTTGCTGGTTCTAAAAGTGATAGAACATTTTCCTATCCTTAATTAGAACTAATCCTCAAAATCAAAAAAACCAGAATCAACCCTCAACATGATTCTTGTTAGAAACAGAAAAAAGTACAATAAAGGAGAGAGGAATGTAAGTACCATATAAATGAATAAGTCCATTATTAAATCCATATGCAAAAGATAATTCTCAGTGGGCTACAGTCAGGCTGTGCTTCAGAAATTAAAAATTTGGATATACATGGCTCATTCATCACATTGTTTAGTAGGTGACTTGGAAATTACTCACTGTCTCTCTGCCTAATTTTAACATTATAGCATGGGATGGAAAATGAAAGCCAGCCATGAAAACCAGCTTGGTGACCTTGGTCCAGTCACGTTCTCTCAGCCCAATTCACCTCACAGGGGAAAATAGGAGGACAAAGAATTACTAGATATGTTTGCCTCCTTGAGTTGTTTGTAAAAAAAAAAAGAAATAAATGAGATGCTGATGACTGAACACTTTATAGGCTGAAGCACAAGTATATACAGTATGCAGTGGCTACGTATGTGTATCTTCATCTACAGTTGATCAGATTAGGAAATCAAAGTCATATAGGCTAACGCTACTTTTAATGTAAGGTTATAATAACAGAATCTTGCAAGTGTGAAAGTATTTCCCTCCTCCCTCCCTCTTTCTTCATGAGGGGTTTGTCTCAGATGCTTTCTCAGGTTACAATTCTGCCCCAGACTCAAGTTTCTTTTATCTGACCATTTTCAGCTATTCCTACTGTCCCTCAAGGTAATTTCTTCTACTCATTACAAGGGAATATATTAACTGTATTTCATTTAAATAAAGTGTAATTGCATTCAAGGGCCTCTGTAGTGGTGCTAAACAAAATCAAGATGGCAGCTGTGAGCCACCCCTTCCTTTATGTAAATCATGAATGAAAAACACATAAAGAGGCAAAGCTTTTGTCATGTAGTCACAGTTGCCTTCTTGACAATTTCAATCCCCTGCATTTGATTCAAAAAAATAGTTTTGTCCTGATCATACACTGCCTCCACTTTGGAATATAGCTCTTAAAGCTCTTGCTATGTTGGTTGAGGCGAATAGAATAGAATAGAATAGAATAGAATAGAATAGAATAGAATAGAATAGAATAGAATAGAATAGAATAGAATAGAATAGAATAGAATAGAATAGAATAGAATAGAATAGAATTTTATTGGCCAAGTGTGATTGGACACACAAGGAATTTGTCTTGGTGCATATGCTCTCAGTGTACATAAAAGAAAAGATACGTTCGTCAAGAATCAAAGGTACAACACTTAATGATAGTCCGGGTACAAATAAGCAATCAAATCATATTAGGAACCAGTCATTATAGGAGCTATGGTCTAAAATATTTAGAAAGCATCAGGTTGCTAATTCTGACCTAAGAATTTACATCAGCTTTGTTTCAAACAATGCTCATTCAACAAACTGAAAAGGGAGGGGGGGGAGATAGCTGAGAATAATTGATTACAGGACCAGCCTTGAAGAGAAAATGATAGTGTTTTGTTTATTGCAACTTGCAAGCCCCATTTAAAATCATTTCAAAGTATAACAAGTGACGGACAGCCCATCCTAAATTGTATCATTTGCCTCTCCATTTGCCTGTGGGTGGGAACCCTGTATTTAGTTATGAGTGCCAGCTACCACCAGAAGCAGCCACTTGCCAGAGGCAACCACAAACTTGTAACAGACAGAACAAGAGCCAGGAAACAGAAATTGCAAAAGAGCTAAATACCAACTCCATCTTTTCTCCAGTAAGTTTGTGGCAATGCTATTATGGGACAATATAAGGTCACCAAGAACATAGAGAATTTGCTCACTTCCCCATCTTCCAGTATTATGTATACATCACCTGCTAGAAATTCCATATAAGACTAGCATATTTCATGAATATACTCTTCAATATCTTCATCAATGATTTAGACAAGGGGATAGAAGGGGAACTCATCAAATTTGCAGATGACCCCAAGCTGGCAGGAATAGCCAATACTCCAGAAGATAGGATCAAGATACAGAAGAATCTAATCTTGACAGATTAGAACACTGGGCTGTATCTAACAACATGAAATTCAGTGGCAAAAAAAAGTAAAGTTCTACATTTAGGCAAGAAAAATCAAATACATAGATATAGAATATGTGGTTCCTGGCTCAATTGTAGTAAGCAATTTTAGAGTCCTAGTGGACAATCAGTTAAAAATGAGCCAGCAGTGTGATGCAGCTGCCAAAAAAGCCAATGTGGCGCTAGGCTGTATTAACAGAGGGATAGATTCAAGATCATGTCAAGTGTTAGTACCACTTTATAATACCTTGGTAAAATCACACTTGGAATATTGCATCTAGTTTTGGTTGCCTCAGTATAAAAAAGATGTTGAGACTCTACAAAGCCTGCAGAGAAGAGCATCAAAGATATTTAGGGAATTGGAGGCTAAAATATACGAAGAACAGTTGCAGGAATTGGGTATGTCTAGTTTCATGACGGATGAGGAATGATATGATAGCAATGTTCCCATATCTAAGGGACTACCACAAAGAAGAGAGGGTCACCTATTTTCCAAAGCATCTGAAGACAGGACAAGAAGCAACGGATTGAGACTAATCAAGGAGAGAACTAACCTAGGAGAAATTTATTGACAGTTAGAACAAATAATCAATGGAATGACTTCCCTCCAGAAGTTGTGGGTGCTCCAACACTAGAGGTTTTAAGAAGAGATTGGCAACCCTTTGTCTGAAATGATATAGGGTTTCTTGCTTGAGTAGGGGGTTGGACTAGAAGACCTCCATAGTCCTTTCCAACTCTGTCATTCTGTTATTCAGTATTAATAAGCTTATCTGTATTGCCTGTGTTTTATTTCTTATTCCCCAGTATAATATTTCAAGTATCTGATAAAATAGTTCCTGGTCTACCAAAAGTATTATCACCCTATCTTTTTTTTCCCTTATTTGCAACTAGAGGTCAACTTGCAAAGCTTTCAAGTTGCCAGAAGCAGGAGGGGGGGAGAACTAACAAAGTTGCTGCTTGTCCTAACTGAAACTACATTCCACAAATGCCTTTTTTACTGATTGTGTCCTAGGTTACTGGAGTCAGCAGGAGGGGTGTGGGATTCACAGCCTGCCAACATGGTTCATTGGAGAATGTGATTTATGACATGCCCAGGGAGAAGGGGGGAGACAGGGTCATGGGGGCACGTAACCTACATGAGCTCAGTTCTGACTGAATCAGAGCAGGGGCGGGTTCTAACTTACCTCGCTGCCGGTTCGCTTCCTCCCGTGCCGTGTGGCCACGCCTTGTTGGCGCGTGCATGCTTTGTGCACGCACGCATGCATAGTGGCAAAAAATCCCCCCCCCAAAAGGCAAAAACAAGATGGCAACACATGTGCCGTGCCAGAAACTCGGCTTCTGTGCATGTGCAGAAAAAAAACCTGGAAAAAAGTTCAAAAAAATTCAAAAAAAAAAGATGGCCTCCACGGACCAGCACCAAACAAAGGGGTTCCGTGATGTCATCATGACATCACCACCTGTTTGCTACCGGTTCAGGCGAACCGGTCCGAACCGGGAGGAACCCACCTCTGCATCGGAGTATTGCTGAAATGTTGCTCTTAATAAATGACTATATTTCTTTTGAAGCTTGGCTCGTGGCTCATGAATTAATTAGGGTATCTTTCGGAAACTTCATAGACAGTCAGAACTGAGCTCACATAGGTTACATGCCCCCATGACAGGTGAAATCGAGCAGGTTCTGACAGGTTCTGGGGAACCGGTAGCAGACATTTTGAGTAGTTTGGAGAACCGGTAGTTGAAATTTTGAGTAGTTTGGAGAATCGGCAAATCCACCTCTGGCTGGCCCCAGAGTGGGGTGGAATGGAGGTTTTGCAGTATCCTTCCCCCGGGAATGGGGATTTTGCAGTATCCTTCTCCTGGAGTGGGGTGGGAACGGAGATTTTGCAGTATCCTTCCCCTGCCACGCCCACCAAGCCACAACACGCCCACCAAGCCACGCCCACAGAACCGGTAGTAAAAAAATTGGATTTCACCACTGCCCCATGACCCTGTCTCCTCTCTTCACACTAGGCAAATAAGAGATTCTGTACATTGTTCCAGTTTATGTAGATATGTAGGATAACTACATAAGTTAAAAGGTCAAAAGTAAAAGTGATGTGATTCAATGTTCACCTTTCTTATTTTAAAAAGTATGTCTTTCAGAACTTATAAATCTTATCTTTTATGTATATTTGATTTAGAATTTTCGTACTTGATCTTCTGGATTGGCAAGAACCTGATGTAAAAAAAGAATATGATTTTCATAAAGCCCACACATTATTCAAAATAATGGAACATGTAGGCCAGCCATATTTCAGAAAAATCTATAGCCTGCACGCGTCTATTTCCTTGTTTTCATTTGGCACCTTCAACCCTTCGCTGAATCACTGATTAAGAACTTTATTTTCCAGCAGCAAAATAGGAGATATGCTAATGGGCTCTCTTTGTCTCCACAAGATACATTGGAGGAAACCATATGCTCTGGGTTATAGTTCCGCATCTGGAAAAAAAAGCCTTAGTTCAGTTTAATAATCACAAATGCAAACAAAAAGATCACTTGACTGTCAACAATATTATTATGTAGCAAATGTCACAGAATAGTCATGAACGTTTTAGTTAATCGTGTGGAAAGCGTGGTCACGGAATCAGTAAAAAGCTCTGCAGCTGAAATGGAGGGTTGGTTTAAGGCACAGATTTGCAACCCATCGAGAACCACATTGGCTTCAATAACGTGATAGAAGTGCATTGGGGACGGAGCCTCTCTGGCACCCACTTTTTCCTCTTCATAACATCTCAGCAGATAAAGGACAGGTCACGCTTATCAGTAATTTGAATTTGCGTAAGATTTTTGAAAATTAACCCTCAAGGTGAATGAAATTAGCCCAAGGGCTGCAAGGTTTCCCATCTCTGGTATCAATGGAAGAACATGCTGCTCTAAAAAAGGGGGGGCGAGGGTCCTCTGTAATGTGGGAACTGGGGATGAATAACCTGAGGACCGAAACATGAGGCAAGATGAAGCAGACTTATTTGGTGTCGTGTGCAGGTGGTAGCGAAGAGGACGTACAGACGCTACATGATTTCAAAGGAAAACGTACTTTGCTGCTGATAATAGATGTAATAGGGGTAATTTGAAATATGTGTTTCAATGTATCTTCCAGTGAGACTGGCTATTTGCATATTCTTCTCCGTAAGTTGTTTTTTGAACAACGTCTTTTTGTTTTTTTCCTTGCAGGTGTGGGTACCAGAGATTACTACAGGAAGATTGGCTATGGACTAGAAGGGCCCTATATGGTGAAAAGGCTGGACTGACATTTAGCGAAGAACACCCGAGGCTTTGCATTTGCACATTAAGGCCAGAGCAGAATGGAGATGCCATGGCCCTACTACAAACATTGTCTGAACTAGCCAAACAAGGTCCATTTTGATCACTTGATATCAAAGAGTGGATTCTCTTTGAGTATCACATTCAAATCCATCTAATGAATTTTGTTGGCTCTTCTATAACGGGCAAAGAAAAAAAAAGTTGACCATTATTTCATTTCTCTGATAATCATTTACAAATGGGTAACAGCCTGGAAACCTTCAGGGTTTCAGATCTATGGTGTCATAAGGCAGGGGTGTCAAACTCGCGGCCCACGGGCCGGATGCATTGTGCGCTAGCCACGCTCACCCCCATTTTAGCGAAGGGGGAAAAAGTTGTGATACGTCACGTGACTAAAATGTGACGCGAGTTTGACACCCTTGTCATAAGGTGTCTGCAACGTAGACCGCTTTATATCAGCTGCAGCTATTTTTAACAGATAGCATTGGGCTTTCTTTTGGTTTAGTCTAATGTTAAGTGACAATTGCCTCTTGTGCAAGATTAAACTTGCCACTTTTAGTATCTGCAGTGTTAGCCTTCAGTTGTTTACTTGATAGTCTCAGAGTATAACTGGCATTACAGATAAAGTTCATACTCCTAGTTGCAGATACACAAGAGAAAAGGCATCATTCCTTCTATAAAGTAAAATTGCTCCTGCCAATTAAATACAGGTTTTTGTATTCACTGCTTATTTATGTTGACATTTGTATCCCTCCACTCTAATATCTATACACCAGTGTGGTTCACAAACGCTTAAGACCACCATGCTGCATTAAACCATAGAGTCATTTAAAAAGTATTTAAAATACACCGGAGGGGATTTGAATTTGAATTTATTAAAATTTCTATGCCGCCCAACTCCCAGAGGGATCATAGATAAACAGTCTATTAGCCTCTAGGCAAGATGAACGGTATACAAATAATATTAAAAATCTCTTCAGAGTCAAGATGGATTTATCTTAATGAAGAGAAATGACTGTAAACTATTCAAAATTCGACTTTGAATCAATAATCTAAAATCATACAATGTCAGATTTTCACTGCTTTGGCTAGGATGCAATTTGTGATGCAATTAGTGGAGCTAGAATTTTGTATCAGGCTACAAAAGAAGCAAAATGACTGCATCCCTCCCATTTTATGACAGGTTTCCCTGCACAGTACTTTAATAAGATTCCCCCTCAAAATATTTGCATGCAGGGTTTGAGTTTAGTCCTTGGCAGTAACTCCAATCTGAAGGACCTCAGGTCAATAGACTGGGAAAGACCTCTCTGTTAAGACCTTGGAGGACACCATTGATACTGCAAGCGACATTTCTATCATCCTGTTGAAGACCAGCTCTGCTGGCATGGACATGTCCTGAGAGCAGCACCTCCCATCGTTGCCAAAACTGCCTACCAATTAGATAGAGGTCAATGGCCAGTGACCTTGCGGGCATCCAAAACAGAGATGGCAAGACACCATCAACAAAGATATGTAAGCCACGGGCCTCCATCCTGGAGATGCAGCTGACCATGCAAAGTGGTGTTCAATAATCCAAAAAGCGGACCCTGCATTTGTGGGAATACGCTAGGAAGAAGAAGAATTTGTTATCATCCTGTTGTCCTTCAGTTATGATGCAACCATATCTCCCAGAATTACTGTAGAATATCTGGTTGGGAAGGTCAGTGGACCAAAGATCTAATTCTCTCTTGGACACCATTAGATGTGTCCACAGCCTGCCATATATGTGGGTACCTGGCACTGGAGCAAGCTTTTTTCAGGGACTCAAGTATCTCCATTGGGATCCTTCCAGTAACTCCAGTAAATTGAGTTTATTGTATATTTACTTAGTAAATTGAGTAAAAATACTAGGGGCATTATAAGAGATACTGAAAGAAACTGAAACCTCAACTGTGCTTCTTGCTTCTCCAAAGCTAGCAATTCCATGATTTATTTCTAATTTCTTGACAAAGAAAAAGGCTTTATCTGAAGCATAATTGATACAGGTCTTTGACCTGTTTGTCATTGAGGAGGCAGCAGAGTGGAAGGCATCCTTCTCCTTTCCCACAAAATGTCAAGGTTGCCATTTGGTTCAAGGCAGTGGAGTGAGGCCATGCGTTTGAGAGCAGGTGAGCAAAGACGAGGCATTTCCACAGTCTCGCTCAGCAGTTCCTCGAAGGGTTTGAACATGTGGCCAAAAATAAAATTTAAAAAACCTCCAATTTTCAGCACTGTCACCACAAATAATTTTTAGTTTTTTGTTTTTCTGGGGTTGGGGAAAGAAAGAAAAGGAGACAATGCAAATCTCAACTGTAGTGTCAAGAAAAGCACAATGAACCTGGCCATGGAGTCACCAGGAGTCAAGTTGGATTCAAGGGAAGTTTGAAGGTGAAGGAACCATCTCAGTCAAAGCCAGGAACAACATTTTGGCAAGGAGCCTCTATGCCAGTGTTGGTGAACCTTTTCGGCACCAAGTGCCAAAATGTGGCGCGCACATGTGCCAGAAACCGGAAGACCAGGTGGCCGGTGCGTATGCGTGCACTGGGAAGATGATCTTCCTGTTTCCGACACGCATGCACACTGGCCACCTGGTCTTCCAGTTTCTGGTGTGCATGTGCGCGCGAAGACCAGCTGGCTGGTGCGCATGCATGCGCCGGAAACCCGAAGATCATATGCGCGCACCGGGTGGCTGCTCTTCCAGTTTCCACGTGCCCACGTGCATGAAGACCAGCTGGCCGGCACAGAACACGGAAGAGCAACGGGCGACGGCTCGCGTGCCTGGAGGGATGGCTCTGCATGCCACTTCCAGCACACGTGCCATAGGTTCGCTATCATGGCTCTATGCTGAATGATGCCTGTTTATCCTCTCTGTGCTTATGGATCAAGACAGAATCCCTTAAGAGTAAGACAGAATTTCGCAACATTTAAGATCTGTGGATTTCAACTCCCAGTTGTGCTGGCTGGGGAATTCTGGAAGTTGAAATCTACAGATCTTAAAGTCTCCAAGGTTGGGAAACACTGCCTTAAGATGAAACATCCAAAGGAGAACCCAAATCCTGATCCTGGGCCTAAGCAAAGTGAAAATCCCCAAGTTCCCTTATTTAAATTCAACGGACGCAACTTTCAGTTGTGGCCATTCTGCAAATGTGGAAGTGGCGAGCAGGCAGTTAAATTTCTTATCAGCCACATAAAAGAATCAGATATATATATTATATCTGTGAGCAAAGGTTGTTGAGTAAACTTTGCAGTGGTGAGAGGGAAGATCTTTGCATTTGATCAATTTGCATTTGATAAAATGCCAATATCGATACGGATTTTTCTCTTACGAGTAGCCAAAATCTCAGTGAATTATGAAAAATGAACAATCATGCAAATGCTTTAAAATTCTACAAATTGTACTGGATGGAGTTTGGGCTTTCTTAAATCCAGTCCAAAATGTATTGGGCTAATTCTTGAGCTTTAAAGCACAACACAAATACTATAAACCTTTTCTACAAGGTGTAGCTGCCTGCAGAATGATTTTAGCTAATAAGGATTTAAAGAATTGCCGTGACTACATGCAAATCCTGAAATTCTTATAATCCCACTTCCAAACCGCTGATTGCAGTGGCAAAAGCAAACAATTAATGCCTTTCTGTTCTCAGCTATCCATAAAACAACCCCAGTAGGAAGCAGAGGTTTCAGTAGGACCAACAAAGATTGGAGAAAATTAAAGCATGCCTGAACCAGCCAAATCGCTCTCAACTTTTCAAAATCCCAGCAATGACTAGTCGTCTTGTGTCAGCCTTGGAGCAAGGCACAGGGCACCTGCTTGTGTAATTTAAAGCGCCACCTGCCAGGTTTCATAAAAAGCTGCAACAAGAAGTGTTTTCTTCTAGCTGTGTATGATTTGCCTCACAGGGCTGAGAATGAAACAATTCCTGATTGGCTACTTGTTACAATTTCTGCTTTTTTCTTTTTTCTTTTTGTCTGTGCTAAGCAGGGTAGTCTATAACAGTGGTCCCCAACCTTTTTATTGCCGTGGACCGGTCAACGTTTGATAATTTTTCCGCGGCCCACTGGGGGGGGGGTTTGCGGCGTCGCGTTGATTATTAAATCAAAACAATCTCAAATATAAACAATTTTAATTTAATTGTACTTAAACATGGCATCAAAATAAAATACAGTTACAACAAAATTAATATAATTTAATTTAACATTTTAACTCTCTGGATTCTAGTGACTAGAACGCTAAATCAATGAGAACCCTGAGCTTGTTTCTCTGCAACGAGACTGTTCCATCTGGGGATAATAGGAGACAATGACACCCGAAGTGTCTTGCTTATGTCCAGTTTATTCCTTTGTTTTGTTTTGGTTGCAGTCACTGCAGAAAACCCCGGAATGGCTTTTTAGTCTTAGCAATACGGTTAGCCACCAAATATGATGCTCTCAGTGCATTCACATTTATTGACGTGGTGGCCCTCAGAAATGTCTTCTGTCCTTCATGTTCCCTTTTTTTTCTTTCAAAATACTCCAGGGGCTTGTCTTTTAGTCCAGGGTGTTTGGCGTTCAAGTGGCGAAGCAGTTTTGAAGGTTTCATTGCCTCATTAGAGAGGCATTCGCCGCAAACTATGCAGAGTGGGGTTGGTGCGTGGGAATCACCTGTCCCGATAAATCCATATTTCAAGTAGGACTCATGGTATTGTCTGTTAAAAGTTTTGTACATGTCTTCTGCGGGACTGTGTGGCTATGTGTTGGAGTCCCCTTTACCTGCTGCACCGCAGACAGGCCCTCCTGTACACGTTACTTTCAATACTGATGAGCCGCGCACAGAAGCCCCGCCCCCACACTGATCAGCTGGGCTGGGGCACGTCGGCAGACGCAGGAGTCCTGTCCCTGCGCTTATTATCGGGACTCGCAGGACTCGCAAAAGTTGCAGGACCCGCCGCCGCCGCTGCACAGAAGACGCAGTAGCAGGGCGGCCCGGTACCATTTGTTCTGCGGACCGGTACCGGGCCGCGGACCGGGAGTTGGGGACCACTGGTCTATAACATAGAGCAGTGATGGTGAACCTATGGCACGCGTGCCACAGGTGGCACGCGGAGCCATATCTGAGGGCATGCGAGGCATCCAGCGAGCTTTTCAGCCATTTTGCCGTCCCCAGGGTTCAGGAAAGCCTGAAGCCTGGGGACGGCGAAAACGGCCAAACCGGGCAACCAGAAGTTTGGAAATGAACTTCCAGTTGGGCCGTTTTCGCCGTCCCCAGGCTTCAGGAGGCTTTACTGAACCCTGGGGACGGTAAAAAATGGGCC
Source organism: Diadophis punctatus similis (assembly GCA_023053685.1). Lineage (NCBI taxonomy): Eukaryota > Metazoa > Chordata > Lepidosauria > Squamata > Dipsadidae > Diadophis > Diadophis punctatus. Next base: position 28,664,602 of record JALIGW010000001.1, read on the forward strand.
AACCGGAAGTTCTTTTCTGAACTTCCAGTTTGGCCGTTTTTGCCATCCTCAGGCTTCAGGCTTTCCTGAACCCTGGGGACGTCAAAAAATGGCCCAACAGCCCAACCGGAAGTTTGTTTCTGAACTTCCGGTTGGCCTGTTTTCGCCATCCCCAGGCTTCAGGAGGCTTTCCTGAACCCTGGAGACAGCGAAAAACAACCCAACGGGCCTACTGGAAGTCCAGAGGCTTCAGTGAGGCTTGTGCACATGCGCGGGGGCAGCGAGGGGGATTGTGTGCATGCGTGAGGGGCAGCGAGGGGGTTGTGCGTATGCGCGCAGGGGGGAGGGCATTGCATTATGGGTGTGGGCATGCACGTGCGTGCGTGCGTGCTATTGCATGTGCGCACCCTTTTGGCACCCGAGCCAAAAAAGGTTCACCATCACTGACATAGAGTCAAAATAACGGCCTTTCAACCTGGACCTTAATTTTAAAAAGAAATACAGATGAGAGGTTCAGAACTGAGTGAGCAGTGTAGAGCAAGCAATGTTTAGCTTTAGCCTGCGAAAAGGAGGTAGACCAGACCCCAAGTTTATGAACATTCAGTTCCCCCAGGTAGCTGTGCCTCCTGCCAGGCCAAAGAGTCTTGGGATGCTGCTGGTTTTTAATTAAATGCTTGGCGTGTATTTCTTTGCCTGCCCCATATTGTTTATATTATACATTTTCAGTGCTATTCTGTTTCCAAGTCTCCTTTCCTGAAGAAAGTTAGTTCTGCCAGATTTACACTTTTCTAAGGGCTCAGGATGGGGTCTATAGGGATAGAGGAGATATGTAAAGTCTATGGAGGTCCAGTAAAACTGAATCTGACCGAACACTTCTAAGATCCTTTATTAGGACTTACTTAGTGGCGATAAGGGCGGCAAAACGTTTGCATTTCTCCGCTCTTATTGCATCCACCGATTCACACCCAGCCGCCCTGTTTAAGGTGACTCGTTCCCTCCTGACAACGGGGGGAGGCGAGGAGCCCTTGCAGAGTAGAGCTGAGGAATTTGCTCAGTTTCTGGCGGATAAAATCTCTCAGATCCAGTCGGACCTGGACTCCAATTGGGCAGTACAGGCCGAGATGACAGGGACAGGTCTTAGTCCTGTTATATGGGACGAGTTTGAACGGGTGACTCCTGATGATGTAGACAAGGCCATAGGAGCAATGAACTCTGCCACTTGTTTATTGGACCCATGTCCCTCCTGGCTGGTTTCGGCCACCAGGGAGGTCTCATGCGGCTGGCTCCAGGCGTTGGTCAATGCTTCTTTGAGAGAGGGGTCCGTCCCGCAGCCCTTAAAAGTTGCGGTGGTGAGGCCCCTCCTCAAGAAGCCTTCCCTGGACCCGGCGGATTTAAAGAACTTCCGTCCAGTCTCCAACCTTCCCTTTGCGGGGAAGGTTGTAGAGAAAGTGGTGGCGCTCCAGCTCCTACAGTTATTGGATGACACTGATTTTCTGGATCCCTTTCAATCGGGTTTCAGGCGCAGCTACAGTACGGAAACTGCTTTGGTCACCCTGATGGATGATCTCTGGCTAGTCCAGGATGGTGGTTATTCCTCTATCCTGGTGCTACTTGACCTCTCAGCGGCTTTCGATACCATTGACCATGGTATCCTGCGTCATCTCGGCGAGGTGGCACTGTTTTACAGTGGTTCTCCTCCTACCTCTCTGATAGGACGCAGTCGGTGTTGACAGGGGCAGAGGTCAAGCCCTAGGCCCCTACTTTGTGGGGTGCCACAGGGCTCGGTCCTCTCACCCATCCTGTTTAACATCTACATGAAACCACTGGGTGAGATCATCCGACGACACGGGGTGAGGTATCAGCAGTATGCTGATGATACCCAGTTGTACATCTCCACCCCGTCTCAATTCAGGGAAGCAGTGGACGTAATGGGCCGTTGCCTGGACGATGTTAGGGTCTGGATGGGGATGAACCGGCTCAAACTCAACCCTGACAAGACCGAGTGGCTATGGATATTGCCTCCCAAGGATTTTGTCAACTGTCCCTCCTTGGTTCTTGGGGGGGAGAAATTAACTCCCTCAGAACGGGTTTGCAATTTGGGTGTCCTCCTAGATCCACAGCTAAAATTGGAGCAACATCTTTCTGCTGTGGCTAGGGGGACCTTTGCACAGGTTCGCCTGGTGCACCAATTGCGACCCTACTTGGAGAGAGAGGCTCTACTCACAGTCACTCACGCCCTTATCACCTCCCGGCTGAATTACTGCAACGCGCTCTACATGGGGCTACCCTTGAAGAGTATCCGGAGACTGCAATTGGTGCAAAATGCAGCTGCGCGAGCTGTGGTGGGTGTGCCTAGATACACCCACGTAACACCTATCCTCCGCCATCTGCATTGGCTGCCCATTAGTCTCTGGACCCAATTTAAGGTGTTGGTTTTGACCTTTAAAGCCCTACATGGCTCAGGGCCAGGCTACCTTCGGGACCGCATCCTGCTGCATACCTCCCTACGACCAGTTAGGTCCCACAGCGTTGGTCTCCTCCAGGTCCCATCGACCAAGCAATGCCGGTTGGCGGGGCTGAGGGGGAGAGCCTTCTCTGTGGGAGCTCCCTCCCTTTGGAACCAACTTCCTCCAGAGATCAGGACTATCCCCACCCTGCTGACCTTCCGTAAAGCAATAAAAACATGGCTCTTCTGGCAGGCGGGGTGAAAGTGAGACCAATTAGATTATCTTTGGTCTCCCCCCTGGTTATGAATGATGGATGATTTTTTTTAACTTTTTTAACTTTTTAATTGTTATGTTGATTGTTTTATTTTAATGATGGATTTGACATGCTGTTAGCCGCCCAGAGTCCCTCGGGAGTTGGGCGGCATACAAATCTATTTAAATAAATAAATAAATCTATTTAAATAAATCCTCTCATTGATTATAAATAAGAAAAAGAAGAGCTTTAGAATTTCATTAGGGTTGAAGTTGCAATTCCACTGCTTCCTATTGTTGTTACTCTTCCTTCTCCCTACATTTTAAGGCATTACATGCACATTTACAGGACTGTACTGTAGTTTTATGTAGTTGGCTGATAAGGTCTTGGCTTTAGTTGATGATGTCCTTCTGAAGCTTGAAAGGAGAAACTAGTTCCAGTTACCTCTTTCTAAAGTTTTGGAACTCCTACAGCAATAGTTTAGATTTATAGCATTCACCTCTCGTATTGGCTCCCTAGCTTTTCTGTAATATGTTGCTAAGGTCCTATTGTACCTGATCTGTTGGCTTTAATTCGGCTTTGATGGGAGAAGTTATATGGGCATATTTGGTGGTTGGATCTTGCACAGTAAATATTTTTATTGTTTCGATGGATCTGGGGAATTTGTCAAAGGCAAAGGTGGATAAGCAACAAACTCTGTCATCTCATGTGTGTGTGTAGTCCCTATTTTGGGAAAGGGGGCAGTTTTGGGAGAAAGTTCTTTGTTTTCAAAAAATACATTGATTATATTGAGGGCTTACATTATGGTTTCAGTTCCTGTCCCAAAATGGGAAATCTCACAATTCATTGTCCCTAGCAGTCAGAAAGGGTTCTGAAGACTCAGAAGAGAAAAGAAGGGATCCTGAGGTCACAGGATATACACACCAGTGGTGGGTTTCTACCGGTGTGGTCCACTCTGTTGTTCCGCTATTTGCGCGCCACCGCTCCGGTGCTGTCTTCCCCGGTCTATCGCGCGGCGCCATCTCTTTTTGGGGAATTTTTGGGCTGATTTTGCTTCCTGCGCATGCGCAGAAGCAAAATATTGCGAGGGGACGCATGCGCGCGTGAGATTTCGGTGAGATTTCGCTTCCACGCATGCGCAGGAAGCAAAATTGTGCAAGGGGGCGCGTGCGCATAGCGAGTGAGTGCGAGCGCGCAACATGGCAGCACACCAGTAGCGAGGTAAGTGCAACCCGCCCCTGATACACACCCTACATTAGAGAGACCCACAGCTTTGATTTAGATTTAGATTTATTATTAGAGTTGGAAGGGACCTTGTAGGTCATCTAGTCCAACCCCCTGCTCAAGCAGGAGTTCCTACACCATTTGAGAAAGATGGCAGTCCAGTCTCCCCTTGAAGGTCGCAAGTGTTGAAGCTCTCACAACCTCCGCTGGCAAGCTGTTCCACTGGTTGATCGCTCTCACCGTCAGAAAGTTTCTCTCACTTCCAGGTTGAATCTCTCCTTGGTCAGCTTCCATCCATTATTCCTTGTCTGGCCTTCTGGTGCCATAGAGAAGAAGCCTGACCCCCTCCTCTCTGTGGCATCCTTAGTGTGGAGCTTCATGGGTTCAGGCAATTGGAATCTGCCTAATCTCGAGCTCTCAAACAATCCAACCAGGGATTGTTTTCCCACTCAAAATGAAATTGTGTGTGTGTGTGTGTGTGTGCGCGCGCGTGCGCGCGCCATTGAGGTCATTAACACTCAAGAAGAGAGAGAGTTATTCCAGCATGTTCCAGGCCATGCTGGCTGACGGATCCTGGGACTTGAAGTCCACACATTTTTAAAGAAAAATGGAAGAAACTATCGAAGGATGATCATCTTGATTATGAGCTCTCAGGCAACAGAGAGTTACATTATTCAATTAAATTCATTATCAGGCTGAGAAAGCAAAAAGTTAATACTCCTCTGAATACTTTTCAAGGCCTTGCTGAGTCGTGGACTCTGGAAGCATGACAGAGGCAATATTTAAAGTCAGAGGTACTTGAAGCCAAGCCTCCACTATTGTTCCCTTGCTTTTTATTTGGCAGTAAACTTTCTGAATAAATAGCCTGTTTTCCACTATCACCACCACTATTTTTATCTTTTGCTATCAAAGGAGTACATTTTAACATTATGAGGCAATGTTGTTGCCTCATAATGAAAACAAATGACTGGTATTTCCAAAACCAGTTGTTGTTCCTACCTCCCGTCTCTCTTTTTATAACATCATCAGATCTGGAGCAATGTATTCTTTTCTGCATTTTACTGCTTTATATACTTTCTGGTCTCCTCCAATTACGCATCTTGACTATGTTGTGATTTTTGTTGTGACATTGGATAAATTCATTTTCTATTTTACGGCAAAAAGAGAAAAAAAATGTCAGGGAGAAATCCTGTTTGTTTCAGTAGATCTTCAGCATATCTCAAGGCAGGTAAAAACTGTCCTAGAAAAACTACTCTTTTCACAGCACATCACTTGGTACATTAAGAACTCACACTGTATATTCAATGCTAGTATGTACAGGAAACTGAACAGGTTGCTGTCAAAACTCAAGTCACAGTTGAGAAGCAGGACAGAAATGCAATAATGCCCCAGTTAACATTCCCTAGTAATCTATCTAGGTATCTATTGGCCTATCAGAGGTAGCCCGGTCATGAAGCCAAGCCTAAGCCATGAATACTAATCTACCTTTACTATAAAATTATAGTAACAGAATCTTGCAAGTCTGAAAGCATTTTCCCGTTCCCTGCCTTTGTTTTCTAGAGAACCAGGAAGGATCCTTTCTGAGTTGCTTTGTCCACCTGCATTCCTTTTTTAAAAAAAATATTTTTTATTAAGTTATTTACATTTAAAAAAAATATAAAAAGGAAAAGACAACAACAAATACATAAAAAACATAAAAAACACATACAGCTGTAAAACTTCAACCTCAATTGTCAATTCCTTGACAATGGAATTAAAAGGAAAGGAGGACTCTTTTTTTGTGTTAAAATAATCTTTATTCGGTTTTTAAACTTTAAAAAAAACATACATAATAACACACAACATCAAAGAGAAAAAAGAAAAAAGAAAACATTAAGAAAAGGGGGAAAAAGGAAAAAAGAAAAAAAAATACAAACACTAATACACAAAAAACGGCATTTCATTTTAACAGCTATACCTTTGTGTAACTAAATCCAGTTTTGCAATCTTACTACATTGGTTGCTTTTAACCTTTATCCCTTTTACTATTTAGTTCAAACTAATCTAAAACGTATTTATACATATTTACATTATTTTTCATATTTATATCGGATTATGTGCATCAATAATAATCATTTTTATTGTTATGAAGGAGATGATAAGGAAAGATTTTTCGGATCAAGTCTTCTTCTGTGTCCATAATTTTAAATTTTTATTTGATTGTAACCAGGAATACCATTTTGCCCATATTTCATAGAAATCAGAGTTGTCTTTTTGATGAATGTCCATCGTTAACTTGCTCATTTCTGAGCATTCTAAAATTTTCCTAATTATCATATTTGAGGAGGGAATAATATCAGATTTCCAATTTTGGGCATATAATAGTCTAGCTGCGGTTGTTATTTGCAAAATTAAATATCTTTCTTCTTTAGTAAATTTGCTCCGGAAGATCCCCAGTAAGAACATTTCTGGTTTTAATTCCATTTTCACATTTAAAATCTGTTCCAACCAAGATCTAATCTTTTTCCAAAATACTTGAACCTTGGGGCACGACCACCACATGTGGTAGTAGCTCCCTGTTTCCTTTTTACACTTCCAACATTTAGGTGATAGCGATGGAAACATCTTTGCCAAGCGATCTGGGGAAAGGTGCCAACGGTATACCATTTTATAGATATTCTCTTTATAGGATGCAGCTAGTGTCAATTTATAATTGATTTTCCAAATAACCTTCCATTCATTCAAATTTATCTCATATCCCAAATTTTGAGCCCAAGCGATCATATAGCCTTTAACTTCGTTCTCTTTTAATTTAGTTTTCAACTGCAGATTATAAAATTTGGAGATCATTTTTTCATCTGGCCCCATAAATATTTTGTCTAATTCATTACTGTTTTGGAAGCCGAATTGGGAGAGATCTTTCTTATATCGGGTTTGAATCTGAAGATAGTGCCACCATTCTAAATCTATGCCCTTTGTACTAAGTTCTTGTCTTGACCTAAGGTTATTTTGTTCATCTAAAAGCTGTTGATAGGTAATAGTTTTGTTCTTGTTTATAAAATTTGGATGTATAATGGCTTCAGATGTTGAAAGGAGGACTCTTGAGTACTATGAAATTGTATTGATTGATACGAAAAATGAAAACAAAAATGATTAATATAGGATATACAAATATAAATTATATAAGATTATGTATAATTATATCTAAGAAATGTTTGAAAAAATCAGGTTATTATACTGTACATATACAGTGTGTGTGTGTGTGTGTATCTATATATCTATATATATATCTATATATATATCTATATCTATATCTATATCTATATATCTATATCTATATCTATATCTATATCTATATCTATATCTATATCTATATCTATATCTATATCTATATATCTATATATATATATATATATATATAAAGAGAGAGAGAGATATATTATAGATATTATAGATATTATAATATTACAATATTAAGAAGAATTTTACTCTTTTTTTGTATCTATCAATATTTATTATATAATATATGTTATACAAATATTTCAGACAAATGCTTTGTCCACCTGCATTCCTATTTTACTACTTTGGACTTGGATCTCTCTTATCAGACCTTTGTCTAGGCTGTGGCTCTTCCTCCTGTCTCCCAAGGCTGTTATTACAGCCCATTACAGTACCATACTGGCATCTTGAATAGTAGTCATTAGCTAATAGTCCTTCCGGCTATGAAAGAGAATACAGTAATCAGTCATTGTTAGAAACAAAATCAGATCCTGTACAATAATTCTTAGAGAATGTCAGAATGAAAGGAACTGCAAGGACCAGCTAGTCCAAAGGGCTGCATTGTGTAGGAAAACCAATTAAACCACTCACGAGAACCAAATTCAAGCAGGAATGGCTGTCCTATATTCAGCACTTTACACAGGATGGCAGGTTTCAAACATTTGGAATATGGCATCCAGCATTTAGTTAGAAACCAGTAACAATTTTTAATGCTTAAAGGTGTTATAAGGAAATATCCTTTTAGGTTCAGTTCCAAGTGGGGAAAAAGACACTGGATTCATGAAGGTTGCTTGGAAGGAAGGTTTAATGGTGGACAGGAGCACATGGCAGGAGCCCCTGTACAGAAAAGGTAACTTACATGGTTGTGTGGTGAAGAGAAAAAAGAGAGAGAGATATGCTGAGTTCCTGGTTTTTATAGTCTAAGTTGGGTCCCACCTCTTAGATTTCCCTTTCCTGTATAGAAATGTATCCCATTGGCTCTCAGACCCCCCAGGGGCATGCTGGGGTGGCTCTTGGCTTTTGTCTAATCCAGCTTTGGCTGAAATGGAAGGGCCTTGGGCAAATCCTATTATGGTTTTGTTATGCAGAAGACTTTCAGCCAGGTGAGAGGAATGTGTGAGCTTAGCAGGGGTGGGGGTTTCCAAGAGGAGTCTTTTGTCTGTTTAAAAGCATGTTTCCAGATGTTTCCACAGAATATTTCCTACATTTTAATATCTCCTAGGATATCTCATTTCCTAGGAGAGGGGTGGGTGCTAACTTCCTACAAAGGTAAAATGCAGATAGCTTAACTGCACTTAGCAATTGGAGGCACAAACAGAAAGGACGGACATGTTAGTAAAATGTCTTGACACAATGCTTTTAATTAAAATGTAACAATTATCTAATTTGCCTGTGTTTTACTATTTTAATAATAAAATAGCAAATGAAAAAATATGATAGGTGGCTGCCAGGCTCATCTTAAAAGCGTCCAGATTCGATTAGATAGCTCATTTAGGTAAAGTAAATTATTCCACTGTTCCACTGATCTTTCTATGTCTTTTGATGACTATAAGCCTGACATGTTTAGGCAAGAAGCTGATTGGATTACACAGCTCCGTCCTTGGGAATTTCTTGCTTAACTTGGCTTATGTGATCAACCAAAGAAGAGTAAATGTTCTTTTGCCTCCTCTTATTTTCCCTAAAGGCACCTGAAAATGGTCGAATCATTATTTGTACGGGTGTTTTAAATTCAAGCATTAATTGACAGTACAAAGGCGTTAGATCCCATTTAACCCATTTTAATATCTGTGCAGGCTACATCCTTCTTATATTGTAAAAAGGGAGAGAAATGTAAATTTGCTTCCGTTAAACAGTTTGCACAAACTCTCAGAAGAATAATTGGGGAAGTTTGCTTTGCCAATTGCTTGACCCAGAGAGGAGTGTTTTTTGGCAGATGAAGTGACTGATCTGTCTGTGGAAATGGTTACGGATGCACAGGAGCTCTTATCTCAAAGCAGCAGGTGCTGAATGAATTATCCTTTTTTAAATAACACTGCAGAGTGTTTGATGCTGTTTGTGGGTCCCTGTAAGTGAATGTGTGTATTGTTCTCTGAGAATACCCACCTTTTGTCTTTCATATCTTGTACAGTTGCTGGCCAAACTTTTAAAAATAGCATTGCTTCCAGATTTTTTCAGTTACTCCTTGGGAACGTAGGTACCTGCTCTTCTGTATGTAACTGGAAAACAACATTTAGATGCTTTAGGCTATGGCTCCAACATCAGCCATGCTGAATGGAGACAGCGGATGCTGAAAGCTATATTAATAATCCTTTGCACTGTTTCATTTTTCTCCAAAATCTGTACACAAAGTGCATACATCATATGAAAAAGATCTCTGTCCATTCAGACGTGAGCCTTATTAAAAATTAATGGGACTTAGTTCCAGATAGGTTTATGTAAGCAGAGTTCTGGTTGCTCCAATTAATGTCTGATCTGTTTTATTAGTTACCTTTAGGAGATGATGCTTTGCCAGCTATCCCTACAGAGCAAAGGGTGAGGTAATTGGGACCCAAGACTCAAACCCCATTTAATTTTACAGTCACTCTTTCGTTACCCAGTCCAGTTGATTAGATTTTTTAATCACAAAATGTCAGTCAATATAATTAAAGTGAATCATGATTCTATTGCCTGAAAAAACTGAAATGCCTTTTCTTCTTAAATTAGCCTATTTCAATCACCTTTGTCCAAAGAACAAATTACACAGGCTAGTAAGCCAAATGATCTCTCAAAATCCAGAACAAACCCAGAAATTATTTTCTGATCTGGAACTGGAATTAATGAGACTATGCACACCAATACACTTTTGATTTTTTTTTCAATGGATCTGGAAAATTCCAATCTTTTCTGCCAAAAGATTTTGCAGAGGATGGAAAACTAGCCCCCAAAAAAAGGAGAACAGAAAGCTGGGCAAATTCTAGAAGGCAATATTTCCTAGGAGGAATTTGACCCATTTTCAGAATCAGTTTGAAATCAGCAAGCAAGCAATCCTTGACAGCTAGGAAGCTTTTCAATAAATCAAAGTGTCTGAAAGAAAACGAGAGAGCCCATCCTTTAATTATTCCCCTCTGCACAAATGGGCTGTGGGCCCAGAAAATCACTAGGAGTGTATGTTGTTAACCATATAGAAAATACACACAGTTGGTCAGGGAGCAGGATTATAAGTCTGGAGAAAAGTTGCCATGGTTTCTTGGCATGGAGAAATTTGGACAAATTTGTGACCTGGCTTTTGATAGGGCCAAATTGTCCCTTAGGCAATACTGTATAATACCAAGACACAAAAAGTGGCTTGCAGTTTTATTTTGTGCCTGTGGAAGTTAGTGTTCATCTTATAGTACAGGTAGTCCTCCTTTACTGACTTTCTCATTTAGTGACCAGTCACAGTTATGACAGTGATGAAAAAGCAACTTTACAATCAATCCTCACGTCATCAATATTTGAAATCTATCAACAACAATTGATTTTTTTTGTAAATGAAGATGGCCAAACAATTATTAAACAAGTTAGGAAACCAATACTTATGATTTATTACAGCAATATATTGCTGATATGTGTATCTGTCAGCAAATCATTTAGATAAATGGTACAAGGAAGAGGACTTTCAAGAAATCAAGTCACTATTTTTGTGAGTTTGTTTATTTATCTCTTTCATATCCTGTCTTTTTGCACAGGAGCTTAAGGCAATGTATGTAGTTTTTCCCCTATATATAAAACAACCTGTAGTTTTGCTCTTTTTATTCATTCTAAGTTGTTGAATTGTTTAATTTATTACATGTCCGGATCATTCTGTACATCCAGGCACACTTACATATGTGTATCCCCTTGTATATCAAGATATAAAAAAACTATCATATTGCTTATGTCCTGCTATGTACCTACACCATAGTTGTTCTAAAACATCTATAGTGATTTAAGTATTAGCTGTTTGTTTGTTTGTTTGTTTGTTTGTTTGTTTGTTTGTTTGTTTGTTTATATAGTAGCCCAATCAATAGATAAAAACAGCACATCATCATCAAAGATGTTACAATACAATGAAGTATGTCAGAGTGAATGTGATCCAAACAAACATAATCAAAAAGCAATCAAGTTAGGCACAAAACCTCCTAACCCGATGCTTGGAAGCAAAGCCAGGTCTCCGAAAAAGCAAGTACAGTTAGGGTAATCCAAATCTCACAGGGATTGCTGTTCTGTAAAACAGGCATGTCGACAGAGAAGCACATCTGTTGGATCTCATCAGATGACAATGCATAAATGATGGGACCTGGAACCCATGCACCCGTCTGCCAAGGGCAGAAATAAGAATTTTCCAGCCAGTATAGCTGATCCAAGATTATCCAAGATGGCACCGACAAAGGCTGCCTCAGTGAAATGCTCTCAAATGGTTTCTTTATTTTCTATTATTCTCTGTGATTCTCTATGGATTTCATACTCACGAGACCATCTGCTAGGAATTAAGGAACATTTCTTTAAGGAGCAGCTCTCTGTAACCTCATCCCCATCTGTCTTTACAAACGCGGAGGAGATTCTAACACAGGAGGAAGCTAATTCCCCGGAACTATGGATCACCAAAAGCAAACGCAGCCGGCAGAGACGAAGAGGTAAAAGGGCGGGAATTTTAAATAGACTCAGGAATAAGGGAATTTTAAAAAACCCACTCCCTTCAATCTTTCTTACCAATTTACATTCACTTGCTAATAAGATGGATGAAATACTCCTTTTAAACAGATGCAATTCTGATTTTTACAACTCATCTGCCCTATGCTTTATTGAATCCTGGCTAAACGAGGAAATCGATGACAACAGCATGCATATACCAGGGTTTCAGATACTGGTGGTTCTCCTCCTTCCTCTCTGACAGGACGCAGTCGGTGTTGACAGGGGGGCAGAGGTCGAGACCTAGGCCCCTACTATGTGGGGTGCCACAGGGCTCAGTCCTCTCGCCCATCCTGTTTAACATCTACATGAAGCCACTGGGTGAGATCATTCGACGACATGGGGTGAGGTATCAGCAATATGCTGATGATACCCAGTTGTACATCTCCACCCCGTCTCAATTCGGGGAAGCTGTAGACGTAATGAGCCGCTGCCTGGACGATGTTAGGGTCTGGATGGGGAAGAACCGGTTAAAGCTTAACCCTGACAAGACTGAGTGGCTGTGGATATTGCCTCCTAAGGACTCGACCAATTGTCCCTTCTTGGTTCTTGGGGGGGAGAAATTAGCTCCCTCAGAACGGGTCCGCAATTTGGGTGTCCTCCTAGACCAATTTAAGGTGTTGGTCGTTACCTTTAAAGCCCTACATGGCTCAGGGCCAGGTTACCTTCGGGACCGCATCCTGCCGCATACCTCCCTACGACCGGTTAGGGCCCACAGAGTCGGCCTCCTCCAGGTCCCGTCGACTAAACAATGTCGGCTAGTGGGACCGAGGGGGAGAGCCTTCTCTGTGGGAGCTCCCTCCCTGTGGAACCAGCTTCCTCCAGAGATCAGGACCATCCCCACCCTGCTGGCCTTCCGGAAAGCAATAAAAACTTGGCTCTTCCGGCAGGCGGGGTGAAAGTGAGACGAATTTGATCAAATAAAGGTCTCCCCCCATGATGGAAAAGAGATACTCTTTTAACTTTTGTATTTTCTGTATCTTTTAATTATTGTATTTTGTATTGTATACATTTTAATTATTGTTTTTTTATCTTGTAATGGATCTAACATGTTGTGAGCCGCCCTGAATCCCCAGGGATTGGGCGGCATAAAAATCCATTAAATTAAATTAAATTAATTAAATTAAATTAAATTAAATTAAATTAAATTAAATTAAATTAAATTAAATTAAATTAAATTAAATTAAATTAAATTAAATTAAATTAAATTAAATTAAATTAAATTAAATTAAATTAAATTAAATTAAATTCTTAGTAGTCGTCAAACACAAATACAGTTTAAAGCAGTCTTTTCTGAACACCGGCTGTTAATTCAACTTCATTAACAGCCAGCACGAGTCCACGAAATAATAACTCAATTCTGAAACAGTCTTTTAGATAACAGCAATCTTACGGTGGTTGGCAAAATGCCCAGAAGCAATTTGCAGAAAAAATGCCAAGAGAGAGAACAAGAGCTGATCAAACGTTTCTGGAGTCAAGACACGAAGGAATATGAACGTAGTTGTTTCCTGCAAATTGACTCCATCGTCATCCCTTAAATAGGCTAGGGGAGTGGCCAATTAGCCCTAAGCCTTACTCCCAAGGAGACCTCCTCCTGAGGAACCATTCCTGCCTTTTGGCAGCTCTACATGCCCGTGCATTGAGAATAGGCTCCTCCTCTTCTTCCTCATCACTGATGGGAGCTTCTGGAGGTTCTGAAGGCCCTGGTTGAATTTCCGCCTCTGGCACCGAGTCCTCGCCAGCCTCCTCACTGTCCAACTCGGGTGCCAGCTGCACAGGCCACTGGCACATCACCACATCAGCCACTTTGCTGTCAGAATCAGCTACCAGCTGCATGGGCTGCTGGAGGGCCACAACACAGTTGCTCTAACATCTGTAGTTATGAAAACCTTTGAAAGGCTAGTGATGTCCCACTTGAAAACCATCATGGATCCACTGTTAGACCCCTTGCAATTTGCATACCGAGCAAATAGATCGACAGATGATGCTGTTAATATGGCTCTGCACTACATCATACAACATCTTGAATCTCCAAAGTCCTACGCAAGGGTCCTCTTTGTAGACTTTAGTTCAGCATTCAATACCATCATACCGGACATTCTTCTAATTAAACTAAATCAGCTAGCGGTACCTGAACACACTTGTAAGTGGATCACAAGCTTCCTAACAAATAGGAAGCAGCAGGTGAAGCTAGGCAAAATCACATCAGATACCTGTACAATTAGCACAGCCCCCCCCCAAGGCTGTGTACTCTCACCACTTCTCTCTATATACCAATGACTGAATCTCAAACGATCCATCTGTTAAATTACTGAAGTTTGCAGATGATACTACAGTGATTGGTCTCATTCGAGACAACGATGAAACAGCATACCGACAAGAGGTTGAACAACTAGCCTCGTGATGTGACCGGAACAATCTGGAACTGAACACACTCAAAACCGTAGAAATGGTGGTAGACTTTAGGAGAAACCCTCCCATTCTACCACCTCTTACAATACTAGACAACACAGTATCAACAGTAGAGACCTTCAAATTTCTAGGTTCTATCATATCTCAAGACCTAAAATGGTCACCTAAGATCAAAAACGTCAAAAACATCAAAAAAGCACAACAAAGAATGTTCTTTCTGTGCCAACTCAGGAAGTTCAAACTGCCCAAGGAGCTGCTGATACAGTTCTACAGAGGAATTATTGAGTCTGTCATCTGCACCTCTATAACTGTCTGGTTCAGTTCTGCAACCCAACAAGACAGACACAGACCTCAGAGGATAATCAGAACTGCAGAAAAAACAATTACTGCCCACATGCCTTCCATTGAGGACCTGTATACTGCACGAGTCAAAAAGTGGGCCGTGAAAATATTTACTGACCCCTCGCATCCTGGACATAAATTGTTTCAACTCCTACCCTCAAAACGATGCTATAGAGCACTGCACACCAGGACAACTAGACACAAGAACAGTTTTTCCCCGAATGCCATCACTCTGCTAAACAAATAATTTCCTCACCACTGTCAAACTATTCACTAAGGCTGCATTACTATTACTATTAGTCTTCTCATCGTTCCTATCACCCATCTCCTCCCACTTATGACTCTATGATTGTAACTTGTGCTTGTATTCTTATGATTTATATTAATATTGATTGTTTTCTGATTGCTTATTTATACCCTATGACAATCATTAAGTGTTGTACCTCATGATTCTTGACAAATGTATCTTTTCTTTTATGTACACTGAGAGCATACGCACCAAAGAGAAATTTCTTGTGTGTCCAATCACACTTGGCCAATAAAGAATTCTATTCTACTCTACTCTACTCTACTCTACTCTACTCTACTCTACTCTACTCTACTCTACTCTACTCTACTCTACTCTACTCTACTCTACTCCACTCCACTCCACTCCACTCCACTCCACTCCACTCCACTCCACTCCACTCCACTCCACTCCACTCCACTCCACTCTATTCTATTCTATTCAACAGAAAAGAGGTCCTGAGGAAATGAGGCTCTGGACCAGTAAGTGTGTTATTGGTCACAACCAGTGCTTTCAACTGCCCCTGGAAGACTACTGGTAACCAGTGCAGCTCATGAAGCAGAACTGCTATATAGCTATAGTTAGGTGCACCCATAACTACTCAGCTGCTGCATTCTGGACCTGCAGTAGCCTTCTAATGGTCCTCAAGGGTAGGTATGCTCATGTAGAGTCCATTCCAGTAATAAAGATGAAAGATGACTGAGAAGGACTGTCCAGGAATAAGTGCAGTTGCTGACCAAGATTGATTTGGTCAAAATCCATCTGCTCTTTAAGACATCTGTCTAGGAAGATATCAAACTCTCTATGATTCTGTCTGGATGGTGTGATGCCATCCAGAACCAAAAGGGGAAACTGACTGGATCCAGGTGGCTCTAAAATTCATAATTACCACAATACTTTTCTGACTTGTTGGCTAATCTAGGCCACCAGAGATAAAGCATTTTGCTTGATTAGGCAAAACAATGGACATCTCCCCCACCACATGCGCATGCACACACACACACACAAAGCAAGCGTTCTCTTATTTTTCATATCGTATAATACTGTGAAGATGGTTCTGAAGAAATGAGAAGGAACAAGGAGGTCTTCCTAACAGCCCTCAAACAGATGATTTGGATCAGGGGTGTCCCACCTGGGCAACTTAAGACTTGTGGACTCCAACTCCCAGAATTCTGGGAATTGAAGCTCACAGGTGTAAAAACTTGCCAAGATTGGACACCTCTGATCGAAGATCATTCTCCGCCTACTCTCTCTTACAATTACTTCTGAACATATGCTGAAATGTAAGATCTTAATAAATTATAAGTCACTAGTTTAGCTAGACTGACAGTAATGATTAAATTTGGAATTCTGGCTATAATTATGTGTGTAACCATCTTTTCCAAGGAGGGAAGGAAAGAAAGTAGGTTTAGCTTCATTGACTTAAAAATGAAATTTTTCACTAAAAAAAATATCCCTGTGTCTTCCCTGTGTGCAAGTACAGATAGTCCTTGACTTACAACAGTTCATTTAGTGACCGTTAAAAGTTACAATGGCACTGAAAGAAGCGACCTATGATAATTCTTCACACAAGCATTGTAGCATCCCCATGGTCATATGATCAAAATTCAGATGCTTAGCAACTGACTCATATTTATGACGGTTGCAGTGGACTGGGGTCATGTGATCACCTTTTGCGAACTTCTGACCACAAAGTCAATGGGGAAGCCAGATTTGCTTAACAACCGTGTTAACAACTGCAGTGATTCATTTAACAACCGTGGCAAGAAAGGTCATAAAATGGGGGAAATTAACAACTGTCTTGCTTAGCAACAGCAAATTTTGAGCTCAATTGTGTTTTGTCAGTCGAGAATTACCTATATGCACAATTCTGAAGCTAGCATTTGTGTTCCACAATTGGCATAAGATACAAATCTTATACAAATAACTCCTGTGTGGCTGGCTTGGGACAGAAGGTTCCAAAGTATCTCCCTTCATATTTTTCACACACTGTGCTAAAAGAAGAAGTGCAGAGCATGTCAGAAAGCTCAAGTCTAATTGATGGCAACCAATTGTAATTACTTTCATGATGGAGCCCTTGGAAAACCTCTGCCAGTGAGGCAGGGGTTGGTTCCTCTTACCTGCCTACCGGTGCGCTGCGCACGCATCATGTTTTGCGCACGTGTCCCCTCACGCGATTTTGCTTCTACGCATGCGCAGGAAGCAAAAAATCGCCAAAATCTTGTGAGTTGACACACACATGCGATTCCAGCGATTTTTTGCTTCCGCGCATGCGCACCGGAGCCATCGCACACAAATTGCGCAATCGGAGGGCCTCTACCAGGATGACAGAGTGGACCGCACCGCTAGGAACCCACCACTGCAGTGAGGTTTTAAATTATCCCCTTCCCATTTCACAACACCCTTCAACTGACAAAAGTGAGGATTATAAAACACTCAGCCCTTCTATTCAAAGCTTGCGTTCGAGATTGACTTTAATTTTTAAAATAAAAGTAAGCTTGCTCATTTCAAAATCTCTCTAGGGGGGGAATAGGCATGTCTTGAATATCAGAAAGGTTGTTGACTCTGTCAGCTGCGTTTTGTAATACCAGTTGGCTGAGAGCTAATTCAACAACCGTTTAAACAACAAAACAGGTTAAAATATAGTGCCCTATTTGAAATGTCCATGAAGTAAGTGTTATGTATTCAGAATAAACTGTTTACTCCAAGGTCCGCTATTCTGAGCTGGAAAATGGAGTCCGCTGATAGGTTGAACCAGCTGAACAGCCCTGTATAAAAGGAAGAGCTGTCAGCCTGGTTCCTTTGCTGGATCTAACTGTTGTACAATAAAGAGCCTCTTCAGTACCAGGACTTAACAGTAAAGATGCTTTGGTCCTTGGCCCCAAAGTCTGGCATTGGAGTTACAACCAAACTCCTGTCACACAAATTGCCACTATATGAAAGGCCTTTACATTTATTTCAGCCAAAGGTACTTTCCTTTGAAAAAATTCCCTGTGAGTAAGAACCTCTTAACTTAGGACCCAAATAATTTAGTATTATAAGTATGCACCAGTAGCTTGAACCAGGCTCAGGAGTGAATTAAGAATCAACTGAACTCTTTCTGAATTGATAAAAGAGAGCCCACCTGCTACAACAATTAAAACAGCCATCATTATTGCATTGTTGTTGCTGCTCTTATTATATAAGCCCTTTTAACTAATTAAGCCAGTGTGCTACAAAGTAAAAACCAATCTCCAGCATCATCTTCCTGACTGTGTGTGTAGTACTGGTAGTCCTCAGGCTACAATGGCAATTGGGACTCTGTCGCTAAGTGATGTGGTTGTAAAGTCATCACATGACCATGCCACTTGGCAACGGCCATTCCAGCAGTCCAGTTGCTATCATTAAACAAGGACTGCATGGGTCATTAAGCCTGGATGGATCTCATATGATCACAAATGTTTGACTTCCTGCCAGCTTCCCCACTGACTTTGCTTGTCAAAGATGGGCAGGAATGACAGAAATTATGATCACGTGACCAAAGGTCACTGTAACATCCAGGGGTGGGCTTCAAAAATTTTAGCAAGGGGTTCTCTGCGCTGTTGCTGGGTGGGCATGGCCATGGTGGGCTTAGCCTAGTCAGCCTCCTGCACCACAGCGGGGGGTGTTTTTTGCCCTCCCTGGGCTCTGGAGGCTCATTTTTCGCCCTCCCCAAGCCTCCCCGCATGCCCTGCACTTACCTGGCATCCAAAACGGGCTACGTGGAGACTCCTGGGAGGGGTGAGGTGGGCAGGGCCAGCCAGGAGTGGTATTTGGGGGTTCTCTGAACTACACACAATCTTAGCTAGAGGTTCTCCCCAACCCCTGCGAACCCCCAGCAGCCCACCCCCGGTAACATCATAATTATGAGCCAAGTACCCAGCACCCTGATCACAATCACATAATCATGGGGATGCTGCAACGGCCGGAACACCAAAGATTGGTCGTAAGGATTGGTCGCATTCAGTGTTGTCAAAACTTTGAATGGTCACTGAACAAATGGTGGTAATCCAAAGACTAAGAATAGAATAGAATAGAATAGAATAGAATAGAATAGAATAGAATAGAATAGAATAGAATAGAATAGAAATAACAGAGTTGGAAGGGACCTTGGAGGTCTTCTAGTCCAACCCCCTGCTTAGGCAGGAAACCCTATACCACTTCAGACAAATGGTTATCCAACATCTTCTTAAAAACTTCCAGTGTTGGAGCATTCACAACTTCTGGAGGCAAGCTGTTCCACGAATTAATTCTTCTAACTGTCAGGAAATTTCTCCTTAGTTCTAAGTTGCTTCTCTCCTTGATTAGTTTTCACTAATAATGGAATGGTGCATGGTTACTGTTTAATATGGTTATGTGCCCAACTCTCTGGGAAAAGTAACAGTGAAAAACTGAGATAGGAATGAGACCATATCCTCTACAGCTATGGTCACCAACCTTTCTGGTTTTGTGGACTGATGTGGAAGAGGGGATGGTTCCACATGAGTGGTGGGCACGTGTACCTGTTGCTCACACAAATGGAGCTGGGCATGCTCGCCCACCTGTTGCATGTGCAAGTGAAGCTGCGTGCATCTGCACACCCACCTGCTGCTTCCATGGCCCAGTTCTGAATGGGCCACAGTGGGCCAAGGCCCTGGGGTTGGGGACCACTACTCTACAGTTTATCTTCTGGTAGCTTGTATATTTTTGTGACTGACCACTGCAACCATTCACCAGAAGAGCTATTTTGCAAGAACGCCCATAACAGATTCTCCAAACATGTCCTTCTCCAAAATATATTATTTAAATTTATATGCTACCTGGCTCCCAGCAACTGGGCAGTTTCCAAATGATTGGAAAAAAAAACTCACAAAAAAAAAAAGGTAGAGCTGGCAGAATCATAATCCATGCGGCAACCCCCAAAAAAGAAGCTAGGTTAAAAGGAGACTTCAGTCATCCTCACCAAAGCCCTGGGTGAAAATTGCCTACCCTTCTGAGCTCAATCTTCAAGACCTGCAGTGATGGATTGACCGTTACCTCCCTTGAGGCAGTCAGTTGCATTTTCAGATTAATGGGATGCTTATTGCTGCTTCTAATTAGGAAACAGCAGCCCTGATCCTCCCCATCCTTCAGCCCTGGCAACTATTCAGTGTATGGCTAATTTGGGCATGCTGCTGCACTTTTCTGCTTTGAAATTCCACATTCAACAGGAGCAACTGCAATTAAGTGGTGCATAAATGAAGGATGCTATGTTGTGTAATTCATGGAGGCACCTTTGAGAGCCAAAAAATGTGGACTCTCAGGATAAAGTAGTAAAGTTCAACAGAACATGAAATGGAGTTCTGCTCTAACTACCTCTGTAACATTACAAGACAGCGTAATAGGCACTGGACAATATGTGGGAATTTACCACCTAACTCCAGTAGAGATTCAGCTTCTCTTAAAGACTAGCTCAACATGGCATGTCTCATCTCTAGTGAATAACAGAAGCCAACTGAGGCATGTGACTGAGATGGGACTTTTTTGCCCCTGTTTTCTTTATTGGGCATTGGAAATGCAGGGTGAATCTGAAATTCCATTCCACATTTGCAAAACCCCTAATCTGTAGATGCTACAGCGACTTTCAAGGAACCTTCAGAGTCATGTGTACATCCTCTCTTCCAGAATCATTTCCATAATTCTGTGCTCAGCGTGAGCAATGATGCCGTTGTTCAGCTAAATGGAAGACCTTCCCACAGAGAAACTCCCCCTGTGACTTTCTGCTTTCCTTTCCCAAATCAAGGTGGAGTTGTGACAGTTAGAACAATTAATCAGTGGAACAACTTGTAAATGCTCTAACACTGGAAGTTTTAAAGAAGAGATTGGATAACCATTTTGTCAGAGTTACGCAATAAATCAGAAGCTTCAAAAGATAACTGCATTTTGCTGATTCAAATAACTTCTTTATAAGTAGAATAAAACATTAACAATACCACACTTTGTTTCAGATCACATGTTGAGATGTTTTCACAGCAAGCTTTAATGGTGGACAGAGTAAACCACACCCTTCTTCTTGCTAAGTTTCTGGACATGCTCAAATAACACTTCAGCCCGATTGGCTGACTCAATCACATGGCTCTCCCAGTCATGAATATTCCAACACTCCTCCCTTCATTACTGGGAGAAACATCAGACCTATTGGATTTAAACATTTCCTATAATGGACACCACCCAATGGTTTGGTCATCATGTCTGCTAAATTATCCTCTGAAGAACAATGATGTAAACTTATCAATTTTTCTTTTACAGCTTCCCTGACATTACAATACTTAATGTCCACATGTTTACTTCTGTTCTTCACTCTGTCACCTGTTGCCATTTTTATACAAGCAGCATTATCTTCATAAACAGTTACAGCTTCATTTACATTTACATTTAAATCTTGTAACAACTGTACATACCAAACTACTTCAGAACATAACTCAGACAATGCAATAAACTCTGCTTCAGCAGTTGAAATAGCAACCGTTGTTTGTTTTCTGGACTTCCAACCAATTAAAGCCCCTCCAAACATTATTACAATTCCAGAATTAGACTTTCTGGTTTTTACATCATTTGCATAATCACTATCAACATAACATTTCAATTTTAATTCTTCAGTGACCTTTATTTGAAGACCCAAATTCACAGTTCCCTTCAAATACCTGAGAATTCTTTTCACACCCATCCAATGCAACTTTGTAGGTGTAGCAGTAAAGCGACTTAAGATGCTCACTGCACAAGCTATGTCTGGTCTGGACCACTGTGACAGATATAACAGACTCCCTATTGCAGAGTGATATATCTCCTGATCACAGGCTTCACTTTTATCCTCACCCAAACTATTGTAAAAATCTGTGCTCATAGGTGTAGGAGCAATATTACAATCTTTCATGTTATACTTCTCTAATAATTGTTCAATTTTTCTCCTTTGACTGAGAATATAACCACCTTTTTCAGTTTTTTGTATCTCTACACCGAGATAATTCTTTATTTCTCCCAAATTCTTTAATTCAAATTTCTTTTCTAACTTATTAGCAAATTCTTTAACTTGTGATGCATCCTTTGCAATGAAACAAAGATCATCCACAAATGCTAATAGTAGACAATTCCCACCTTGTAACTTTCCAGTGTATATGCAACCATCAGCTTTGCAACTCTTGAACCCAAGACCTTTCAATGCAGTATCTAAACAGATATTCCAATTTCTGGCTGACTGCTTCAGCCCATAAATGGCCTTGTTCAATTTATACACCATGTTAGGCTTTTTATTTTCATACCCTGGCGCTTGAACCATATAAATTTCTTCCTCTAATTCAGCATTGAGGAATGCAGTGGTTATATCAAAATGCCAAATTCTATGCCTGTATGCTGATGCTAATGCCAGTGCTAGTCTTATGCTCTCAGCTTTTACAGTTGGCGCGAACACCTCATCATAGTGCACATTCTTTAATTGAGAAAAACCTTGTGCCACCAATCTTGCCTTATACTGTACTTCATTATTGGGTAATACCTTTTTCTTGTATACCCACTTACATCCTACAGCTTTCGTACCCTGTGGCAAAGTCATAGATGTGAACACTTCATGATCGCCCATGGATTTCATCTCTTTATCCATGGCTTCCTTCCACTTTTCTTGTTCAACTTTTGCTAATGCCAATACTTCCTTATAGTTTCTTGGCTCATACCATACATTACACACTTTAACTTTACTGGCAGAATACCTGTCTGGCGGAACCCCTCTGTTCCTACGCTCTGACCTACGTGGCATTGCCTGTTCTTGTGTTTCAAGCTTTTCTGGCTTCATATCTTGTTCAGACTCTCCTCCCTGAACATAGACACCTTCAGAAAATGATTCACCATCATTAAATGAGTTATTGTCACTAAGTGGATCACCGTCGCTAAGTGGATCACCGTCACTAAGTGAGACATTTTCAGAATTTGCATCAATTCTGTTCCAATTTTGTTCTGCAAAACTAGCAGACCTTGAAATTACTATCCTTTTACTTCCATCGCTAAAGCGATACCCTTTTGAGCCTGGCTCATAGCCCACAAATCTGAGCTTTCTAGCCTTTTGTTGTCCCTTTCTTCTGATTGCCTTTGGAATATGTACCCATGCAGTACTTCCAAATATTTTTAAATGTGCTAGAGAAGGCTTTCTCCCATATAGCATTGCATATGGAGTATTATTGATGGATGAACTCCACAACCTATTTACTAAATAATTGGCAGTCAGTATGGCTTCACCCCAATATGACCTGCTCATACCAGAATCCTCCAGTAATGAGTCTTTCATTGTTTGCAAAACACCATTCCTCTTTTCAGCCACTCCGTTCTCTCCCGGTGTGTAAGGATTTGTGCGCCTGTGTCTTATTCCCAATTGTCTCAACCATTGTTGAAAATTTGTTGACATAAATTCAGAACCTCTGTCAGTTTGCAACTGACATACCTGTTGTCTGTACCTTCTCTCTACAAAGCTTAACCATTGCTTAAATTGCTGTAGCACCTCTGTTTTACTCTTAAGTAAGTAGCAAAACCCAAACCTGCTGTAGTCATCCACAATGACCAGCGCATACTTTGCTCCTCCCAAACTGGCTTGCATAGGCCCAATTAAATCAGCATGAACCAGTTCTAGAGCTCTTGTGGTTTGTCTTGTGCTAAACTTGCTCACTGGGAATGCTTTAGATTTCGATGCTTTGCATACTGCACAATCCAAATATGCCTTACATCCCTTCAAATCTAATCCTTCTGCAAATTCTTTCATTTGTTGAACAACCTTAAAATTAGCATGACCAAGTCGTCTGTGCAGAAGATGAACACACGAATTGTGTTCTGCTACATTTTTAAATATCTGGGAACATTGTGGCACCTTTTGTCCCTGCAATACATAAAGATCATCCTCTTTTATGCCCTGTGCACAAACATTCCCATTTCTTTGGATGATACACTTCCCATTAACAAATATGGTTTCATAACCTTGCTTGTCTAAACTAGACACACTTAACAAATTATGCTCCATTTCAGGTACACATAACACATCAGTAAACCTGGAGTCCAAATATGGAATTTGCACATCGCCTCTTCCAATGATTTTAGCCTTTTGACCATTGGCTAAGGCCACTTCTTCATGGTTTCCTGGGAAAAATCTGGAAAATAAGTCAGAATTATTAACAATTGTTTGACTAGCCCCACTGTCAATCAACCATTTGTCTCTATTGTTATTATAACAAACTTTTGCAACTGCAATCTGTCCTTGCAAATAATGTCTCTTGTCTTGCATATTTCTTCTCTGTGTACAGCTTTTCTGCAGATGATTGGTCTCTCCACAAATGAAACATGCTTTTTTTACTTGCTTGAAGAATTGTTGCTGTGTAACTTGATCTCTCCTGCCTCTGCTTTCCTCTTGTCTGCAGACACCTCGGCTGTTGCTAGAGATAGGCAGCCTGTGGAAAATTTTGCTGGAGACTTGCTGTAAGTTTCCACTGTACTCCTTGTTGGGCCCCCGCCTGTGGAATTTTCCATCAGCATGGCTGAAAAGTCTTTTCTCATATTCATTCAATAAACACGATTTCAAAGCCTCCAAATTCAAATCTGCTTCTGGCTTACTTTCAAAAATAGCTGACACAGTCTCCCAGCTCTGATCCAAACTATTTAACACTAATAAAACTTTCTGGGACTCTGGAAACTTTACTCCACGTTGCTCCAATTCTAGAAAATTAGACTGCATTTTCATTAAATGATCTTCCATAGAATCTCCTGTCTGCAAACTCATTCTGAAAAGCTTTCTTGAAAGTTGGACCACATTACACGCAGAAACATTGACATGTACTGCTTTCAATTTCTGCCATATTTCTTTTGCAGACTTTAATTCAGCTACATTTAAGAATTGATCATCCCCCAGACTTAAAAGAAGATAAGCCATAGCTTTGTCATGAGCCTTTTGATCTGCTGCTCCAAGCACTTGCGGGGGGTCTGCTACGATGTCCCATAATTCTTTTGCTTTCAAAAAACATTCCATTTTTGCAGCCCAAATTAAATAATTTTTCTTCCCCAATTTAGGTATTGGACTGTCTTTAAATTCCATAGCAGCAGCCATCCTGCTTTACTTTTCTTCTCTGCCTGTTCCTTTAACAACACAGACAGCTTCTTATCAGCTTTAAATTACAATGCAGTTTTAACTTTACTTCTTGAGCGATTTCTGGGCCCATAACCTGTCAGAGTTACGCAATAAATCAGAAGCTTCAAAAGATAACTGCATTTTGCTGATTCAAATAACTTCTTTATAAGTAGAATAAAACATTAACAATACCACACTTTGTTTCAGATCACATGTTGAGATGTTTTCACAGCAAGCTTTAATGGTGGACAGAGTAAACCACACCCTTCTTCTTGCTAAGTTTCTGGACATGCTCAAATAACACTTCAGCCCGATTGGCTGACTCAATCACATGGCTCTCCCAGTCATGAATATTCCAACACATTTGTCTGAAATGGTATAGATTTCCTGCCTAAGTAGGGGGTTGGACTAGAAGACCTCCAAGGTCCCTTCCAACTCTGTTATTCTATTAATGTTTCTCATCTAGCTCTGGGACAGAGGTTGGTTTCAGCAGGTTCTGACCAGTTCTGGAGAACCGGTAGCGTAAATTTTGAGTAGTTTGGAGAACCAGTAAATACCACCTCTGACTGGCCCTGCCCCCATCTATTCTCTGCCTCCCGAGTCCCAGCTGATCGGGAGGAAATGGAGATTTTGCAGTATCCTTCCCCTGGAGTGGGGTGGGAATGGAGATTTTACAGTATCTTTCCCCTGCCACGCCCACCAAGCCACGCCCACAGAACCGGTAGTAAAAAAATTTGAAGCCCACCACTGCTCTGGGACCATGCAGCCAGAAAGCCATGGTGCCTCAGAAGCTGCACTGATCCAGCTGAAGAGTAAAATATTGGGGCCAGCAGCAAGAGAACAGCAAAATGCTAGAGGCCATGTTTCCAAAACTATATATTTTAAAAGAAAAACAACTTCCTACATTTGAATTAATAATTGATTTTGATGATCCTGGCCAACCATGTCCTAAGTATCAAGAAAATATCAAGGAAATATTATTCCTATTTTTATGAAATAACATTAATATATAGCCTGCACTTTACTTGCACATGAAAGCAAAAATTGCCTAGGTTTTCCCAAGTCACTACATCCATTTCCATCCCACCCTGGGGGACTTTTGTAACCAGCATGCATGGCATGAAACTGACCCCTCAGATCGTTGTCTGATCAGGTTGACAATTCTAATATTCTTCACCAATCCTCAAAAGTAGTAAAAGTAATTTTAAAAAGTACATCCATGGGAGCCTCTTTTTGGAGAAGCAGTAGAACATTTCTAATGCTACTGACAATTTGTCTTTGGGCTACCCGTCCTAAAGTCACTAAAAGCCAAACCTCACACCTCAATATTTCTACACATAGGCAAAGTGTGGTTTTTCAGAAGGAGGGCGGAGGAGTATTCTGCACCAACACTGGTGCATTTTTAAAGCACCTGTATTTCTATCACACGTCCCTGAGAGTCGTTCACAACTGAGAATGGTCATAAATATAGAAACCCACCACGGTATGAATCAGTGGTGGGTTTCAACATTTTTTACTACTGGTTCTGTGGGCGTGGCTTGCTGGGTGTGGTGTGGCTTGCTGGGCGTGGCTTGCTGGGCGTGGCAGGGGAAGGATACTGTAAAATCTCCATTTCCTCCCGATCAGCTGGGACTCGGGAGGCAGAGAATAGATGGGGGCGGGGCCAGTCAGAAGTGGTATTTACCGGTTCTCCGAACTACTCAAAATTTCCGCTACCGGTTCTCCAGAACTGGTCAGAACCTGCTGAAACTCACCTCTGGTAGGGATAGGAGATTCTTGCTCTGCAAAATAAAAATAAAAAATCAGTTCAGAGATATGCATGATCCTTGTAGAAAAAGAATTGGTGAAGGCAGTTTGTGCAGGGCATAAAAATATGACCATAGGACTCTGCCATTATTATACATTTGAGCCACTCACCCAGTACTTGAATTTTGATCACGTGCCCCCTGAGACTACTATGACAATGATCGTATGTACGAGGACCAGTTGTAACTTCATTTTTTTCAGTGCTGTCTTAACTTGGAACAGTCATTGAACAGATGGATGTAACCTGGGGACTACTTGTACTCCATACAGATAAGACAACAATTGAGCCCAAAATTTCTGTTGCTAAACATGACAGTTATGTGAGTTGTGCCCCATTTCATGACCTTTCTTGCTATGATTGTTCAGAGAATCACTGCAGTTGTTAAGTTAGTAGCATGGTCGTTAAGTGAATGTGGCTTCCCCGTTGACTTTGCTTGTCAGAAGTTCACAAAAGGTGATCACATGACCTGTGACACTGTAACTGTCATAAATACATGCCAGTTGCCAAGCACCCAAATTTTGATCACATGACCATGGGGATGCTGCAAAAATTGTAAGTGTGAAAAAATGGTCATCAATTGCTTTTTTTCAGTGTCGTTGTAACTTCCAACAGTCACTATATGAATGGTTGTAAATCAAGGACCACTTGTACAGGTTTAAGACTTCCACCTAAGAGTATGAATTTACCAATCAAGTGAAAGCAGATCAAAGACAATAAGTGGAAATCCTTATTTACTATTACTTGTTCTAATGTGCAAGATCAGTAGAATAATTGATGCTAAGAGGCAGCTGGTTTTCCAAATTCTTTTCTATCCATTTGCCTATTCTGATAATAAACACTCCTAAATGGTAAACAATACAACCAATTCAACCTTGAGGTTAATTCTTTAGCTTTTTCTTTTAATTAAATAACCTATGATCAATACTGTCTGATTCAAAAACCAGTAACAATGAGCTGATTGTAGAATAAATCCTGCATCTGTTTTCTCTAACACACACACCTTTGGGGGAACTTTCCCGTATGATACAGACTTTTCCACAAAAACTGCAAATTCACTGCAAAATCAGGAAAAATGTGAATATTAAGTATAATGATTTCTCAGTTTGTTTATTAGTTTTGGAAATGCAAAATTAGCTAGGTTTGTATGGTATTAAAATGCAACAAATAAATTTCTATTCCATCCCTACTGACAGGTTATGAAATATTGTATCTAATGCCTGCTAAAATAAGAAGTCTGTAATCTGGAAACACTCCAAAATTGATTTCAGTTTTAACTCCAATTGCAGATTAAGATTTTATAACGTGAGCTCAATACTTGGAGAAATTGTCGTTTAAAAAGATCAGTTAGTAGAAACATGAAGATCGAATAACCAAGCACATCAATTGCATGAAGAGAAGTAAATGATCTCTCCATTTGCATACAAGACTCTTTCCCAATCTGATAGTCTCCATTATGTGCTGAAATACAATTCATGGAATTTAATACTTATTGATAATTCAACAGAAGGACTAACAAAATCAGGCATACAGAAATTTAGTATTGGAAGGAAAGAATTCTCTAGATCACATAATTCATATAACAATTCTTTTCAGCCTCCAAATATTGCTGCCCATAACTAAGATGAGATGTTCTTTAAATAGCAGTTAGACTAGTGACAGAATAACAGAGTTGGAAGGGACCTTGAAGGTCTTCTAGTCCAAACCCCTGCTCAAGTAGGAGACCCTATACCTAAAGTGACCAGATTTTTTTTAAAGCGGGACGGGGGGCGGGCCCGCCTGGGCGCCGCCATTTGAGTTTTGCCCTCTGCGCATGCGCAGAACGCTGCGCATGTGCAGAGGGCAAAACAACGCAAATGGCGGCATCCAGGTTGGGGGGGGAGGCGGGAGGCCTTTCCTTGCCTCCCGCCTCCCCTTCGGGAGCTGGCAGTGGCTTGGGCTGGGAAGCGACGAATGGGAGGCGGGAGGCGGGGAAAGGAGGCAGCCGGCAGCTTACCTGCGAGGTGGCACTCGGGGGCTAGGTCTCTGTCGCGAGCTCCAGGCATCCAAGCGCCGCGGTCTCCCGGTTGCCCGCCCGGCCCCAGGGCAACGGCGGCAGCGATGCGACTGGGGGAAGGAAGGGGAGGGGGACGAGGAAGAGCTGTTTGCACCGCCGGAGGGGCCACTCGAGTCCGCAGTGGCGCCTCAACCCCCTTTTTCTGAGACGACGGCAGCGGCGACGGCTCCTCGTCCCTCACCCCTCCACCCGCATCCCAACAGCAGCGGCGTCTCCGAGGGCGGGGCTAGGGATGGGGCGGGGGAAGGAGAGGAGGAGCAGCCCCCCTTCCCCCTCCCCCCAGCTGGCACCTCCGTCAGGGAAACCTTCCCTGATGCTGTCCCCTGCTTTCAAAGAGCCCGACTTGCTTCCGGTTTTTATTTCGGTGGTAGTACCTCTCTTTTGTGCTTCCCCTTCTAAGGTGACCAGACGTCCCGCTGTTTCGGCATTCTTTCCAAAAAAGCGTGACTTTTTGGAAAGAATGCGGGACACGGGACACACGCTTGAAAAGCGTGTCTGTCCCGCCAAAAGCGGGACGTCTGGTCACCTTACCTATACCAGGGGTGTCAAACTCGATTTCATTGAGAGCCGCATCAGGGTTGTGTTTGACCTCGGGGGCTGGGGGGCTGGGGGGGCATGGCCAGCTTGACATCACTCATCGAGGCTCCATTTTTGGCCGCGATGGCCTGCTGCAGCCCTCTACCAGCAAGAACAGAGCCTGGGCGGGCCGCACACAGCCCTCCCAAGTTCCGTTTTTGCTGGCAGAGCCACCGCGGGCCGGTCCTTTGCTGTTTCCACAGCAGCCCCATGGGCCAGATCTAAGCACCCCGCAGGCCGGATCCAGCCCCTGGGCCTTGAGTTTGACATCCCTGCCCTATACCATTTGAGATAAACGGTTATCCAACTTCTTCTTAAAAACCTTTAGCAATGGAGCACCCCCAAATTCTAAAGGCAAGCCATTCCAAAATGGATCTTAAAACCAGACCCGGCGTTGCTGAGGATTCAAGCAGTGGCCACAAATTTCGTAGGAACCCCTTAATTCCTGGTTGCGAAAATGACTCTTTAGTTTTTAGAGTCTACATTCCGCCAAATCCAGGGATGAAAGACATTGGCAACTGTAATGTCCTATTCAAAAATGTAGTATCCAAAGGAATATTTATAGCAACCGTATAGCATTTCAAAAACCATTCCATTCTCTTGACGTCATAGTAAAACTAATGAGAAACCATACAGTGACAGGTAAATAAGCACAATCTTTCAATTAAACTCCAATTTGCAACAAGATAGAAGAAGTACTTGGCAGCACCATGTGACATCATACTCCAGCCTGCACCAAGAGGCTCCTAGCATTCCAAATGATATATTCCAGTGCAGTGGTGGGTTCCTACAGGTGCAGTCCACTCTATAGCACCGGTAGCGGCCTGCTGGTGACGTCACAGTACCGGTGCGGTCGGTTGCCGGTGCCTGGGCGCCACCATTAAAAAAAATTTAAAAAAATTTTTTTTTAATTTTCTTCTGCGCATGCGCAGAAGCCGAGCTTCCGGCACTGCGCATGCGCTACCTTCCTACCCCACAGTGAGTCCAAGCAGGGGAGGATGGCTGAGGGAGTGCGTGAGACGCTGAAAGAACGGGCGGCAGGAGCCATCTCCATTCCCCTCCCTTCAGCAGTCCGAGAAGCCACGAATGCGTGGTGATGATCCTAGGCATTTTCGCACATTTGAGGCTTCTCGAGCTGCTGAGGGGAGGGGGAATGGGCAGCAGGACCTATCTCAGTTCCCCTCCCCTTCAGCAGTCCGAGAAGCCACGAATGCGTGGTGATGATCCTAGGCATTTTCGCACATTTGAGGCTTCTCGAGCTGCTGAGGGGAGGGGGAATGGGCGGCAGGACCTATCTCAGTTCCCCTCCCCTTCAGCAGTCCGAGAAGCCACGCCTACCCAGTCACATGGCTGGCAAGCCACACCCACAAAATAAGCCACGCCCACAGAGTGGTAGTTAAAAAATTAGGAACCCGCCCCTGTTCCAGTGGCTCTTGTATAAGCGAGAGGAAGGTTGAAGACAGCGCCATCTGGGAAAAGAGGCCATTTTAGAAGAAGCCATTTTTCCTATTCAGATGGGAACAGTTTGACAGTCTTCTCAAAGGTGGAAACAACAAACATGAAGCCCTTCCTATTCTGACTGTAAACATTCAGAAGCTATCTGGCTTGGTCCTGTTGGAAACAGGAAAGCAGAATGAAGGCCCTTGCTGGAGAGAAAGTGAAGGAAAACAGGTTTTTGCTATTAAAAAAAATTCTCACTTTGTCATCATTTCATTTCAGCAGATGTAAATTGAAGAGCGTTTTGTTGTGCTTACAATTTCAGTTTGATTGCAGTTCTATATTTGACAAGATGAAGTTTTCTTGTTTTGCAATAAAAGAATGCCAATGAACTAAAAACCACCATACAAAAGCTAACATGAAGTATTGCATTTAATATATCAATCTGTATACTTCCCACATCAGAGGAATATCAAGGCTGTATACTTGTTTGCATAATAAGTGGCCTTTGGGCAGTGTATCTTTGTTAGAAGGTACAGCTTTGGAAGAGAAGAGCCTGGAGCCATAATTTTTTTCTTATTTGCACCAGCCACAATATGAATGGGTCAAATATCTCTGTGTTGACATAATAATAATAATAATAATAATAATAATAATAATAATAATAATAATAATAATAATAATAATAATAATAATAATAATAATAATAATAATAACAACAACAACAACAACAACAACAACAACAACAACAACAACAACAACAACAACAGAGTTGGAAGGGACCTTGGAGGTCTTCTAGTCCAACCCCCTGCTTACGCAGGAAACCCTACACTACTTCAGACAGATGGTTATCCAACATCTTCTTAAAAACTTTCAGTGTTGGAGCATTGACAACTTCTGGAGGCAGGCTGTTCCACTGATTAATTGTTCTAACTGTCAGGAAATTTCTCCTTAGTTCTAAGTTGCTTCTCTCCTTGTTTAGTTTCCACCCATTACTTCTTGTTCTACCCCCAGGTGCCTTGGAGAATAGTTTGACTCCCTCTTCTTTGTGGCAACCCCTGAGATATTGGAATACTGCTATCATGTCTCCCCTGGTCCTTCTTTTCATTAAACTAGACATACCCAGTTCCTGCAACCGATCTTCATATGTTTTAGCCTCTTTGTAGAAGCAATGCTTGGTTTCCCTCATTTGACTTCTAATGTGCCTTTGGACCTCTTACCTTGATCAACAGGCAAAAGTGGGCCACATTCCATGAGTGCAGGGATTTTCAGTCATCTGTGGCTTAGAGGATGTTGGGTGGAAAGCAAATCTGCATTAAGGAAGGACTAACCTCCAAAGGTTTTAGGCACATTGCTCTACCTTACAAGATTTAGCACTGAGTGTTCGTCACACCCTGATTCTACTCAGGCTTTTCCAGTGCAAGTCATGCCCAGAAGCAACCACATTCATAGGAGAAGCCATGCTGGCTGAAGAATTATGGGAATTAAAGTCCACATATCTTAGCGTCATCAAGATTCAGAAACACTGCAATAGACTGTGGCTTTCCAGCTCTGAATCAGTCCCTCCCAAACCTTCTAATTTGTAGCCACCTCCACCTTTGGGAAGAAATTGGATTCTTTCCCCCACCTTCATTTTCACCTTCAGATTCTGAGGCAAGGTCACCCCAGAACAAAAGTGACTATATTATAAATGTGGTAGCTTGTTTAGAAGTGGAATAACTCTAACAAGCTCCCACAAAACAGTGCTAGCAAATATGTTGAACCTCAGCCCGCATCATGTCCAATGGCTCCAGGAGACACTCTTTTATGGCCCTAAGTAGATGTCTTTGGAAAGGTAGAAGATAAGTGGCTTTTTATTGACTTGCTTTAACTATATGATGCCAAAAGGACTCCTTTCCTACATTACAAAAGGATTTTCTCTCACACTTCAGCTAGCAACCTCCCAAATAGGAAAACAATTGGACTGGGTGGCTTGGATCCCTGCTGAAGGCTGCCAACATGGTTTGTGCAAATTAGATTTTGCATACAGAATATTTCTTAAAGGTTAGAAATACTAATTGTAGAAACCTGAAATAGCAATCCCATTGGCCCGTTACAGCACAATAAGCTGCCTTAACATTTGTTAAAGTCTGACATAACACAAGTAGCAACATGTTCGCATTCAAACATTGGGCATAGCTTGCTGTGTGAATGTAGCGCCTGAATTTATTCATTTATTCATTTCGTTTTTGTGACTGCCTGCTTCACAGCAATTTCATTAGTAGATTGATTTCAACATAGACAAGATTTGAAGAATAAATAATAGATCCTAACTTTTAGTGTGTCATTGTGTAATGGGGACTGTTATTCCTTCACTCTTGCTGTGTCATTTGCAAGAGTGCAGGAATAACAGCCCACATCACACTAGCTTGAGTGTTTTTATTTCAAGGCAGCAGTGGTGGGTTCCTACTGGTGTGGTCCACTCTATAGCACCGGTAGCGGCTCGCTGGTGACATCACAGTACTGGTGCGGTCAGTTGCCAGTGCCTGGGCATGCCATTTTTTTAAAAAAAAAATTTATTTATTTTTTAATTTCTTCTGTGCGTGCCCAGAAGCCAAGCTTCCGGCACTGCGCATGCGCTGCCTTCCTACCCCACAGTGAGTCCAAGCAGGGGAGGATGGCTGAGGGAGCGCTTGAGATGCTGAAAGAACAGGCGGCAGGAGCTATCTCCATTCCCCTCCCATCAGCAGTCCGAGAAGCCATGAACGTGCGGTGATTATCCTAGGCATTTTCGCACGTTTGAGGCTTCTCGAGCTGCTGAGGGGAGGGGGAATGGGTGGCAGGACCTATCTCAGTTCCCCTCTCTTCAGCAGTCCGAGAAGCCACACCCACCCAGTCACATGGCCAGCAAGCCACTCCCACAAAATAAGCCACGCCCACAGAGTGGTAGTAAAAAAATTAGGAACCCGCCCCTGCAAGGCAGGTAGTCACACAATCTGGAAGATGCTTGGAGCTGAGTAGCCTGGGTTTTAGTCTGGAATTTTAAGAATTGCTGCAGAAACAACATTCCACAGCTCCTAAAATTCTGCCTAATTATTTGTCCTACAAAACAATGGCCCCCAACCTTTTTTTAATTTTTTATTTACCAGGGATCTTTTTTGGGAAAGACTGACAGCAGTGGCGGGTGGGGGATGGTTTCACACACTACCTAAAACAGGCTGCGGATCGATACTGTTTCGCAGCCCAGGAGGTGCAGACCCCTGCTACAAGGGACTGCAAAGTTGGTAGTTAGTCTTCTTTAGAACTTCATCTGAGGCAGAGCATTCCATTCGCCTAAAGATCTTAGTTATCTCCTGGCTAAGTGGAGTTGGATCTTCTGTTGCAATGCCAGAACTCCATCACAACAAAATTAAATCATGGTTTGTGATGTGAGAAAAAAATCATCAAGGCTATGGGCCCTCTGTAATCACAAGCATCTCCTAACATGAGCTAAGGTTCTAATATTACCTTTTTAATAAAACAAAAAAAAACCTCATGTGTTTTCTACCAGTTGTTATTCAATTAGAAGAAAAAGAACTTGCTTCAGAAGTTGATTTTAAATAACATTGATGAAATTCTCTTGTTATTGTGTATATGTTAGTCCAAGCATTTGTATAAGTGTCTAGTGATCTGCAGCCTGTTCAACTTCCTATGTTTCAGTAAAATCCCAGAAGGGACTTAATCATGAAGGAATTCCTCTTATACCATAGGGCTGTTTCAGTAACACCGCTATTTCCACTAAAGCAAATCTTCTTCTTGAAAAATTGTTGGAACATTTCTGCTTCCCCCTGGAGAAATTCAGAAAAATGCATCCATTTTTTCCACCCACAAATTGGTAGTGAAATCCCAACGTGTGCAGTTCAATTTCAGAGCCACCAGTGCAAGGTGGAATTGAGTTGGGATACATGTCTTATGAATTATGGCAGAAGAAATGTGCTTTTGATGTTGCTTCTAATATGAAAAATAATTTCTGGAACTGTATTGCAGTAGGTCTATGGAGATTCTCAGTTATCCTGGTCATGGTTGTCCCAAAGATGCTTTTTCAGGAGACAACTGGTTGTTTTTTCTTTGAAGACATTTCCCTTCTCATCCAAGAAAACAAGAAAGTCCAGCTGCCTCCTGAAAAAGCACTTTTGGTGTACTGCTGTAAGCTACTATGTAATTTAGATTAAATTTTAGATTTTATTTATTTGTATCTTACCTTTATTATTTTTAGAAATAATTCAAGGAAATGAACATATCCAGTATACCTTTCTCTCCTGTGAGGTGGGTTGAGTCAGGGGTGGGTTCCACTTACCTTCGCCACCAGTTCGCATCGCGATGTTTCGCACGCGCTCATGAGTCCCCTTGTGCGATTTGGCTTCCGTGCATGCTCAGAAGCAGGAATGAGCCCGAAACACAGCTGAGGAGCTCATCAGCTGTGCTTTGGGAGAAGAAATAAAGGTCAGAATTCAACCGCGGGCTTTTTCAAGCCGCGGAAGGGGAAAAATTCGCACAAAATTTAAAAAAAAGATGGCGGTGTGCACGGATTGGCACTGACAGTGACGTCACCAGCGGGTCGCTACCTGTTCGGGCAATCTGGTCCGAACCAGGAGGAACCCACTCCTGGGTTGAGTGACTGGTCCAATATCACCCAACTGGCTTTCATTGCTAAGGTGGGCTTCAGCTCACGATCTCCTGCTTTCCAGCCTGGTGTCTTAACCACTGGCCCATTCCAAAGAAGCTCATGTCCACAAAGTCTGCAAAAAGCATCAAAGTCACCTTGACCACCAAACTGAAGAATGTTCAGACCATTTGTGCTCTGCTGAAGCATTTCCTCTCTGGGTTTTAAAGGGTCTCCTTGGCTGTCTGTGACTAACATGACTACAAAATAACCCATACGATATGACTGTAAGAATCTGTTCTTTTCCACTCACTTGCTGAAGCATCAGCTGAACTTCAGAAGAGTAAATAGGGCTTTGATTGTCACCTAATCTGTTGCTAAAATACTAACAGAAAAGAAGATGGGGAGGTGGGAAGAATATTTGCCCTCTAATAAGGTTGATTTATTTTTCTTAGTGGGTTATTCTAATCATTGGCTCCCATTAACTGCAGACCCTGATATTTATCAGAATGCATATGACTCATCAGCTATTGGGAAATGGGAATGAGGAGTAATGGGAAATGAATGAGAAGTAGGGAGTGGAGTGGAACGAGGTGAAACTGTTCAAATCATTGTTTTCTCAGAGCCATTACTGATTACATTATTTTTATTATATTTTTGAAAATAGCAACAGGCACACCGAAACCATTCACACCCAGGGAGGGACGAGAAATGAATCTGTGTGCATAACTCTGCCTCGTCTACGTGGTCCAGTTAAAAGGCACCAGGTAGCAAAGCTGAAAAAGGCCTGAGGCAGAGAGCTAATGAGACTGACCGACCCTTAATGAAGTAATCTTCAAATTTGTGATCATGGTAAAGGACTACAGACTTTGGCAGGTTTAGCAGGAGGTACGGTTCAGTGGTAGAGCATTAGCTTTGCCTATTATTTATTTATTTATTTATTTATTTATTTATTTATTTATTTATTTATTTATTTATTATTTATTTATTTATTTATTTATTTATTTATTTATTTATTTATTTATTTATTTAGTCAGTCAGTCAGTCAGTCAGTCAGTCAGTCAGTCAGTCATAAAATGTATTGCCCATCTTATCATAGGGTCACTCTGGATGGCTTACAGTTACATATACAGTTAAAACATAACAAGTTAAAACCAAACATTAAAACAAAACACATGGGCAGGGCAGGGGTGGTGTGGGGGCAAGGGGGGATATGTTATTAGCAATACCAATAGCACTTAGACTTATATACCGCTTCACAGTGCTTTACAGCCCTCTCTAAGCGGTTTATAGAGTTCAGCATATTGCCCCCAACAATCTGGGTCCTCATTTTACCCACCTCGGAAGGATGGAAGGCTGAGTCAGCCTTGAGCCTGGTGAGATTTGAACAGCTGAACTGCTGAACTGCAGTGCTGCATTTTAACCACTGCGCCACCTTGGCTCTTAATTACTCAATCAACCACCTCCAGTGCGCTGTTCCTCCACTGGGGCCCCAAGCCGACTGACAGAGCCACATCTTTAGGCTATTATGAAAAGATAGGAGGGCTGGGGCCAACCTCACATCGGGGGGACAAGATGTTCCAGAGGGCAGGAGCAACAGCAGAGAACAGCAACGGCCCTCCCTCCTGAACCCTCCAGCTGGAATAATCGGGCTTCGGGGACCTGCAACATGCTGCCTCCTCTGCCAGCAAAAGTGGTATGGGCCCATCCCAATGGGATGAGACAGTCCCTCAAGTAACCTGCCCAGAGAAGATACTGCATTCAAATCCCAACAATGTCACTGTTATGTATTAAGGTTTGAATCTGAGTTAACTGCTTACACCAAGGTCCGCTTTGCAGAGCGGGAAAATGGAGATCGCTAATTGGTTAAGCCAGCCGGCAGCCCTCTATTTAAGAGAGAGCTATCCGGATGGTTCCTTTACTGGTTTCTGACTGTATTCAATAAAGAGCTGTAGTCACAATACTGCCTCAAGCCTCTTCAGTACCAGAACTTAACAGTCACCTTAGTCATTGGTCATCACCTTTAAAGTCCTATATGGCACAGGACCAGGCTATCTGCAGGATCACCTTTCCCTCAGGACATCTACCAGTCCTTCCAGGTCAGATAAGGTGGGCACGCTCCTGATTCTTTCCCCCAAATATCGTCAGCTAATGGGAGTGAGGAAATGTACTTTTTTCGGTGGCAGCCCCTGCCCTATGGAACATCTTGTCTCCTGAGGTTTGGCTGGCCTCCACTCTTTTAGCTTTCTGTAAGGCTTTAAAGGCCTGGCTTTTCCCCCAGGTGTTGGGAGAAGATTAGATAATGGCACGTTAGCATGGATTGGCATCAGGTTTTCGTTATTTTTAAGGTTTTATGTTTTAGCTGGTTGTATTTGATAGTTTTAAAAATTAGTTTATATGTCTTTTAATCTTTAATGGGAGCCTCCCAGAGTTGGCTGAATGGTGGATGGCTATATAAATGTTTTAAATAAATAAAATAAATAAGGGCCACGAGCTATTGCCAAGGAAAGGTATCTCTTTGCCTCATCTTGGTGAATCTCTGCCAATCAGAAGCAGCAATGTGTTAGATCAGGTCATTCATGTAGGTTTCGTAGAGCTTATGAGCAGCCACCTCCAGCTAAGACTGGTTCTCAGGCAGTAAGTGGAAATGGATAATGCCTGAAGGCCAGGAGTAGAGAAGAGAGCAAAAAGATTACATTTCTAATTAGCCTTTCAAAGCACCCGCAACGTTTAAAATGTAATTATTCCTATTTCAACATCAGAAAGCATTGCATTAAAAAGACAGCAGCTAAAAAAAATGCCTTGGGCACAACAGAATTTAAAAGCAGCTGGAAGAAGAAAATCTTCAGAGTTTCCTTTTAAAATATGCAGTAATGAGGTTATACATATTTCTCTCCCCAGGTTAAGGGAGCACTAGCACTAGTCCATGGCTAGTCACAATAATGAAAATATGACAATTTGCACACAAGGTGATCATGACAAACCACAAGGATGTCATTGCATTTGCATCCCAACATCTGATGTAAGTTGCAGGGTTTCAACTGTAGCATCATAGTTCATGTTTAATCACTTAAAACCTCCACCTCTACTCTTCACCTTTCTCTCTCCATGATTCACTAGTAGTGCTTCCTTCAGATAAATTTCCATCTTTCTTCTATGTCAAGAGTGGTGAACATCCAAATGACCAGCAAAGTAATGGCTGGGGAGAACATTGGCAGATTGATGGCTGCTGGTGCCTTCCTGGCAGGTGCAAAAATAAGAAGGAAATTCACAGTTATGGCTTTTCGAGTGAACTTCCAAGTCTATTTGTAGCTCCCCACAATTCTATTCTTTCTCCCTCCCAAAACAGCACTTAATAAACTCCATCTCTTTGGGAAAGACTTAATGATCAAAAATCACTCAAAGCGTGATGATACATTATTCACTTATACAGCAGCAAAAACAAAATAACATCTCGAAAGCTTGCAGAACTTATACACCTACACTTTCTCTGGGTATTGTTCCAAGAAATTATAGAGATAAAAATCTCTCTTCTACCAGCAGTTTTATTGTGCAATTTCACTTGTTGAGGCAAGGAAGGTACTTTTGCTGTCAATGGAAGTCATGGGCCCTTTGAAACAAGTGAAAGTTTTGAGATTAATTGTTGTTATTTTTGGGGGGAAACAGTGCAAAGTTTTTAACAGACAGTTAATTTGTAGCAGACTTTGGTGGACACCTCATTGTGGCTGGTGACAATGAAAAATGGACTCACACATTTCTTCCTTATTTCTAAAAAGAGACTCTGCAAGATAAGAAAATAAAGATTTTCAGTCCGTTAGCTGTTAAAGAAAGTTACTCCAAAAATTAGATAAGCATTTCTCAGTTTGGACTCTTTCAGGTTGGGGAATACAATTTATAGAACTCTCAATAAATATGGCCCAAATAGCTGAGAATTTTAGAGGTTTTAAACCCAATCAGGGGTATCCACAGGTCAAAGATAAGACGGTGTCTGCAACTGTGTGATCAAAGCTAGCATTTTTGCTTAAAAATAAAACATCTCTGATTATAGCACACCTAGAGGGCACCAACTTGCAGAAAGTCACATTAGTTGACCAACTGAATATTATAACACTAAGAGTTTTTCTGTTTTGCAGCTTACGGGAGATCTCTACACAATTCTAGCAACAAGGTGTTTTATACTTCTGTACACTTTATTCCAACCAGAAGCTTGATAGTGCATTAAAGAGAGACATAAAATAATTTTTCTGGGTTTGATTTTTAAACATAGTTACCCTATGTTTCCTGAGACCACATATTATATGGGAGACCTATAACAACATAGCTGGAAAGCCTGGGAAAATTATCAGGACAAACAGAATTGATAAGCCTGTGGTTCTCCAACTTTTTCATAGTCTTGAGGATACTACAGGACGGGGAGTCAACCTTAAGGCCGGATCCGGCCCATGGGGTGCTTAGATCTGGCCCATGGGGCACCCTGGAAACAGCAAAGGACCGGCCCATGGTGTCTCTGCCAGCAAAAATGGAGCTCAGGAGGGCTGTGTGCAGCTTTCCTGAGCTCTGTTTTCACTGGCAAGGGGTTGCAGGAGGCCATTGCAGCCAAAAACAGAGCTTGCGAGGGCCACATGCGGCTCTCCCGAGCTCCGTTTTTGGTGGCAGAGGGTTGCAGGAGGCCGTCACAGCTGAAAATGGAGCTCGGGCACCTGTTTTCACTAGCAGAGTGCTCGGGCCACCACAGGCGTCCCAACACGAGTGACATCAAGCTGGCCATGCCCACCCTGGTCACACACACCCCACACCCCCAAGGTCAAACACAACCCTGATGCGGCCCTCAATGAAATTGAGTTTGACACCCCTGCTACAGGACAAATCCACCAGTGATCCAGAGTCATCTGCCCAGTGTTGAAATCCACAATGATGACAGTTGCATGGACACACCAAAGGTTTTATGGATAATGACCCACGTTTTTTGCATATTGTATTGAACCAGCTATTAGGTTAAGGAGCAGTATAATATATTTGTGTATGCATATCATTTTATACAGAAAGACAGTAATTGTGTCTTAACCTGGGCTTAGCCATTGCAACCTCTTTAGAAACTCAGAAAGAAAGAAAAACGAATTAAAAAGTTAATAAAAAGTTTGAAGATTCTCAAGGATTACGAACATTCTAAAGCAGACTACATGATGTTTTCATTTAAAAGTGACATGCAATTATCTAAATTGGGAACCATGTGGGTAAATGACAGTGATAAAGTGTGAAATGAAAATGGCACTCTTAAAAACACCCCTAAAAAAGACTAATCCAAAGGAAGGAATATGCAGAAGTCATCCATTTGATTCAGTGAAATGTGAATGAAAGAGGAAATTCAGAGAGTTGAAGCTGGAGAACAACACTGGCTAGAAGAGATAAATCAGAACCAGGCTCTTACTGGCAGCATCCAGAACAGGAAAATGGATTTTTCTCTCCTGAAACGAATAAACAGAATTGCATGAATTGAAAGGTAGTGTTGACACACTCCATGACATCTTAATTTTTAAGAATCTTTCCAGAAGGAAAAGAGAAAAAGGAATGCTAGACAAGAAAATGTCAACTTCCAGCATAATTATTTTCCACATTCCTGGGGACTTCCATAATCCCCACTGGTATTCTTAGTAAAGAAAAATAACAAATGACTACTGCCTAGGCAAGGAAAGGGAAGAAGGGAAGGGAAGGGAAGGGAAGGGAGAAGAGAAAGAAAGAGAAGGAAGGAAGGAAGGAAGGAAGGAAGGAAGGAAGGAAGGAAGGAAGGAAGGAAGGAAAGAAAGAAAGAAAGAAAGAAAGAAAGAAAGAAAGAAAGAAAGAAAGGGGGAGAGGGAGGGAGGGAGGGAGGGAGGGAGGTTATAGGAGAAGTTATAGGATATGTTGAAGAACAACACCAATTTTTCCCCCACCACTTGACAGCCCCTGATGAATAAACAGATCCCACAATGGCCACCATTTTTGTGAGAACACCTACAATATGCTCTCAAAATCCCCAATATAATTACAGTACTAACCTGACAATTTGGAGATAGTTGTTTTAGTATTCCTACCTGTCTATAACTGTTAGGGAAGAAATTGCCATTGCAAGTGGTTTCAAAAGGTACAGCTTCCTTTTGTGATTTAGTCAGGGTTGCAAACCATCAGAAGGAGTGTGATACAGTACATTGATTTCAGAAGATTAGAAGATTCCAGAAAATTTTTCTTTTTATAAGATTAGTGCCTGCACACAGTAAGAAGGAACATACAAATTCCAAAACAAGAATATTCCCTAAATTCTTAGTAGGATAAGAGTTTTATTAGGACCATCCAAAATGGTGTAAGTACTTGGCTTCTCTGGAATACTTAATCCTATATCTTTGGAGAGAGGAGTCAACCAGAGCTGTCCTCCTGCACCTTTCTTATTTAATTTTTATATTAATAATATTGCAATGGCCCTGAAGTTGCAAATCATCTTCCCTTCCTCGTTGAAGAGATTGAAATTTTCAATTTTAATGTATGCCTAGGACATGGCTTTCATTTCCTCTCCTAAGATTGGCCTTACAGGATTATTGGTCAGATTAGCTGATAGCTGATTGTTGTAAAAGGAAAAACTGGGGACAAATGATGAAAAGAGCATAGTAGTGGCTTTTGGTAGAAATTTAATTTAATTTAAATTTAATTTAATTTAATTTAATTTAATTTAATTTAATTTAATAGATTTGTATGCCGCCCAACTCCCGGGGGACTCTGGGCGGCTCACAACATATCCAAATCTATTACAATAAAAACATCACAGTTAAAAAGATATAGAAATAATATACTCAGGTGGGCTGAAGGCTAAAATAGTTGTAGGAATTGGGTATGTCTGGTCTAGAGAAAAGAAGGGCTAGGGGAGACATGATAGCAGTATTCCAATATTTGAGGGGCTGCCACAAAGAAGAGGGAGTCAAGCTATTCTCCAAAGCACCTAAGGGTAGGACAAGAAACAATGGATGGAAATTAACCAAGGAGAGAAGCAACCTAGAATTAAGGAGACATTTCCTGATAGTGAGAACAATCAACCAATGGAATGGCTTGCCTTCAGGCCAGGGTTGTGGGTGCTCCATCACTGGAAGCTTTTAAGAAGAGACTGGACATCTATTTGTCTGAAATGATATAGCAGAGGGTTGGACTAGAAGGTCTTAATCATAGTCCTGTTTTTTTCTTGTTTTCAACTCTTTGTATCAAATACTTTTTATTTCTTTATTAACTAAAATGAATATAAAAAACCCAACATTTTTTTAGTGTACCCATCCATCCCATCTGAAATCTAACCCTTATCCAGAAGTAAATTTACATATACATATGTATATATTCCTGATTATACCAAGTTCTCGTGATGTAAGCGAGAACCCCCTATCAGAATTTCTACAGGCTCTCCCCTCCTCTCTTGCAAAGTTTCATTTTCTACATATTTTCCAGTTCTACATTATTCTTTGTGAAGGCTGCCAATCCAACTCGGGTATGTCAATCTAAAAGTCATTGCACTACAAATTTGTATAAAGGTATTATGACAAGTCTGAAGTCAATCAATCAGTTTGCACAATTGATTGTGGTCTTCAGTTTAAGTTTTCCCAGTTCTAATCCAATACCTTCATCATTATCTGATACTGGCTCTTATTCTCTGCTATCTCTTTTTCAAATAAAGTTTGCACTATAGTTTTAGTATTAAAAAAAAACATTGCTGTAAGCTTTTTGAAAGTCCAAGTAAACAATGTCCGCCTCTGTTCAGATACCTGTAGACATTCTAAGAAACAAATAACTCTTTGGCAGAAGCTCTAGCAATACTCTGTCAGCTCAATTTGGGTTTCTGTGTGGGGAAAATGACATTTGGAATCCGTGTTCATAGCTGCAAATGTTGAATTTCAAAAATCCCACCAGAGAAGCCAAAGTCTACCTGCATTTACCTTCTAAAATGCTTGATAATTATTTGGCACTACTCTAGTTGCAAACCGATTCCACAAATATGCCACCATGAAGAGTATTTTTAGATCATCTTTTGCCCCAACTTTATCACCCCTATATTGGCCAGAAATTGGGGAGAAATCTAGAGGGGATTGACTTATTCTCCAAAGCACCAGAGGGATGGGCAAGATGTAATGGTTGGAAGCTTGTTAAAGATAGATCCAACCTAGAAATAAGGAGAAATTTCCTGACAGTAAGAACAATTAATCAATGAGTCGTGATGACTCAGTGGTTAGAATGAAGTATTGCAGGCTGATTCTGCCCACTGCCAGAAGTTCGATCCTGACCGGATGAAGGTTGGTTCAGTCTTCCATCCTTCTGAGGTTGGTAAATTACTCAGTTTGTTGGGGGCAATCTGCTGATATTTGTAAACTGCTCAGAGAGTGCTGTAAAGCACTATGAAGTGGTATATAAGTCTAAGTGCTATTGCTATTGCTATTGCTAAGGAAATAGCTTGCCTCCCAGAGTTGTGGGTGTTCGATCATTGGAAGTTTTCAACATTGGATTGTACTGTATGCACAATCGTTTGACCAGGATGGTATAAGGTCTTCTGCCCTGAGCACGGGGTTGGACTAGAAGACCTCCGAGGTCCATTCCAGCCCTGTGATTCTATGTTCTATATTGGGATTTAGTTATAAATCACTGGCCCCTTCTATACAGGTTTGCATGTCTACTTCAAATGTCCAGTATTTCCAGAGTACAACCAGTATGTTTTTCTCTAAGGGAGATGGGTATTTCTTTTTTTTTAAATATTCTTTATTAAATTTTCCCTTTAAAAACAAACATATATATACAAAAACAACA
The DNA here is from genome assembly GCA_023053685.1 of Diadophis punctatus similis. Taxonomy (NCBI): domain Eukaryota; kingdom Metazoa; phylum Chordata; class Lepidosauria; order Squamata; family Dipsadidae; genus Diadophis; species Diadophis punctatus. Next base: position 28,708,926 of record JALIGW010000001.1, read on the forward strand.
TAGACATAACATACATCTAAGGCACGAACAAATAAAACATTAACATTAATAAATTTCTTTTACAGCTTCTTCGTGCTAATTTCTTGAATATTTACAAATATTTACAAATTACAATGACATTATCCTAAACTCTATTTTCAGTAAATTGAGTCACCCATTTTTTTCCCCCAACATCTATTTCATTTGTTTACTTTACACCGATAGCTAGTTATTTTTCATCGGAAATTCACAGAAAGTGGAATAATACAATTTCTTCATTTATATATCTAATTCATAGTAAATTTTGGTATTTATTCTGCTTAAGCCAATTATACCATTTATCCCTTGCATCATAGAAGTCCGATTCATCTTTATCATGGAGCTCCATTGATAATTTACTCATTTCAGCGCATTCCAGAGTTTTTCTAACAAAAGTTAACATGGTCGGAATCGAGTCAGTTTTCCAACTCTGTGCGTATACAATTCTGGCAGCAGTAGTAATATTAAGTATTAAATATCTGTCTTCTTTCTTAAATTTCCCCCTAACAATACCCAGCAAGAATAACTCCGGTTTCAGCTCAATCTCATCCAAGATAATTTGCTCTAAACATTGTTTAATTTTATTCCAAAAAAGCTTCACCTTAGGGCAGGTCCACCAGAGGGAAGATGGGCATTTCTTAAATACAATAAATAAATATGATAAATAAATAAAAATAAATAAATATTTCACAGAAGGTAAAGCATCTAGTTTTCCCCAACTGATTCGTACCAAATATTTTAGATAACTGACATGATCGATGGGAATAGTAGCCCAAAACTCCTGGAGGCACCAAATCGAAGAAGCTAAAGTAAACAAAATCTAGCTCCCCTCAGCTACCTGTCCATGGTCCTGACCTTTTGTTGGGATTGTTTTCATGCTTCTACGCCTGGGGAACTCAATGCACTGACTTGAGAACTCCTGGAAGGAAGAAAACTAGGAACACTGCCATTTATTTCATGGTGCACTTCTGCTTTCCCATTAGTGAGCCCATGAGTGGGAAACATAAAATGTCCCTGACTATTTTTGTAACCCCTACAGCTACTTCAGATTGAGCTGTCAGAATTTAACAGTAAAACAGCAGTGGGTTTTTTTGGATTTTTAAAAAGATGTGATCCCTAAGATAAATATACTATATTTCTCGTTTGGCTTGATATGCTGATATTTAATTTGATTTTTTAAAAACTCAATTAAAGTCCCTCTTTCTAAAAGCGGACAACCCACCAGTCTGAATATTTCAGTTCCATTCCTACCTGTGGCTTCATTCTGCTACTGTTACATCCAACGTGGCCTTCTGGTATAAAAATAAATAAAATAGATCCCTTGACCAGAAGAATATTATCAAACTGTGATTTTCAACCTGCTCACTTCTTTTGGGGTGGGGTGGAGTATATTATATAATTCGGCATAAGGGAGAAAAAAAATAAAGGCAAGGTAAGATCAATATGGGAAATACATTGCAAGTATGATGATTTAATATATGTTAGCAACAGAAGAGTGAGCTAATTTGGAGTAGTGGTTAAAGCACCAGGGTAAAACAGGAGACCAAAAGTTCTAGTCCTGCCAGTTGAGTGACGTTGGGCCAGTCACTCTCTCTCAGCCCTAGGAAGCAGGCAATGGCAAAGTAGTTTTGAAAATCTTGCCAAGAAAAATGCAGGGACTTGTCCAGGCAGTTATCAGAAATCAAGGAAAGGAAAGGAAAGGAAAGGGGAAAGGGGAAAGGGGAAAGGGGAAAGGGGAAAGGAAAGAGGAGAGGAGAGGAGAGGAAAGGAAAGGAAAGGAAAGGAAAGGAAAGGAAAGGGGAGGGGAGGGGAGAGGAGGGGAGAGGAGAGGAGAGGAGATGAAAGGAAAGGAAAGGAAAGGAAAGGAAAGAAAAGGAAAGGAAAGGAAAGGAAAGGAAAGGAAAGGAAAGGAAAGAAAGAAGGAAGGAAGGAAAGGAAAGAAGGAAAGGAAAGAAGGAAAGGAGGAAAGAAAGAAAGGAGGAAAGAAGGAAAGAAGGAAAGAAGGAAAGAAGGAAAGGAAAGGAAGTTGGTTAATGGACCAAATCATTAACAGAAAAAAACAGGAAAATGTTCTTTTTATACTCTGTGGTTAGAACTGAGGTATAGAATATGCCCGAGGTCACTTATTAGTATGTGAGTTAGGTAGAATTTTTCTTTGTACTCAGAGATTTTTCCATTCTGTTGTCCTCCGTGGATGAAGGGCACCTACAGCACATCCTTTGGATGCAGAAGATGCCAGCTCTCAGTTCCTGGGGTCTCCAGTTTAAAAAAAACATGTAGCTGATTATAGGAGGGGCCTTTGCCCCTCTTGTGACAATGCAGGAATGGATTAAGAGAGAGCGCTTATGGGGGTGACCCAACTTGCCGTCTCACGTCCTTGGAGTGCCACAGAAATTCAGAAGTTTGTTTGCTGCCAGAATTTAGCTGCAAATGACCCTTTTAATAATTATCCTTGGTTCTTATTCTTTCCCTCTTTTAAGATTTTGAGGATGAAGTGGGGGAAATATTGCTTACTATTTCTTTTTAATCATGTCCATTTTCATGTCACAGCTACAAGCACGGTCACCTTATTGATTGCTGAATGCAACCCTTGGCCATAAAGATTTAAGGAAGGCTCTGAAAAACTGCCTGCCCAGCCTAGCTTAAGAAACCATGTGCCTGGTCTATGGCAGCTTCCAAGAGGTCTGGAAGAATCAAATTCTATCCAGATACCTCATCAGGGATGCTTGAGCGAGCCACTCTGTTATTATCCTTGCAGCCAGAGGTGTGAGAGTGTTATCTCTCAAACAAAGCGTGCAGCAAAAGCCTTGCTTTAGGGCTGCCTATATGACTGTAGGGCTGGCATGAGAGGGATGAGTGTGTTTGTGTGTGTGTCTGTGTCTGTCTGTGTGTGTGTGTGTGCGCGCACATGTGCCATTGTTTCAGTTGCTTGAAGTGTGACAAACCCTTTCTGGGAAGGTTTCATTGGCGGGTGCCAAGGGGTATCCAGCTGTTAGGCAGTGTGTAAGTCAGGTGGCTTCTTCAGAGGGTTGGACTCACCGATACACATGTTAATGGGCTGGGGAGGTGTGTGTGTGTCTCTCTCTCTGTGCCTTCCCTGTACATATATAAGGGCCACGCTGACAGAGAAACAGTGCAAGGTTTGGACATCGGAAGAAATCTTGGGATTCGGAGCGCACCGGCAGGTAGGAGGCTGCTCAGCCAAATTGCCAGCATGCTGCTGTGTTCTCTTTGTCTTGGGGTGCCTATTAACAGCTTGGGAAATGAGTTTTTTAGGACTGCAGGAGTCTGTTTCCCTAACCTAGCTCTTTGCAACTGGCAGATTTCAATGGGGTGGACTGGAAAGAAGGTATTTGTTTCGGGGTGTGTGTGCACTTTGGGGGGTTTTAAACGACTTCCTCCTGTGTCCAAATCCTTGTTTCATGGGGTTAAGCCTCTTCAAGATGTTTTGGTCTGAGAATAGAGTTGAAAGAAAGCTAGCTAGCTGAATGTGTCCTGCCCAAGATGGTTCAAAAAGAATTTGTCTTTGTCAAATCAATGTTTCCTTTTGAAAGAAAAGTAGGGACCGGGATAGCAGAGCATCAATATAGAGAAATTTCATCAATTCAGAGAGGGGAAAAAAATCTCTCTGTGTGCATTGAAATGTATTAAGTATTGGTAGGCATTTGCTAATAAGATGTTTCTTCTGCTAGTAAGTGTTAAGTATTTATCTCGCCTCAGTCACCTTTTACTTTTCTATTGCTCTTTTCTTCTCGGCTCCTACTAAACTATTTATTTTACAAACCGTTTGATACTGAAAATCTGTTTTGAACTGATTAGAGAAAACGTGTGACGCTTGTTTGCTTGGTCCTTTTTCCCTCGCTTCTTTCTCTTGAAAAGGGATTATAATGCCTCCGGGAAGATGCCTTTGTAGATTGGTTATTTCTAATCTCTCTTCAATATAGATTCCTTTCGTTTTTCAATATTATCATTTTTCTACAGCAAATGTTTTCATCCTGCATATGAACAAATTGTTACCTTCCTCTCCTCTCAAAACTTTGAAACTTTAGTATGGGTACTAAAGCTCTTATTCCAAGAAGTGATTTAACTAGGAATGCAGCTTTTTTTTTTAATGGCAAAAAAGAACACACAGCTACTTAAAGATACTGTGTAGAATGAACTGAAGAATCAGACCCTTAGTGGTGTCTACAAGGCAAGGCAAAACTTCATTTGTGTCCCTTTTTCACATCTGATTTTTCTGAAAGAGTTTTAACTTTTTCTATATCTCAATCTCTGATCCTGGCTTGCAACTTTCCCTGCAATGTGTAATATAACCAATTATTATCAGTTTTACGACTCAGTGAACCTTGGGGTTGTTTAAATTTTTGTTGGTTTCTAGAGAAATGTGTGGCAAATACAGATTCAGTGTAATTTTCAGGGCTCTGTTGTGAAAGAATGCAAAGACGCCGTACCTGCCCAAATTTCAGCGCAGACTGAATCCTCACATTCTGAACTGCATTAAAATACCATAAAAGTTTCAATGTGCTTACAGTGAAATGCAGCTCATACCTATTATACTCTGAAGCCAATAAACCTTCCCCACCCCCATACACATATAAACAAAAATCTGGATTTTTAACCAGGAATTGGGCAATGCAATTTGCAATTTTTGAGGGTGTCTCAGTGTAGCATCTTTGAAATCATCATCGTCAACTTGCAAATGAATACATTGACATGTTGATAGACTGACTCTCTGACAGACAGGAAATCTAATTGCAGTTGCACAGAAAGGAGAGAGAGAGAGAGATTAAACCTGGCAAGATTTAACTGGTATCATCTAAACAACATTATTGGACCATTCCCACCTATTAACAAAACCATCTGATTTCTTTTCTAGTTCTAGTTCCATCTTCCACTTGTTTGGCATATAAATGGAATGACTGCAATATGTATATTTTGAAAGACTTTGATATACTGTATATTGTACATAGGAAAGGAGAAACACATAATTCTAGATTTCATGATTATTTTTCAAATGTAGTCCAATATAACTGAAGGCAAAATTATTTATTTCCAAGGATCTCATGTTCAGACTGCATGGGTGGTTGTTTTTTCCTGTGCTAAGAAAAAAAACTAATCTAGATCAATTGAGTCATTTAGCAGGCTAAACTGCATGCTAATTCTTCCATAAGATCAAAGTACTTTAGCGTTCTGGAAGCAGCCTTTCATGCTGCTTCCTGACCTCCCTTGTAATTTGGTGTATCAATCCTTCAAGGTAGGCCAGGTCATAAGGCAGACACTGAAGGATTTCAGGAAAACTACTATATCGTAGCAGGGCAAAAAAAACAAAACAGAATCTTGAAAGCTTTTCTAAGTTTCTTTCTGCCTCCTCTGATGGTAACCAAGATAGGGTTATTCTGAGTTTCTTTCTCACACTTGCTTCAACCTCTGGACTGTGGGATCACTACTCCAAGTCCCTTCTCAGGGAATCTATAAATTCTTTCACAGTATGTTGCTCTGGTGCAAAGGTTGCACTCATCCCTAGTAGCTACTGATGGATGCTTCCAACAAAAGCAGTCTTATCCCCTCTTTTAATTGACAGATTATGTGTTATTTTAGCACATCCATATAGATTTTCTCCAGGATGATTTGTCCCTAACCTGGTATTTCTTATCTTCCAACAGTGCACCCATCATGCTGTTGCTGAATTCATCCATCATCTTATTCCTTTTTACTACCAATGTTCCATGCCAGCAAATTCCACAAGTCAGCTATGCACTGGATGAGGGAAAACTCTCTCTGGTCTTTCCTGAATCCCCCTGCCACCACCTTTATTAGTTGAAGTAATACACTTATGAATTGAGATGATAGGAAAATGTTCCTTTTCCCATTTTATGTGCCTTTTCTGCACAATTTACAGCTGTAGAAGATAACATTGATTTGAACAACATTGCATCCAAGAGCAGGCAAGGGCTCAGAATTACTTTAAGCATTGATTTAAATATGCATCAGGGGTACAAATTATGACATGCCTAACCATTTAATTGCATCTGCCGTGGATGCAGGCTTTGTGTTTTGACTATCCTGCCAATGAAAGAGGAGAATGCTGTCACACGTCTATGCACTTAATCAAAAATTGTGAAAGCCAAAGAGGCAGATTCTCATCAGACTAGGAATATTTAGAATGTCCCACCAAATTTCTCTAACCTGGGTGTCCTTCAAGATGCATGAACCTCAACTATAGCAATGGCACTTAGACTTATATACCGCTTCATAGTGCTTTACAGCCCTCTCTAAGCGGTTTACAGAGTTCAGCATATTGTCCCCAACAATCTGGGTCCTCATTTTACCGACCTCAGAAGGATGGAAGGCTGAGTCAACCTTGAGCCGGTGAGATTTGAACAGCTGAACTGCTGAACTAGCAGTAGCCTGCAGTGCTGCATTTAACCACTGCGCCATCTCGGCTCTTAACTTCCAGAATTATCCAGGCAACATGGACATTGATGAAAATTCTGAGGATTTAAACCCATCTATCTGTAAGAATCTCCCAGCGTGCAGATGTTTGACGTATAGAATAAATAAAATAGGATCAGGCAGAAGGCAATGGAAAAATTAACCGCTTGAGACCTTTTGGGTGCAACTGCAATAAGCAATGGGCTAAAGAGGCCAAATAGCTTAAGCTGATGTAAGGGAATTTCCCTTGTTCTTTTTTTAAATTTTTTTCCACAAACTTTGCATCCATATATATACCATAATATCAAATCATTACATACTTATAGACCTATTCAAAATGCCATAAACAAATATCCTAAATTTGCACCTTTTATACTTTTGTCTCCCGTCTGTTTTCCTTCTATATTTCTTATTTCTCCCCTCCCTCTATCAGGAATTTCCCTTGTTCTTAAAGTACAGCAAATGGTTGTCTCTCTGTTTGCCCACTGTGGCAATGTTTAGACAATGCACTTAACCAGGGTCATTTAACACATTTAACACATGATACATTGTTTTCTTTGTGTCTTGGCTAATAGTCCTCTGGATTTTTTGCAGCCCACATCCAATAAAAAAAAACCTTGAAGGACTGCGACTACATGCAGCCAATCTTGACAAATAGCCCTGTAGATCCTAAAAAATGAATGTCTTTATGGTGAAACATCCACTTCCAGAAAAGGGGGAATCCTCACCCTGTCACTTTATTACCACCCCAATCTCCTCTCACAATCTTTAGACAACTTCAGCCATCCACAGGTCTCCTACTCCTTCAGTTGTCTCTGCCCATTCTTTCTTATTGCCCCCTTATACCTGCAATCACTTTCTAAGCACCCCCGTATTATCTCTTGTCATTTCAAGTCCCCAGGAAAAGATATTTCTGTACAGCCACGTCACCCTCATCTCTTGCTAAAGGGATATGTAATTGAACCAAACACGTAATTCTTTCAGTTGATGTTTGTTTCATTTTCCTCCCCTCCCTTTGAAGCTTTTTCCTTTACTCAAACAAATCGGTATTGATTTGGTTTGTAATTCCTTTTTCCAGATTGGTCAGTGTGGTCCCCTACTTTTCCAGTGTCATCTTCGCAATAGCCTCCCAGAGTCTCTCGGGAGTTGGGCGGCATACAAATCTGTTAAATTAAATTAAATTAAATTAGCCCTGTATATTAGGTTAGGGTTAGAGAGAGACTCTGTCTGTCTGTCTGTCTGTCTGTCTGTCTGTCTGTCTGTCTGTCTGTGAGAGGGAGAGGGAGAGGGAGAGGGAGAGGGAGATGGAGAGATAACATTCCTAGCTCAGGAATGCACAGTAAACTTCCTGGCTTAGCAAGTAGTTGAACCAGTGGTTTCCATAATTATAGTCTAACTCTTTAACCATTGTACCCTAGTTAAGGACTACTCTTGAGTCTCTACAAAATATAATGCATGTAAATGAACTATATGTACTGTATAATCAGAATTATGTGCACCTGTCTTGCTCAAAAAATATACTGTATATAATTATAGGAAAAATGTAAAACAACAACCACTATCTCTTTTCCCGTCTTATAAAGAAAATTATGCTTTTTTTCTTTGGTATTATGCCTTCAGCTGTAGGCACTTTTCAGAGGCAAAAAAGTTTTAAAAGAAAGGGCCAAAAATAGTTCAGAGGGTGCTTCTTTGAGAGTGGGTGAACAGATGTGAGTGAAAGAAACGAAGCACATTTCTAAGTTACACTGAGTTCCTTAAGAGGGAAAAAAACTTATGCAATTAAAAAGTCTCAATATGCAACACTACTGTACACTAATCAACGTTTCCCTTGGATACTGGGGAAAATGCTGTTGAATGCGCTGAGAATTTAGATAGTTGAAATCCAACTAACCTAGAGGGCACCAGATTATGAAAAGCTGCTCTCACCAAAGTGACTAACAATGTTACAAACAGAGTTACTCTTATTTGCAGGGCCATACATTGGGGAGGGGGATGAAGGCAAGATGTTGGCTTCATGCAATTGAATCCCCCACCTTGCTGTTTTTTAATATGCAAAGTCATTGGCTGCTTTACTAATTCCATGAAGTGTTCCTGTTATTCCCACTATACAAACCAGGAACAAAGACAAGGACAGACATTTAGCCTGAGGATTTGAATTCATAACAGTGGAAAGGGGGCTGTTAATGTCAATTCAAGTTCTTGTCCACAGGTCAAATCTGCAATATTCCTAAGTAAGGCTAGTAAAGATTCCAGTCTAAATCTCCAGACTAGATCAACCAGGCTTGACTTGGTTTAAAGCAGCTTTCAAATTGCTAGGTGAGGCAGAGCCAAAAAGGAACCAGAAAGATCATGTTCGGGACAAAGGACAGAAACGTAAACCATTATTCCTCTCCTCCATAGTTGGGTTCACCTTAAGAACTGGACTTAAGAAACAATTCAGAAAAATGCCTGAAAAGTTATTTGAATAAATGCTTAGTTTCTAGTATCTCCAGGTCAGTTCAATAGTTCTCCAATTATGGATATTGAATACATCTAGGAAATGTATTAGCCTAGATCACAGGTGTCAAACTCGCGGTGTCACATTGCTGTCACATGATGTTTCACGACGTTTTCCCATTCACGGAACTGGGGTGGGAGTGGCCTGTGCACAGAGGTGGGTTTCTCCCGGTTCGGATCGGTTCACCCGAACCGGTAGCAACCTGCTGGTGACATCACGATGATGTCACAGAACCGGTTCTGTCTGTGCCGGTCCGTGGACGCCGCCATCTTTATTTTATTTTATTTTTTTGGAATTTTTTTGGATATTTTTTCCGGGTTTTTTTTTCTGCACATGCGCAGAAGCCGACTTTCGTCACTGCGCATGCGTCACCATCTTGTTTTTGGCTTTGGGGGGGGGATTTTTTTGGATTTTTTTGGCATTGCGCATGTGTACATGCGTGCCCACGAGGCACAGCCACACACATGGGAGGAAGTGAACCGCCAGCGAGGTAAGTTAGAACACACCCCTGCCTGCGCATGATGCATCCGACCCACGGGCTACCAGTTTGACACCCGTGGAGATGCTCTCCCAACCCTTAATATTTGCATAGTATTCAGAACATGCAAAGCATTTACAACCCTGTAAAATAAATCAGATGGTATTACTATACTCTATACTGCATATGGAAAGTAAGACTAAGAGACTAATTTCTACATGAGTTTGGAGTAAGTAGGAGTCAAACCAGGGGCTTCCTGTTTCCAACACCAGGTTCTTACTCTACTTCCTAGCAGGGTTCCCACAACACATGCTATCCAGCGGTGGATTGCTCCCGGTTTGGCCCGGTTCTGCAAACCAGTAGCACCAGCGGCGAGAGGCTCCACCCACCCACCTGCGATGGATGCATGTGCAGAAGCATCGTGCGCGTGTGTGAGCATGCACACGAACTGGTAGCAATGGGTTTTAGAACCCACTACTGATGGTATCCTTAGTTTTGACTTAGTGTGAATTCTCCATTCCTGGTAAGCAAGTCATACTCAATAGCTTAATGTACTATGTGAACCTAGTCAGTACTTATTTCTTTAATAAGTCGTGGCTAAGCAAATCATAATTCAATATGTGGAATAAATAGAATTAGTATTAAAGCAACTTCCAACCTATTCACTTAAGACATATGTTAGCTATGCTTATGGACACACATCTGCAATAGCTGGTTGACAAAGAAACAAAGGCAGCAGTGTTCCTTCACTTTTGTCCTATCTTATTTGTCCAAACTGTAAACTAACTGGGTGACACTTTCCTAGGCATGGTTCAAGAATCTGACTCACCAGCAATCACAATAGGACAGGTTAGAATCTGGCTGTGTGGAATGAAATGGAAGAGGAGGACACATCATGAAGGAAATTTGATTGCTGAGAAAGAACTGCAAAGCCATACATCCTCTTCCTCTTCCCTTAAATTTCAAGGGTCTAGACAGGAAATGTAAAGAAGGAACAGTCTTACTTTGGATTTTAATTTATGCTCCATTGGCTTCCATTATAGAGAACTGAGGTTCTGGATAGTACTTTGTTCACAATGCTTGAAAAGTGTCAGTTGGCCTTCCCAAACATGGACTACTGAATGTCTGAAAGTGATTCCATGTGAGTGCTAAAAATTGTCAGCCAGTCTCTATGTGCAGCTCAAATTTTGACATTCAATGCCTTAAAAAGCTTGAGTGTGACTATTTAATGGTTTCTGATTAAATGTGTATATGCACAGTATGTGTGTGTGTGTGTGTGTGTGTGTGTGTGTGTATGGTTTGTGTGTTTGTGTGTGTACACAAAATTCTTTGTTTAGTACTCCATTTTTGCATGACAAATAAACTACGCTTTTCCTCCAAATATTTTTTTACTCTGAGTGCATGTTTGTTCCTTCATCAGCTTAGGTGAATTTTTTTGATAAGCTGGTTTGCATGACTTCTTTCAAAATGACTTGTTGCACACTGCCTAACAACTAGGAAAATGTGATACACCCTCCAGTGACAATAATCATAAGAGGACTGTTTTCAAATGGAAAAATCAGTACACAATTGAATTTATGTTTAATGCAAATATCAGACTTACAAACCCTGCTTTGTCAATTCCTTCCTCGTTTGTACTTTGTCCTGCTGTGTCTATAATGAAGGTCAGAAAAGTGAGGCTCAGGAATCAGCCCAAGGTTTGAGGTGATTGGAAATAATTTTGCGAAAGTGAACTTTGAGAGGTAAAAAAATGATTGATGGAATAGGCAATGCTTTTAGCACTTTAGATGCCCCCATAGGAGCTCGCTCAACTCGATTTAGTTAATGCTGGCATTTAGATTGAAGAATGCAAGTGTTGAAGGGGATTAGAACAGCATTTGGTACTTGCAAGGCAATCGTTCTGAATGTATGTTCAGACCATTCAAATTTACTTACCTCTTATGCTTTAATCTTCCTTGTATTCCTGGGGAATTAAAAGGAGTGGAGATGATCAAAAGCATTAACCAAGTAAGCTGTTTCTATTCTTCTAAAGCAGTGACGGCAAACCTTTTTTGGTTCGGATGCCAAAAGGGTGCACGCACGCGCGATAGCGTGCACGCATGTGCCCACACCCATACTGCAATTCCCTCCCCCCGTGCATGCACACAACCCCCACGCTGCCCCCCTGCACATACACACAACCCCCCCATGCTGCCCCCCGCACATGCGCACAGGCCTCACTGAAGCCTCCAGACTTCCAGTAGGCCCGTTGCTCTGTTTTTCGTTCTCCCCAGGGTTCAGGAAAGCCTTCAAACTTCCTGTTGGGCCATTGGGCTGTTTTTTGCCATCCCCAGGCTTCAGGAGGCTTTCCTGATGCCTGGGGAGAGCGAAAACGACCAGAAAGAAGGCCGGAAATCAGCTGGAACTGACGTAGGGCAAAGTCTTACGTGCCCTCAGATATGGCTTTGTGTGCCATCTGTGGCACGCGTGCCATAGGTTCGCCATCACTGTTCTAAAGCATTTACTTACAAGCTGAATTGGAATTCAATTGACCTGTTAGAAACAAATTGCTGTATCTCTCCTTAGAGATTTGCCCAAACCAAAGACTGGGCTTCCTCTTTGAGAAGTAGCAGAGCAACTGCAGTTTTGCATACTTTTACTAGCAAGTGAAACCTAAAGTCCTACTGATATGCTAAAGGGTTTTTTTCTCTCTCTAGTAAATGTGTTTAGATTTGCAGCTTGTACTATTTTTATTCCAGGGCAGATAAGATGAGATGAAGATTTAATTGCTACAATCATAATTTGCTCCACGATTTTAGGATGAGTTATACATTATACATTATAAACAGACTTTTTCTGTTTTTCAAGTAGAGGAAGATTATAGCACAAGGGTAGAAAATGCTTTTTTAAGACTTAGAAGGATGGGCATCTGAAGAACATCTGTTGAAGAACCAACAGATTGGTTAAACTCCATTTTATCTTTTTTGGAAAAGTCCTCACATAGCCTTAGTAACCTAAACCTGTGCTGACCAATGGGAATGCCTAAATAGTGTTCCTACAAACGTAATTGCTCTCACACCACATTTGGGAAAGAGGGGTGTCTCATTTTACAATGGGCTCTTGTACTGTACCTTATGTTGCAACGTATACTGTTGTTAATATGGCTCTGCACTACATCCTACAACATCTTGAATCTCCAAAGACCTACACAAGGGTCCTCTTTGTAGACTTTAGTTCAGCATTCAATACCATCATACCAGACATTCTTCTAACTCAGGGGTAGGCAAAGTTGGCTCTTCTATGACTCGTGGACTTCAACTCCCAGAATTCCTAAGCTAGCATGATTGGCTCAGAAATTCTGGGAGTTGAAGTCCATGAGTCATAGAAGAGCCAACTTTGCCTACTCCTGTTCTAACTAAACTAAATCAGCTAGCTGAACACACTTGTAAGTGGATCACAAGCTTCCTAAGAGACAGGAAGCAGCAGATGAAGCTAGGCAAAATCACATCAGATACCTGTACAATTAGCACAGCCCCCCCCCCAAGGCTGGGTGCTCTCACCACTTCTCTTCTCTCTATATACCAATGACTGCATTTCAAATGATCCATCTGTTAAACTACTGAAGTTTGCAGATGATACAACAGTGATTGGTCTCATTCGAGACAACAATGAAACCGCATACAGACGGGAGGTTGAACAACTAGCCTCGTGGTGCGACCGGAACAATCTGGAACTGAACACACTCGAAACCGTAGAAATGGTGGTAGACTTTAGGAGAAACCCTCCCATTCTACCACCTTACAATACTAGACAACACAGTATCAACAGTAGAGACCTTCAAATTTCTAGGTTCTATCACTGTGATGGTGAACCTATGGCACGCGTGTAACAGGTGGCACGCGGAGCCCTCTCTGCAGGCACGCAAGCCATTGACTAGCTCAGCTCCACTGCGCAGTTGCCTCCCGCTGGCCAGCTGATTTCAGACGCACGCATGCTTTCTCCTCGCTTTCTGTGGCCTGTGCCTTTCCAGATCTCTGGAGATTCTCTGCAGTGCTGTTTGGGCACGCAAGGCTTTCTCCCCCTCCAGCTCCGTTTGGGGAAAAGAGGCTTTCCCCCCTCCCAGCTCTGGGAATGGGACCCTTTTCCCCCCTCCCAGCTCTGGGGATGGGACGCTTTCCCCCCTCCCACCGCTGTTTTGGGATGTGAGGCCAAAACAGGGGGGTCATGCGCACATGCATGGGGGGTCGTGTGCACATGTGCAGGAGTGGGACGTGCAAGAGGGGCATTGCATTATGGGTGTGGGCACTCATGCACATGCAACAATGCGCACATGCACACTTTTGGCACTTGAGGGAAAAAAGGTTCACCATCACTGTTCTATCATATCTCAAGACCTAAAATAGTCACCTAACATCAAAAATGTCATCAAAAAAGCACAACAAAGAATGTTCTTTCTGCACCAACTCAGGAAGCGCAAACTGCCTCAAGGAGCAATATTTACTGACCCCTCGCATCCTGGACATAAATTGTTTCAACTCCTACCCTCAAAATGACACTATAGAGCACTGCACACCAAGAGAACTAGACACAAGAACAGTTTTTCCCCAAACGCCATCACTCTGCTAAACAAATAATTCCCTCACCACTGTCAAACTATTCACTAAGGCTGCATTATTATTACTATTAATCTTCTCATTGCTCCTATCACCCATCTCCTCCCACTTATAACTTGTTGCTTGTATCCTTACGATTTATATCAATATTGTTTCCTGATTGCTTATTTGTACCCTATGACAATCATTAAGTGTTGTGCCTCATGATTCTTGATAAATGTATATTTTCTTTTATGTACACTGAGAGCATATGCACCAAAGACAAATTCCTTGTGTGTCCAATCACACTTGGCCAATAAAGAATTCTATTCTATTCTATTCTATTCTATTCTATTCTATTCTATTCTATTCTATTCTATTCTATTCTATTCTATTCTATTCTATTCTATTCATATTAGCTTTTTCTTAAATTAGGAAAAAATATTACATAGTAGCAAGTAGCTGAAAAGGCGAAGCAATCTGGAACTGCATAATTCATGGATAGGAGACCACTCGGAAATCCCTGGGCTATACACTAAATAGAGACGTTCAAACAAAGTCAAACCAGCAGATGGCAGGAGGGTTACCATTTCTGTACTGCTGGCAAGATAACTCCAGAAGTGTGTCTACAAAGTTAGACTTAAACTTAAAGTGTGTGAGCAAGCAAAACTGAAGTCATACCTCACCCTGGTCTATGGAAAAATGTCTTCCACAAAACCGGTCCCTCGTGCCAAAAAGGTTGGGGACTGTTGCTATAAAACAAAGACTTGTAGAGATCCATGCAATACACTGGACTGGACTGAGGCCTGGAAAATTCAGGTTCAAATCTGTCTTCAGCTATGGCTGCTCACTGGATGACTGTAGATCAGTCTTTATCTTTTGGTCAAACCTACCTAACAGGGCATTTGTTGTAAAGATTAATTGGATGAGAAAGAAATGTCATGAAAATCAACTTCAGCTCTTGGAGGGAAAGATAAATTTATCCTCCGTTGGTGGTCATCTCTTCCCATCTACATGGACAAAACTATCTGATTTTCTTGGCAATAATACAAAAGTAGCTTAGTCACTGTGGAGGGACAAAAATACAGAAAAGTGGACCTATTATGCTCTTTAGCATAAGAAGAACATGTGTTCATTGATCACGGTTACTCAACTCTACCATAAACCCAGAGGGCATTATTTGAAGTGAGAGTGCCAAAGATCACAGCCCTGGATAACTGTTTCTGTGATTGCATTTTTTTTTAGTCATCTATTTCAACAGGACTTATTCCCAAGTAAGTGCATTGGATTGCAATAAGAAGTATAAGCCTCCGAATGTCTAGTCAGAAATAAGGGTTGTTTAGGTTTACTCAGAGAATGGAAATCTGGCAGCAGATAAGGCTTATCTGTGCTCAAACAACCGGCTAAGCCATTGCAGAATGTTAATAAGCTGCACATAACAGGGGATGAGATTGCACCGCAGTGCAGTTTCATCATAATTTATTGGCCATGCTTGCATGACATGCCAAAACACAGATTAACTAGCCATATTTTAGGCTTGGGATTTGGGGGAAGCCTCCCGGCCTAGTTCGGCCAACCATGGCTAGCTTATAGTTCAGTGTTTGGCACCAACCCAAAAAATGGAGTTAGATGATAATGGGAGGTTCAGTTAAGCATATCTAAACATGCTGTAAAAACACAGCCTCCTAGCCAGCGGTGGGTTGCTCCCGGTTCGGCCCGGTTCTAAGAACTGGTAGCGCTGGCGGCGGGAGGCTCCACCCACCCGCCCAGAATGCTTCTGCGCATGCGCAGAAGCAGCATGCGTGCGAGCACGCATACAAACCGGTAGCAAAGTATTTTAGAATCCACTACTGTTCCTAGCATAGGCACAGACAGCCATCTACCTTCAAAAGGTAGGGCCCAGTTTCAAGCAAGTTTACAGAGGCTTGCAAGCTGTAGCCAAATAGCCCAGTTCCTCAGATCTTTCCGCTCAGTTAAATAATCTTCACACATTGTAGAATCCCAAGCAGAAAGCAATGCTTCAATTTCAGAGTAATTACAGTGGCACAGTTATTTCTGAAATAGCTGGCAAATGGAGATGCATTACCATGAAAATCTGCTTTGGACCAGCCAAACTTTGGGGGGTGGGGTGATTCCAATTATTTTTCTTAAGTAGAGGGCTGGTGAATATCTGAGCTGCAGTTCCGGTCCCCTCATTGTTACCCTGCCAGCATTAACTTGTCTGCTGAAATGTATTTAAAGAAGTCTGTTAATAGTAGGCAACATATTTCATAATAACTGTAAGAGAAGGCTGGGCTGTGGGGAGCCATATTATATTTTACACTTGTATTTTCTAAAAAGGTATTCCTTTCACGGTCCATCATGAAATATTATGCATGTAAGTAAGAAAAGGTATGAGATTGGCAGATTTGCATGAAATTGGTGAGAAGAATGCATTAAATTAGACACACTCTATGGACCTAGCCCAGTCCATATTATCATTCCTACATCAGCTCCATTGAATAAATCAAGCTCTCATTCAGTTCAGCAGAATTCAAAGAAAATAACTTTCTGGGACCAGAACAGTTGGGGACAGGTTGTCTCCCTGTAGCATTTCACAATTCCTGTGACTAACCAACCTAAGCCAATATTTTAGTATAGTTTATCTAAATCCAGCAATTATAATTAATTTAGGGTTTGGTGTGCTGTGCAAAACTCAAGCAATTATATTAGGTAAAATAATGTTAAGATAAACATGGATTGGCATGTCCTTCTGACACTCTCCATCAAACTTCATGGATACCCTCACCTTGTGCTATAAGCTTTTATGCCAGATACTGTGCAACAAATAGCAAAAATCCATTTATTGCTAGAATAACAGGAAGACCTTAGTGTTCATGGCAGTTTTCAATGAACTGAAAATATAATACCCCAAAGGGTTAATAATCCAAAATAGCCAAATGGAAAATTAATGGATGCTGGGGATAAACTGGAGAAAGGTATGTGGCTATGTCAAAGATACTTGTATTTAAGCTCCAAAGGAATAGACAGGATGTGTGTTGGTTGAAAAAGTTGGATGTTGGATTTTATGAAAGCAAGGGAGGTGGCAACTTCTAGGACCATAATGGCGAATCTATGGCACGAATCTCCTGGTTTCCGGTGCGCCAGCTGGTCTTCGCGTGCGCCGGAGTGCCAGAAACCCGAAGACCATGCCAGCTACCTGGTCTTTGGGTTTCTGGCACTCTGGCTTGCGTGAAGACCAGCTGGCGCACCAGAAACCAGAAGACCAAGTCTACCAGCTAGTCTTCAGGTTTCCGGTTCTCCAGCATGTGTGCGTGCATGCAAGTTCCGTCATCGCTGCTTCCTGCTTGCATGGTGCCCTCGTCCGAACTCCTCCCTGAGTCCTTTACTACCCACTTCCATGACCACTGCTCACTATCTCACACCAGTAGTTCATATTCAGCAACTATTATCCCAAAAGCTTTTCCATAAATATGATATTTATATCCTTGTGCACAAATACCTGTATATTTGTTGTTTTCTAGGTATAGAACTTTGAACTTATCTCAGTTAAATTTCAGGCTATTATTTTTAGCCCATTTCTCAAACCCACAAAGAACTACTTAGAACTTACCGTATTTTTCGGAGTATAAGACGCACCTGAGTATAAGACGCACCTTAGTTTTGGGGGAGGAAAATAGGGGAAAACAATCTGCCTACCAGGTATTCATCTGGCTAGCATCCTTAGTCTGGTCAGCTTCAGCACATTATTTTATCTCCTGGTTAGGACTTTAAAAAACCTTCTTCTGAGAGAGTAACAATGAAAGAGCCTGCAAGCCAGTAAGAGCTGGGAAGATCGTTAGCACCTGGTTAGGGCTAGAAAACAACTTCTTTGGAGCAAGTAGAGCAATGAAAAAAAAAACCTGCAAAGACTTAGGGCTGGAAAACATTCTTTTGAGAGAGTAACAATGAAAGAGCCTGCAAGCCGGTAATAGCTGGGAAGATCGTTAGCACCTGGTTAGGGCTAGAAAACAACTTCTTTGGAGCAAGTAGAGCAATGAAAAAAAAACCTGCAAAGACTTAGGGCTGGAAAACATTCTTCTGAGAGAGTAACAATGAAGGAGCCTGCAAGCCGGTAAGAGCTGGGAAGATCTGTTAGCACCTAGTTAGGGCTGGAAAAAAGCTACATTCGAAGTATAAGACACACCTGAATTTTCAGCCACTTTTAGGGAGGAAAAAGGTGCGTCTTATACTCCGAAAAATACGGTACTTAGAACTTACTTACTTAGAACTTACTTAGAACTACGTCGCCTTCGGCACGACCTAACCACAGCTCATAAAATTATCTGCTACAATGTCCTTCCTGTCAATAACTACTTCAGCTTCAACCACAACAATACACGAGCACACAACAGATACAAACTCAAAGTGAATTGCTCCAAACTTGACTGTAGAAAATACGACTTTAGCAACAGAGTGGTTAATGCCTGGAACTCACTACCTGACTCTGTGGTTTCGTCACCAAACCCCCAAAACTTTACCCTTAGACCAGGGGTGGCCAAACCATGGCGCATGCGCCAAACGTGGCACATTGGATGCTTACAAGTGGCGCATTGCATCCTTGGGCCTACTTAGCACGGCTCCTCTGGGCTCTGCCTACAGCAATTTAAAACGCGCTTCTGCCGCGAGGAAGAGGGGGCGAGCATCGATCCCTGCCTCCGCACAGGCAGGGGTGCATTTCAAAATGCTGCCGAAGGCAGCCCAGAGCAGCCGAGCCAGAGCAGCCGAGGGAGGCGTCGGCAAGAGGCAGAACCGAAAGGGATAACTAAAAGGAAGTTTGCTTCTCAAGCCCTGCGCTCATCTGAGCATTTCAAACTGACACAGGCAGAGGCCAGATGAGCGCAGGGCTTCAAAAGCAAACTTCCTTTTAGCCGTCCCTTTCAGCTTCGGTAGCGTTTTAAAACATGCTTCTGCCTGCAAAGAACAGGAGGCAAGCATCGGTTCCCTTCATCGCAGGCAAAACGCATCCCTTCAAAATGCTTCGAAGGACTTTGAGGGTTCGGGCGGGGGATGGGGCGTGGCGCGGCGCGAGTGAGGAAGGCAGAGGCGACAGGGATGATGAAGGGAACCAATGCTTGCCTCCTGTTCTTCGCAGGCAGAAGCATGTTTTAAAATGCTACCGAAGCCGAAAGGGACGGCTAAAAGGAAGTTTGTTTTTCAAGCCCTGTGCTCATCTGGCCTCTGCCTATGTCACTTTGAAATGCCCAGATGAGCGCAGGGCATGAAAAGCAAACTTCCTTATTGGCGCATGGTATGCTTAAGGTTGGCCACCACTGCCTTAGACTGTCCACTCTTGACCTCACCCGATTCCTAAGAGGTCAGTAAGGGGCGTGCATAAGTGCACCAGCGGGCCTACTGTCCCTGTCCTAATGTTCCCTCTTATCAGTACCCATCTTATGTATATAAACAATATTATATCTATGTATATTACCAACACATACTTGACAAAAATAAATAAATAAATAAAATAAAACTTTATGAGTACTATTTATGTTTTTTAAGGTATTAGTTGTCCCCTCAATTTTATGTCACCATGGAAGTATTCCAGCGGTGGGTTGTTCCCGGTTCGGCCTGGTTCTGCGAACCGGTAATGCCAGCAGCGGGAGGCTCTGCCCACCCACCTGGAATGCTCTACCCACCCACCCAGCTGACTTCCAGTAATTTTCTTCAATGTGCTTATTGATAAAATCTCATTATAATCTGCTCTAGAATCTACGCAGGCATTGATGTGGGCTGGTTGGTTTGATGGCTGTTTTGTTTCCCTCCATTTTGAAATTAGGAGACATTCAGCTTCTGAAGGCTCTCAATGCTTTCATCACGATAAATAGCATCATAGTGTCATGGTGCAATTTCCACTTCTGGGAAGCACATCGTGATGCACTTAGAAAAGACATGGGACTTGCATCACAATGATGCAATTACATCAGTCTGACTCCCTTTATCTCTCCCTGCCCAATAGATGCTGCTGTGGACATTTAAAGATAGGGACATTTGCTCGCCAGATAGTGCCAAGATTTTTTAAAGAAATTTACATAAGGAGTTGCTTACAAAATTAACTTCGAGATCCTAGGGTGTGCAGTCATTTGAAGTAAAGGAATAATCTTTGACCCTGTTTGTTCCCATCTCAATCCAGCCCTTCATTTTGCTCTTCACAATTTCTTGATGCAAGACATAACTTTTTGTTGAAGATGACAGAACCACAAATAGGGTAGAATAGCTCTGCCTTTTCTTGGTTGCTTATTAACATTTTTCCATTTTTATTCAGTAGATTGTTTTGTGTGTCTTAAACACATCTAAATAAGCCATTTTTTTATTCCTAGCATCCTTTGCTAACTTATCTCAGTCTGAATTTTCTTGGCACCAGTTCTACAGTTCTGAACTACCTATGCATATTATTCCTTTGTAAGTCTCCTCATTCGGTGCCATTGCAACATTGAACAGTTGCTGAATGAGTAGTCATTAAGCAAGTCATCTTTTTCTCATTCTTAGCCTAACCTACCTGGGTTTTTCCAATATGACATAGAATTAGTGTTTTCTACCTTTCCCTGTTGTACGTCTTGTCATCTACACAATTTGTGTGAGTTTAGCAGCAGTTGCTGCAGTGGCTGGAATCTGCCCAGCTTCTATTGGCTATTTTCACTGCTGTGAACACAGCTATTCAGTCACTGCAACTTCCCTGTATGATCTTTTTTGTTTCTGCTGGAATGAGATAACACCTGGAGAGAAACAAGCACACTATCTCTACCGTAGTAGAAGTGGTAGACCAGGATGTCACTATAACAACCTATCTGTCTGAGAGACCTTGCTGTGTAGCTTTCTCTAGGGGGCTTGGCACGGCTTTAAGAAATTGGAGTTCTGCTTTGCCTGGTATCATCAAAGTACCAGCAGATTGATAAAGAAGGTAATAACCCAGGATCTTTCTAAAGTGACCTATCAGTGCTCTGTGATGTACATTTTTTTTCCTATATGGATCTGAGAAGCAGTTAAATCAGCATCATTATTCTCTGTCACAGTACATGCTCTTTGGTGATACAGCTAGTATCATTGGCTTCCAATAAAGACTTGAAAACCTGGTTATTCCCCCAGCATTGGAACTGACAGATGCAAAGAGTAGGACCATTTGTAAGGTTATAGCATAGAAGATTTATTCAAGCCTATGTACAAGAATCTGGTTAATTAAATTTCAATATTAAACTGGCACCAGATAAGGGTCAAGAGAATTCAGGAGGCATTGGACTTGGAGCGCTTCTGGGAACACAACAATTCTAAACTGAAGATGCACTTAACTCTGCCTCCCTAGCTCTGCCTGTTCTTCTCCTATAGGAGCACAGCATTGTTGAGCTTGTACTGTCATGGTTTCGGGATTGGAATATGCCTGTGCCTGTGCATTGGTTGTGCTATGTTGTGGTATGTTTCTGTGTTTTTGTCTTTGGTTAATAATAATAATAATAATAATAATAATAATAATAATAATAATAATAATAATAATAATAATAATAATAATAATAATAATAATAATAATAATAATAATAATAATAATAATAATAATAATAATAATAGTAACAGAGTTGGAAGGGACCTTGGAGGTCTTCTAGTCCAACCCCCTGCTTAAGGCAGGAAACCCTACACTACTTCAGACAAATGGTTATCCAACAACTTCTTTTGTTGTTTTGAAATTTTTAACCAAATGCTAGCCATCCAGAGTTGCTATTTGTAGATTAAATGGCCATGTAAATCATATACATAGCTATCTGTGAACATATGCCCCCTCTCCCAGTCTAAGTTAGGGAAAACAGGTATATTCCTTGCTTGGACAGGGATGGGGATGTTGCCCTGTGAGAAATCTGACTCCCTGATATCAGATCCTCCAGCAACCATGACACAATGGGCAGGAGAGGTAGCTATGATTGTGTGAAAAACTTTCATGGGGATCAAAAGCACTGTATTAGAGGTGTTATTCCGCTTCCGTTTCTTTTGCTTCTGTTTTTTGTGAATACATTATGTCCTTTTGTTGGTATATTTCAGTCATGGGAATATCCCAACCAACTCCAAATCTCGATAATGTGGTTTCATTGGAACTTGTTCCAATAATTGGATTAGATTACAATAGTCTAATGGTTAGACTCTAACCCAGGGGTGTCAAACTCTCGGCATCACAGCGGCGTCATGTGATGTATCGCGACTTTAAACCCCCTTCACTAAACCGGGCATAGGCATGGCCAGTGCGTGACGCATCCGGCCCGTGGGCTGCGAGTTTGACAGCCCTGCTCTAACCATTCTAAGGAATGGTTTTCTGATGCATCTGAGAATGGCTGCTACAGATTACCGTATAGGTTCTCAAGGCAATTTGCAAAAGCAGAATTTTAAAGCAACAAATGACTACAGCAAATCAAAGTTAATATACCTTAGGAATAGTTATAGTGGAGCATAACAGCAGGCTATAGCTGTTGACTTTTTCTATTAAAGACATGGGAACTCTGTCAGTAAGAAAGGTGGCAAATTGAACGCAGCTGGTGGACTTCAAACGAATGACCACAGGGGGTGTTTCCTGGATTCTTCAGCATGTCTAGCAAGGTTATTGATCTTTATCCAAATGGCATTTACTCTTGCCCCTCACTACATTAACTGCAACAAAGTAAATTCAATAATTACCCCCAAATCCTTTCTAATCTATTTTAATCAAATATATCCAACTAACCCTTCCTATTAAGGTATGTGCCTCCCTTAGCCCAAAAGTTTGGGATAGGCAAAGGATTATGATAGCCTAATCACTAATGATTAAATACGGTAATCCACTCAAGGACTGCAAAAGTCCAGAAAAAACATCCAATGACATCAAGGAGTTAGTTTTTATATCTTTTTGCTGCCAGATGTTGCAGTTCAAGCATAGGAGCCTTGCCTTATTCCAATCTGATGGTTTCTAGATATGTTGGAATAATAAGTCTTAAGAGTGACCTAGGTAGCATAACCAAAAAAAGAACCTGGCTATAGGAAAACTGGTTTGACCATAACATTCTCCCTGGTATCTACCAAAATGTTCAAGTCACTTAAACTATTACTAAAAAATGTCAAGTCTTCAGAAAAAGGAGATTCCATATCTGATTTTTTTTGTTTTTTTTAAAGAGGGGGAGATAATTTTCTTCCCACACCTATTCTGTTTCTTATTTTGGGAAAGAAAATTGAAAAAATGGGTCACTGAATTATGGCAAATTGCCACCAGATTTTGGCAGAGCAGTCTGGACAGTTTTGGAAGGACATGCAGTCTATGAGTCAGAGGCTGCTCATCCGTATTTATAATTGCAGGGGATGCTTAGATACTAAATTCTATAAGCTGTTCCTCATGGGATGCTTTGAGGTCATACCAGAATACACCAGTAGATGTTACCTTTTAGGAATGCTGGAGAATATTATTAAGGTTATTAAGGTATTCTGCAACATTTCAAAGGAGATCTATGGATAATTGAACAGAGACCCCCACGTTGAAGGTAGTTTGGATATATAAAATATCCCATTGTTGAGAATTAAATTATCTATTGGGACCTGTTACATATAATCAGTTCTATGAGCCTCCTTGGAAATATTATCTTGCTTTTTCATTTATCAGCACATAATAGTCCTGCTTATTATCTCTTTGCATCATAATGCAAGAGAAAGAGAAATTGTGTAGATTTTAGTTGTGTTTTTAATTGTTCTCCATTTAAACATCTTCACGTACCCAAAACTAGGAGTTCCAACTTAGCTTTAACTCACAAGCAGCAGATGATGATGAAGATGTTGATGATGACGATTAAAATCAGTCAGAACCCAGATTGTCAATATTCTTGTTTATAATTCATCCTTTATTTGATCTGCCATTTACAAATTGCTTTGCCTCTCTGGATCATTCCAGTTGTTGTCAAAACAATTATTTCTTTTGGCACGTAAGTGGGAGATGCAATTGATTCTTTTTTAGAAAAGGTTTAGCTTATGAGTAATGCTGAATTTTAATGAAGTGGAAGAAGAATCAAATGTACAAAACAGTGTATCATGTAGAGAAAGTGGATAGAAGTGGAGCAACAGATATTAATTAGAAAGAGAATGAAAACTTTGCAATCCATTATGATGGGTTGATGGGTCCCAAAGTAGACAATTTTATAAGATGGCATGCTGGGACCAATCCTAGCATCAGGCAGAATGAAGCAGCCCACTCCAATGCTGGATAGAGAAGAGTACTATCTCAGAATCACCTCCCTCCCACCCACTGTACATCTCCCAGTCTCTTAATCTGGATAGCCAACTAACTAACTGGTTATCAGTAAAACTCCTTCACAGCAAGGCACTGAGATGGCTCTCAAGAGTGGACACTCTCTCTGATGTCTGCCAATGATGATTCTCAAATCAAGACATCAAGATTTTTTCAATTTGATGAAAAACAATTTTCTTTTAAAATTCCTCCATAAGGGAAAAAAAAGAATTCAATAAGTGTGGTTTTTAAGCAGTTTATTTACAGTGTGGCCAGATTGTATTTTTTTCCTTTCTTTCTAGCAATCAGGATTCTCATGCTGCAATTCAATCCCAAGTGAAATCACCATAAGGAAACTCTTCCCATGCTTCTCCTGGAGAAGCTGAGAGAAATCATCTACCCAATTTCTTTGCCTAGAGATATGATAGAGAATATTTAAGGATCGTTTGTGTCCTATTATCAACAGCTATCAATTAGAATAGCTATATCTTCACTCCAGAAATAGAAGTAGCATGCCTCACCTCTCCATACTAATTGTTAAGGAACTAGGTTAAGCAATGACATGTTATTGTCCTCAGGAGCAAGGAAATAGCAATAGCAATAGCACTTAGACTTATATACCGCTTCATAGTGCTTTACAGCCCTCTCTAAGCGGTTTACAGAGTTCAGCATATTGCCCCCAACAATCTGGGTCCTCATTTTACCGACCTCAGAAGGATGGAAGGCTGAGTCAGCCTTGAGCCTGGTGAGATTTGAACTGCTGAACTGCTGAACTAGCAGTCATTGAAGTAGGTTGCAGTGCTGCTTTTGACCACTGCGCCACCTCGGCTCCTCGGAAAGCCAAGTTCAAGTTCATCTTCACCCATGGAAATTCACAAGATGATTTTAGACTAGTCACTCTTTCTTAACCCAGCCCAGGATTGTTGTTATAAGATCAAATAAAAGATGATCCCACTATGAGCCTCCAGAAAACTAGTGGGATATATAATAAATATCTAAAATCCTGTGGGCCACTACTGAAGGTGAATGTGTGACTGGCTTAGTCTTTAATTTAATTTGGCACAAGTATGTTTTTATTAGTTTTATACTGTGCTTTGGATTTAAAAAGATAAATGTGTTTTGGGGGCACAACCTGGATGTGACTATAGTTCCATTATGGAAATTCTTAAACCAAGCAAATAATTGTGAGAGCTGTGGAAGCTACTCACCAGTCCCACCATTCTGAGTTAATAAATACACCACAACTGAAATTTAAAGTCTAAAACAAATATTGCAAAACAGAGTTGGCACACAATCTGGGGCTTGCCCTGGATTCATGGCTCATGGTCAGTGAGCAGGTGGCAACTAATGCCCAGAAGGGCCTTTGCACAAATACATCTAGTGCACCAATTGTACCTGTTCCTAGTCATAGTCACTAATGCCTTAATCACCTCCTGAATGCACTTCAAGGGTGCAATTGAAGGTGCTGATTGTGGCCTTCAAAGCCCTAGTTGCCACAGATCTAGAATACTTGGGGGACAACCTAGCCCCATTTATTTCCACCTGTCCCAGCAGATCTAGCAGAGTGGGGAAGATTGACTCACTGTTTTACCTGGTGGGTCCTATCCTAGGAAGCGTGCCTTCTCTGTCAAGGCCTATGGAAGAAACCTCTCCTAGATATGGACAGTCCCATCCCTGTTGCTCTTTTGAAGGTCTGGATCTTCTTCAGAAATTTGGGGCCATGGATGTCACTTATTAGAGCTTTGGTATGGATGTATATGACATATGTACTCTGAGATATTTATGATGGAGCCCCAACTTGATTTCCGTGTTGGCTTTCTTGATTGTCTTTTTCTTTGTTCTCCATCCAGAATTTCATTGGATAGATGGGCAGCTAATATGATTAATAAATTAAATACACAATTAAAGAAGACAAAAAAAAAAACCCTCACTCACTCACGTCTAAAATAAAACCTGGTTCCAATTGTCTTATATCATAAGTTGCAAAATTAGTTTACTGAGGCCCCTCAGCTTACCTGCCAATATGGTGATTCCTGATCACCCAAACTTGGAATACAGTTAGAGTAGGAAATATTGGGATGCAGCCTGACCTAACCTGAGGTGGCTTTTTCTGTTCTTCCTGTTAGCCCATGAACTTGCTTTCAAGGATCTTCTTGCAATCCATAAACAAAGGAGATAGAGAGCTGGAAGCAAAGTAGGACAAAGATTATTAATATTAAACTACACAAGTGTCCCTGAACTACAACTCCCAATATTCCCTATCCCTGTCTATACAGGCTGGAGGTACTGGGAATTATAGTTCAGCAGTAACTGGAGCAGATGTGGGCTCATGGGGGTTCACAGGGGTTCAGGAAACCCTCTAGCTAATATTCTGTGCAGTTCAGAGAACCCCCAAATCCCACTCCTGGCTAGTCCCGCCCCTCCTGCCCCTCCCAGGAGTCCCCACGTGGCCCGTTTTGGATGCAGGTAAGTGCAGGGCATGTGCGGAGGCTTAGGGAAGGTGAAAAATGGGCCTACCGGAAGTTTGGGAAGGCTGGAAACGGGCCTGTTTCCGGCCTCCTGAGGGCCTCCAGAGCCTGGGGAGGCTGTTTTCGCCCTCCCGGAGGCTCGACAAAAGCCTCCAGAGCCCGGGGAGGGCAAAAACGCCCCCCCCCCGTGGTGTAGGAGGCCGACTAGGCCATGCCCACCATAGCCACGCCCACCCAGCAACCCTTGCTAAAATGTTTGAAGGCCACCCCTGAACTGGAGGGTTTCTCTTCTCCTGTTTGATTGTTCAAATTATCAATCCATCCATCCTGTACCTCCAGGAGATTATGCAGTTGCAGTTTCTTTACTTAACACCTTCGTTGAATCAATATATCAAATGCAAAACTACAAGGCTGAACAAATACATCTCCTGCCGTCAAATATCTTTGCAGCATCACCCACTGTGCTTATGGATGCTGAGCCATAAATGGAACTCGGGAGATAGGAATATATGGAATTACAGGAAGGGAATAAAGAAGAAATGCGCACACATAACATTTGGGGTTAATTGGCCAAAAAGCAGCACTGCAGAGGAGTAATTTGAGAGGACAGCAGTTCACAAAATGAGCATGACTCAGTCAGTATGATCCTATGGCACAAAAACCATTTGTCCTTTGCTGTCAGGATATATATTGTCCAATAGGGAAGAGTGTTCCTTGATGAAAACAATAGGCCACTGCTACAGAAGGAACACGGAGCACTGCTACACAACAGCATCCCACAATCAGATGCTTTTTTATCTGAACAGCAGGGAACACCTTCCTAGATTCAGTTTTAGAAACTGGGAGTGTGGATTCCTTAAAGATGCAAAGGAACAGAGTCATGACATCATATTTTTGGAAGAGGTCATTTAGATCACTAAATCTAAGCTCCTGTTCAATGTAGAAACTCTCAAGTAAAACAATCCAGGCTATCCAGTTTCTGTTTAAACACATTCACCATCGGAAACCCGCTCTCTATCTAAGTCAGAGGACTTCAAACTTGGCAACTTTAAGACTTGTGGACTTCAACTCCCAGAATTATCCCAGGCTATCTCCGGGACCGCATTCTGCCTCATACTTCCCTCCGACCGGTTAGGGCCCAGAGAGTTGGCCTCCTTCGGGTCCCGTCGGCCAAGCAATGCCGGCTGGCGGGCCCTAGGGGGAGGGCCTTCTCTGTGGCGGGCCCGGCGCTCTGGAACCAACTGCCTCCAGAGACCCGAACTATCCCCACCCTGCTGGCCTTCTGAAAAGCCGTTAAGACATGGCTCTTCCTGCAGACTGGGGGAGGAGCCTAATCCATCTGTGCTCTCCCCCGGGTATGTCTGATTGCTGGATGTTTTTTAATATGAATTTTTAATTTTTATATTTGTTTTTAATCTAATGTTTATTATTGGTGTTTCTTGTATCTTTTTGCTGTTGTACGCCGCCCTGAGTCCTTCGGGAGTTGGGCGGCATATAAGAAAACGGTAATAAACAAACAAACAAACAAACAAACAAACAAACAAACAAACAAACAAACAAACAAATAAATAAATAAATAAATAAATAAATAAATAAATAAATAAATAAATAAATAAATAAATAAATAAATTCTCCAGCCAGCATAGCTGGCTGGAGAATTCTGGGAGTTGAAGTCCACAAGTCTTAAAGTTGAAAAGTTTGGAGACCCCTGATCTTAGTGGAGAGACAGCCTTCCCAGATTTGGAAAGGTTTTCCTAACATTCAGCTAAAGATAAGGTGACCAGATGTCCCGCTTTTGGCGGGACAGTCCCGCTTTTTAATAATTTGTCCCGCGTCCCGCGGCGTTTCAAAAAAGTCCCGCTTTTTGAATTTGAATTTGCCCTGCACAGCCCTCTGCCTCCTGCCTCGCCTGCCTCCTCCTGCCAGGCGGGGAGGGAGGGCAGTGAGAGGGGCAGTGGCGGTCTTGCCTGTTCGTCACTGCAGAGCCGATGAAGCTGGTGGCGTTCGCGGCACGGGGCTTCCCCCACCCTCTTTCCCCGGCCGCCGGGACGCTGCCATTTGCGTTCTTTTGTCCTCTGCGCAAGCAGAATGCTTTGCGCATGCGCAGAGGGCAAAAGAATGCAAATGGCGGCGTCCCGGCGGCCAGGGAAAGCGGGCGGGGGAAGCCCCACGCCGCGAACGCCACCAGCTTCTTCGGCTCTGCGGCGACGAACAGGTAAGCTTGCGCCGGTAGGAACCCACCCCTGGCTGCGATGAAGGGGGGGTTTTGGGGGGGTGCACAAAGCTGCAGGATAAGAGAGACGGACCTCTCCTGTCTTGCTCCCCTAGAAACACTCCCCCCATCAATGGTGTCCCGCTTTACAAATATTAAAATCTGGTCACCTTAGCTAAAGACCACCTTCTGAAATAAATATATTATTCTATTATGGAGTTCTGAGTACTCCCTGAGCTTGGTTGTTTGCCTGAAGACCTTTCATTACCCAATTAGATAATATCATCAGTGTAGGGAATGTGGGATTTGTCCCCACCCAAACTGGCAGGGCAAGCTACTGCATATAAACAGATAGCAAATGAGATGTTATTTATATGGGTAATGAAATGCCTTCAAACAAACAAACAAGTGCTGAAAGCACTTCAAACTCCGGAGTTCAATCCTGAGTTACAGATATTCTCTTTCCTGGATATTATTCTATGTTCGGCACATTGAGATTATACAGAGGAAAAGGTAGATGCATTTGGCCTCCTTGGTGGGGAGTTAAAGCAATTTACTTGAGCTGGAGTTTTAAAAATAGGACTGTTTTTATAATAATTAAATGAGATTAAATATTGAGTAATATTTAATTCAATATTATATTATTATACTATTATATTATTATATAATATAGAGAATTGTTAGATAAATTATGATAGAAGTAAGGATTTAGTAAATAAGATAACTTACACCGACAAATATATGGAAGAAAATATATGGAAGAAATGGATACCGAAATGAATTAGAAATGTAAATATTTACAATATAGGTATGCGGAATTTTGTACTGATCTTTAGCTATAAGCAAGATAGGAAGTGGGATTCCTAAGACTATATGTTTGTATGTTATGTCATGTCAAGTTTTTGTGTACATAAAAAGAAAAAAGAAAAAAAGAAAAAAAGAAAAAAGAAAAAAAGAAAAAAGAAAAAAAGAAAAAAAGAAAAAAAGAAAAAAAGAAAAAAAGAAAAAAGAAAAAAAGAAAAAAAGAAAAAAAGAAAAAAAGAAAAAAATAAAAAAATAAAAAAATAAAAAAATAGGACTGTTTTTGAGGGTGATGCCTCTGCACTG
Source organism: Diadophis punctatus similis (assembly GCA_023053685.1). NCBI lineage: Eukaryota > Metazoa > Chordata > Lepidosauria > Squamata > Dipsadidae > Diadophis > Diadophis punctatus. The sequence continues at coordinate 28,738,970 of JALIGW010000001.1, forward strand.
TTCAATATTTCTATATCACTAACAATCCACAAAACATTCAGAGCTGTAATGGTTCTATACTTCACAAGGTGAGTAGACAGAAGAGAGATTGGAATCAGCAGATCCTACGTTTCAATCCATGACTAAAACTTATTGTCCCCCCTCAATTTATTATTGTTATAAATAATACAAGGGGAAGAACATACCTCATATTTCTTTCTCCTCCTATTTTACCACAACAACCAGTGGTGGGTTCCTACCAGTGCGGTCCACTCTATAGCACCGGTAGCGGCCCGCTGGTGACGTCACAGTACCGGTGCGGTTGGTTGCTGGTGCCTGGGTGCCGCCATTTTAAAAAAAAATTAAATTTTTTTTAAACATTTTCTTCTGCGCATGCCCAGAAGCCGAGCTTCCAGCACTGCGCATGCGCTGCCTTCCTACCCCACAGTGAGTCCAAGCAGGGGAGGATGGCTGAGGGAGCGCGTGAGACGCTGAAAGAATGGGCGGCAGGAGCTATCTCCATTCCCCTCCCTTCAGCAGTCTGAGAAGCCACGAATGCGTGGTGATGATCCTAGGCCTTTTCGCATGTTTGAGGCTTCTCAAGCTGCTGAGGGGAGGGGGAATGGGTGGCAGGACCTATCTCAGTTCCCCTCCCTTCTGCAGTCCAAGAAGCCACACCCACCCGGTCACATGGCTGGCAAGCCACACCCACAAAATAAGCCATGCCCACAGAGTGGTAGTAAAAAAATTAGGAACCCTCCCCTGACAACAACGACAACCCTGTTAGGTGAGTTAGGCTGTGAGAGAGAATGACCGGCCCAAAGTTCTCCCAACTAGTTCCCATGACTAATGTGGGACTAGAATTCACAGTCTCCTGGTTTCTAGCCTGGTTTGGGAACTTTTCTAAAAAAAACCAAAACTGATAATATTCTTCTATGTAGATTTGCCTCTTCAGTGAAGTAATATTGTCTGAATGGGATGCAGCCTTTTTAGAGAGAGTCAATAAACAGAATATCTTTAGTATGTACAAAATAGTTTTACTTGAATAGTAGCAAAGTTAAATAGGAAGTCCAAGTCATACACAGTTATTCAGTCAATGCGAAGTTTCTTCTTCTTGACTATCTTTGTTTTAACTCACAAACAAAGATTACAGCTATCACTTAATTCTATACTATCACAGATAGTATAGTATAGAATCTTCTCTTCACAGCAATTCCACATAGTCATAAAGTAATCTACTTATCAGTAAAGCAGCAGAGAGTCTTCAATCCGGAACACACCGTCAAACACCACTCACCACACTAAACCACCAACCACACTGAACCACCAACCACATTGAGCATGCTCTCTTGCTCACTTATATAGTAATCATCCACAATGCATTTAAAGCAATATACACATAACAATGATTTGTGGCTTAATCATATATTAACACACCCAATCGTTTGAACAGGGTTCTAACAATATTCGTCTATGTAGATTTGCCTCTTCAGTGAAGTAATGTTGTCTGAATGGGATGCAGCCTTTTTAGAGAGTGAACAACCGGTTGTACTGTGAAAGTGAACTTGCGAAATGTTGCAGATTGAATAGAAAAGCTACCAAATCTCATGTGAATGCCCTAGGATTGGGGGGGGGGGGTTGTTCATGATAGAATAACAGAGTTGGAAGGGACCTTGGAGGTCTTCTAGTCCAACCCCCTGCTTAGGCAGGAAACCCTACACCACTTCAGACAAATGGTTATCCAACATCTTCTTAAAAACTTCCAGTGTTGAAGCATTCACAACTTCTGGAGGCAAGTTGTTCCACAGATTCCGCCTCTCTCCAGTTTTTTTTAGCCCAGAACAACCACTCCATGGGCTAGTTTGAACTGAGAATCAGTGATGGTCATCTAGTGAGCTTTCATGACAGAGGATGAATTTGAACTTCAATCTCTCTGGTCCTACATAAATACCTTAACCACAACTGTTGAATTTGACCAACGCAAAAAGCTGAGAATTTCTTTCTAATTTGTTGGGAGAACAACTGCACTCTCTTTTTCATAATCAATGCAGAAAGAATCTGAAATAAATTCATATAGAGAAGAAAGCAAAATTGGCAAGTTTTCTCCCCACCCCACCCCAAGAGTATTGTCCAAATTGCTCGTTGTGCTATTTCTCATATCACTAAGGTAAGCTTCTCCTTGAACCACCCATATCCCACCATACTTAAGTGGCAACTCTTCTGTGTGCAACAGTAATCATCACACAATCTTGCAACCGGTGACCCATCATCTCCAAAGTTAAATCACCCGCAGCCATGATTGACAGAACAATAAAATCTTCCATTTCGTGCTTGCACCTTTGAGCAACCCAGCCATGAGCTCTTGAATCCGTTTTCCAAATTAGGGCCCCATTGCCCACCACACTCTGTGTTCTCATCTGTCATTCACCTGCTATTTTCACCTAATCAAGCTGTTAATCAATCCCACCAAACATACATTTGGGCTTCTCAATGTAAACCAAAGGGAGTCTTTAGTCATCTTTTCATGACATGATTGAACAACTTTGCTTAAAATCAAGAAGTTCAAGTGGGAGTAGAGGGCTGTGAATTCGTGGCTCCTAATCAACCATGAGCAATTTTTATCCAAGCTTGTCTCTCTCAAGGCTCCTTCCCAGCAATTGCAAAAAAAAAAAGGTTGCTAAGAGGCAGGCAATGGTTTGAATAGTATTCTTTGAAATAGCAGCATGTTACTACCCAGTGCAAAATTTGCTGTCCAGCAGAGAGTTAGGCACCCTCAAGTGGATTGAAATAAAAGGTCTTGATGATATCTAACTTTCTATGGGATAGGAGCCATTGCCTTAGTGCCGTGATGGTGAACCTATGGCACGCGTGCCACAGCTGGCACGCAGAGCCCTCTCTCTGGGCACGCAAGCCGTCACCCAGCTGAGCTCCACCGCGCATGCGTGCATGCACCTCCCGCAGGCCAGCTGGTTTTCAGGATGCATGGGGGCGGGGCGCATGTGGGAGAGGTGCGGGCATGCACGGGGGTTGCACGGGCATGCATGGGGGAGTGGGGGTCACGGGGGGGCACTCCCCCCTGTGGCCCGTTTTTGGTCCCAGAAGGCTGCAGGGAGGCCTGCTAGGCCCAAAACAGGGTGAGGCGTGTGTAGCGCGCATGCAGGGGAGCAGGGGGGCGGGGGGAGCAGGGGGTCATGCACACATGCACATGGGGGGCATTGCATTATGGGTGCTGGCACACACACACACACACAGGCACGCGCTTTCGGCACATGACAAGAAAAAGGTTAGCCATCGCTGCCTTAGTGCCATCGCACTAAGCTATGTTCTTTATTAATTGAACATGGCCAGTTTATATATACTACAGAGCGATCAGCATAGTTTGCTAATTACAATGCCTTTGGTCAAATCATAATGACAATTGATACTGTCATTAATCAAAACATTAGCAGCTAGAATGGAATGACTGGCTATATTCACATGGCACACAAAGGACAAGCAAAAAAGAAAAAGAAATAGAGATTTACAAGCTGCGTAAAATTGAATAAGAATGTTCAAAATAACTTCATATAAGATCATCTTAAACTGTTCTTGAAATCAATTTAATGATGAGTAATTGGTCACCCTCGGACAAATGTAATAAGAATCATTAATCATAGTAGACAATTAATAGGAACTGTTATCGAATTTAAGAAGTCCATTCTTGTGATAGTAAAATAAGTTCTAATGTTTTAATTTAAAGCCTTATGTGAAGAGAAACCCAAATTTTGGATGTGATAAAAGTCCATGCGATGGTTGCAGTATACTGTATGCTTAAGCAAGGTATTTACACAGGCTAATTTCACAAAATTGATGCTAACTGTAAAAGAAAAAGTCCTAAGTATATGCTTTGTTTTCTCAAGATGTGAATTGTTGACTTGTTCTGACATCCTGGCTGCAGGGCAAGAAATAATAGTCAAGTTACAGAAAGGCAGTTATGAGTATCTGGAAAAACATCTTAATGATAATGGCAATTTGATGGTGGAATATAGTTAGTTACCCACAGAGTTAGTAGATTTCTCTTCTCCAGATGGGTTTAAGCAGAGACCTGACAGCCATCTGTCAGGCCTGCTTTCATATGGATTCCTGCACTGACCAGAAGGTTGAGTTTAATGGCCCAAACAGTCCATTTTAATGCTCTGATGGTACCACATCAATACATTAGGAGCTCACGCTGTTTGCTGTAAAAACGAATGAACAAATGGGTAGATTTTGCAATACAGAAAGCAGGGCATCCTGTTGGTGCTTTTCACTGCCTGCCTGCCTGATTGATTGATTGATTGATTGACTGAGTTGAAGGAGAAATTCATTCATTCCCAGTATGTGTGAATACACTTTGTACATAATGACTTTTAATGATTGCATACTTTAGTAGCATTCAACGGCTTGATGATTTTACTAATCTCGTTGGACATATTGCTGCCACTGACAACCTGTTGTTGTGTTTTATCACACTGTTGCTTTTTTATTTTTATGTCAGTGGTTTGAAAATGTGCCCAAAACTCCACATATATATCCAGGGATAAGCTATGCTGAACACAGCAATTGGCCCAATAATATTCAACAACTAAGCCTTTTTTAATATCGCAAGAACATTGCACAGTTCTTGAGAGATTTAAAGAAGGAAGTGATCGCATTTTCTTAATAGCTGAAGGGCTATCCTTCAGAAGATGGACAGGCCTGCTCTGTGTTGGTGCAGACAGCAGATACCGGTACTAACTGAATGCCTGCTAGAAACAGAGCAGTCACATCAAACATTGCCTTTATTTACAGAAGAGCCTCCAGGCCCCATAAAGGAGATAAAGATTCCTTCAAGCTGAGCTCAACTTCTGGTGACTCAAGGATGTGTCCATGTAGTTTTCTCAGAAATGAGAGAAAGTCTTATCAGGTTGGCTAGATTTCTAGAATTATGCAGAACTATCTTATTTGTTAGTTTATTTTTCCCCCCTTAGATTGCCTATCTGTTTCCAGTCTCTGGCAATCTTACTTTTTCCACTTTTTTTTTTTGGCTCATCCATTTCTTTCTCTCCCATGGAACCACCATATTAGGGTTGCAAATTTTCAGAAAAACCATGGAATGGCAACAAGGGATTGAACTGCAGAATTGTTTGCTGCTCTCTATTGCCTCCCCCAATGTTAGCATTTCTCTCTAATACTTGGAATAATAAGAATCCAATCCACATAGGTACAATACTGATGTGGGTCTCAAAGAATCTGAACCAAAGATCAGGGCAGGAGGAAAGCAGGTGAATCAAAACAAATGGCTGAGTCCTGGGACACCTTCCAGGACTTTCTTCTTCCTCTTGCAGCTGTCAGTGCAAAGTTTTAAAGATCATTAGCAAAAGAACTGATGCTACCATAATCTAAATGCATATTCATACACATACACATACACATACACATACACATCATACATATACATATACATATACATATACATATACATATACATATACATATATACATATATACATATATACATACACACACACACACACACACACACACACACACACACACACACACACACACACACACACACATATATATATATATATATATATATATATATATATATATATATATATATATATATATATATATATATATATATTCAAACTTACAAAGATCTGATAAAGAAATAAAGGGAGACTAGTATAGATCTATTTCACGCTATTTAGCTCTCATCAGTTAGCCATGCCCTTCTAGGATTTGAACTTGGGCTACTTGCCTTGTTAGAAAGCAGTATGCTCCCATCCATATTTGGGTATACCAGGCGACTCGACAGAAAAACATTTTATATATATATATATATATATAGATAGATAGATAGATAGATAGATAGATAGATAGATAGATAGATAGATAGATAGATAGATAGATAGATAGATAGATAGATAGATAGATAGATAGATAGATAGATATAGATATATATATAGATATATATATACACACACACACATACATACATATACATATATACACATATATACATATATACATACATACATACATACATACATACATACATACATACATATATATACACACATACACACACACAAACACACACACACAATACACGCACAAACAATACACACACACACACACACACACACACACACACACACACACACACACACACGAGGAATTGCATGAGTGGGGAGGGATTGTGTAGGTTTGTTGAGTATACATTTAGCACTAATCCTAATTCTTACAAGGTTTTCAATTGGAGATCCATTGAATTGTAAAAAAAAGTCAACAACCGTCCTGCTTTAGAATTAGAATTAGAATAGAATAGAGCTGGAAGGGACCTTGGAGGTCTTTTAGTCCAGCCCCCAGCTCAAGCAGAACTTATACCAGTGATGGCGAACCTTTAAGACACCGAGTGCCCAAACTGCGCACCTGCACGCATGCCCAAACTGAAAGGTGCATGCATGCGCAGACATGCACAGACATGCACACATCCACAGCAGAGACCCGAAGACCAGCTGGCTGGAGGGAGGCAGGACATCCCAACACTGGCAGCGTGGCAAGAGGTAAGATCTTTTTCTTTCGTGAGCTTCTATTTTGTCATTTGCAGGGAAACAGAAGCTCACGAAAGAAACGCCACGGAGATCTGACCTGGGCGATGACGCGTGTGCCAGCAGAAAGGGCTCTGCGTGCCACCTCTGGCATGCGTGCCATAAGTTCACCATCACAGACCTATACTATTTCAGATAAGTGACTGTCTAGTCTCTTGTTAAAAGCCTCCAGTGATGGAGTGCCCACAATTTCTGAAGGCAAGCTGTTCCACTCATTAATTGTCCTCACTGTTAGGAAGTTTCTCCTTAATTTCTTTCTTTCATCATATCCTCTTTAGGTTATTTGAATGGTTGTAAAAGCTGAACTATAGTCAGCTAAACTATGGCTAGCACTTTTAACTCAGTATGGAATCTTAGAATTGTGGAGTCAAAAGGCACTACAAAAGCTCTGCCATATGCAGGAAAGCCAATTAAATCATCCACAAGAGATGGTTGTTCCAGTTTCTTCTTTAAAACTTCCAGAGATTGAGAACCCATATCCCCTGGTAGAATTCCATTGTTGTACAGTTCTTAACCATTAAGTTTTGCGTATGTATGTGTTTGTATGAAATCTACAACATACCTTTGTTTTTTGATATAATACTTAACAAATGCCTTGCTTTGCAATAGCAATAGCACTATAGCAATAGCACTTAGACTTATATACCGCTTCATAGTGCTTTACAGCCCTCTCTAAGCGGTTTACAGAGTCAGCATATTGCCCCTAACAATCTGGGTCCTCATTTTACCGACCTCAGAAGGATGGAAGGCTGAGTCAACCTTGAGCCGGTGAGATTTGAACAGCTGAACTGCTGAACTAGCAGTCAGCTGAGTAGGTTGCAGTGCTGCTTTTAACCACTGCGCCACCTCGGCTCCTTATAGAATAGAATAGCTGAATAGAATAGCTCCAATAGAAAATCTGTGGTCATAATTTAAGGACTAGGTGTAGCACCAGGCTAGAAACCAGACCAAAGCCAGCTCTCAACCCAAGAAAGGAAGCAATGGCAAACCACTTCCAAAAACCTTTGCCTAGAAAACTGTAAGGATTAAACCAGGCAATCACTAAGAGTCAAAACAGACTGAAAGGTTCATCCAGACACCTCTCATCTCCATTTAAAATATAGGGGTGTTTTTTTTTCATAACCCTACCTTTTCCCAAATCTCTTTCCCCATTGCAACTTGCTCTTTGCAGAATATTGTCTGAATGAAGAGATTTGTAAATTTCAAGAGCTTGCACATTTGTGCAACCTTTCATTAGTTGGCCTAATGCAGTCATTGTTCTGATATGAATTTTGTGACAAGAATATCTGATATGCAGTCAGTTGTTATGTTAGAAAATAGTTCCAAATGTCTCCATCTATCAGGAATATTATTAAAACGCACATTTCCCGCTGTATTCAGAAAATAGCATCTCTTTCCCTGGGGATGAGCAAATAACATTGCTGTTTTATGCATGCTGCTTTACACAATGTTCACTTCAAAGCTTTGGCAGCAGAGAGGTAGGATTATGAAGAGTTTATAAGTAATCTGTGGATTATCAGAAGAATTTCCTTGCTTCTAGGCAGGGGGCACTTTTTTCAGTCTTCTGTCAAAAGGTCCTGAACCTAGTTGGGAGTCATTGTTCTCTTATTCAATGAAACACAGAAGAGAAGTTTCACAAAAGACAGAGAGAGACAAGGAGACAGAGAGAGAGAATTGAAAAGAGCAGATTCTCATGAATACTCAACACAATTTAGCCTTTTTAACAGTCTTGGTGGAAGGATTGCCTGGGGCTATTCTGCTAGATTAAGTGAATGTATAATTGCATAGCACTTTCTTCCTGGATTGTTATACAAATGAAACAAGCTGGGAAGGGAGGCATCTTCCACTCCCCACTACCGGTGGTAGTGCTTTCCCTAACAGCTGATACAATTCATCCATTGAATGTTAGTCTTTGCACAGCTTGTTCACAGATTCCTTGTATTTGTAATGATGCTGACATCTCTCTTACCCTTCAAATCCATCTACACAACGGTATGTAACATTTTCTGGCTTAATTTTGGAGTCCCCAAACCAGATTCAGCTGGACTGAAAGGCAGAGCTTGATATTCCAGTTGTCAGCCTTGTAATCACACAGGTATGGAACAGTGGTGGGTTCCTACCGGTGCGGTCCACTCTATAGCACCGGTAGTGGCCCGCTGGTGATGTCACAGTACCGGTGCGGCCGGTTGCCGGTGCCTGGGCACTGCCATTAAAAAAAATTTTTTAAATTTTTTTTCTTCTGCGCATGCCCAGAAGTTGAGCTTCCTGCACTGCGCATGTGCTGTCTTCCTACCCCACAGTGAGTCCAAGCAGGGGAGGATGGCTGAGGGAGCGTGTGAGACGCTGAAAGAACGGGCGGCAGGAACTATCTCCATTCCCCTCCCTTTAGCAGTCCGAGAAGCCACGAACGTGCAGTCATATGGCTGGCAAGCCACACCCACAAAATAAGCCACGGCCACAGAGTGGTAGTAAAAAAATTAGGAACCCGCCCCTGGTGTGGAGAAAGAGATACCGTATTTTTCAGAGTATAAGACGCACCTTTCCCCCCCCTAAAAGAGGGTGAAAATCTGGGTGCGTCTTATACACCGAATGTAGCCCCGCCCAGCTTCTGAAACGGACCTTTGCAAGGCTAATATACCTGTTCCAGGCTGTTTGCTAAGGACGCTAGCCAGATGGATGCTGGTAGGCAGAATTTTTTTTTCTTATTTTCCTCCCCAAAAACTAAGGTGCGTCTTATACTCTGGTGTGTCTTATACTCCGAAAAATACGGTACTTTTGGAAAGCTATAAAAGGGATCTGTTATTGAGTAGATGAGCTGCTGGGTCTTTCACAATTGAAAAGGTCTGCTTGATCAAACCCAAATCTGGTAGCCATGCGGCCTCAGAAATTAATAGCAAAACTGATTTTTATTACATTTTAGGCTGCCTGGTTCCCAGGTAGCTCTGGGGATTTTGAACTATTAAAAAAAATTAATAACAATAACAAGATATTAATGTGAAGATAATTCCTTTTCTCTCTGGATTACAGAAGTATACTATATCTACATAATAAAGTTCCATTTATCTATTATACCTAGTATTTATAGATCATTCCTACCAAAGTTTGCGTAGTTCCATTTTAAGGCAATCTTATTTAGACTTATTTCCCACAAAATATAAACAAACTCCTAGGGACTAATCTCTTTTGTGTCTGTTTTCTATATGCCATTGCCACTGTATTACAGTATCTTAATTGCTTTCAAGATTACATCTTTGCAACACAGCTAATGGGCTAATTTGAAAACCAGTAAGATATTGAAAAACTAGTGATAATGTGTGATAAGTATTTATGTATTAGGGGTGTGTAATGCTTCAGAGTAGTTTTTAAAAGGTGATTTGGAACATATGAGGTGCCGCTTTTAAAGCAGCTGCTTTGTTTCCTGGATTACACAGCAGTTGCTGAGAGGGGCTATGTTTGGGTCGAAGATGCTTCAAGCATCTTTTTTTAAATATTTCCAAAATTTTGCACAATGTCTGAGTTCATATGCATGTATAAAATGAGAAAAAAGGAGAACCACACAGTCTTTTGCTCCTGAATAGCTGTAACTAGATAAATATAGATGTAAGCCACCCATGTAAGCTTACCATACCGTAACCATAGGGTTATCCTATAGTAAGATGGGCGGCCAACAAATTTTATAAATAAATAAATAGACAGCATCTAAGAGCTCAGTTTGGACTGTAACATGATGATCCAGAAGAAAATGATATGTAGATAAAAATGCCAAATCCAGTCTGAACATAGGGTTGACTACAGGGGTGGGTTCCATTTACCTTCGCCACCGGTTCGCATCGCAACATTTCACACACACACACGTCCCCTCGTGCAATTTGGCTTCCGCGCATGCTCAGAAGCAGGAATTAGCCCGAAACACAGCTGAGGAGTTCATCAGCTGTGCTTCGGGCGAAGAAATGAAGGTCAGAATTCACCAGCAGGCGGGCGGGAGGGCCCTTTTTCAAGCCGCGGAAGGGGAAAAATTCGCACAAAATCCCAAAAAAATATGGAGGCATGCATAGAACAGCACTGACAGTGATGTCACCAGCGGGTCGCTACCAGTTCAGGCGAGCCAGTCCGAACCGGGAGGAACCCACCCTTGGTTGACTATGTGACAGACAGTCTGTGCTGGTTAAGGAGGATTTATAGTCTGACACATCTGGGTACTTATTACTAACTTTTCAAAGTACAAAAGTACAAAAAAAAATGCGTAATGTTTATCCTATTAAATGATTTTATAGTTTGAATTAGAAATATATATTATTAACCAACAAATTTAAGAATGCAACATTTTGGTTTAAACATTAAATATAATTAACCACGTTTGAAAAATATTTGTTTAGAATAGTCCATGGGAATAGATTTCTAAATAAAACCAATTGTTATGCAAACACAGTAATCCAATATGATGAGTTATAAAGCTCCCTAATAGGATAAATTTACCTTTATTTTTTTTATTCAGAGTCATGCTGTTTTATAAAAACATTAATAGACTTGCTTTGAATGTACATCTACATATATTTATAAAGCAGTGCCTTTTAGGCGTGAACAAATCCTTGCATTCTCACAGTACTCTTAATCAAATCAAACACTTAGGAGATATATTTGCCCAGCATGGTAACCACCATTAGGGCTTAAAGCGTGCATACGCGCGCGCACACGCATGCACGCGCACATGCACGCGCACACACGGAGATTAGTTTAAGATTCAGTGTTTGTACAATCCCAGAAAAATAGATTAATTCAGTAAGCAGGTCATATGAATTAGCCAGTATGTAGCATCTTTCTTATTTTGTGCTCACATTTTTTCTCAGTAGTGCAGAAACAAATCTGAGCAGAAAAATGACAAATGATGAAAACACATATCTCAGTTCTTTCTTTGCCTTCAGCTCACTTCAAAGGACAATGAAATATGTCTTCACTTCTGATGGTCCTCCTGGATATATCTGGAATTTTAAGAGCAGGTGATGGGTGCCCTTACAAAATGGCTTCTGGGGGATATGGGGAGAGAGACTTGACTGTTCACAAAATGGCTGCGAATGAAGTAAACCAGTGAGTTTATTTCCTGTCATCTTCTGAAATCCCCAAAGATAGTTGTTCTCGCCTCTGCTACGTTTAATAGCGAGCTGGGCAGTAACTGAGGCATGACATGAAATCTGGTAACTCATAACGTTTATTCAGAACAACAACAACATAACCATAAGAACTCGTCTGAGGGAAATGCTTCTGAGAGCTCCTTAAATAGGCGGCTGTCAAACAGAGCAGCCAATCAATGTTTACCAACAACTCCGCTCCTAGAGCGGCCCCTAGTGGGACACCGGAACACTGCATCCCTTTCCACCAAGTTGGCGTACATGTAGTCCTGTAAATACACAGGATGGCGTCTGACCCTCTCTGATCATCAAGGTTCTACTGCTCTTGGGAGTGGTTGCCGGTCATTTCCATCCGCCGCAGGGCCTGGTCCAAGAACTCTAAACTCCTTTGGTGGGGAAACCAACTCAGACGCCGCTGTGGAAGATTCAGGTGAACCCTTGAGGGGTGGTCCAGTGTCGTTCCTGTTTCCCAGGGTTGGAGATGGTCACTCCCCCAGGGTTGGCTCCCCCAGATTGGGCCGTGGAACCGTCGGTGCGGTATCGCTTTGGTCAGGCAGGGTTACAGCTGACCAATTAGCCCTTAACAGGTCGATGTGGCGGTGCCACGATCAACCGTCCTCCAATTCTACCCTGTAAGAACATGGTCCCATGATGCCCACCACCTTACCTGGTAGCCACAGGGGATTCCCCGTATAATTCCTGGCATAAACAGGGCTTCCTACTTCGTACGAATGGGGAGACCCAGAGGAGTCCAAGGGCTTATCCAGCATGAACTGAGGGTGCAGCCTATCAAGGGTCGTCCGTAATCGCCTGCCCATGAGTAACTTGGCAGGGCTTTTATTGGTGGCTACACATGGGGTTGTATGCTGACTCAATAGAAGTTCGTCTAAGTTTGCCTGCCAACTTGCCGGGCCCAATTTCATTAATGTTTCCTTCAACGTGCACACCATGTGTTCAACCATGCCGTTAGTGGCTGGGTGCCACGGTGCAATCAGGCTATGCCTGATTCCCAGACTCACTAGGAAGACTTCAAATGCTGTGGACGTTAGCTGAGGGCCATTGTCTGAAACAAGCAAGTCAGGTAACTCGTGGGTTGTAAATAGGCTTGTCAAAGTTTTAATGACAGCCTCAGTGATGGTGGAAGACATCAAACATACCTTCAGCCATTTGGAGAACGCATCCACCACCACCAGGAACATCTGGCCCACTATAGGCCCTGCAAAATCAAGGTGGATGCGTGACCACGGGGCCCCTGGGGCTTCCCATTCCCTGGCGGGGGCTCTCAGTAGAGCTAGTCAGGTGACCTGGCAAGCGGAACAGGTACCTACCCACTTCTCGATGCCCCTGTCAATCCCAGGCCACCACACGTAACTCCAGGCTAGCTGGAGTTCATGCGCACAATACCCGGGTGACCCCTATGCAAGGTTTTCATAACAGGTGGTTGCAAGGAGAGGGGAACAACCACCCTATCCCTCCATAATAAACAACCCTTCTGCACTGACAATTCCATATGTCAATCTTTAAACGGTTTAAACTCGGGGGTCACCTTTCTGTCTGGCCAACCCCTCAAGACCCAAGAAACCACCCGGGAAATCACCTGGTCCCACCCCACCTCCCTAGCAATATCCAGGGCAATAACGGGTAAGTTCAGGTCCTCGATGCTGAGGACAGTAGTCGTGGGAGCAGGGTCTTCTAGGGCAATAGGTAAAGGGCAGCCACTCAACGCGTCAGCGTGGGCCATGTGCTTCCTGGGTCGATGAGTTAGGGAGTAGTCATAGCTGGCGAGGAACACAGTCCATCGAGTCATACGAGGTGACAACACTGGCAGAGTTTGACGGTCCCCAGCCAATAGTCCCAGAAGGGGCTTGTGGTCTGTCACCAGCTCGAAGTGTCGGCCGTAGAGGTAATGGTGGAAACGCCTCACTCCAGAGACGGCAGCCAATGCCTCCTTGTCAATCTGACTGTACAGACACTCGGCGATGGCTAACGTCCTGGAAAAGAAGGCAATAGGCACTTCCAAGCTGTTAGGCAACCTATGGCTCAACACAGTGCCCACCCCCTAAGGGGAGTCATCGCAGGCAAGGACAAGGGGCAAATTTTCACAGTACTGCAAGAGAACCGCATTAGATAACAGCAAGTGCTTGACAGTTCCAAAGGCAGCTGACTCGCGCCCACCCCAAACCCACGGGGCGCCAGAGTCTAATAGATGATGCAGCGGCTCAGCCACGGATACCTTGTGTGGCAGGAACACGGCATAAACATTTAAAAGGCCTAGGAATGCCTGCAGTTCTGCTTTATTGGTAGGTGCTGGTGCCTCCTGGATGACCTTGGTTTTAGACGTGGTTGGGTGGATACCTGAGGAATCAATGAGGAACCCTAGGAATTCCACACAAGGCACAGCAATAGAACACTTCTCTTACTTGACCCGGAGCCCAACTTGCTGACACTTAGAGAGCACAGCCCTAACACGGGCAAACAGTTCAGGGCAGTTAGCAGCGGAAATCAGCACATCGTCAAAGTATGGAATGGTTCCAGGGATGCCATGTAGGAGCCATTCCATTAAACTCTGGAATATGCCAGGGGCAATGCTGATTCCGAATTGTAGCCGGCGGCAATGGAACGCCCACCTGTGAGTGATGATGGTCTGGGCTTCTGCCGCTGCTTCATCCACAGGCAATTGCTGGTATGCCTGTGATAAGTCTAATTTTGCAAAAATAGAACCTCTTCCCATTGAGTGGAGGAGGTGCTGGACGACTGGGTATGCGTTTGCAGGCAAGGCATGGTTAACAGTGCATTTATAGTCTGCACATAGATGAATAGAGCTGTTTGACAGGTGTTATGATGGGTGTTTCCCATCTTGAATGGTCTACTGGTTGTAACACACCCTGTGAGATTAATTTATCCAATTCGGCATCCACTTTTGGCTTTAGGGCGAAAGGCACACGACGTGGCTTGAAGCAGATGGGTGCCACTTTTGGATTCAAATTGAAGGAAACAGGAGTGCCTGTGTAAGCTCCCAACTGCCCATCAAACATGGAGGGGAATTCTCTCATCAATTTGTCGAAATCTGAATCTCTCTCTATAGAGTTAATGCCCCCATTGACAGTCCTAAAGCAGAAAACCACTCCAGACCTATGAGACTTGTCAGGGGCTGCTCGACCACCACCAGAGGCAACCAGCCATTGAATTGCTTATATGGAACACCAAAATGGCCTTTCCCTACAATAGGAATAGGGGAACCCTGATAGTCTTTCAGAACTAACGGGCAGGGTTTTAAATGCCATTTTGACATCTTAGGCAGGAGCCGCTTCAGGGTGCTCCAGGACACAATGGAAACAGCAGAGCCTATGTCAAGTTCCATATGACAAGACTTTCCCCCTATACGCACGATGATTTTAATTTTTTCGCAAAGTGATCTTTGAGTTTGGCGAATAACAGCTTCCCCAGGAGACTTATTGTGGTAAATAGCGTAGCAATGCTCTCTCGACTCAGAAGGTCTCCCTGACTGCCTTCTTAGAGGGGGATTTCTTGAAACCTGCCCCAGAGGCCACTGAGGGATTTTTTCCACCCTACAGACCATCGCTATGTGGCCACACCGCCCACATCAACGACAAATGGCGTCCTTAAAATTGCATGTAGCCCTGAGGTGATTTCCCCCATAACCCATGCAAGGGGCTTGCGAGGGTGATCGGCCACTATACCAATCTTTATTTCTCGCGTCTTTCAGATGGCAGACTTTGTCATCTGGGTTAAATTCGCCCTCCACCTCTTCTAGCATAGGGTCGATTGCGTTAGTTTGTTTGATGGCAGAAGGGTTTTCTTCCATCTCTGCCAGTGACTGTGAAGACATTTCAGCCGCACGAGCCTCATCTATGGCAGCTTGGAAGTTGAGGCCGTGCATGGCAAGTAGGCGGCGTTTGAGGCGGCTATCTCTTACACCAAAAACCAACCGATCTAATAAATAGTCCTCTAAATTAGAAAATTCACAGTAGAGAGTCATTTTCCTTAGTGCAGCCACATATTGATTTACTGTTTCCCCTTCAGCCTGGTTCCTGTGGTAAAATGCGTACCTTCGGGCACATCTAGATGGCGGAGAGGCATAATGATCTTTTAATTTAGTCAACATATCCTCCCAGTATGTATGTATGGATTGGGGGGCGAAAAGTGCCCTTGCCATCTCAAACATCTCAGTCCCCCAAAATCCCAGGAAATAGGCTCGCTTTCTGTCACCTGATAGCTCAGTGTAAGCATTTGCGATAAGAAAACATTCAAATCTTGCCACACATGATTTCCACGTCTCAGCGGGCGGATTAAATGGTGTGAAGGTGTGTTGAGTAGACATTGTTGGTTTCAGTCAGAAGAGTGGGAAAGTGGGGAAAAA
This sequence comes from Diadophis punctatus similis, assembly GCA_023053685.1. Taxonomy (NCBI): domain Eukaryota; kingdom Metazoa; phylum Chordata; class Lepidosauria; order Squamata; family Dipsadidae; genus Diadophis; species Diadophis punctatus. Next base: position 28,755,076 of record JALIGW010000001.1, read on the forward strand.
AATTTTCCTCAGTGTGACACGTATCGTTGTGACCGCTCTGTTCAGTGGCTGCTTAAAACGCCTCAGTTCTGGATCTCACCTTCGTCCCCAGTGCTACGTTTAATAGCAAGCTGGGCAGTAACTGAGGCGTGACACGAAATCTGGTAACTCATAACATTCAGAACAACAACAGCATAACCATAAGAACTCGTCTGAGGGAAACGCTTCTGAGAGCTCCTTAAATAGGCGGCTGTCAAACAGAGCAGCCAATCAACGCTTACCAACAACTCCACTCCTAGAGCGGCCCCTAGTGGGACACAGGAACACTGCAGCCTCCATCTTACTTTGGGTGATTTCTTTCTGAGGAGGTGGGCATAGTCCTAAACAAACTTTCTAGTAACCATCAACTTTTTTATTTTATAAAAATTCTATGTTTCATGTGGAACCAGAAGCATTTTTGTAACTAGAGGTGATGCTGGAGGATAGTTCTTAACTTAGTAACATGCCAGTTTATTTATTATTTTCATGTTTTAATGAAAAGAATAAAAACCAGAGAGCAAGATGCCTTGCAGGGATCCAGGAAGGTGGCTGTTGGTGTGGTTGTGCCAATGATAGCACATTGCCAAGCTTTTTCTTACTGGAAATAATCATTCTCTAATTTCTTCTCATGTAGCTTCCAGCGTGACATCATGAGGATGCTATTGTGGGGGATCTTGTCATTCTGCTTGCTGGCCTATGCCCATGGTGACTGCCGGAAGGACTGCCTGAACTGCCACAGACATCTGTACAGCCACCAAGATGACTTCAGTCTTCTGGTGAGTAAACCCAGCAATTATCTTTGCATATATGTTCATGTTCTGTGTATGTCTTCCTGCTGTGCAAGCTTTTTTGAAATGCAGCTAGTTTGGTCTCAGTACATATTCCCTCCCTCCCCCCCCCAAATCCCAGAGACTAGGGCCTCTTCCAAACATGGATGTCACCCTGATAGCAAGGTAAGATAAGTCTCCTGCCCATCATTGAGCAAATGACATTGTAACTGGGTGCTTTCCACTGTGGTAATTCTGAAATATCCCTGTGTTCAGTTTTGGCTCCTGGTGACTACATGAAGAAATTCATGCAGGGTTTTTTTTGCAAGATTTGGAAATGGTTTGCCATTGCCTATTCCTAGGACTACGAGAGGATTTGGGTCACCCAGCTGCTTTGTGCCTATGGCAGGACTAGAACTCACAGTCTCCCAGATTCTAATCTGGTGCCTTCACCACTATAGCGAACTGGCTGTCATGTGGTCAACAACGACATCAAAATGGCAACACCTTGCAATGTGACATTATCATACAGGTTGACCATCTGACATAGATATGTAAGTTACCTTGTTTGCATAATGCCATCATCATCTCGTTGGTATCCTAGCTTGTCCTCCCATCACCCTTCATTTTTACTCTGACATTATTTGAGCTAATGTTTTCCTCATAATAGTTGTCATTGGCGCAGGAAGGCACTAAATAAGTTCAACAGAAAAGCTCAAAAACCTGTAACCTTCCTCCCCTGGTCCCTTTGCTTACACTCTTAACCTCACACCCTGTTTTCATTAATTTCCACCCCAGATGTTCCCCACAAGGTTCCAGCTTATTGGGGAAGACATTGCTGGAGATGTAGGTATAGCAGTGTAACTTTCCCAACAGAGTAAATAAAGGGATTTATCTAAATGCATATTTAATTCTCCCAATAAGATAAATCATTCAGTCAGCCTCCTGTCTGGAAAGTTAAACAGCTAATGCATTTCTCTTTATTACATCTTTTTTTTTTCAATTGTGCAATGGCAGAAGTATTTTGGCAAAGGTGTTTTCTTTCTCTGTTGTTATGATCACTCTTCCTTTTTGATGCTCATTTATTTCCATTCCCTGTTTTGCTTGCTTTGGCAATAACAATAGCACTTAGATTTCGTAGTGCTTTACAGCCCTCTCTAAGTGGTTTACAGAGTCAGCACACTGCCCCCAACAATCTGGGTCCTCATTTTACCGACCTCAGAAAGAAGGAAGGCTGAGTCAACCTTGAGCCAGTCAGGATCGAATTCCTGGCTGTGGGCAGAGTTAGCCTGCAATACAGCATTCTAACCACTGCGCCATCACAACTCATATTACATAGAGCTCAAAAGATGGATTTCATTTCAAAAATACTTTTATTCACATCAGCCACCTGTGCTACCTAAAAAATGCATTCTAGCAGGAGCAATTTGCACCTTCTCCTGGGTACAGAGTAAGCCTAATAGAAGCCTCTTTCCCCTTCTCATCATTTATAAAAAAATTAATGGAGGGCACAAGGTTAAGAATTTAAGAAGAACCCTTCTAAATTAGGCTACATTTCTGTAAAGTTCTTTAAAATGTGGCTCCAAGGACCATAGGGGATGTCACTGAAGGGATATGGTCAATATTATTTACCTTTTCTAGAGGGATCCTAGAACCGTGGTTAGAATGCAGTGTTGCAGGCTAATTTAGCTCACTGCCAAAAGTTCAATCCCCACCAGGCTCAAGGTTGACTCAGCTTTCCATCCTTCCGAGGTTGGTAAAATGAGGATCCAGATTGTTGGGGGCAATATGCTGACTCTGTAAACTGCTTAGAGAGGGCTATAAAGCCATAATTAATTAGGGTATTGGTGTACTTTGTGATTAAGGGACATTTTATTAAACCCTTTGCTGAAATAAAGATATGTCTATAACATTGCCACAATAAAATAGTGTGATCAAAAATGGTATACACAAGCCAGGAATAATCTGGGAAGAAGTGAGGTTTTTCTACACTTTAGCCTTAAGCCCCTTGACTGTCATACCTAAACTAGCGGGAATGAAGCCATCTTAAATCATCCCTTTCCAGATTTCAACTACTTCCTCTCCTTTGCCTGCATGTTGGCCTGGTTTTTAGTCTGGACTGTACTTTGGTGGATTTCTCCTATCCTTAAGTTCTCCCACCCATGCCAGGACAAGAAGTACCTATGGCGTTCTTTTCTGTGGACGTCCATGAGTACATAGTATACTGTTAGATAAGAATTACTCTCATCAGAGGCGAAATAGATCTTTTCCCTGGAACTCTGACATTATAAAAAGAAAACCGCAGTTTAAATACTAAAGTAGAAAATATTTATTTCGGTACAAAATAATGAATCACATCTTGGCTATAAAACAGGTCTTGCTCCTTACAGAAGTTGAAGAAAAAGGGAGGAACAAAGAAAAGAATGTACACATGCGTACTAGGAACATATTAATCACGTGCTCAGGAATAAACCATTATATTTGATAGGGATGCATCCCCCTGCATATACATGTAACAGGCAATATAAAATCACTGCCTGACATATACTGTATGTTCTCCATTAAAACTCCTTTTATATGACATCCATCTGTTGATTCCCCCTCATCATTGACAGCTTCCCATCTTAGTGTGTCCACCTTTGGATTTTTTTTTAAACAGTGAAGAAAACTTCCTATGGTTGGGCTGTGAGGGGTAAACTGACTGAACTCTTGTCAATTGAAGGGAGGGAGGGAGGGAGGGAGGGAGGGAGGGAGGGAAGGAAGGAAGGAAGGAAGGAAGGAAGGAAGGAAGGAAGGAAGGAAGGAAGGAAGGAAGGAAGGAAGGAAGGAAGGAAGGAACTTTCCATTAAATAGGTTTATTCTGCACCCCAATAGAAGGCTTCTACCTGTCCCACAATATCTCAGAGAATAGACATGCTTTGGGTTCCTTTTATAAAACATCATCTAATAGGAACGTGGAGGCTTGCCTTTCCCTCCAGGAATAGCATATCCCTAAGATTCAGATGACCCAACCCTGTTGTTCTTCCCAAACTTAAAAGCTTTTTAGGATTTTTTTTCCCATGCAGGTACTGGGTCTGACTTTAGAGTGAGCCCAATTAGTAAACAGCTTGAGTTGTTGAATATGTTGTATTTGGCCTATGTTTGCGCTATTTTATGTTTTATTTTCATGGTTTTTATGTTCATTCTTAATCTTGTTTATGTTTTTAAGTCTATCTTAACCATCAAATCCATAATTTGCAAGATGAGTGGATGGGTGGACAGATGGACAGTCAGGCAGATATTGTGTACCTTTAGCAAATGGCTTGAGATTATGACAATCACAATTGTTCTTTTGGTTCATTACTTGTGGTTCAGGCTAACATCAGTAAGATGTAAGAATATGGTCATCAATGCTGTTCTCAACATTAGGAAATGTAACCTTTCATCTGTAACTTCAATTGCTAATTTTCTATCTACTGACATGGCTGGGCAGTTTAAGAGTCAGAATGAATGAATAAAACTGGCTAACTAGACCAGTCTCCATCCTGCTGGCAGTAGAACCTCTGTACAATTAGAAAATGCAATTGACAGATCATTAATATTCATTTAAATAGCCTTTCTGCTCTGTGCCATGACGCATGGCCTCCTCATTATACAGCAATAATGAATTTCCATAATTGGCTCCACCTTGAGTAAACTTCCAAGGGCACTGCTGAAGGAACAGACCTTTTGCAAGCTGTCCCCAAGAGAGTAAAGACACGAGGACCATGTTAGATGAGGTGGAAACAACTGGTTTTTCTTGATTTGAGTATAGATAATGATCAGTAGATTACAGGAGCCAAATAGATCTTAAGGCAGCTTCATACAGGCTCCTCTGAAAGCCCACCACCAAGAGGTTTTTTTCTAGGTAATCTAGAAGATGCTGTTGTTTCAATTTGACCTTCATTATTATTATTGTTGTTGTTGTTGTTGATGATGATGATGATGTTGTTGTTGTTGTTGCCCTTGTTATTGTTATTGTTTTATTATTATTATTTATTTTATTATTATTATTTATTTATTTTGTCAAACATGTACAAGATAACAGGTATAGTATAAACATAAATATGAACATAGTAAATGGGTACGGGGAAAAAATGGAGACAGTAGGACAGGAGAATGTAGGCACGCTGGTGTGCTTATGCACGCCCCTTTGAGCAGTTATACCTTCTATTCTTCAACCTTTTGGTGCTTGCGGTCCACAAGAAAACCTTGGAAGATGAAGACTGTACTGGTTGGGATGAGGCCAAACACTGACAAGGTTTTCTTGATATTTTTTTTGGGGGGGGGAGGAGGGAGAGGTAAGACGAATTATTTGCTTTTAGACTGCCCACAACTACAGGTCAAGTTAAGTAGGGGAGGGCAAAGATGCAAGCATCTGAGGTCTGAGGTCTCCCCCATGTATGCATGGTGTTGTATGTCTTTCTTTTTAACTTTTTAAAATTGTTTTTAATGACTTTGTTTGGTGTTCTTTAAAATGCTGTACGCCGCCCTGAGTCCTTAGGGAGTAGGGCGGCATAGAAGAATTCCTGAATGAATGAATGAATGAATGAATGAATGAATGAATGAATGAATAAATAAATAAATAAATAAATAAATAAATAAATCTTGCTAATTTCCAAAATATTTGTTCCCTTTTGTAAAATCATTTAGTATATGACCACAGAGACGAAGTCCAAAAGGTGCTTTTTCCAAAAGGGAACTAGAGTTTTGGGGGGGGGGGTGTTTCTTTGAAAATGTTTCGCTTTTCGTCTAAACCTGTTCCAAAGGTGCTTTCTTTCAAAAGGCTACTTGTTCTGAGTAAATGGTGTAGAACTGAAGAAGCTTCTTGGATGAGAAGCAAAATGTCTTCAAGCAAAAAAAGAAAGTCCAGTTGTTTTTTGAAAGAAAGCACCTTTGGGACAACCATGACCTGGATGATCAAGAATCTCCATAGACATTCTCTTCTAAGAAGCTTCTTCAATTCTGACTGAGACAGGGATTACCCCACACTCTAAACACTGTTATAGTCACAAAACATGCTATGCCCACATAAATAATCCGTATTACAGCTTAAAATGAAACCTCAGAATTGATTTCCCCACGCAGCATCTATTGATTGCTCCCTCTCACCTCATTCCACATTCACCAGATAAATCATATAGAGGCAGTGGTGGGTTCCTACCGGTGCGGTCCACTCTGTCGTTCTGGTAGTGGCCAGCAGATGGCGCTATTTGCACGCAACCGCTCCGGTGCCGTCTTCAGCGGTCCATTGCGCACGTCGCCATCTTTTTAAAAGAATTTTTGGGCTTTTTTGCTTCTGCGCATGTGCGGAAGCAAAATCTTGCCAAAATCGTGCACATGCGCCCATCCCCTCGTAAAATCGCACGAGGGGGCACATGCGCATAGTGAGCGCACATGCACACGAAACATGGATATGCACGTGCAGCGCACCGGTATCAGTAAGTGAGCAACCCGCCCCTGTATAGAGGGGAGTGGGCTGAAATGAGAGGGTAGGGATCTCTCCCAGTGGTGCTCACAACCCTTATAACAATTGGACTGCTTCTGAAGACTTGTGTGGTGCTCTTCTACAAATCCTACAAGAACATCCTAGTTATTCTGTGTATGTGGCACTGGGGCATGGCATAAGACAGGATAAAGAGTTCCCGGGGTGGACATACGTATAGTTTACATAGGTTGTAAATGAAGAACTTGAAATCCTGAAGGCACTTCCAAATGACGATTTTCGTGCTGGTTTAAAAGCAGCTCCTAATTTCTGTCACCATATGATGACAACAGAATGGTTGAAAACATTACAAGCTTCTGCAAGGCTTTGAAATGTTTTCTTCTTTTAAAAGGAACCGCTACCCACTTCCCGTTCCTAACAGGACCTTTAAGGGGAATACATAGGCTTGATTATTTCTACCCTTCAATAGTCCTTTAACTTTCCAAAATCACAGTTTAATAATAATAATAATAATAATAATAATAATAATAATAATAATAATAATAATAATAATAATAATAATAATAATAATAATAATAATAATAACAACAACAACAACAACAACAACAACAACAAGAGTTGGAAGGGACCTTGGAGGTCTTCTAGTCCAACCCCCTGCTTACGCAGGAAACCTTACATCAGTCCCGATGAAATAAATTGGGTGAGGTTGACAGATTGGTCAGTTTCCTCCTTGTCTTTGACAAAGGACCAGTAATTACAAAGGGGGCCAGGTTGCTTTGCTTCTTCTTTCCCTTTTTATAAATCTCTTTTTCTCTTTCTCCAATCCTTTATCTGAGGCAGCTCAGGTTCAGGAAGTGGTAGTCATTCCTCCTTGTTTGACTCCAAGAAGTAAAGACAATTGCTGATAATTTGCAACTCTATCTGAGATATCACCAACTGAAAAAGATCGTGATGCATAAATGCCCTCAATTATTGACATTCACTCAAGTGGTGACACTTACTACGTACTCCAGAAAATCCCAGTTCAAAAATAAGGCCTGTTATTTCTAGTAATGGTGACAGAGAAGACCTTTTCTGACTCTAATGATATTGTTCAAGCATCTTCTCACTACAGAGCTAATTCATCACAAATAGTCATTTAAAGAGGTTGTTAGTATCTAACGGAAAGCAATTATGAGATGGCAACCAGAGTTGACACTTCCCTTTCATTCAAAGAGAATTGAATTCACAGTAAGAGGTTATTAAAAGCCAAGTGTGATCAGCCCCACTTTCTTTTTTCATGCCCAGATTGCTAAACCTTTACAATCATGCCAGTATTTCTAGAAGCAATTGTTTTCTCTGTTAGCAGTTGGATTAGCTGCCTTTTAACAGTACACAAGCTATTGTTTTCATCCTGTTATGGGGTTGTTGTTGTTTTTGGTACATCTACAGACATGAGTTTAGACAAACAGCCTATCCAGAGTGGCAGAAAATCCTGGGATTTGATTTGATGCGCTCATTTATAAGAATATTTATACTGTTTTTACATAACTTAATTAAAAGTTCTTGTGAAATTGATGGTACACACATAATGAATATAAGTACATTTCTTTTTAAAAATAACAATGCAAAAATCTATCATTTGACAATACGTTTTTTGAACATACATGTTTCTGAGTTCTCTAGAATTCTTTATTGGGTAAAAAGGTACAAAGACTAGAAGCCCTGTTTTTGTTTTAAAGGGGTAATAAGCATTTCAGGTATGAATTTTTATGTTTGAACCCTTGGAGAACCAGTACCAAAGAAAATACATTTTTCTTTGCAGAGAGTAATGGAGAGTAGTTTCAGTGTGGGAGGTTGATTCCAAGAAACAGAAAGAACAGGAAATGTTCTCCAATCCATAGCCAGGACCAGGTACAATAAGTATTCAACAATGTTTTATAGGAGCACACACTTGAACATTGACTTCAAATGGCTGCAAAAGTTACTATGGTTTAGTCTGTCAAGATACTTCCTTAGGAAATCAATGCCATTAGTGACAAGTAGAGTCTACCACCTCATCATTCCCCTGAATTAAATGTTTCATCTCTTCAAACTTTTAAGAAAGAATAAAAACTATTTAATTCAAATTGGACAAGCTGATATCCTGCATCTATTCGACAGAGCTGTGGTGGCGCAGTGGTTAGAATGCAGTATTGCAGGCTGACTCTGCCCACTGCCAGGAGTTCAATCCTGACTGGCTCAAGGTTGAGTCATCCTTCCAAGGTCGGTAAAAGGAGGACCCAGGGGCAATATGCTGACTCTAAACCTCTTAGAGCAGGGGTAGGCAAAGTTGGCTCTTCTATGACTCGTGGACTTCAACTCCCAGACTTTCTGAGCCAATCATGCTAGCTCAGGAATTCTGGGAGTTGAAGTCCATGAGTCATAGAAGAGCCAACTTTGCCTACCCCTGGCTTAGAGAGGGCTGTAAAGCACTATGATGCAGTATAATGCTATTGCTATTGCTGGACTGCAGTTTCCACAACCCCATATGACTGGGCAAACAGATTTGAAAATTCTTGAAGGCATCCTGGGGTTGCTATTCTTATTAATAATCACCATCAGAGAATAGACTCCTAATTTCTGACAGATCTGATGATTCAACAGCAACACAGCCTGAGCATCTGGCTTCTGAGAACTCTGCATATAGATCTTCTCCATGATTAAATCCACAGAATGAGCAGAACTAAACCAAAAACAACTATTTTAGAAGACTAGACCAGAAAAAGAAACCCCAAAGCTGTAGCATATTCAAAGATTGATGGCATTTGCTCACCAAGCTCCTAGGAAGCAATTAATTCCATTTTGAATGACAGTTCTGATTAGTCTTCAATGGCCACTATTCATATAATAGGAGACTGATTTGAAACTGTCTTCTGTTTCTACCACTACTACTATTAGATTACCACTATCTGTCAGATCATGAGTAAAAATTATTGGTGAATTCACTGCAAAGATCAAATCCAAACATATATCTTGACTTCTGAATTAGTCTGCAAACCTGTAGGATTTAAGGAAAGTAATAAAGAATTTGCAGGAAAGGAAATCAGAAGGAATATAACATTTTAATTGCCCTCTCTATTGCAGCCATGGATTCTGAAACTCACTCTTTGTAAATTAAGCTATATGTCTAACAAAAAGCAGAAACAGGATTATTTTAAAACATAATTTACTGTAATATACCTCTTTGACTTTCTTCAGCAAAGTCTCAACTTTGAACTGAACTTGGCCGCAGCCATCTTTCTGTTCCTCAGTTGCCACACAGAGGGGGAAGGAGGGGGGAAGAGGTTGAAATGCATTATTAGACACAACAAAGAGCTTTCTCATGAGAACCAAGATCATCTCTACTAGCAACAGATAAGGTTGGGGAAGGAGTGCCTGAAGAGCCCACCAATTAACCCAATTGGCCAATGTGACCTGCAACACTTGGGGATGGGGTTATTTACTAATTTAATTATACTGAAACTGCGGGAAAGATTTAGATTTGGTTTTCCTTTGAAGCTGTGCCAATATGATGTACTCATTAAACCCCCAAAACTTTAACTTTAAACGGTCTACAGTCAACCTCACCCCATTCCTAAGAGGTCTGTAAGGGGTGTGCATAAGCGCACCATCGTGCCTACCGTCCCTGTCCTACTGTCCAAATTTACCTATACCTACTTTGCTTTTGTTTGTTTATACCATACCTGTTATCTTGTCCATGTGTTGACAAATAAAATAAATAAATAAAAACCTTTGAGAAGGAGCCAAATCTCAGAGTTTTTATTTGCTTGAGTTCTTTAGTCAGAGCCTTGACACAAAGATTATGATTTTTATCTTTCTTCACATTCAAAAAGTGAGGCATATCACTAACTGTCCTTGTTTCCTCCCTACAGATCTGTGTAATGGAGTGTGAAGGGAAACTGTTTTCCAGTGCTACATGGGGACTTTGCATTAAAGCCATCAGCGGAAAAAGTTCTTTGTCCCTAGACCATAGTAGCCTGGAAGAAATGAAATGGCCACTGGAGCTGTGGGATGGCAGCCTGAAAGGAGCCAGAAGTAACCTGAAACATCACAGTGACCTGACCAGAATGGTGGATCTCAGCGATGAAGAAGATAAGCAAGTGTCCAAATTGAGTGGTCTCATCCGTCAGCCAAAGGCAGAAGATGACACTAGTGATGGGAGCCAAACTCCACTTGGGGATTTACAGGATCAGCTCAAGATTCCCAAGAGGGTGGGTGATTTCCTGAGGGGCCCATTCAACTATGGGCAGATGGAAGAACCCGAGGTGCAAGCGCTCCAAAAACGATTTGGAGGCTTCATTGGTGTTCGGAAATCAGCCCGCAAGTGGCACAACCAGAAAAGGTTCAGTGAATTCCTGAAGCAGTATCTGGGGATGTCTCCACGTTCCGTTGAGTACGATGGCTTGGCTGATGACCTGAAGGAACCAAATGAGATTTAAACAAATGGACTTTTCCTGGATTGTTGTCGTTGTTGTCGTTGTCGTTTCCTTCTCAGATTATAAACATGTTGTGAATTGATTTCAGAGCTGCCATGGCCAAAGAAGCCAACCCCATTCGTACTATTCCGCTTTGTCTATGATCAGCCAACCAGTCTTAGCATCGGAAGGGAAGCCTATTTTCTTTGAAATGAAATTCAGAATCGCTTTGTGTAATAATATTTCACAATTTTTACATTTGTATGAATAAAATTTAAAAAAAATCTATATTTAGTATGGTTAACATGCTAGAGGGCAGGTAATGGTAACTCCTTCTATTATATTACCTTTCTATGTTTAGGAAAAATCATTTTCATCGGGGAAGTGGGCTTTCAAAAATGCAGCAGATTTCATTCTCACCAGCAGTTTCCATGGATCCAGTTCAGAATCCTACCAGCCTGTTCCTTAGAAAGAAGATCAAGTTTTGTTCCTGTGCATTAGGAAAACTGGATATGAAACCAGATTCTAACTCCTGGTTTAAGACTTCAGAGTTTTTTTAGAACTAAGATTTACCTAGAATTTAAAAAAACAAACCAACCCTGATTTGCTTCCCAGTGGGGTCGACATCTTTGATATGGCAGTGCTATGGTATTTTGTGGGTTTTTATTATCAGTTTCCCATTTTTTCTCTCTCTCTCCATGGCATGTATTTTGTCAAGCCTGCTGTCTTCATGCTGTCATTTTCAAAGATGTGTTTTATTAATTGCCAGGACCAGGAGCAAGTGAATTCCTCTTCACTGCTGCCTGCTAACAATTTTCAAACAAGACGCATGATCGATAAAGAAATGATGTAGCTGGCTTGGGTACTTTTCCTCTGTTAATTATTGAATGTTAAATATCTAAAAAGGGAAACCAATTCTGTCCTTTTTGATTTCAGGCACAAAGATTTCTCCATTAAACTTGTACAGAGCAAAAAGAAAAAGAAAAGATTAATAAATTAGTTTTCTATTTCTACTGTAGCATTGTGATCGGCACACTTTCAATGGCTACTTGCTTTCTCGTCACCACTTAAAGCTCCACCTGCACATCTTATAAACATATGAGTTTCCAATGCTAAAAACCAGGCCATATTTAGACTGCAAAAAATCTGGAGGACCACTAGAGGGTAGCAAAGAAACAGAGGGAAATATTGCCATTTGGAAGTCATCTAGGTTGTTGCAGCCCATAACTAAAAAAAAAAAAAGAGCTTTCCTTAACTTGATGCTCACCAGATGCACTGAACTTCCAATATCCTAAATAGCAGAATGATGCTAATTAGGAATTCAATGAGGTGTAGCCTTGCATGTCTGAGGTCAACAGTTTTGTTGGCAACTTTTTACCAAAAAAAAGTTTACCAAAAAAACCCTTTCACAGGTAGCACCTCTTTGAGGTTCAGCTCCCCATCATTTCTGAACAAAAAACAATTTTCAAGCCAACAAATTAAGCCTTAAGTCTGAGGGGCTGTCAATCTTGCTTGGTAGTTTATTCTCCTTTTCCTGATTCATTACCACCCATCAATGATATGGGTTTGATTGCACCAGGAGCGGCTCTACTTCTGGAGCATTATGTCTGCAGGTAGAATGAACTTTTGTTAACTCTTTAAAGTAGTTCAGACAAGACGATGAATGTCTCTATTTTTATTGCAAGGTTGCGTTAACAGAATCGTGCAAGCTTGAATGTGTCACTCCCATCCCTTACTTTTCCTCTCCAAAAACTAGGCAGAGTCCCTTCTGAGACACATTCTCCACCCTACCCCTCCTACCCCTACCCCTCAAAATTTATTTATGGTTGTCTAGGCCAGGGTCTCCAACCTTGGCAACTTTAAGACTTATGGACTTCAACTCCCAGAATTCCTCAGCCAGCTGGCTGAGGAATTCTGGGAGTTGAAGTCCACAAGTCTTAAAGTTGCTAAGGTTGGATACCTCTGATCTAGGCTACAGATCTTTTTCTTGTCTCCCAGGGTCATTCCTACATACCATTACATCCCCTGTTCAATTTTGTCTTCAGTTATGGTTTTTATTTACAAAGTAAATTGTCTGAGGTAAGCCCATTTGCTAATGCAAATATGCATCATCATGTAAAAGTTTCTTTACAGACAGGTTCATATTAAGATACTTCAATCCTCTGCTCTTTTCTGAGCTTTTACTTTAATACTCCATTATTATCTCTTTCTTTTGTTTACAAGTATATTTCCATCCCAACTTTTTCATTGCCAAAATTCATCCCTCCTCCCACTCTCCCAACATATGCAGCTGCATCTGACAATACATATTAATGTGGAACTTAATCTCTTCTGAGTCAAACCCAACATTCTACAGTAGCTCTATTTTCACAACATGCCTACCAGTGGTGGGTTCCTACCGGTGCTGTGCGGGATGCCGCACCGGTAGGAGCCCGGCGATGATGTCATTTTTAGGCACTTTTTTCCGGCTTCTCCGCGTCCTGAGCTGTCGGAAAAAAGCCCTCCCACTTGCCCTTGTTTCAATGCTGACTTTTATTCTTCCTCCGAAGCACAGCTGAGAAGCTCCTCAGCTTTGTTTCGGCTTGTAATGTCGTCCTAAGCATGCGCGGAAGTGAAATCGCCCAATGGAACGCGAGTTCACTTATGCGCATGCTCATGATGCGCACCGGTAGCGAAAATAACCAGAACCCTCCACTGATGCCTACCAGGGTTAATGAGAGAGCTAGGACATTATAGAAATACTAAGAATGGATCAATTAACCAAGACAATTAATTTCCAAGGATTGGACATTGTAGGAGGAAGTGTTAGTCCATGGTGACAAAAAAACCTCAGGAGTTTGGTAGCACCTTTTCCAGCTAACAAAAGTTTATGCCTTTGAATAAATGTTCTAGCCTGAAAAGAGGCTACAAAATTTCTCCCACGGGTTAAAATTAATTCAAATCAAGTTAAGTTACCACCATTCGTTGATTGTCTTATGGGAAAACTTAAGTCAAGTGAGAACTTTGTGTGTCCCAAATGATGATTTTCAACCCGGTTAAAGTAATTATGTACTAAAATACAGAGATTTGACTTAATTTGTACTGACTGGCATGCTATAAGAACAGGATAGGACACCTACATATAATTGGTTGCAATACAGTTATTACAACCAATTGAAAATTATGTTTTACTTCTCTGGAGTTCACTACAGACTATTGAAGTTAATAAGATTGTCATATGAAGTAGGCATGGCTAGGAGTATATTTTCTAAGGAGAAGTTTGGTTTATTTTAAATTATATGCATTGAAATTTATTGCTCACTTTGTGACCCACTAACTGTTGTTAAATTAAAACTGCAGTATTCTTTATTATTGGGCATGTTCACTAGGGATGTTGGGAGCTGTAATTCAATAATATTTGGCATCTGGATAGCTGCAGTTCTCCCTACTTAATTTACAATTACACAAAACAAAAATTAAGGGAACTTAATCAAGGAAGCATGTGATTCTAGTTCTGAAACAATTTAACTAGGTTTGTACAACCTGCTAGATTAGATTAAAATGGAGTTGGGTAAATTGAGGTAGTCATCCATTATCTTCGCATGTTGTATGAATCATATCCAGTTATAATATGGCTTAATTTTTTGGGATGTAGCACATTATGTGAATGCAACTGTTTTGCTTCTGTTCTACAGCTAACTTAAGTCTTTCCAAAAGCCATAGCACGTTCTTGTGGATCTCCTTGCTTCTAGCCAGCAGAAGAATTTGGGCTCACATTTTAAATTGACTGTATAAGGAAGAAACCCCATGGAACACAGTGGGACCTATTTCCAAGTATAAATGGGTTAAATTGCACCAGGCAGTTTTTCCCATCCTCTGGTATGGCATGTTAAGGCGACCTCAAGTAAAACTGAACCCCTGTAGGCTACATCTATGCAGTTTTCTTGTGCTCTCCTGGATTACTTATATAGACCCTATTTTTTCTATATACTTATATAGAAAACCGTGAACAAAACAAAGCCTGTTTTTCTTTCGGCTCCCATTTTCCCAACTAAGTCATGTAACATATCCAAGAGTCATTAAGTATTGCTTTCAGATAGCTAAGCCTTCCAACACCTGTAGATATATTCTTCTCCCATTTGACAATCTAACACAGTACATTGTTCTTAAAATGGCAATATAGGCCTTCAATACTCAGAATGCTTGGCAATGAATTGGGTGGGAATTTTGAAAGTCATCAACCAGTATCTCTAGAGGACACCAAGCTGGCAAGGATGATACCAGAGAGAGACTACTTGGTCTCATTGTGCTAAATTCAATTTTGCACAACAAAATATTTCTGTAATAGTATAATAAGAAAGGTTATTTTAAAAATCCAGAAACTAGCAGGCACATAGCAGAAATAATAATTATGGTGATATAGTGTGATGATTGCAAAGGTAAATGAAACTGAGAGAGAGAGAGAGAGAGAGAGAGAGAGAGAGAGAGAGAGAGAGAGAGAGAGAGAGAGAGAGAGAGAGAGAGAGATCCCATCACATCACCTGGACCAGCTAATCTTTCCACAATCATATACTATATTCTGTGTTGCAATGCATTGCTAACATCCTTTTTTTAATCTCTTGGGTTTTGGAGAAAGGATTATATCCATCCCAGAGAAAATGGTCTATTACAAATGTCAAAAAAAGGACAAACCAAGATTAAAAACTCAGTTATAAAGAGTTGGCAAATGTCCTCTTCACAGACATTTATTAGAAGTTATCTCCCGCAGGCAGACATGGTGGGATAATAGCAAGATGAGTTAATCATAACATTTTCTGTTAGTCAATTATTAAAATGGTGACTTATTGGAACCTGGCGGCAGTCATATCATCTACCCAGAGATGTAGAAGATAGTCCACTCCAAGGGAAGGAAGTTTGATGGTGGATAGAGCAATATTATTACATTTTAGCAAGGAATCAACAAACCTAACAATCTAGAAATTAGGGCAGAAGAAAAAATGAGTAGCTGATATTCAAGCTATCAGGTTTTCATTTATTTGTCCACTTATGAGAGATATTGATATTATGCTCTACCTTATGTTATGACATTTTGGTTTCATCCACAGCAGAATGTTTTATCAGGGTTTTTATCAGTTCTCCCTCAGAAGGTGTACAATCCCATCCCTGGGAGGGGGGGTTTCTATTGTTTTCCTCCTCGTGGTTGTTTTGCTTGTTTTCACACAGGGTACCTTTCATTTCTTTGGGTATAGCACTGAATGAAAGAGTTGAAGAGCACTGATAAACACAATTTGTTGAGCCTTTACTGTACTCCAGCTCAGGATCAGCTGGAGGTAGGAGGAGCAGGTATCCAAAAGTCAGATGGTGTCTTTAACCATGTAGTGAAAACCTCATCCCTTTTTAAAATATGTTGCAGAGTTTCGAATGTGTGGTTACAGGCTCTTGACTTTTTCTCTTGACCTTTTTGACCGCTCTACAAATAGCCCTGTTCCTGCTCTTAATAGGAGCTGTTTATTCAATTGAGGGATTGGGGATGGGGGAAGAGGCACTGGACATGTCCCATAGCCCTATAGGTTCAGATGGATGATTTTTCAGCTCCTTCCTCACCAATAAGAACACTACCCATGTTCTGGTTATGCATGTGATATCAAGTTTCCTTCAGGATTACTAAATAAATACCTCCGAATAAATACCTTGGTTGTATCTTTCCTTAGAGGGCACTTAGATTAAAAAAAAAGCCAAGGAACCATGACTCTTCTTTCATTTCTGAAAATATGAAATCTACCTGGAGTTAAATTTACCTCCATTCTTAATAAAACAAAGTTTTCTTGGGAAGAGAATACCAAGAAAGGAGTGGTGGGAATTTACGTTTTATATTAATGAAATTGGAGATAATGTCAGATAGGTTATCAGCTTTTTTAAAAGAATCAATAGAATCCAAATTGGATAGCTTTAGCAATTTATTCAGGGGATACAATCAGCTTCAGACAGTATAAAACTCTATTTCCTCTCACAAGAGAGAACTAAAAACTTGATGAAACTTAGCACTGGTGCACTGCATTAATTGGTGCACTATTTAATTGTCAATTAATTCAATCCAAACCCAGACAGCGTTCCACAATATGCTTAATCTGGCTATTTAATTAAACCTTTTTAAATGCATGCAGTACATTGAAACCTAAACTAACCAATAAGAAACAAGCTGCATTGCCATAGTAAGCCTAATCAAGCCTCACATTCACCAGCCTTGTGTGACTGCATCCTTTGTGTCATGAATGTCCAAACACCACAATTCGAAGTATTCCAAAACAATAAAGGTCAATGTACATATATCCTCTACCCATGAAATTTAATCTTCTTCACTCCGAGGAAGGAAGGAGGGAAGGAAGGAAGGAAGGAAGGAAGGAAGGAAGGAAGGAAGGAAGGAAGGAAGGAAGGAAGGAAGGAAGGAAGGAAGGAAGGAAGGAACTTAGTTCTTGTTTGGACTTGGCTACTGGAATATAGGACAAAATTGTCAAAATCTCTTCATCTGAATAAATATGTAGACAGGTTGAATTATTGCCAGACCAACTGGCAAATGGAATTTTATTAGTAATGTAAACAAATAATTATCTACCACAATACCTGTATTGGTAATTTAGAGCAAACTTTTCACCCTCCTGTAATAACATTATTTGCCAACACTTTGCTCTCACAGACTAATCACAGAATTGTCTCTAATGGCCACACCCATTCTTCTTGAAACAATCTGACTGAATTTAGATAGACATTTTTCATCAAAAAATATATTTAAAATTCAACCTGGGTCAGAGGACCTAACTGTAGAAACTTCTGTCTCACACAGATTTTGTGCAGAAAGTGGTTCAAAGTACAATTAATCTTCATTGCAGAAGCACAAAAATTCAACCCATGTTTTAAAAAAAAAGATTCCCCCCCCCCCCAAGGATGGGAGTCCTGCTGTTCCTCAAGGTAGGGAAAATTTGCCTGCAATTAGCAGCATCAGTCTGGTCTGAGTCATGAGACTGAAAAAGGAGATGGCTGGACTGTGGGAAGCTCCATGTCAACTCGTGAAGCTTCCCTGGCCTGCTCCCGAGTTGCCATAGGCAGCGGGATGGGAAATCACGCCTCCCAGCTGCACCAAGGAATTTACTCCTCAGTCATAACAAGATGCATTCTGGCTGAGCAAGCCAAGGCCATTTCCGTGGATACCAGCAATGCCTGGAGGGAGTGACTTCTACAACCCATGAAATTACCTCGTTGGGGAATGTGACCAGGTGACACACTTTGGGGGGAGGGGGAAACAGGGTCAGAAGCAAGGAGCGAAGGGGGTGAAGTCAGAGTTGGCTTCACCTAGGTAATGCTCACATGGTGCTCCTAATACAAGACTGGATTTTTATTTCCAGATGGCTTGAGATTCTTAATTAGCAATAGCACTTAGCACTTAGATTTATATACCGCTTCATAGTGCTTTACAGCCCTTTCTAAGCAGTTTACAGAGTTCAGCATATTGCCCCCAACAATCTGGGTCCTCATTTTACCCACCTCAGAAGGATGGAAGGCTGAGTCAACCTTGAGCCGGTGAGATTTGAACTGCCGAACTGCAGCTAGCAGTCAGCTGAAGTAGCCTGCAGTACTGCACTCTAACCACTGTGCCACCTCAGCTCTTATGTGTTAGAGCACTGGTCAGAACCCTGACACTCCAGATATCTCCACAGCCCACATAACAAAATGACAAACGTGGCCTGCCAAAGGCACGTGGAAAGGAGTATCTCTAAAAACGCAGTCATTCTATTAGCACCACCCAAGGATCATTTTATTCTGATCTTAGTGACCAAGCATTCCTTTGTATGCCGAAAGTCCAAGTTTCTCATTAATGAAAGACGGGTATGAAATGAACTCTTTCTGCTTGGAGAGCTATGCCAGGCACAGCAGGGAAATCTGAGTTCCCTTTGGAGGAGATAGCAGCTATATATTTTATTTAATAAATAAATAAACACAATGGACCCTGAGCATCATTTTAGCTTCTTAAATATTGTGCATGCCATAGAATAATTTTTCAGCCCAGATGTCATCTGCCAATACTTTTTGAATCAGATAGAATTATGAGGATTAGCATCTTGCTTTTAAGTAGAAAAGACAGGAACTCTGAACTCTTTTGTTCATGTTTGCCTTCAGCTGAACATATCCTGACCCACAGCACATACAAAGTGGACTACAGAAGGACAGGTGTTCAGTGGCCCAAGTCAGGGACATCATATCATTATCTATTTTCAAACAGTCTTCTATTAACATATAATAAAGCCAACGGGCAAATGTGAATTCATTACTCAGTGAGTCTAGCAGAATGAATAAAACATTGGTTGAAAACATTACTCTGCAAAGTGGATTGTGCTATATATTATATATATAATATCATATATATAAATTTTATAATGATTAGCAGGTACACAGATGAAAGATTTCATCATTCAGAGACAATAAAAATGATGAGCAAACATTTTGAATTACCTCAGAATAAGGTGCTAAAAAGTATAGATTAGAATGCAGTGATGCAACCAGGGAAATGACATCACAAGGCAGGATCAGAACAGGCTGGGGGCAATGCCCTGCCACCTCAGAGTTGCTTTACATAACCAGCTTGCCTGCACCTATGAGAAGAACAGACTACAAGATACCTCAGTAACAACATCTCATCTATAACAATTGAGCTGAAAAGAAGCCCATTTGCCCGGCATTGTGCTAATTCCAAAGGAGAACTTCAACCTCCAGGCATGCTAGTTACCTTTTTATTTTTATTTTTTTATTTTTTAAAAAAAACAGAATATTCCTGTGCCTTAAACAGACCCACTTGGTCTAACATGTGGTTTTCTAACCAGCTAGATGTTTCTGGAAAATTCTATTTTTCCTATCCCATAACTAGTGCTGCTAGTGTGAGATTCAATCAAGGGTACTAGGCTAAGAGTAAACTGTATCCTCTATAAATAGGACTGTTGGTCATATTTATCACACAGAAGAGTGTGCATGGCCTTCTCAGCTGGAGATTTTGTTTCATTGTGAAGGCCACAAAAAAATAAAATCTGCCTCATTTTTCGCAGATGTGCGAACAGATCTAATCCTGATGTGAGTGGATCAGTGTTGAAATCTATCTTAAATGTAAATATATAGCAGCATTCCCCAGCCACAATGTTAGAAACCTCAGTCCCCAGAATATGTGCAGCTCTACTCTTCCACCTTAAAATTGGACTTAATATATTTTAATAAACCCAGAATCCCTTCCGCATGAGTGGGTCAAAATGCCCAAATGTAGACTACAACCATGTGATCAAAACCCCTCCCCTTTATAGTGTGTGAATGCTCCTTCCCCTTTAAGAAAAATTCTCAAGAAAATATTGACCTATCTATCTATTTTGCATTCCCACCTATTTACTCTGCAGCTTCTGGCTAACCAAAATTAGTTAACTGTAGTATTCAGACATGAAAAGGTTGCTCATCCATTCCAACTAGAAGCTTTCCGGCTATATTAGCTGTGCTAGCAGGGGAAATGTAGCCAATTACACTTGCAGATGACTCCACTGAGGAAGTTAACACTGATCAAAGTGAAGTCCTGTTGGGGGAAAAGATTGAATATATAGACTAGCGTTTCTCAAACTTAGTAGTTTTAAGATATGTAGACTTCAATTCCCAGAACTCTGAATTTTGAATTCATATTAATGTTACATGAATTTATAGATATGAGTCCTCTGTAAACCCACAATTCTGGGAGCTGAACCACATTGCCGTGGTTGAGAAACATTGCTCTAGTGATGGTGAACCTTTTAGACACCGAGTGCCCAAATTGCACAGGGGCGCATGCCCAAACTGAAAGGTGAGCATAAGCTGACACACGCGAACGTGGACATGCGTGCATGCGCAGCAAAGACCCGAAGACCATCTGGCCGGCAGGAGGCGGGACATCCCAACACCAGCAGCACGCAAGAGGTAAGATCTTTTTCTTTCGTGAGCTTCTGTTTCGTCGTTTGCAGGGAAACAGAAACTCACGAAAGAAACGCCATGGAGATCTGACCTGGGTGACAGCGTGTGTGTCAGCAGAGAGGGCTCTGTGTGCCACCTCTGGCATGCGGAGCCATAGGTTCACCATCATGGCTCTAAGCAATGGTTGCTTGGCCTGTTCATTAACTTGGCCATTTTATCCCATCCCAATTGGAACAGCTGGAATTACATTCCCTTGAAGTTGAGAGAAAACAACTCTAAAAATAACAAATGGTTGTTTTTCAGCCATTCTTGAGAGAAAACCATGTCTTTTTTGAATAGCTGCTTGTGAAAGTGGGTTCCCACAGTTTCTTCTGGCCAAAGGTGGGTCCCTGGGCCAAGCCTATTGGACTAAAAAAATTCTATCAATGCTTCTCTTTCCATATTCTGGGCCAGGAAAGGAAAAAAATAATCCTTCACCTGCCACATTGCTGCATGTCATGGTGCAATTAAACGCAGAGACAAAAGGTCAGTAAAAAATTACAATTCCTATTTTTCCAATAACTTCACTAAAATAAAATAGGATGGCAAATCCAGGAAGATTCAAAAAATTCTAGACACATTTGAGCAGTAAGTTGAAATTTGAAGTTCTATAACTGGATAGGGAAAATGTAAGGTACAAGTATAGGATGGAGAATGCCTAGCTTGACAGTAGTACCTATGAAAAAGGTGTCCTGGTTGACCACAATTTAAATATGAGCCAGCAGTGTGATGCAACTACTAAAAAGACAAATGTTATTTTGGGGCGCATTAACAGATATGGAATCCAGACTGTGGGAAGTTCCTGTTCAACTTTACTCTGCCCTGGTCAGACCCCGTTTGGAGTATAGCAGGGATGTCAAACTCAAGGCCTGCGAGCCGGATCCGGCCTGTGGGGTGCTTAGATCTGGCCCACAGGGCTGCCCTGGAAACAGCAAAGGACTGGCCCACTGTGCCTCTGCCAACAAAAACGGAGCTCAGGAGGGCCATGCGCGGTCCTCCCAGGCCCCGTTTTCGGCCACAACTGCCTCCTGCAGCCCTCTGCCAGTACAAATGGAGCTTGGGGGGGGGCGGACTCCATTTTCACTGGCAGAGGGTTGCAGGAGGCTGTCCTGGCTGAAAATGGGGCCCAGGGTGCTGCGCGCAGCCCCTCAAGCTCTGGCAGAGGGCTAGAGGGCTGCCCCTTTCGCTGGCAGAGGGCTAGCAAAACAAACAAAACAAAAGGAGAAATGTTTCCCCTTTTGCATTTGAGCATGAAATAAGGAAAGAGAAAGGAGAAAAGAAAGAGAAAAGACAAAGAAAAAGAAAAAGAAAAAGAAGGGAAGATGGGAAGAGAGTAAAGAAGGGAAAAAAAGGAAAGAGGGGAAGGAAGAAGAAAGAAAGAAGAGGGAAGGAAAAAGGAGAAGGAAGGAAGGAAGGAAGGAAGGAAGGAAGGAAGGAAGGAAGGAAGGAAGGAAGGAAGGAAGGAAGGAAGGAAGGAAGGAAAGAGATTATAATGAGAGTGAGAGAGGGTCTGAAGGAAGTCCTGCCTTAGCACTTGGCCACCACAGGTACCCCTGACACGAGTGACATTGAGCTGGCCACGCCCACCTTGGTCATAGCCACCCCGGCCATGTCACCCTGGCCATGCCTACCCCGGCCCCCTGAGGTCAAACACAACCCTGATGCGGCCCTCAATGAAATCGAGTTTGACACCCCTGGAGTATAGTATCCAGTTCTGAGCAACATAGTTCAAAAAGGGCAGTGACAACATGGAACAAGTTCAGAGAAGGGCTACCAAGATAGTAAAGGTTCTGGAAACCAAGCCCTATGAGGAATGGTTAAAGGAATTGGGTATATTTAGTGTATAGAAAAGATAAATGAGGGGAGATGTGATGGTGATCTTTAAAAAAACTAAAAAGCTATCTCCCCAAAGAGGGAGTGAGCGTGTTCTGTATTGTCCAGATGGCTGGAGCAGTGGGTTTAATGGATTATACTGCAATAAAGGAGGTTCAAACATGAAGAAGATCCTCCTGAGCCATCAGCCAGTGAAACAAATTGTCATATCATGTGGATTGTCTATCACTAGGGAACTCCAAACACAGCTGTATGGTCTAGTGCAGGAGTGTCAAACTCAAGGCCCACAGGCCGAATCTGGGTCACGGGGTGCTTAGATGCGGCCCGTGGGGCTGCCCTGGAAACAGCGAAGGACCAGCCCGCGGTGCATCTGCCAGTGAAAACCGAGCTCCATTTCTGGCTCTGCGACAGCCTCCTGCAACCCTCTGCTAGGGAAAATGGAGCTTAGGAGAGCCACGTGCAGAGCTCCATTTTCGCTGGCAGAGGGTTGCAGGAAGCCGTCGCAGCCAGAAACGGAGCTTGCAAGGGCCACGTGCAGCCCTCCCAAGCACCGTTTTTGCTGGCAGAGGATTGCAGGAGGTTGTTGCAGCTGGCAGAGCACTCAGGCCACCACAGCTGCCCCTGACCCAAGTGACGTTGAGCTGGCCACACCCACCCTGGCCACACCCATCCCAGCCCCCCTGAGGTCAAACTCTGATGCAGCCCTCAATGAAATCAAGTTTGACATCCCTGATCTAGTGGATCCTGAACAGGTGGTTGAACTAAATGACTTCTATGGTCACTTCCAATACTGTGATTGTATGATTCCACAGCAAAGGCAGAGGTGGGCTGCTCCGGGTTCACCTGGGTTCGGGCAATCCTCTAGCAAAGATTCTGCGCAATTCAGCGAACCCCCCAGGGCCCATGCGGAGGCTAGGGGAGGGCAAAAAATGGGCCTCCTGGAGGCTCCAGAAGACCAGAGAGCCTCCAGAGCCCGGGGGAGGCCATTTTCGCCCTCCCGGAGGCTCGAGAAAAGCCTCCGGAGCCTGGGGAGGGTGAAAAACAAGCCTCCCACCATGGTGCAGGAGGATGACTAGACCATGCCCACCATGGCCACACTCAACCAGCAACTGGGCAGAGAACCCATTGCTAAAAATTTTGAAGCCCACCCCTGAGCAAAGGTATTTACTTGCTGTTAGGGATTCCAGTACGTATACACACACACACACACACACACACACACACACACACACACACACACACACACACACACACACACAACCTATGATAGTAGGTTTGGTCTCATAATAAAACCTATAATGTTTGGCAGAGAAAAATAGAGATCTGTTATTCTTAGATCAAGTAAGGGAGGTCTTGAAACCAGGCCCATTGCCATTAAACCGTACAGATTCCATCACTCTGATTTTCATATACTCTGATTAACTTTGATAAGGTTAAAGGAGCTCCAGTCAGCTTAAACAATCAAGCTAAGTAGGCCTGAACTGACGTATCTATTGGCCAGATGGGATTTTTGTCATGGATCAAAAGACAAAATTTTGTCCTGAGCTTTCAGAAGAGTTCCAGCAGTGAATCTGTACCAGACAGAGAAGTTCACAAGAAAAAAAGGAGTCATCATCATCATCATCATCAAGGTAAGTCAAAGGTCTTTCAGGTGAGTCAAAAGGATGTGCTGTCCATCCAGAGAACTTAAGCTGCAATCCTTTCTTTTAGGGAATATGTCAATTAAACCGCAGTAACAATTGGTAACACTGCAAGCAAATTGCTTTATCATAATCCCCTATTGCCCCAATTCAAAAACAAACTGCTTTGTATCCTAACCCAGGTCAGTTATTTGGGCCCATTGGATGGAAAAATCCCTTTAGGCCTGGCAGTACTAAAACAATAAGATCAAATTTTATAGCTCACTGTTTGCCATCCCTTCAAATTATTTAAAATCTGTTAGCCAGATTGACCATCTCATTTTATCTAATTGTGGAGCTAGTCCAATAAACTACATTATTACTGGACCTAACTAGTTTTAGCATTCATGAATCTCTTTCAAATGTAAGCGTACTCTCATAATTTTATCTTTACATATTTAAAAAAAAACAATCTAGCTGAACAGAATGAAAATAAAAAGAGCAATAAAATGTGTTTATAACCCAGATAAAACCATCAGTCCGTATCTAAGGATCGGATCTCATATTTCACTAAGCCAAAATGCAATTTGCTGGATTTTGGCTAAGCATGTTGTAGAAACTGAGCCTCTGTAAATCTTGATTTACAGCTTAGCAACTTGTATAATTCCAGATAAGTATAGTTTATTTAATTAACTGTAGCTTAGAATAATGTTGAGAATAGGTCTAAAACATGCAATTTATAGACTCGTGAAGGTCTAAGCATGGAAAGATAATGGAATTGGCAACCTGTTGTAGAGAATCCTAAAGGTAGAGAAAAGCTTGAAGTGAAAATCTCAATATTGAGACCAGATCAAATAGGATAACATATATTTTGAGATCTCACTAGCTCCTCAAGACAGTGAATGGTAGCCAGTTATCTCCAAGAGACAAAAATAGGATTTCTAATAATCATCTGAACAGTCATTATAAATAATGCAGCACGTTATGATGAAATGATCAATATGATCAATATTTGCATGGTGTGACATACCTATAAATGCAGTTTCTTTTACTTATTTATTTCTTGAATTAATCTCTATAGCACTCATCCCACAATAGTGCTCAAGATATGGAATATAGGATTAAAAGCAACAAAATAAAAACAATACATAATAATTATAAAGAACAATAACACAATGATAGCACAATGGCACAGAGGGCAATCAAACTTGAGCCACGTAACCACAGTCATGTCAAAGAAATTAGAACACAGGTGTCAAACTCACCACGTCACATTGCCATCACGTGACGTATCGCGGCGTTTTTCCCCTTTGCGGAGTTGGGGTGGGCGTGGCCAGCACGTGATGCATCCAGCCCCCAGGTCACCAGTTTGACACCCCTGAACTAGAGTGATGGGATCAGCCATACTACAGACTCCATGCCTGGGGGACAAAACCCAGATTTTTGAGAATTTATGGAACATCAGCCGGCTAAATAAATTTTGGGGGATATGGTTTTTCCAAAGGGCAGATACTGCTACACAGAAAGTTTCTACCAAGTGACACTGCTTAATAAATGTGACTTGGAGCATGCTCACCTTGTCAGATCTACTCCAACTAGCAGTAACAGAGGAAGACGGTCTCACAAATAACCTATGGGGCCATCTATGTTAACATGGCAGTTTAACTGTTTTGATCTCCATTTGAGAATAACTGGGAATTGTAGTTCTGTGGTAGCAACTGAAAGGCTTTTTAGAAACCACCCTGACAATTAACAAGGCACAACACCAACATTGAGTATGCCGCCCAGAGTCTCTGTGGAGTGGGCGGCATACAAATGCAACTAATAAATAAATAAATAAATTGCCAATATGAGTGTAGATAAGATTTCTGTGCTCATCCAGATAACTGAGGCTTACCTTGAAGGAGTCAATGGTGTGCCCTTTCTCAAGAAGCTATCTTTGGATTCAACTATTTTAGGCAGCTTGTCCAGTCTCCAATCTTCCCTTTCTGCGGAAAGTTCTTGAACAGGTTGTAGATGCTCAGCTACTAATAAAAATAGATTATCTGAACCCTTTCCAGTCTAGGTTCAGGCCAGCATACACAACTGAAATGGTAATGATTATAGTTGCAGATGGCCTCTGGAGGGTTCATGATGGCGATGATGCAACCAAGCTGGCCCTCCTGGATCTCTCAGCAGCTTTTGATACCATTAACCATGGTATCCTTTTGAAGCAGCTTCAGAGACTGGAGTGGGAGGCACTGGTTTGTGTGTTCCTCCTCCTTTTCCCATGGCTGGTCCTGGAGGGGAGAAAGGTTGATTCTCTAAGCCCCTGCTATGTGGGGTACCTCCAAGGCTTAGGCCTCTCTCCTCTCGTTAACATTTACACGAAACCACTGGGTGAGCTCATTCACCAGCAAAGGGTGCAGTATCACCAGTATGTGGATGTTACCTAGTTATACACTTCTACCCCTGACTGGGTAGTGATACTGCTGTGGTGCTAATCGAATGCCTGGAGACTCTTAAGAGCCTCGATGGGGAGGAACCATCTTCAATTTAAGCCTGGCAAGATGGTTTTTGGCCCCTCGCGGTCTGGTGACTTCCATCTTTAACTCGGAAGGGGTGGCATTCCCCCAGACAGAGATGATGTAGAACTTGGAGGTCCTCCTAGACTCATGGCTGCTGCTTGATGAGCATGTGGCAGCTGTGGCTGGGGGGGACTTTGCATAGATGTGTCTTATGTGCACACGTGTGTTACATATGTTAATTGTACCATTTCCTGGACCGAGAAGACTTGCTCACACCTTGTTCACTTCCCATTTGGTTTCTTGCAACATGGCCTATGTGGGGCTGGCCTTGAAGACCATCCAAGAATTACTAGTCCAGAATGCAGCAGCATATCACCGTTGGGAAACCCCTAGGTTTGTCATATTATATACCTATTGCATGAACTGCAATGGCTCCCAGATGCAATACTGAGCCATGGTGGTGCAATGGTTAGAATGCAGTATGGCAGGCTAATTCTGCCAACTGTCAGCAGTTGGATCCTGACTGGCTCAAGGTTGACTCAACCTTCCATCCTTCCAAGGTCGGTAAAATGAGGACACAGATTGTTGGGGGCAATATGCTGACCAGGGGTGGGTTCTGGTTTTCTTAGCTGCCGGTTTGCTCAGTGGCGCGGCGTGCGGGCACGCACATTGCTAAAAATATAGCTTCTGCAGAAGCAAAAAACAAGATGGTGGTGCCTACAGCGCCGCCAAGAGAGCCAGTTTGGGGGCGTGGCAGGCCTGGGTCGCTGCTGGTTCCACCAACCCAGGCCGCCAAGTTACTACCAGTTCCATAGAACCGGTCCGAACCAGAAAGAACCCACCTCTGATGCTGACTTTGTAAACTGTAAACCACTATGAAGCGCAATATAAGTCTAAGTGCTATTGCTACTTGCGATCACCTTTAAAGCCCTACATTATGCAGGACCAGGTTATATATGGACCACCACTCCCTAAGGATAAATGCCTGTCTCATGAGAAGAGATAAGGTAACCACACTCCAGGTCCCTTCCCTTAAACATTGCCATCTTGTGAGTGCTCGGAAGCATGTCTTTTCCATTGCAGTCTCTGTCCTATGGAACATTCTCCCACAAGAGATCTCTACCCTTTAAATCTTGCAGAAAACGCTTAGGACCTAGTTCTTCTTGTGGTTGTAAGTTGAGGACTACCTGTATGTTGTTTTACTTTAGGTAGTATATCATCTAGAGTTTGATTTAAGATGGGCAACTATACAGATGTTTTAAGTAAAAAATAAAAAATATTTATACACAGCATGATTGCTTTGATAGTAAGTTTTTCTATAATATTAAGAGACAGAGGTCTAACTTCCAATTCATGGCTACATTTTTTAATTTTCTTTCTGTCTAAACATGGTAGGGGCAGCATGATGGCTCAGTGGTTAGTTGCTGGGCTTGTCAGTTGGAAAACCGTCAGCCCCGGTTTGAAACCCGAGATAAACTTCTGTCCTTTCCCAATTCCTTGCCCACCCATCAGTTCAAAAGTATGCACATGTGAGTTGATTAATAGGTACCACTTTGGTGGGAAGGTAACAGTGCTCTATGGCATCATTCTGGCCACATGACTGCAGAAATGTCTTGGGACAGCACTGGCTCAATGGCCTTGAAATGGAGATGAGTACTGCCCCCTATGGTTGGCAATGAGTAATGGAGTAAAATCCGTGGGGTCTCCTTTACCGTTTACTTAAACATAGCAAGGATAAAATATAAGTATCCAACTAGAGACCCACGTCATTATTAAATCAAAGTATAAAATTAGTTGCCTCTATATTAGCAAGTCTTTTCAGTTCATTTCTTTCACATTATGCTAATTCTAATCAGTCTGTCTTTGAAGGGCAGACAAATTTCAGATCTTATCAGAAGGCTATTAAATATAATATAGTTCATAGTAAAATTACCCAAAAAAATTGACAATTCTCTGTGCATATAAAGCACTTATCTAAATTTGTGCTTTTTAATTAGAATGGGGTTACCTTTTCTTAATATAACAACTAAACTGTACTTTAAATCATTTCCTAGTATTAGAGTTAATGAAAGAGATTCAACACAATTTAGAATTGCTAGTATTACTGAACAAGAGTGATAGCTGTTCACTCTGTTATTTATTTTTGTTTAGAACCCTTTGGTTTTTATATTAGAAAACAATTTAGAACCTATAGGTTATACCATAGATTGAAATTCTCAATAGCTAAATATTTTCGCAAGTATTTTCAGTCCATGTAATACATTTAATAGAGGTGTATAACTCCATAGTTCATTTTTCTATTAATTATTCCAAAACTGATTTGATTATATACAATCAAGTTACCAATTCTTAGCAAGTACTTGACAATGATTTGACCTCAACCTTGCCCTTCAGGTTTTCCAACAGTATTTCCACTCTAATTGAGTTCAACCTTTTCTTTTCTTTTCTTCTCTTTCCTTCCAGCTTTCCCAGAATTATGGACTTCTCAACTATATTGGGTCTTTGCATGTGTTCAAAAAATATTTTTCACCTTTAAAAAGTAACAATTTTACAACTGATAATAACAATTGTTAATTATTCATTGAAAATCTGAAACAGGTGGCTTAACATTTTAATTCTTGCAGTATCTTTTTAATTTTTTTTAAATAATGTTAGCATGCTTCAGTTTGGCAAGATTCTGTCTATCAGGGAGGAACAATTAAAAAATCTGCTTCAAAGATTCATTTCATGACTATCATGGTTTTGGGACCTGACAAATACATCTTAATAAATTCACAGAAACTTAGTTGAAATCCTAATCTGAAAAGGCTATGGACAAAAAAAGAACTATTTTATATATTTGTTAGAAATACCTAAAATAAAATAAAAATTTCTACAATAAATCAAGTGAGGAAAGTAGCTGTATTATTTTTAAACCATTTGCAGCAGAAGTAAAATTATATTTGTTATCTATCTGTTCTAAGCCTAGTTAAGACTACTTCAAAATACATGCTAATTACCCTGCTTGTATCTGTCAGACTGACAATAATTCAATAATTCATGCTGGAAATCAGATTCCCCACCCACTCATATCACTTGGCATATGGTAATATAATACATGGTAAATTGTATCTATAGAAAAAGTAAAATAGTGTGTTTTAAAAGATACACAGACCCAAAAGTTTTTATAATACATGCCATTCTTTTATAAATATTAAAGATAATAAGATTCTTCCGAACTATAGAGTACTATGGTCAAATATTTACTCTCTTAATATCGTATATTAGTACCAGGGATGGGTTCCACTTACCTTCGCCACCGGTTTGCATCGCGACATTTCGCGCGTGCGCACACGTTCCCACCATGCAATTTCACTTCCGCGCAAGCTCAGTAGCAGGATTCAGCCAGAAACTCAGCTTAGGAGCTGATCAGCTGTGCTTCAGGCAAAGAAATAAAGGTGAGTATTAACCCAGGGGCGGGCGGGAGGGCTCTTTTTCAAGCCGCTGAAGAGGAGAAGCCATCCAAACACGAAAAAATTCACCCAAAATTCCAAACAAAAGATGGCAGTGCCCACGGACCGGCACCGACCGAACCGGATCCATGACGCCATCATGACATCACCAACGGGTCGCTAACGGTTCGGGCAATCTGGTCCGAACCGGGAGGAACCCACCCCTGATTAGTACTATGCTTGTTGACTATCTCTTTTCAGGAGTTGTTTTATTTTATATTAAAAATAAAAAGAGCATTGACAAGACCTCTATGTTTAGCTTGATAAGTAGAATCTTTGTTCGTGAGATGATTGTTGAAGGCCCTGATGTCTCATTTGCAGATAGCCTGGTGCTGAATCTCTTTCCCAGGACTGAGCAGAGTATGGAGTTTACTCCTGTGGTCCAAGCCCCTAGCAAGGCAATTCTGCAGAAATACCTTGAAAAAGGAGAATACCCTTTATTTCAGTCTGTTGCCATGTTTGAAAGCAGCTTTGTCCAGGTAAGAACCAGCCAACCTCTCCCAATCTGGAAACTTCTGGTTATGTTCCATTGCAATTTCCACCATCCCCATCCAATGTGACTAGTTGGAGGTAGGACTTGGAGTATACACCTAAGAGAGAACATAATGGGGAAGGAGAATGCTCCAAAATCTACAGGTTCTTAGTGGCATACTGCCACTTGGAAGAACATTAAAGAAATATAAATAGATACTAGGTCAATGTGAACAGTGGAAGCATTAGCAGAAATGTTCTTGACTTGGTTTAATAGATGGTTAGCTACTTGGAGGATGCTATGTTTATAATTCAAATGAACTCAGGCAATGTATATGAATCTCCTTTTTATCTTCCTAAAAATCTTGTTAAGATTGTAGACATATTTGAACCTAAGTCCAACCTCCTAATAGTCATTGCATCAGACATCGAGGTAACATATTTAAGTTTTTTTCACATACTAAGATTATAGGTAGTCCTTGACTTACCACCAAAATTCAGCCCAACATTTGTGTTGCTGAGTGAGACATTTGTTAAGTGAATGTTGTCACATTTTGTTGTGACCCTCCAGCAGCCCGTGTAGCTGGTAGCGGACCCCATCCGAGACAAGGCCAATGAGGTGATACGCAAGTGGTCTGTGCAGCTGGCACCCAAGTCGGACAGTGAGGAGGCTGGCGAGGACTCGGTGCCAGAGGCAGAGGTTCAGCCAGGGCCTTCGGAACCTTCAGCACCTCACAGCAGTGATGAGGAGGAAGAGGAGGAGCCTCTTCTTAATGCACGGGCACGCAGAGCTGCCAAAAGGCAGGAATGGCTACTCAGGAGGAGGTCTCCTAGGGAGTAGGCTTGGGGCTAATTGGCCACTCCCCAAGCCTACTTAAGGAATGATGGAATGATAGAAAAAACTCTGCAGGAAACAACTTATTTGATAGTTTGTTCATTTGTGTTCCTCTTGTTTGGAAAACCTCTGCTCGGCTTATCTGTTTTGGCTTACTTCTTGTGGACTGATTCCAGGCATCTGGCCAAGCTTTGTAAGCTTCCTGAGATATCCAGGACTAATTACTTATCTTTGCTTTATGACTTTATGGACTTATGCCAGCTGTTAATGCTGTTTAATTAACAGCTGGTTTTTTCAAGAAAAGACTGCTTTAAGATTTGTTTGTGTGTGAACACTACTAAGCCAGTTTATTAGTAGTTGTTAATCAATTAAATATAGGTTGGAACAAACTGCGTGTGTGCTACGTTTTCTCCGGTCCGTAGCTGGGGCAGTATACATTTTGCGATGTTTCTTGCCACAGTTGTTAAGTGAATCACTGCAGTTGTTAAATTAGTAACACAGTTGTTATGTGAATCTGGCTTCCCCATTGACTTGGCTTATTAGAAGTTTGCAAAAGGTCATTGCATGACCCCAGGACTCTGCAGCAGTCATAAATATGAGTCAGTTGCCAAATGGCTGAATTTTGATCACGTGACCATGGGGATCTTGCAATGGTTGTAAATGTGAAAAACGCTCATAAGTCACTTTTTCAGTGCTGTGGTAACTTTGAATGGTCACTAAATGAACTGCTGTAAATCGAGAACTACCTGTATACTGATCTGAAATTAGTAAAGGTCTTTGTATACTCTCAATGGTTTTCATGTGGCTTGAGATGGTCAGCTGGTATCTTAATATGCTGGTAACTAAGTAGTTACTGATTCAACTTCTGTTCTGAAAGAAATGCTTCAAAAGAGACAAGCTGTTTCATAGTGATGGGAACTCTTACCTTGCTCATTTCCCAGATCCTGAAATTTCCTCTTTTCTACAACAGTCAAGGTACTCCCTACATCTGCTCAGTAGCTTTCTTTGCACAATGGTTGATCCCCTTTCCCATGAAAAGCAGAAAGTTTTGAGGGGTAAAAATAATAGCATTATCACAGGAGGACTCCAGACCAGTTTGAGAGCAGCGAAGATTTATTTTCCCACTCTGCTGTGGTATCACCATAATTAATGCAGCACTATTTGCTTTGTTTTAGATTCTGACGCTTCATTTACGTATTAGGAGGAATATAAGCTTTAGTCCTCCTAGCTCTGAAACTTCATCCTGTATGAGAAACGTTAGATCAATGTTTTTCAACCTTGTCAACTTGAAGACATGTGGACTTCAACTCCCATAATTCCCCAGTCAGCAAAGCAGGCTGAAGAATTCTGGGAGTTGAAGTCTGCATCTCTTCAAGTTTCCAACGTTGAGAGACACTGTGGAAGATGGAGCATTTGTAGATCCCCTACAGCAGGAGTGGGTTCCTACTTACCTCACTGCCAGTTCGCTTCCTCCCATGCCGCGTGGGTTTTGCAGTGGCAAAAAATCCCAATTTTTTTTTAAAAAAAGCCGAAAACAAGATGGCGACCGCATGCACAGTGCCAGAAACTCAGCTTCTGCGCATGCTCAGAAGAAAAGATAAATAAATAAAAATTCAGAAAAAAATTCAAAAAAATTTCAAAAAAAATATGGCGCTCATGGGCCGGCACCGACCGAACTGAGTCGGTGATGTCATCATGATGTCACCAGCGGGTCACTATTGGTTCACTCGAACCGGTCCGAACCGGGAGGAACCCACCCCTGCCCTACAGTAATACAGACAAATCAATGTTTGGAGAGTTAACCTCTTCACTTCAATGAAGTCCAAATCTTGTTTTTTCCACCCTTTATTTCTCTTTTATGAGAAATGTTTTTGTTCCTGCAAAATATATAGAGAATCGAATTACTACTGAAGAATGTGGTTAATAATCCCCCTCAAACACTAGCCAAATTATTTTACGGTATTGCTAACCTAACTACGTGTATTTGCATCTCAGCAGGTGAAAATGTATTATGCTAAAAGGGTTGGTTAAAGAGATAGCAGTGATATGTGAATAAATACAAAATAAATGAAAATGAAAAATATATGTACATACCTACATACAGTATAGACAAGAAAGGAGAGGCAAGAGAATGCAAGGTTAACAAGTAACTGCACTAGTTCCTCTTGCAACCAGTTTTGCTTCAGGTCTTACAAAGAAGAGTGGAGCTACACAGGGAGAAAGAAATACCAAATAAGCAGGCATGTTCCTGAAGCTACTGAGGAATATGAAATCAGATAAGTAATACAGGCTAAATAATGGAAAAAGCAAAATAATTCGAAAAGCAGGTTTATATTTGCTCATTTAGCATAGCACAGCTTTTGAATGTAAAACAGGCTAAAGCAGAGGTCTCCAGAATTCTGGGAATTGAAGTCCACACCTCATAAAGTTGCCAAGGTTGGAGACCTCTGGGCTAATGAATACAGCAGTACAGACTATTTTTCTAAGGACTCTTTATAATGAACAAGAATTTATGTAAAAACTAAGTTTGGAGAAGCAAAATAGGAAAATAGTTCAGAATTGGAAAGGAAGTGAGTCCATTATAGTGAAAGCAATAGTCTCTCTGTAGTAACATATTGGCTGTGAATATTGGAGACTGACAAGAGCAAAAGAAATGGTCCATATTATGGATTTGGAGATAATTACTAACATTGCTGTAGACTTGAATAACCAACTAATCAATTTTGTAGCAAATAAAGGTTTGCTGCTCCTCTGAAGCAAAGATCAGCAAGCAGAAACTCACTTATTTTGTCCATGTGATGCAAGCTGATAATTGTTGGAATATTCATGACTGGGAGAGCCATGTGATTGAGTCAGCCAATCGGGCTGAAGTGTTAATTGAGCATGTCCAGAAACTTAGCAAGAAGAAGGGCGTGGTTTACTCTGTCCACCATTAAAGCTTGCTATGAAAACATCTCAACATGTGGTGAAACAAAGTGTGGTATTGTAAATGTTTTATTCTACTTATAAAGAAGTTATTTGAATCAGCAAAATGCAGTTATCTTCTGAAGCTTCTGATTTATTGCTTAACTCTGACAGGTTATGGGCCCAGAAATCGCTCAAGAAGTAAAGTTAAAACTGCATTGTAATTTAAAGCTGATAAGAAGCTGTCTGTGTTGTTAAAGGAACAGGCAGACAAGAAAAATAAAGCAGGATGGCTGCTGCTATGGAATTTAAAGACAGTCCAATACCCAAATTGGGGAAGAAAAATTATTTAATTTGGGCTGCAAAAATGGAATGTTTTTTGAAAGCAAAAGAATTATGGGACATCGTAGCAGACCCCCCACAAGTGCTTGGAGCAGCAGATCAAAAGGCTCATGACAAAGCTATGGCTTATCTTCTTTTAAGTCTGGGGGATGATCAATTCTTAAATGTAGCTGAATTAAAGTCTGCAAAAGAAATATGGCAGAAATTGAAAGCAGTACATGTCAATGTTTCTGCGTGTAATGTGGTCCAACTTTCAAGAAAGCTTTTCAGAATGAGTTTGCAGACAGGAGATTCTATGGAAGATCATTTAATGAAAATGCAGTCTAATTTTCTAGAATTGGAGCAACGTGGAGTAAAGTTTCCAGAGTCCCAGAAAGTTTTATTAGTGTTAAATAGTTTGGATCAGAGCTGGGAGACTGTATCAGCTATTTTTGAAAGTAAGCCAGAAGCAGATTTGAATTTGGAGGCTTTGAAATCGTGTTTATTGAATGAATATGAGAAAAGGCTTTTCAGCCATGCTGATGGAAAATTCCACAGGCGGGGGCCCAACAAGGAGTACAGTGGAAACTTACAGCAAGTCTCCAGCAAAATTTTCCACAGGCTGCCTATCTCTAGCAACAGCCGAGGTGTCTGCAGACAAGAGGAGAGCAGAGGCAGGAGAGATCAAGTTACACAGCAACAATTCTGCAAGCAAGATAAGAAAGCATGTTTCATTTGTGGAGAGACAAATCATCTGCAGAAAAGCTGTGCACAGAGAAGAAATATGCAAGACAAGAGACATTATTTGCAAGGACAGATTGCAGTTGCAAAAGTTTGTTATAATAACAATAGAGACAAATGGTTGATTGACAGTGGGGCTAGTCAAACAATTGTTAATAATTCTGACTTATTTTCCAGATTTTTCCCAGGAAACCATGAAGAAGTGGCCTTAGCCAATGGTCAAAAGGTTAAAATCATTGGAAGAGGCGATGTGCAAATTCCATATTTGGAATCCAGGTTTACTGATGTGTTATGTGTACCTGAAATGGAGCATAATTTGTTAAGTGTGTCTAGTTTAGACAAGCAAGGTTATGAAACCACATTTGTTAATGGGAAGTGTCTCATCCAAAGAAGTGGGAATGTTTGTGCACAGGGCATAAAAGAGGATAATCTTTATGTATTGCAGGGACAAAAGGTCCCACATTGTTCCCAGATATTTAAAAATGTAGCAGAACATAATTCATGTGTTCATCTTCTGCACAGACGACTTGGTCATGCTAATTTTAAGGTTGTTCAACAAATGAAAGAATTTGCAGAAGGATTAGATTTGAAGGGATGTAAGGCATATTTGGATTGTGCAGTATGCAAAGCATCGAAATCCAAAGCATTCCCAGTGAGCAAGTTTAGCACAAGACAAACCACAAGAGCTCTAGAACTGGTGCATGCTGATTTAATTGGGCCTATGCAAGCCAGTTTGGGAGGAGCAAAGTATGCGCTGGTCATTGTGGATGACTACAGCAGGTTTGGGTTTTGCTACTTACTTAAGAGTAAAACAGAGGTGCTACAGCAATTTAAGCAATGGTTAAGCTTTGTAGAGAGAAGGTACAAACAACAGGTATGTCAGTTGCAAACTGACAGAGGTGCTGAGTTTATGTCAACAAATTTTCAACAATGGTTGAGACAATTGGGAATAAGACACAGGCGCACAAATCCTTACACACCGGGGGAGAACGGAGTGGCTGAAAAGAGGAATGGTGTTTTGCAAACAATGAAAGACTCATTACTGGAGGATTCTGGTATGAGCAGGTCATATTGGGGTGAAGCCATACTGACTGCCAATTATTTAGTAAATAGGCTGTGGAGTTCATCCATCAATAATACTCCATATGCAATGCTATATGGGAGAAAGCCTTCTCTAGCACATTTAAAAATATTTGGAAGTACTGCTTGGGTACATATTCCAAAGGCAATCAGAAGAAAGGGACAACAAAAGGCTAGAAAGCTCAGATTTGTGGGCTATGAGCCAGGCTCAAAAGGGTATCGCTTTAGCGATGGAAGTAAAAGGATAGTGATTTCAAGGTCTGCTAGTTTTGCAGAACAAAATTGGAACAGAATTGATGCAAATTCTGAAAATGTCTCACTTAGTGACGGTGATCCGCTTAGCGACGGTGATCCACTTAGTGACAATAACTCATTTAATGATGGTGAATCATTTACTGAAGGTGTCAATGTTCAGGGAGGAGAGTCTGAACAAGATATGAAGCCAGAAAAGCTTGAAACACAAGTACAGGCAATGCCACGTAGGTCAGAGCGTAGGAACAGAGGGGTTCCGCCAGACAGGTATTCTGCCAGTAAAGTTAAAGTGTGTAATGTGTGGTATGAGCCAAGAAACTATAAGGAAGTATTGGCATTACCAAAAGTTGAACAAGAAAAGTGGAAGGAAGCCATGGATAAAGAGATGAAATCCATGGGCGATCATGAAGTGTTCACATCTATGACTTTGCCACAGGGTACGAAAGCTGTAGGATGTAAGTGGGTATACAAAAAAAAGGTATTACCCAATAATGAAGTACAGTATAAGGCAAGATTAGTGGCACAAGGTTTTTCTCAATTAAAGAATGTGCACTATGATGAGGTGTTCGCGCCAACTGTAAAAGGTGAGAGCATAAGACTAGCACTGGCATTAGCATCAGCATACAGGCATAGAATTTGGCATTTTGATATAACCACTGCATTTCTCAATGCTGAATTAGAGGAAGAAATTTATATGGTTCAAGCGCCAGGGTATGAAAATAAAATGCCTAACATGGTGTATAAATTGAACAAGGCCATTTATGGGCTGAAGCAGTCAGCCAGAAATTGGAATATCTGTCTAGATACTGCATTGAAAGGTCTTGGGTTCAAGAGTTGCAAAGCTGATGGTTGCATATACACTGGAAAGTTACAAGGTGGGAATTGTCTACTATTAGCATTTGTGGATGATCTTTGTTTCATTGCAAAGGATGCATCACAAGTTAAAGAATTTGCTAATAAGTTAGAAAAGAAATTTGAATTAAAGAATTTGGGAGAAATAAAGAATTATCTCGGTGTAGAGATACAAAAAACTGAAAAAGGTGGTTATATTCTCAGTCAAAGGAGAAAAATTGAACAATTATTAGAGAAATATAACATGAAAGATTGTAATATTGCTCCTACACCTATGAGCACAGATTTTTACAATAGTTTGGGTGAGGACAAAAGTGAAGCCTGTGATCAGGAGATATATCACTCTGCAATAGGGAGTCTGTTATATCTGTCACAGTGGTCCAGACCAGACATAGCTTGTGCAGTGAGCATTCTAAGTCGCTTTACTGCTACACCTACAAAGTTGCATTGGATGGGTGTGAAAAGAATTCTCAGGTATTTGAAGGGAACTGTGAATTTGGGTCTTCAAATAAAGGTCACTGAAGAATTAAAATTGAAATGTTATGTTGATAGTGATTATGCAAATGATGTAAAAACCAGAAAGTCTAATTCTGGAATTGTAATAATGTTTGGAGGGGCTTTAATTGGTTGGAAGTCCAGAAAACAAACAACGGTTGCTATTTCAACTGCTGAAGCAGAGTTTATTGCATTGTCTGAGTTATGTTCTGAAGTAGTTTGGTATGTACAGTTGTTACAAGATTTAAATGTAAATGTAAATGAAGCTGTAACTGTTTATGAAGATAATGCTGCTTGTATAAAAATGGCAACAGGTGACAGAGTGAAGAACAGAAGTAAACATGTGGACATTAAGTATTGTAATGTCAGGGAAGCTGTAAAAGAAAAATTGATACGTTTACATCATTGTTCTTCAGAGGATAATTTAGCAGACATGATGACCAAACCATTGGGTGGCGTCCATTATAGGAAATGTTTAAATCCAATAGGTCTGATGTCTCTCCCAGTAATGAAGGGAGGAGTGTTGGAATATTCATGACTGGGAGAGCCATGTGATTGAGTCAGCCAATCGGGCTGAAGTGTTAATTGAGCATGTCCAGAAACTTAGCAAGAAGAAGGGCGTGGTTTACTCTGTCCACCATTAAAGCTTGCTATGAAAACATCTCAACATGTGGTGAAACAAAGTGTGGTATTGTAAATGTTTTATTCTACTTATAAAGAAGTTATTTGAAT
The DNA here is from genome assembly GCA_023053685.1 of Diadophis punctatus similis. Taxonomy (NCBI): domain Eukaryota; kingdom Metazoa; phylum Chordata; class Lepidosauria; order Squamata; family Dipsadidae; genus Diadophis; species Diadophis punctatus. Next base: position 28,793,881 of record JALIGW010000001.1, read on the forward strand.
CAGCAAAATGCAGTTATCTTCTGAAGCTTCTGATTTATTGCGTAACTCTGACAATAATGGACTACATCAAATGACTATATTTGGCAAGGTATTAGAGAAGTAAAAAGAAGTGAAGATAATGAATGTGGTTAAGATTGATCAAAGGGATTACTGAAAAGACCTTGAAAGAGTTTTGAATTATTGCTAAAGACAAGTCAAGATGGCAAATATACTGCAGTCACCAATAGCTAAACATAATTTAATAATATCTAAATGAAAAAAATTGCATTGGCAAGAATAGTTACCTCACTTCAGTGGTGGGTTCCTACCAGTGCAGTCCACTCTATAGCACCGGTAGCGGCCCACTGGTGACGTCATAGTACCGGTGCGGTCGGTTGCCGTTGCCTGGGCGCTGCCATTTAAAAAATTTTTTTTTTAATTTTTTAAAAAAATTTCTTTTGTGCATGCCCAGAAGCTGAGCTTCCGGCACTGCACATGCGCTGCCTTCCTACCCCACAGTGAGTCCAAGCAGGGTAGGATGGCTGAGGGAGCGCGTGCGACGCTGAAAGAATGGGCAGCAGGATCTATCTCCATTCCCCTCCCTTCAGCAGTCCGAGAAGCCATGAACATGCGGTGATGATCCTAGGCATTTTTGCACGTTCGAGGCTTCTCGAGCTGCTGAGGGGAGGGGGAATGGGTGGCAGGATCTATCTCAGTTCCCCTCTCTTCAGCTGTCCGAGAAGCCACAAACGCATGGCTATGATCCCAGGCATTTTCGCACGTTCGAGGCTCCTCAAGCTGCTGAGGGGAGGGGGAACGGGCGGCAGGAGCCTAGGATCATCGAATGGGGAGAAGCATTCAGGCCGAACAAAGCCTCCTAGAAGAACCGCTACCGCGGTCTTGCTGCTCCCACTGCAGGGGGCTGCATTGCGGGTGGGCAATGCCCCCCGCTTCTCCGACCGCTGCCAAGCTCCTGAGGCTCACACCCACCCAGTCACATGGCTGGCAAGCCACACCCACAAAATAAGCCATGCCCACAGAGAGGTAGTAAAAAAATTAGGAACCCGCCCCTGCCTCACTTGATAGTAAACCCAGTTCAAAGCACTTCCCAGTCAGAGGATGTGGGGTGGGGTGGGGTGGAAATGTACCATCATAAATCAGAGAAAATGTTGGTTGGGTCCATAGTAATTTTCTGCAGTAGATTAAAGTGGAATTACGATAGTCCATGTTTCAGTGTATTGTAGGGCTTTAGCCACTGACTTAACATGTTGTACAAAATAGGCCATTACATTTAAGTTATAATGTGTTTAAATTGTTGGGTACAGCACATTAGGAGAATTTAGCAATTATGTTTTATAAACCCAGCTTTAAAGTTTAGCAAGTTGAATAAACCCATCTCTTTAGATCATTTGATGGTGCAAAAAAAATGATACATAGCAGAGGTGGGTTCCTGCCAGTTCGGACTAGTTCTATAGAACCGGTAGCGGGAATTTCCCCCCGCTCGCCGAACCGGCAGCGATGGCCGGCTGGCCATGCCCCTGAACTGGCTCTCAGCAGCACCATAGGTGGCACCATCTTGTTTTTCACTTCTGCGCATGCACAGAAGCTGTTTTTTGCTTCTGTGCATGCGCAGAAGCCGGGTTTTTAGCACTGCTCATGCTCGCACGTGTGGGGCGCAACGCACCTGTGCCCACGCGGCACGTGAGGAAGTGAACCAGCAGCAAGGTAAGTTAGAACCCACCCCTGATACATAGCATATATCTCAATACCAGTAGTGAAAAACAAATTACTTCACTGGAGCTGTTAATTATCCCTCTCACACATATATCCTTTGTTTATGTTCTTCCTTGGAAAAAAAAACCTTGTTTAACATCTGCTTTTGCTTTCCTTCATCCCAGGTCACAAGAACAGGCAGACATGTCTTCATCCACAACTCTTCCAATGAAGCCATAATAGGTATTGCCTCCACCAACAACAAGTTGCCACTGCCCAATCTGATGTTTATGGCTCGTCCTGTTGCAGAACAGGTCTCCTCGCCAGGCTCGCAAGCAGAGGAAGTGACACTCACCAGGTTAAGTTACAGAAGTGATCCAACTGCATCTATTCAAAGTTTGTATTTGCTAACAGCTGGATAAAAAGTAACAGGATTATAGTGTTAGGGAGAAGAGGAAATAAAGAGATGATAATTTGGACAGTCTTCTGAAGCCCTCCTAGATCTGTTGAATTACATATAGCACTTTCCATCTGCCGATTACATGCTGACTGGGAGAAGATAGGAGTTGTAATATAACATAAAGAGCCCCAGATATTGATCCAAATATGAACTTAGAACTTAGAATAACTTTATTTTCACTTTGAATGTACATTAATTGGCATATATTAAAATGAAATTTCATTGCATAGAGCTCTCAAAGGGTCTCTGGTCCCCTTCATGATTGGATAACTGTGTTCTTGTCAAACAGGCAACAAATGGTTAAAATAGGGAATGCCATATCAAATCCTGCACCTGTCAACAGTGGTGTCCCTCAAGGCAGCATTCTAGAACCAACACTATTTATTCTTTACATCAACGACCTTTGTGATCATATTATAAGCAACTGCATTCTCTTTGCTGACGATGTTAAACTATTCAACACCACCGACAATACTTCTACCCTTCAAAAAGACCTTGACCATGTATCACAATAGTCTGATAACTGGCAACTTCAAATCTCAACCAACAAATGCTCTGTCTTACACATTGGTGAAAAGAATCCAAACACAAAATATAAACTTGGAGGACCCGACCTTGTAGACGACCCTCACTCTGTAAAGGACCTTGGAGTACTCATATCTAATGACCTAAGTGCCAGAGCCCATTGTAACAACATTGCCAAAAAGGCAATGAGTTGTCAACCTAATCTTGCGTAGCTTCTTCTCTGGCAATATTACACTGCTAACCAGAGCATACAAAACATTTGTCAGACCAATCCTAGAATACAGCTCACCTGTCTGGAACCTGCACTGCATATCGGACATTAATACAATTGAGAGAGTCCAGAAATATTTCACAAGAAGAGTCCTCCACTGCTCTGCTCGCAACAGAATACCTTATTCCATCAGACTTGAAATTTTGGGCTTAGACAACTTAGAGCTATGTTGCCTTCGATCTGATCTAAATGTAGTTCATAAAATCATCTGCCACAATGTCCTACCTGTCAATGAATACTTCAGCTTCAACCACAACAATACACGAGAAACACAATAGATTCAAGCTCAATGTAAACAGCTCAAAACTCGACTGCAGAAAATACGACTTCAGCAACAGAGTAATCAATGCCTGGAATGCACTACCTGACTCTGTGGTTTCTTCCCCAAACCCCCAAACCTTTAATCTTAGACTGTCTACAGTTGACCTCACCCCATTCCTAAGAGGTCTGTAAGGGGCGTGCATAAGAGCACCATCGTGCCTACCGTCCCTGACCTTCTGTCCTATTGTCCAAATTTACCTATACATACTTTGCTTTTGTTTATGTTTATATCATACTTGTTATCTTTTACATGTGTTGACAAATAAATAAATAAAATAAACATGACTAAATAAATAAATAAATAAATAAATGCAAAAGTATGCATATACCCACATATATCATATGACACAGAGAAACAACACAGTCTAGTTTGGATGTATACATGTACATGGCGAGAAAAACGAATCTTGCGAGTTTACCAGATGGATGGCATAGGGAACAAAGCTATTACAGAATCTGGAAGTCCTGCTAGAAATACTTCGAAACCTCCTCCCAGAGGGGAGCAACAGAAACAGACCGTAAAATGGGTGTGGTCTAACAATGCTTTGAGCCCTAAGCACATAGTGCTTATAAGCAGTGTCCTGAATAACAGGAAGGGAGTTTCCTATAATCTCCTCGACTGTCCTTATCACTCTCTGTATGGACTTTCTATCTCTGAGGCACTGCTGCCACCAAACCAAACAGTAATGCAGTTTGTTAAAACGCTCTCAATTGTGCCTCTGTAAAAATGCATAATTAGAAATTGTACCTAGCTTTATCACCACCCAAGTAATTACTAAATGCAGGGGTGGGTTCCAGATTCTTCTACTGCCGGTTCGCTCAGGGACGCAACATGAGGGCAGGCGTTGTGCGCTGTGCGCGTGCTTTGCACGAGCAGACACATGCGCAGTACTAAAAAAAAGCTGCACATGTGCAGAATCAAAAAACAAGATAGGAACCAGCTCGGGGGTGTGGCAGGCCTGGGTCGTTGCTGGTTCCAGCGACCCAGGCCGCCAAGTTACTAACGGTTCATAGAACCGGTCAGAATCAGTAGGAACCCACCTCTGACTAAATGTTATGCAAAAATGATGTTTTGTGACAACTATTAAGAGCACCAGATTGTTGTAATTCCTTTACACAGAGGAGAAGCTACATAGTGGGGATGGCATTTTTAAAGAGACTGTCCTGCTGATCAGAATGATCTGCAGGAGAGGTGGCCCCACAGATAGGTAGGCACTAATCCCTAATCCCAGCCCTTTAAATTCTGTTCAGTAGGCAGGGCTTTCAGTAAGGGCATCATGTAACCTATGTATCTTGCATCAGTTAGCAATTAGGGCACCACATTTTCAATCAATGACAATTTCCAGCCACTTTTCAAAGGTTCGCCAACGTTAAAAAATTATAAAATTTCACTTCTGAATCATACATGAACTGTATACAATGTTGCTCATTCAGACAACATGGTTTGTTAATGGCATAGCATAGATGAATTTGACACTTTTTGTTTGTTCATTTGTTTGGACCATTGTTATTATCTTACTAATATTTTAAATAAAGGGCAAATACATCCACAGTTCTTTGAGTGCTTGGAATGAAATGTTCTATATATTTATTACTTTGGTTTAATTTCAGACTCCTCCCTTTGAAGTTTGTGCGGATCTCCATCTACGATCCCAAGAAGCAACTCATCAAAATCCAGCTGATCAATGGACGCTCTTATTACCTACAGTTTCAGGCATCTACTAAGGAAGAGGAGGCTCTGTTTAAACGCTGGTTAACACTAGTCTATCTTCTTCACCATCCTCCATCTTGCTACCTGATACCTCAACCCACCTCCTGCAGAGTAACTGACAGCCTAAGCATTCAAATCATCCCAAGCGATGAGGAAATTGTAAGAACAAACATGGACTTACACAATTTGGCCCCTTGGTCATAAGACAAAGAAAATGTGGGGTCTTTGGTGCTCTCACAACTTGGTTGTTTTCTTGCAGACATTTCATTACCAAACCAGTGCTAGTCTGATGATGTTGCCTAGTTTGGTAATGAAACATCTGCAAAAAAAAACCAGCCAAGCTCACAGAGCATCAAGGACCCCACTGTTCAAATCCTGAGCTAAACATATTCTCTTTTATTGGCAATGGAAATATGGTGGGATAATGTCTTAAAACAGGGTCAAGAATTAAACAAAAGCCTGAATTTAGTTCACAATATTTCCAACAGAGGAATCTTAAAAATTCTTTCTATCTGTCTGAATTATTGGAAAGCAACTCAACAAACTATTTAAAATTCATTTAATTTTAAAAAATAGACTATTTCATTAAAAGTTGATCCATTTAAAAATACTCAGATCTTTTAAATTACATCAGGGGTGTCAAATTGGATTTCTTCGAGGGCCGGATCAGCATTGTAGTTCTCCGCGGGCCAGCAGGGGAGAGGGGCGGGGGTGGATGGGACGGATGCCTCCTGCAGCACCCTGCTGGCCAAAATGGGGTGCAGAGGCTCCGCATGCGGGGCCCCTGCACCTTGTTTTCACCCTCCATGGCCTCTTGCAACACTCTGCTGGCTGTTTTGGGGTCCGTTTTTGGGCCTTTTGGGGGCCTTCTTCAGGTTGTTTTCAGGGCCATTTTTGGTTCATTTCTTGGGCGTTTTCAAGCTGTTTTTCAGGCCATTTTTGGACTGTTTTTTGGCCCTTTTTTGGCCTGTTTTTCAGGCCATTTTTGGGCTGTTCTTTGGGCCATTTTTGGACTGTTTTTGGTCCTTTTTTGCCCATTTTCAGGGCCATTTTTTGCTCATTTTTAAGATTGTTTTCTGGCTGCTTTTCAGCCCATTTTTTGGCCCGCTTTTGGGCTGTTTTTTGGCCTTTTTAGGCCTTTGTTGGCCCATTTTCAGGGCCATTTTTGGCTCATTTTTGGGCCATTTTTGGGCCATTTTCAGTTGGCAGAGTGCTGCAGGAGGCCATGGAGGGTGAAAACGAGACGCGAGGTGGCGCACGCAGACCGTTTTAGCCACCAGAGGCACCGTGGGAGTCCTTTCATATTTCCAGGCCAGCCCCATGGGCCGGATTTAAGCACCCCATGGGCCGGATCTGGGCAGTAGGCCTTGAGTTTGACACCCCTGGATTACATTTAGAAGTGAGAAAATTAGGAATTAAAAAATGGATCAATAAAACCAATAAAATAATTTAGAAAGGTGGTTTAAAAATGTTCCAACATCTTTTTAAAAATTAAAGCCATTTAATCATAGCTCCAATGAGGTTGCAATGTTACAGTATTGTGTGGGCGTGGGCTAGAAGAAAGCCCTTTCTGTAGAAAAAATAATGTCCAGTTGATCATCTGTCACTTTTTCCTTCTATCAATCCAGACAGGGTACAGTTGAGCCAAGGAAAGGTTTCAACATTCCGATTGGTAATATTTATTAGAAGAAGTTGAAAGTTACAGCACAAGTAACAATTATTTACTTTCAAATGAGGCACCAATATATAGATAATATATGGTAGCAAAGCCCTCTTCCATTTTCTTGTACTAGTACAGTAGAGGGTAGAGTTGCCATCATGCTAGAGTCAACTTCTAGCGATCACATAAATAGATTTTCTCCTAAAGGATTTAGATTTATTATTAGAGTTGGAAGGGACCTTGTAGGTCATCTAGTCCAACCCCCTGCTCAAGCAGGAGTTCCTACACCATTTGAGACAGATGGCAGTCCAGTCTCCCCTTGAAGGTCACAAGTGTTGGGGCTCTCACAACCTCCGCTGGCAAGCTGTTCCACTGGTTGATCGCTCTCACTGTCAGAAAGTTTCTCCTCACTTCCAGGTTGAATCTCTCCTTGGTCAGCTTCCATCCGTTATTCCTTGTTTGGCTTTCTGGTGCCATAGAGAACAGCCTGACCCCCTCCTCTCTGTGGCATCCCCTCAAGATATGTCTCTATCTGCAACCTGGTTTTTCAGATCTACAACAGTACACCCATCATTGTTGTAAATGAGTCCACTACTTTGTGGCTGGTCATTCTCTTCTTCTCTTTCTTTCCACCTTTCCCAGCATTATAGGCTTCTTCAGAGAGGTACATCACATCTTCACATAATATCTCTGAAGTACATAATATTTGAGTTTGTACCTCAAATGACCAAACTCAAATATTTCTCTGGGTTGGTTTGTTCAATCATCCGTTTATTTGTATGGCATTCTCAGGAGTCTTTTCCCACACTAAAGTTCAAAACCATCGATATTTTCTGGATGTTTCTTACCTACTCTACCAAATGCTATTCTGATGTGTATTTCTTGATTTCTTCCTTTACTATTTACATAAAAGGCGAAAAGTATCTACCACTTCAATATCTTCAAGATCAATTGGTCTTTTTCACACTTTTCCATTGTACATTTTGATTTCCATTATAAATTTTGCAGATGATTAGAATTTATCAGAACAGAATCATTAGCCCAGTGAGGGTTGCTGATTATTTTCCCCCGCAGTTTTAAAACCATGCTTCTTCCAATCCAGCTTCCCTCAATATATACTCTGCATATAAGTTGAATAAATAAATGCATATAAGTTGTTACGTTGAATAAGTGGAGAGTATATTGTCTCACTCCTTTGGCAGGCTGGAGTCAATCTGTTTCTCCATTATCGATCCATGCTTGGATTCATGACCTATGTGTAGAATTCACATGAGGAGAAAGAGATGTTGTGGGATTCCTATTTTTCTAAGCACATTCCACAGCTTGACATGGCTAACACAATCAAAGACCTTTCTACAATCGATGAAGCATATGCTGACTTTGCTTTGGTATTCTTTGTACTTTTATAATGCTGGGTGATTTCTCCATTACCCAGCATGCATCAGCTATAATATTTCATTTTCCTTGGCCTTTTCTAAAACTAACGTGAACATCTGGCATCTCCTTTTCCATATAGGGCTCTAATCTGCATTGGATAATCCTAGACATTGTTTTTTTTCATAGCACATGAAATCAAGGATATTATACAACAGTTTGCTCAATGTTAAATCTCCTTTCTTCTCTGTTGATATGCATATTGATCCTCCAAATTTATTGGCCACAATGTCTTCAGAATTTTATTACCGCAAGTAAAATATCAGAAAAAAATCAGGAACTTTTGATAAAATATTATTTCTGTTTAGCAGCAGCACGTGCAAAGCTTGCTAATTTCCATAGCATTGTCTTCTTGTCTAAATTTATTAGACATTCAATTTTATTAAATAACGATAAGATGATTTTCAAATAAGGAGAGGCTCCAGACATTTTCCACTTGCTTAAGTGAAAACAGGGCAGTACAATAAATAATAGGTAAAATTTTCTAATTCCCTTGAAGCACATATTATATGGGATATTGAGAAATTGGCCTTCTCTACTTGTTGATGCCAGTTGATGGAACCACAGTCTTGTAAGTGCCTCTGGGATGCCTGGCACTACAACACACCTCAGATAATATTCACATTCAATTATGATTTTATTAAGTGTGTGTGAAATTCATTACTAGATTCCTCCAGGAAAATTCCAGCTAGGGTGCTTTTGTTAAGGCTTACTAGGGTAGGCAGGTTAGCAAATCTCTAGCAGTGTAGATCACTCGAGTTATTTCTGGTAGATGTAACTATCTTTTTATTTCTTCTTTACTTCCTCAATTTCCAGGAAGGGCTCCAGAAAGAATGCCAAAAAGGATTGCAAGAAGGATTCCCAAAGGGATTTGAAGAAGGATTCCCAGAAGAATTGCAAAAAAGATTCCCAAAGGAATTGCAAGAAGAATTCCCAAAAGGATTCCTAGAAGGAGTCTCAAAAGGATTCCAAGAAGAAGTCTCAAAAGGATTCCAAGAAGAAGTCCCAAAAGGATTCCAAGAAGGAGTCTCAAAAGGATTCCAAGAAGAAGTCTCAAAAGGATTCCAAGAAGAAGTCTCAAAAGGATTCCAAGAAGAAGTCCCAAAAGGATTCCAAGAAGGATTCCAGGAAGAATTCCATAAAGATGTTAAAGATTCTGCACTTTCAAAGGTGCAAGAGCAAAAGCAGAAGGAACCAGAGCAAAAATCAGTAGTGCACTTGTCAGAGACCACAAAAATATCTCATCAGAGCTTGCTTTTCCCTGATGAAGAATATACTGAGGATGAGCAGCAAAGACTTCAGGAGAAACCTAAAATGACTCATAGTGAAATGAAGGATTTTCTGAACGCAGAGAGCTTTGAGACCTATAAGAGTGACACTCCAAAACCTTCCAGGTAAGCCTGGAGAAGAAAGGAAGCATCTGTAGCCATTCGGTAAATTGGTCATATGGATCATCCTGCCAAACCCTGTAGTGAAGAAGATCTTACTATTCTTTGTTAGTATTTTGATAGTCCAGGAAGGAGAAAAAAAGTCAAAATTCTCTGTCTGGATATTAGAACAACATAGGCAACCAGATTTCTCCATATAATAATATTCATCTTACTGCCAAATGATAGGGAGAAATTTATTATTCCTTAGCTGCATTACTGAAGTAATTGTGGTTAATTTTTCATTTTGCATGATACATTGAACTGAATATTAACTAAATGACTCAGGTTTCCACAATTTACTAAGCCACAAAAAACACCCTAGCCTAGTTTGATAATAGCAAGGATTTGCAAATGTTTTTAGTAAGTTTAATCTTTGTTTGATCTGATTAGGTTTGTTATGTGAACACAATCATTAGGCTCAGATGAGAGGCACCGAAGATTATGTCTACCTGCTTTAGCATACTGGCTGCAAATGCATACTGATTACTCATCCATTAAAAATCCACAAAACTTCACTATCAATTGAATTTCAGAGCTCTTCAGGTAGAGGAAAAGCTGATACATTCATATTTCACAACTATCCCACAAATACTGTTTAACTTGTGGAAAAAATGTTGGATTTTGAACAGAAGTGCCAGGAGCTGGTTAAACCATGATTTTAAAGGTTCTCAGTTCAATTCCTAGCTATGCTTTGATTTATGCAGATAGTTTTAGGAAAGTCACTTAGACTCAGCACGGGAAGAGTGAGAATAATCTACCTTACAGGGTTGTTGAAAGGATAACAAGATAATATGTCTCAAACACTGATTACTCAGGGGTGCTATATAAATTATTACTCTATACACCAAACATATCCTCTGGATTTTAGTCCTGGTGTAGAAGCACCATAGTAGTATACAAAAGAGGAAGCAATAGCCTTTTTAAAAGAGAGGAAATCATTGAACCAGACTCTTGAGGTATGAACATGTTCAATGACTAAGCATGCAGGGTGTCTGTTCGGAGTTGGGAATAAAATCACAGAAGATGTTCTATCTGAACAGGATTGTTTCATCCTACAAACTTTGAAGTGTGGAGTCCTTGGTGTTCTTTATTTGTATGCAGACATTTCATTACCTGAGTGGGTAATATTATCAGTGCAGCATAAGCTCAGAGAGCACCAAGGACTCCATAGTTCAACCCTGAGCTACATATATTCTCTTCTATTGAAACGTTGAAGTTCCCATGTTTGTCTTTTCTCGCTGCATGTATCCACTCCAGAAAGTGTGTGAGAATCTGAGGGTGAGGAAATGGGAAGAAAGTAATGATTACTTAGAAATATTGGTTCCATGCTGATCTCATTTGAGTGGCTATGTAAAAATGGGTATGCATGGGAATCTGAGTACTATAGTTCAGCTTAGTAGACTTGTCCAAGGTACTGAAAAACTATTAGTAAAATATCATTGAATTACACTATGTTGGACCTCTGGAGACTGTATGGGCCATCAACTTGATCTGTTCAAGCAATAATCTCCAAGGACATTCCAGTGACCTCCCTGATCCTGTCCATCTATTTATTTGTTAACATGCCTTTCTTTTATTCCCCTCAATGTTGTCAAGCATAGTATTTTTTTTCTAGACCAACACAAAGCACGTTCATTGCTATTTATTAAGCAAAGCTTCATGGGAAGCAGATTTTATTTATTACAGTACCAAAAAGCTATATCTAAGCTATAATTGCTTTCAACCCTGCAGGCGGGTCACCTATAATTCATTTGGACACATTTGCAAAAAAAAAAAACTTGGTAAATAAAATTGACCAGTTCAGATACAACTAGTAACTGTAGATGCCAGCAGTCTCTTCTCACATTTATTAAATCAATTTAAGATTGTTTGGTTGCTGTAACAAAAAGAAAGAAAATGCCATTTCCCATCCAATGTAAGTTGGACTTTTTCTTGTCCTGGCTGATGTTGACAGCTGGAAGACATCTCTGCATGCATATATGGCTGATAAGGATGCAGTTACTTTAAAGAGACAGGGTTTTTTTGTAGATTAGGAGGGAAAGAAGCTATATCATTTTAGCTTTCTTTGTGGTAAAGGGAATGTAATTTTACATAAATGTTAAAAATCCACATTTTTTTAAATATGAGAGACTGGACTTCTTAAAGACAAAGTTTGCTGACGATGTGCTTCACTCTGGCTGGGAAGCATGGGAACTGTAATTCCAGTAAGTCTGGAGGAGATCAGATCGAGGAACACTGTATTAAGGAAATATTAAACTCAGCTCTACTAAGAAGAGCAGGATTATTAAGCAAACTTATTATGATTGCCCTGTAGAACATTTAAAAAAACATAAACCAACATGGTACTAAAAGAGTAATCAATAAAGAGACTGCAGTTTAACATGAATGCCTTATATGAGATTAAATTACATACTTGAACTTTAGTGCAATTAAATTTGAGCCTGTTATTTTAGTGTGGTATAAAGAAGTCCTAACAAATTCATAAAGGTCGTTCACATCTCCTCTTATGTTCAGTACAATAGCCATAGTCTCGTTCATTTGGTGAAAACATCTATTAGCAAGCTTCTGTTCTTTGCATTTAAAAAGCAACACTGGGAGAAAGAGAATTTTTTCATTGAAATACTTGCAATACCTGGATTTCAAAATCAGTGGCAAGTCCCACATAAGAATGTAGCATTTGTATAGCACTTCACAAACATTATCTTGTTGGAAAACTTACAATAAACCTGTAAGGTTATCTAACCTGTGTTCTTAACTGCCTATTGCATATAGGGACTCTTAAGTAGGAGTGGCTTGCTATAAGGAAAACATGGGATAAATTGGTACAGGTAGTCCTCAACTTATGACTTAATCATTTGGAGTTACAACAAACCCCCCCCCAAAATGGTACTTACAAACCAGATTAGAAGTTCTAATCACCCACCCCTGGTCAAGAGACTGCATTTTGGGCACTAAGCAAGTGCCCTGCATCTACGGCTATTTGCAGCATCCTATGGACCACGATTTATGACATTTTTACCAGAAACTGACAATTACTTTGGCAATTGGTTTCTGGCAAAAAAACAACAACACCCATTGCGGAAAACGGGTTCGCTTAACAACCATGACATTTGCTTAATTACTGCTCCCAAAAAAGTCCTTAGAATCGAGCACGGTCACATGATGACTCTTTTTTAACAACTGGCATAATTTACAACCATAATTCCAGGCTCAATTACAGTCATAAGTAATCAAGAAGAGCACAATATTCCAAAATGTATGCAGCGGGGATTGACAGTAACGTAATTATTTAAGTTAAGTTAAATAATTAACCCTAAACCCTAAAAATTACTTTCGTTGGGGACTGTTCCCTGAAACTCAGAAGGAAAGTGCTACTCACTGCACAAAAGTTTCAGACAAGTTCCAGCCTCAACTCAGACAAGCAAAGTAGCCTGTGTGAAAAGGTCTCAGCACAAGACCTGCAGCTTTTCACATTTTGACATGTGTAAATTTTAATGTTTAGTCCCTTTCTCTGAGCCCTAAGAAGTTGGCATCAGCAAGACGGTGGGCACAGTATTATGATCAAAGCCTCACCCCGCTTGTACAAGCTGCAACATCATCACATGTACAAAAGTGGCAGGATTTAACTTGTGACACTGTCTGCCAATTTAGAATCAAACTAGCTTGCTAAATCAGACAGAAATTGGCAACAGAGATACCACAAAATGGGGCAAAGTTTCTAGTTGACAGGAAAACAAGTTCTAATTAAAAGAATCTCTGGAGATTAATAATGGGATTGCCTCTACACTTCTGGACTACTGAAATTGCAGCTGAAAGTAGAAATTATAGATTAGACAGAAATTATAGATACACATATTTAAGGTGTATATTCTCTAAGTTCACATAAGGCAACTTTCTATGTTCAACTTTCCTGAATCTTTCTGACTGGCTCAGGAATTCTGGGAGTTGAAGTTCACAGGTTGTAAAATTACCATAGTTGCTCATCTCTGTTCTAGAAGACAGTAAGGGGTAACAAAAAATTTACTCCTCCCTATTAGGTTGCCCCAATTTTTGCAGCCTAGTTATGAGTCTTATCCTTGGTTCAGATGAGAGTGTCTAATACATGTGGTCAAAAGTTGAAGATGGTGCCTTCACTTGTTTTTTTTATTTGTGTTGCATATAAACACCGCAAATACACTAAATTCAGATCTTCCCTGTGTTGATGACCTCACTAACCTTAGGCAAGCCATTTTTCCTCTTATGTACATCCCTGCAATATACCTTACAGGGGATAATAATTTTGACTTACAGGATTGTTGTAAGGGTTATAACTAGATAATGCATATGAAGCACTAAGCAAATGGTAAGCGATAACCATGAATTTGGTTGTGATTATTTTTAGGAAATTCACCACAGGCAGTTTTGTAACAGACAGTTTTTCCACGACTTCAAGTTCATCTTTACAGTCACCATTACCACGAAAATTCCCAGGTTTGTAGAAGGACCTTCTCTGTTTTCACTTGTTCAATTTCTATGCACAGAAATGACACAAATTCCTCAAATGCCCTACTGGATAAAATTCATTTAGCTTAGCATCTACTCTACTGACTCTCACCAAGCAAACATTTGAGGTGGGGGGCACACAAATAAAATACAACAATGTCCATCAATGATATTAGAGTTCCCACAATTTGGCTTTCTTTGCCTAATAATATTAATGCATTATCCATTTAAAAATAATATGATCCAGACACATAGTTTTATGGTAGTATGTCATGCACATTTTCACACATACACCCTTATGTTATTGATATCTGCCTTTATTTTAAAAATAACTTTGCCTCTATGCCAATCACAACAATTTCTTTATGTAAAGGGTTTTAATGAATAAACCTACTGTATGTACCCAGAAAGGCTGTAGATGTGACCTGAACATGCAGCCAAACATGAATGCAAACATTCTCAAATTATTTAAAGAAATTATTTTCTATTTGAAAACTAAAGAAAAAAGAAAAGGCATTTCTCTGTTAAACTGTCAGAACAAAACATGACCAAAACAACCTTTAGAATCATAATGAAAGATAACAGGAATTTCACCCCTTTCACTGTTCCTTGAAAATGAATTATCACCAGCAGCTTCCTCAATTTGTTATGTCTTAGAGTGGGACTGGGAATTATAGTGTAACACATCTGGAAATTGCCAGGTTGGAAAACGCTAGTTGTATGTTTCCAGCTTTGATCACAATGGGAGATCTAGAAGAAAAGAGATGGGGACGATGTCACGGACAGCAGGTTTATGATGGTATTAAAGAGTGAAAATTGACTGTTTCTTTCACACAATGTATACTTTTTGTATGTATCTCTTCAGTCACTTGCTTCCCAGGGTGATTGCCAGCAAGATAAGTGAAAAGAAGAAAAATAAGAAATAAAAAGAGATCAACAATTAAACAAAAAAATAGCTAAAAATAATTTTTTGTTTTAAAAAAAAAAATTTTTTGAGAAAAAAAGAAAGCATAGCAGTATCGTTAAAGAGTATAAAATGCCCTCATCACTGAAAAGGCCTTTTGCCAGGTGCTCAGAAGACATCCCACCTGCCAGTTTTGACTCATAAGCAAGTTGAAGATGCTGGGAGCATCTTCTGGAATGAAGGACCTTCTCCATGGTGTGCTTCAAAAGTCATTGCCAAAAGAGTACCCAAAGGAGTTCCATCAGCATTTAATCCCTTTTGGCAAGTTGGCACTGAATTCTGGTTTCTGAAATATGGCCTCATATTTAATGAGGTTGGCAGATTGGGCTCACACACTGCATTAAGCCATGGTTTATTTAACCATGGTTGCAGATTAAGCCACACTTGAATGAGTAAGCAGCATACAAATATTTCTACTCATAAATCATAAATAAATAGGCCAGCAAGTAAACATGCCAAATTGTAAATCTGTAATTCAAAATGCAAAACTTAATAACCCGCCACATGGATTGCTCAATATAATAAAATCAGAATTAAAGTCATGTGATGTAGCAACTGTTTGCAGGAAATAGTGAATTTTTAGGAGGAGAAGACTATGCCTTTGGGTCTAAAAACATTTTTTTAAATTAGTGCTTAAGAGATGAACTCTTTTTTCTCCTCACTGGTTAGATAGGTAAAGAAGCATCTCTTAGCATCTCTCTCCAGCATGTCAGGAAGGTCACTACAGGCAGGGAAAAAAAAAAAAGCAAATGGACTGAGACAGCAGGATCCCTACACTTGCTGTTGGTCTCTGGAAATCTGCTACAAAGCAGGATTTTACTGCACACAATTCCCTTCTTTCTCCTTAACAACAGTCTGATAACTGTCCCTTTTGTCTAATCTCATTTAAACAAATGCTGAGTTCTTTTCAAAAGCTTTCTGCTTCTCTCACTTTATTTCTCCAGTGATGGTGTTAGGGGAAAAGCCAACAGTTCCACTTCCTCCTGATGTTACTAGATGTGCACACATTTAATTTACAAAATTCTAAAGAGCTTAGATCAGGGGTCCCCAAACTTGGCAACTTTAAGACTTGTGGACTCCAACTCCCAGAATTCTCCTGCCAGCTATGCTGGCTAGAGAATTCTGGGAGTTGAAGTCCACAAGTCTTAAAGTTGCCAAGTTTGAAGACCTCTGGCTTAGATCCTCTGTCTGTCTATCTACTATCAATCATATATGTAAGGCCTCACAACCCCATGGCAGTTTGGGGCAGTATACAATATTAAACGCAAATTAACAACAATAATAGAATCAAAATAGTAAATAACCAGAGAAAATAAAGCCAACATCACCTCAACCACATCATTTTTCCACAGGAGCCCATCGCCCAACTTAACCCAAAGACTGACAAAAGAGCTTTGAACAAGCCCAGGATAGAGGCAGTGCAAATCTCTGGCCAGGCTGTATAAGAAGGCCAGTGCTGCCACTGAAAAGGCCTATTTCCTGAGTCCAACCAAATGGGAATGCTTAATCAATGGGTTCCAAAGGATATCGACTTGGTTGGATTGACAGGAGAGACAGACACTATAGGTAGACAGTTGGTCCCTCAGATAGACAGGCCCTATGCCTTAAGCAGATTTACCTTGAGCTAATAGCAATAGCACTATAGCAATAGCACTTAGACTTATATACCGCTTCATAGTGCTTTACAGCTCTCTCTAAGCGGTTTACAGAGTTCAGCATATTGCCCCCAACAATCTGGGTCCTCATTTTACCCACCTCGGAAGGATGGAAGGCTGAGTCAACCTTGAGCCTAGTGAGATTTGAACAGCTGAACTAGCAATCAGCTGAAGGTCGCAATGCTGCTTTTAACCACTGCGCTATCTCAGCTCATAATGTCTTTTGTTGTGATATTAGGAAGACTACAAGATGTGCATGGAGGGGTGATTTGTTCCTCTTATCTATCAAGCAGCAGGATTTGAATATTAAACACCCCAAATACACACACACATAGATATTAACATATTAACAGAGTTGGGAGGGACCTTGCAGGTCATCTAGTCCAACCCCCTGCCCAAGCAGGAGACCCTACATCTGCCTCTACCTAGGATAGAACTCACAACCTCCTGATTGTGAGGCAAGAGCTCCACCTCTAGGCCAGGCGCCTTCTCCCATATCCTTCCCATATCCTCTTTAAAATGAGCATTGAGGAAAAGGGGTTAGCTCTCTTAGCCATTAAAGCATTCCAAGGTTAAAACAGCATCAAGCATGCGAAAGTTAGAACAACATCTCCAGCCCATTGCCCAAAGCAGAAAAAGATGATAATAAATTATTATTATTATTATTATTATTATTATTATTATTATTATTATTATTATTATTATTATTATTATTATTATTATTATTATTATTATTATTATTATTATTATTATTATTATACAATTGTATCACAGCGGCCAGTTGTTTCGCCGGATTTGGCATTGATTACTAGTCGAGCCCCACCCAGGGGCCTAGGAAGTCGTAATGTATTTTCGAAGTATATGTGCGGAACCGAGCAGTGCGGCTTTCTGCATTTGACTGATGGTGATTTTGTCAATTTTGAGCTGTTTTAAATGTAATTCCAGTGCTTTTGGGATAGCACCCAGTGTTCCAATCACTACTGGAATTACCACTGCTGGTTTGTGCCATAATCGTTGGATTTCAATTTTTAAGTCCTGGTATTTTGCAATTTTTTCGTGTTCCTTTTCATCGACCTTGCTATCTCCTGGTATTGCAATGTCAATTATAGTCACCTTGTTGTTCTCGACCAACGTGATGTCTGGTGTATTATGCGCCAGTACCTTGTCTGTTTGTATACGAAAATCCCACAAGATCTTGACCATCTGATTTTCAGTGACTTTTTCAGGCTTGTGTTCCCACCAGTTTGTAGCAGTATGGATGTTATAATTTTTGCATAAATTCCAGTGGATCATTTGTGCAACAGAGTTGTGTCGTAATTTGTAATCAGTCTGTGCGATTTTCTTGCAGCAGCTGAGCACATGGGCTACAGTTTCATCAGCTTCCTTGCATAATCTGCATTTAGCATCATTTGAAGATTTATCAATTTTGGCCTTTATGGCATTTGTACGAATTGCCTGTTCTTGTGCGGCCAGGATCAATAATAATAATAATAATAATAATAATAATAATAATAATAATAATAATAATAATAATAATAATAATAATAATAATAATAATAATAATAATAATAATAATAATAATAATAATAATAATTATAATTATTATTATTATTATTATTATTATTATTATTATTATTATTATTATTATTATTATTATATTATCATCATCATCATCATCATCATCATCATCATCATCATCATCATCATCATCATCATCATCATCTTTTTCTGCCTTGGGCAATGGGTTGGACTAGAACACCTCCAAGGTCCCTTCCAGCCCTATGATTCTTTGATTATGACCCCAAGGGCTTTTCTCCACTTGCACTTGACCATGCACAGCCATGTCCTGGCCATTTCTTTTCTTATATGCCATTACAATATTGTCCAGCTCATCCTCATCCTATATTTAAGGCAGCTTTAGGTCATAGCTGTTCTGGTTTTAAAGTACTATTTTTCCCCTTAAGCAGACAGTATTATCTGATAGGTTTCACTAACCTCTCAGCCACTGTCATAGAGAAGTAATCAGTTACCCACTTTGGGATCATGTAAAGTAGGCCTGCCTCTTCCACTCCTGGACCACTTTTCTTGGGGTAATGGAAGACATTACAAATTATTCCTGCCATGTTTTAGCCGCATCCCCACATCAGAAAGCTGGACTGGCCTAAATCCTAGCTGACCGTACAAATAGATGTACAAATAGAAATGCAGCAAAGCCAGAAAGGTTAACAAATGTCTTTGTTTAATATGCCTTGTACACTTCAAATCAGAATATCACCATTTGGAGGTAGAAAAGAAATAGCAACGGGACAGCAAAGTTTATACAAGTTTGGGGGTTGGTTGGTTGGCTCAAGGATTTTTTAAAAAATAATTTTTATTTCAATTTTCCAGTTAAAATGCAAACAAGCAAACAATACAACATACAAAACAAACATGTACATCATATATACATAAAATATAATTCCATTAATACAGCTTTATACCATCGTAATTTCCTTCTCATTTCCATATTTTCCTAATTTTGGCTATTGTTATATACATAAACATTTTTTATCTTTTTCTATTCAATATATACACTATTACCTATTATCCCATAGTTTTATACTCTTATTTACATTATATACATTATATACATTTATTTAACAACCATTTAAGTTTAAGGTTACATCTATCACATTTCCTCTTTCTTATTCCATTTCTTAACATATTTCATGGCTCAAGGATTTGTACACAGGTAGTCTTTGACTAACAAAAACAATTGGGATCATAATTTCTCTTGCTAAGCAACATAGCTATTAAGTGAGTCCTGCCCAATTTTACAATCTTTTTTGCCACGAGTTGTTAAGTGAATCATGCTGCCGGTAAGCAGATCCAGCTTCTACCATTGACTTTGCTTGTGGGAAGCCAGATGGGAAGCAAACATTGATTTGCCAGTTGCCAAGCAACTGATTTTTGATCACAGGACCATGAGGATGGTCATAAGTACAAGGACCAGTCTTAAGTCACTTTAGTCAGTGTCATTGTAACTTTGAACAGTTGATAAATGAATGATTGTAAGTCAGTGATGGCGAACCTTTTTTTCCTCGGGTGCCGAAAGCACGTCTGCACACGCTATCGCGCGTGCGCGAGTGCCCACACCCATAATTCAATCCCTGGGGAGGGCGAAAATGGGCTCCCATGCCCCCCGAAAATGGGCTCCCATGCCACCCTCTGGAGGCTGGAAATGGCCCATTTCCCAACTGCTGGTGGGCCTGGTAGGCCCATTTTTCACCCTCCCCAGGCTCCAGAGGCTTTCCTGGAGCCTGGGGAGGGCGAAAACAGCCTCCCCTGCTCCCCAGAGGCCCTCCAGAAGCCCAAAACACCCTCCCAGAGCCTCCATGCGAGCCGAAAATCAGCTGGCTGGCATGCACATGCACGCTGGAGCTGAGCTAGGGCAACAGCTCGCGTGCCAGCAGATATGGCTCCGCGTGCCACCTGTGGCACGCGTGCTATAGGTTCGCCATCACTGTTGTAAGTCAATGACTGTATATCTGTATAGCAGCAAAGAGTTAGTGTATATACGTATCTTAGTTACCATTTGGGGTTCATTCAAATTTTTGCAGCTCAAACCTAATCAGTTCAATTTGCCTTGTAAACTAATTTTTAGAAGTTGTGTTCTTCCACTAAAAGCTCTAATAGACAGCTACTCTACCGTGTTATTTTAAGCATCAAGCAAGTGATCGTAATAGTTGTAAAAGTTACCAGATATTACTTGGTACTATAAAGAGCCCCAACGGTTCACAGTGTATATATTTGTGTTCTTGTGTTTCCTAGTACCCAAAAAAGAGGGAAGCAGCAGTCTTAATATAGTCACAATTTTTTCTGTTGTGTCCAAAACAACTGATGGGGGAAATAATCCAAAGAACAAAAACTAAAGACAGTTGAAAGAAACTCAATCACTGCAGAGGAAGCAAAGGAGAATGTGAGCACCTGCAAGTAAGTCAAGTAAAACTTTACTGATACTGGTTAACAGACACATGCAGGGTGCCCTTAATACAACTACTTTATGAATTCTGTTGGGATAAACTGTGAGCATCTACTCAACCTCATTAGCATGGTTCAACACTTTGCTTTTGGCCCCGTTGGGTCTATTTCTAAGCTGGAAGAGCCAAGTTACTATTTCCCAGTGTGTTGAATTCCTGCATTCTGTCTTAGCCTTCCACCTAATTGGTTTCTTCTCTCTTACACTGATACATCCATTTGCTCTGTGATTTTTAATGACTTGGCACCTCTTATAAGAAAAGGATCTAGCATTTCTTTCCCATTATATGTCTCTGTAGCCACAAAGAGCTTCTCCAAAAGATCAAATCAGTGTCGGATGACCTACAGGGATTACGATACTGTACAGTAGTTCCAATGGAACTCTGTTTAATTTTGAGCAATTTTCTTTTATTCCAGCAACCCCCTAAGTTATTCAATACCCTAAGGCAGGGGTCAGCAACCTGCGGCTCTGGACCAGCATGTGGCTCTTCCATCCCTCTGATGCGGCTCCCTGTCGCTCAAAATATGCATCACAACCGCCAATGTGTGATACCCGCTGGCACGCGATTTATTGAGCTTTTCAACCCCCGGTAGGCCAACCATGGATAAATCCAAGAAAAGAAAAGTTTCAGAAGAAAACAGAACGTTTAATTCAACTACATATGCTAATTCTGTGGCCGCTCAGGAAATAGTCAGACACGGGAAGGGTTTTGTGGCTCCAGGTGTTTTCTTTTCTGTGGGAAACGGGTCCAAATGGCTCTTTGAGTGTTTAAGGTTGCTGACCCCTGCCCTAAGGGGTATTATCTAGCTCAGTGTTTTTCAGTCTTGGCAATAATGTTAAGATGTGTGGAGTTCAGCTTCCAGAAATTAATTTTGGGAATTTAAGTCCACATATCTTAATGTTGCCAGGGTTGAGAAATTTTTGCTGCTGATACAGTCCATTGTAAGAAACAACTGTTGGATTGCTTGCACATTTCACAGTTGAGCCAAATTCTCACACATTCCCTGCTTCTAGAGGGATGGAAAGCCTAAATCACATCTGACAGGATGCACAAGCAAACTCACAGCCCTGATACAATTGTGTTGCAAGTTTGCTGGGGGAAAATGCAGGCTTATCTCCAATCTCTTATTCTCTTGAAAATACTGGGACTTAAGCACGCAATGTAGACTTTTGCATCCATTGATTTCTTTTTTTATAGAGTTTGATGTGTATAACTGTGATTTATATTTGAATATACTGTATATCCCATTTTTACATGTACTGTACATATAGCTATTTAATTTAGCAGGATTTAGGGCATAAATTTGTATTGTGTCAATCCAGTTCTAAAAAGAAGTATGTCCAATAGGTTTAGGGTTCTGGATGAACCCCCTTAACTAACAAAATCTTTAACATTGCTTTAACAACTATATTATTATATTAGGACTATTAAAAGTGCAGGGGAGTAGAATAAGCACTTCTACTTTACTATAATTCCAGAGGTATAATAAGCTCTATAGCTATATATTTTTCCATTTATCATGCAGTGACATCTGCAGGGGGACTCAGAGTCAAGATGGCAGGTGCAACCACACAATGAAACTCCGCCATTTTTCATGTTTGTGAGATGCATGCAGTGTTACATTTAAAAGGTCTGAAGATGCACATTCACAACTAGTCTTGATTTTTAGAGACACACATACCTTCCACAGATTCCCCTGTCTCTGGGTAAAGCAAACAGGACCAAACTTTTTATATCATCCAATTGAAATGAAATTCTTTTTACAGAATATTTTTCATGTCGGTTTTACGTTCCAAGAACACTGTGTATCTCAGTTTAACTTTGCTGAATTCATAATATGAAAGCAATTGGAATGTTCAATTTTATTTTAAATTTTAGGTGTTTTCTTGCACCACAAAATTGGAGGTGCTTTATTTTGGATTCATTAACTGAGCAGAGTTTTAGATTCTGCTGGTGGGTGACCACCTAGAAAAATAAATAACACCTTCTAACACTAAAATTCTAACAATTTCACAAACTGGATTCTTTTTGTATAGATCATGGAGAAAATTGTTCAGCTTGTCCTCTTTATGAAATGCACCCAGTTAACATTGCCTATGTCTTTGTGTAACTATATTTGTACATGTCAGAATTAGATCCAGAGGAGCAATCAACATTTGCAAGTGTGCCTTTCCATGTGATCAATGCATATAAATTGTTCCTTGGGGGGGGCAAGCTCCTCAGTCAGCACCATCTACTTTCCCCAATGTTGCCACTTTAATGATCTCTCCCACAGTGCAATTAAACTAGGTTTCATCTTTGAGTGGTCAATTACCTCTTTCATAACCTCCTTGTCATCAAGGTAATAGATAATTGAGCCATTGCTTAATTTGAAGGAGAGGAGCCAGCTTGCATTTTCCGCAACATTGAGCATAGAGAGAAAATCTGACAGATCTAAGGTCTATTATTGCTTTAGCAAGATTAGCTAGTGGAGTAGGCAGGGAGGCATCAACTCATAGAATGGAGAATTCTATCAATGATGTCTTCCCTCTCTCCCCCCCACCCAAATTCAGCATTTGGTCTCGGGCGGATTCTTTTTTAGGAAACATGTTTAGCCATTCATAAAAATTTCTAAAGATCTATAATCCATATAACCTCCCCAAAGAATATTATGGTGAAAGTGCCTCAAATGGATAAGAGATTATGCATTATTGTGCATTATTCACTTAACAGCTGCAATTACCGTATTTTTCGGAGTATAAGATGCACCGGAGTATAAGATGCACCTTAGTTTTTGGGGAGGAAAATAGGGGAAAACAATCTGACTACCATGTATTCATCTGGCTAGCATCCTTAGTCTGGTCAGCTGCAGCACATTATTTTAGCTCCTGGTTAGGACTTAAAAAAACCTTCTTCTGAGAGAGTAACAATGAAAGAGCCTGCAAGCCGGTAAGAGCTGGGAAGATCGTTAGCACCTGGTTAGGGCTGGAAAAAAAGCTACATTAGAAGTATAAGACGCACCTGAATTTTCAGCCACTTTTAGGGAGGAAAAAGGTGCGTCTTATACTCCGAAAAATATGGTATTCTCTTAACAACCATGATAAAAATGGTTGTAAAATCAAGTATGACTTACTTAACATTTTCCTTGCTTAGCAATGGAAATTCTGGCCCTAATTGTAGTCATAAATCAAGGATTGCCACTCAAACGTTTTGCTTAGATACGGTATGCCTGTCCAGAAAAGAATACAAAGGGAAACTGGGATAATAATGTCCTAGAGATTTGGTGAGGATGATAGGACATTTTTCCTTCTTTTGAATGGATTTTTTTTTATCAATCTAGCCCAGTTTGATAACTATTTCTGACATGATCTCAAATTTCCAAATGTGTTTATTGACTCAAGTGAGTGATCTGTGACTTTACATACATGGTTTTAATGTATGAAAAGTAACACCCTTAGTACCCCACTTTTATATCTGATCTACTGGGTTCTTTTAAGGAGAGATATTACCATTGGATAATGAACATCCAAGCACTTAAACTTATATACCGCGTCATAATGCTTTTACAGCCCTCTCTAAGCGGTTTACAGAATCAGCACATTGCCCCCAGCAATCTGGGTCCTCATTTTACCAACTTTGGAAGGATGGAAGGCTGAGTCCACCTTGAGCCGGTCAGGATTGAACTGCTGGCAGTGGGCAGAGTCAGCCTGAAATACTGTATTCTAACCACCGCGCCACCATGGGTCCTTGGATGGTAAGCCCGTCTTTAGATTTGTAAAAGTTTGTAAAAAAAAATTGGCTGATTGCAGAATACTGAGCAAGCTTCCAGGTTAACAGATTAACAGAGCTGGAAGGGAACTTGCAGGTCACCTAGTCCAACCCGCTGCCCAAGCAGGAGACCCTTACATCTGCCTCTACCTAGGATCGAACTCACAACCTCCTGATTGTGAGGCAAGAGCTCTACCTCTAGGCCACAGCAGCTGGTGGTTGTCAGAAACTTTACCAAACTAATAATAAATGCAAAGGATGAGGACAGAAGGGAAAAAAGGTAAATTTGCTGTTGAAATGCCAACATATTAATCTGGTCACAGGCTGCTTCTAGAAAAGACTTAGAAAAGATTGAGAAATCAATCCCAGCTTTTTAAAATAATTTGATTAGGTTCAGATAATACTGTCTTTCTTGTAATTTCTCCCATTGTTTTCCCACCATTTCCTTCATTTTATTGACAGCATCAAAAAAAGATCCATTAAAGAGGGAAAGACAGAATAATTGCCTGATGACTTTTGACTGATGGATGCTTCAAATAGTTCTAATCTTAAAATGTAAATGAAGATTGCACAGTTAATTGGATGATGCTCTCCTAGGTGCTATAAAGATTTTTAGATGTCATTTAATCCAATAAAATCAGAAATTTCATCCTTCACGCCACATGTTGTAGCTTTCTTTTTTCTTCCCTGCTTTTTTCTGCTTAATATCTAATCCAGGGGTGAGCAAAATACATCCCTGAGTCCCTTCTTTGACATCTGCAAACTCCTCTGTGGCTGAAAAATTGATGTTCTGAAAAACATTAAAAGTACAATTCAAGTCTGACAACAAACATAAGCACATTTTATGCATTAAGAACTTGCTCCTGAAATTTAAAAAAAAATTAGCCCCATCCATTTTGCATCATTGTCCTCAGTCTCTCCAAAATTTTCAGCCCTCGATATAAAAGATTACCCAGCCAGATTCAGCCTCAAGGAGAGTTTCAGAGAATGGGAAAAGCTGTCTTGCCAATTTATAATATAATATCTTATCCTAATAAAGTACAGGTTGTCCTTGACCTACAACAGTTTAGTGACTGAAGTTGCAATGGCACTGAAAAAGTGACTTATGGACATTTTTTTACACTTACAAGCACGCAACATCCCCATCAGTCATGTGATCAAAATTCAGACGCTTGGGAACTGACTCACATTTATGACCGCTGTAGTGTTATGTGATCACCTTTTGTGACCTTCTGACAAGGAAAGTCAATGGAAAAACCAGATGCACTTAACAGCCATGTCACTAATTTAACAACCGCAGTGATTTGCTTAACAACTGTGACAAGAAAGATCATAAAACGGAGCAAAATGTCTTCACTTAGCAACAAAAATTTTGGGCTCAGTTGTGATGGCAAGTCGAGGACTACCTGTATCATATAGTTATTGTGCAGTTTGTTTTCTTCTAATGGACTAACACAGCTTCCTGCCTTTTTCCTTTATATATGGCCTTGCATAGTCAGATAATCTATGTAACACCAAATCTGAGTGTTTGAATTCCGTCATCTGTCCAAAAATAGAAAAGGTCTTTAGCATCTCTGCTTGAATCATGTTACGGAAAGGAGACGTGTGATTTGTTGTTAGCATTTCAGATTCACAAGAGTATTAACTTGCCTCCTGTTCAGTTCTTCTCTCCCATAAGCTTTCCAAAGAGCAATATATGTTATTGCATTTGCTGGAAAGAAAAAAGCACCACATACAACAGAGAGATGTTCTATATTCGGTAGGAGGTTCAGTGGGCCGAAACAGGTTGATTATCCCAAACCAGAATCTTCCTGTGCCAACATTCATAAACCGGGCTCTAGGAAGCACTTAGCATGCCAGATGACAGATGAATCCTTTGTCAGATCACATTTAAAAATCAAAAGGGACTTCCATAAAAGTTAATGCCATGGAACAAGAGCAGAAACACACATACCGTACCGAGTTGACTCTTCATTGTTGTTTGGGGGAAATGTATGTATTTCACGAGGGATACAAAATGAGGCTGCAGCTGGCAAGCAGGATTGTATCGTTGTGCTCTATAACAATATTCATTATTATTTAACTGAGCAGAAGTCATTACAGACCCAGAAGGGCAGCCATGACATTTCATTGCAAAGCTCAAGAGGACCAACAACGCCGTCCATGTCATGCCCTTTGCCAAAGTCCTCAGATAAAGAATTAAACAGTGATCTCTGTTTCTCATTCTGAGGACTTGGAAATCAGGATGGCTGCATAGCAGGGGCGGGTTGCTCTCTTACCTTGCTACTGGTGCGCTGCGCGCGCATCACCACATTTCGTGCACGTGCATGCTTGCTACGCGCATGCGTCCCCTTGCACGATTTTGCTTCCGTGCATGCGTGGGAGCAAAATTGTGCCGAAATCTTGTGAGGGGATGCGCGTGCGTGATTTCGGCAATTTTTTGCTTTCGCGCATGCATGAAGCAAACAATCGCCAAAATCTCACACGTGCATGCATCCCCTCATGAGATTTTGCTTCCACGCATGCGCAGGAAGAAAAAAAGCCCAGAAATTCTGAAAAAAAGATGGCGGCTCCTAGGGACCGGCAACCGACCGCACCGGGTCGGTAACCTCTTGCTGACGTCACCTGCCCGCCGCTACCAGTGCAATAGAGTGGACCGCACTGGTAGGAACCCACCACTGCTGCATAGGTTCCCTTAACAACTCTTCAAAATGTGAGGATCCCTCAGAATAAAGTATTTTCTCAGGAACTTTATGCAACCATCCCAATGGCCCGGCTCTCACAATATCATGTACTAAAATCAGGTTTGCTGATTATGGTTCAGTATGTTTCATGAAATTGTTAATTGTTACCTTTTTTTCCCAAGAGCTCAATAGCAATAGCAATAACACTTAGACTTACTGTATATACCACTTCATAGTTCACAGCCCTCTCAAGGCAGTTTACAGAGTCAGTATATTGCTCCCAACAATCTGGGTCCTCATTTTACTGACTTCGGAAGAATGGAAGGCTGAGTCAAAGTTGATACGGTCAAGATCGAACTCCTGGCTGTGGGCAGAATTAGCCTGGAATACTGCGTTCTAATCACTGCGCTACCACGGCTCTTACATGTGATGATTAGATGGGGATCTATTTTTATTAAATTTATGACAACAACAACCTTTAAGAGAACCTGAACTGGGAAAGAGTGACTAGTCCAAAGTTACCCAATGAGTTTCCATGGTTGAAACTGAACTTGAATTGGGGGCTTTTTTTCCATCCTAGCCCTTGAATCCTATCCTTTATTCTGCATAAAGAGAGGAACAACATTGCTATTGTTTCTCTTTCTAGTTTAGAGAAGGATGATTTTTCCCAGGGCTTGGTTTGGTAATAATTACAATGGCACTGAAAGCCCTGCCTCACTGCCAAGGTGGAGGACCAGCTATCCATCCATCCATCCATCCATCCATCCATCCATCCATCCATCCATCCATCCATCCATCCATCCATCCATCCATCCACCCAGAATCAGCAGAAAACAATGCCTAAATGAGATCTATGAACCCCATTGTTGAGCCCTATCCTGTTTCTATTATCTTTTTCTCCAGTCACTGAAGTCATCTGATTTCCCTTCAAGGTAATGGGTACAAAGCCTAACAGACATTACAAACTTTGTGGCTCCCATTAGATCAGGGGTGTCAAACTCAAGGCCCGGGGGCCAAATCCGGCCCATGGGGTGCTTAGATCTGGCCCACGGGGCCGCCCTGGAAACAGCAAAGTACCGGCCCGCGGTGCCTCTGCCAGCAAAAATGGAGCTCGGGAAGGCTGCGGGCAGCCCTCCCGAGCTCCATTCTCACTGGCAAAGGGTTGCAGGAAGCCATCGCAGCCAAAAACGGAGCTTGAGCGCCCGTTTTCACTGGCAGAGCGCTTGGGCCACTACAGCAAAGGTGGGTTCCTCCCAGTTCAGACAGGTTCTATGGAATTGGTAGTAACTTGGCGGCCTGGGTCGCTGGAACTGGCAGCAACCCAGGCCTGCCACGTCCCCGAACAGGCTCTCTCAGCAGCGCCGTAGGTGGCACCATCTTGTTTTTTGCTTCTGCACACGCGCAGAATCTGGTTTTTTAGCACTGCGCATGCGCGCATGCAAAGCACGGCCGCACCGGCAGCGAAGAAAACCAGAACCCACCCCTGCACTACAGGCGCCCTTATCGAGCTGGCCATGCCCACCCTGGCCATGCCCATCCTGGCCATGCCCCCACGCCCCCCCAAAGTCAAACACAACCCTGCTGTGGCCCTCAATGAAATTGAGTTTGACACCTCTGCATTAGATGCTTTTCACTTAAAGAAGAAAAATACTACTTTAACACTAGTACAATTAAGGCTGATTTAAGGTTGATTGTAATGGTCTGGAGATGAAAATAGTATCATGGGGGTGGGGGGATGGGAATGTTGCCAGGGTATGTTTACACCATTATTAGCTACAAGAGAGAAAAGGCCACGAGAGGTTATCTAGCGAAACAGATCTGGCTATACAAGGTTAAGGTTGTGAGCAAAAACAGCTGCAAAATTGAAAAGGCGCAACGATTTACTGAACAAATTGGCTGGAACATCCTGGGGTGTTGATGCTAACACCCCACGAACAACAGCCATGGCTTTGGTTTATTCCACAGTTGAATATTGTGCCAGTGTGTGGCTTAACAGCGCCCACAGCCAAATGATCGATGTCCAACTCTGCCAGATAATGCTCATCATCTCTGACAGGTCACACCCCACTCCTGTGCATTGGTTAGAAATGTCATTCCACCCCACATCAGAAGACAACAAGCTCTCATTCGGCTAAAGTCCAGGATGCTGAACAACAAGGCCCTCCCTATCTACCAGGATAATGCACAGCCCACCCACAAGATTGAAATCCTGTAGGCCAGCTTGGAAAACAGTTATTCACTTAACATCTAACCCAGTTTAACCCCGAGTATGCCTGGAGAGAGGAATGGTCAATTGTGGCTTGACCATTAGTGATCCCTCTACCAAACCACCTGGTTTTGACTTCCTCGCTTTGTCTCGTTGAAATTGAACAAAATACGTGAGATACTGGAAGAAGTACCTATGCCCTGTAACAGTGCAGATGGAAAGATTCCCCTTGCTGTGATTGTGGTGCTGGTATGCAAACTATTAAAATATTGTGCAAGATTGCCCCGGATGTGCGGTCTCTGTTTCCCCAGAACAGGGGTGTCAAACTCAATTTCATTGAGGGTCGCATCAGGGTTGTGTTTGATCTCGGGGGAGGGGGGGCAGGCGTGTGTGGCCAGAGTAGTGTGGCCTGCTCAACGTCACTCATGACGTGGTGGCCCAAGTGCCCTGCCAGTGAAAACAGAGCTCGGGAGGTCCGTCCTCCCGAACTCCGTTTTCACTGACAAAAGGCTACAGGAGGCCATCGCAGCTAAAATTGGAGCTCGGAAGGGCTGCGCATGGCCCTCCCAAGCTTCATTTTCACTGGCAGAAGCACCGCAGGCCGGTCCTTCGCTATTAACCAGTAGAACAGCTTGCCTTCAGAAGTTGTGAGTGCTTCATCACTAGAGGTTTTTAAGAAGAGACTAGACAGTCACTTGTCTGAAATGGTATAGAATCTCCTGCTTGAGCAGAGGGCTGGACTAGAAGACCTTTAAGGTCCCTTCCAACTCTATTCTGATTGATTGATAGTATTGCAGGCTAACTCTGTCCACAGTCTGGACTTCAGTCCTGACAAGCTCAAGGTTGACTCAGCCTTCCATCCTTTCGAGGTTGGTAAAATGAAGACTCAAATTGTTTGGTCAATATGCTGACATTGTAAACTGCTCAGAGAGTGCTCAGGGGTGATATATAGGTCAAAGTGCTATTGCTATTGATAATTAGAGTAGAAGTAGGAGACTAAACCACAAAAGAAGAAGAAAAACCTAGATCTTAGCCAAATTAACTTGCCTGGAGAAAGAGCATATAGTCCTCAAGCACCACTGACAGCTATGCTGTGAGAGAATAATGGGAATCAACCCATCTTGATAATGGAAAAACATTAGACAGGAATAACTGGAAAAAATTGACCAACAATATCAAGACCAACTGTCCTCAACAATATCTACCCATTTCCCTTAGCACAAGTATAAGGCACTATTCTATCATCATAAACTGTTCATTAATCTTCAAAGCACCTCTAGGAGAGATAAAATTAATATTACTGTATTTTCTTTTCAAAGGGAGACAGCAATGCTCAGAGGAATCATTAGGGGAAACTGTTATGGGCCTGTGAGCTAGACATAGGTGCACCCCATTTAATGTAATTCCTGTGCAGAGAATTCCAGGCAATCGGAAGGGGGAAAATTGTTAATATCTTTTGCATCATCTCTAAAACTGGCATGGCTTTTATAGTAGGCTTCATACTATAAGGACACGGGTTCAAATCAAATCCTATATTGAACTATCCAAGGAACAGATGATAAAAATAAAATCTGTCAATGCAGTTATAATGCTACAGAACACAACATTTTCTCAGAATGCTGGTGTTCACTAGCAATTTTCCCTGCAGAGAGGCAGAAATATTCTTAACAGTTGAAAACTCTGACATTTATTAGCATTTCTTTTTTTGCCAGGTACCTCATGATTCTTGACAAATGTATCTTTTCTTTTATGTACACTGAGAGCATATGCACCAAAGATAAATTCCTTGTGTGTCCAATCACACTTGGCCAATAAAGAATTCTATTCTATTCTATTCTTAAAGTCTGTTCCTCCAGTGAGGAAAGGGATTTCCCCTCCCTCCATGGAGGGGACGCAGATCCCTCAGTGCACAAATCCAAGGTCCCCTCCACATTGCAACCTTTCCTGCTGGCTTCCCCATTAACTTTCTGGGGAAGCCAGCAGAGAAGATTGCAAATGACAACCACATGATCACAGGACATTTGGCAACTGGACAGATGAATAGATTGCCAAGTGCCGAAAATGTGGTCATGTGATTGGGGGAAGCAGCATGACATTTTACAATGGCCATAAGTGTTTCAGGGGCGATGAAGCACCTGTTCCAAGGCCTTTGTCACTGTGAAAGGTTGCTAAACTACCAGTTATACGACAAATATTACTTGTATTACATAGAAATACACACAAATATTTAAAAAGAAGCTAAATGTATTAAGTTTTCTATTTCTATATATATGAGTCTGTTTGGTGTAGCAGTTTAAGGTAGCAGTCTAGAAACTGGAAGAGTGAGTTCTAGTCCTGCCTTAAGCACAAAGCCAGTTGGATGATTTTGGGCCAGCCGTTTTTTCTCAGCTATAAGAAGTCAGTAACAAACCGCTTCCAAAAAGTCTTGGCAAAAAAAAATTGCAGGAACTAGTCCAGACAGTCACCACGCATCAACAATGACTTAAAGGCACAAAACAAAAATCTATCTAAAAATCAACAAATACCAGAAACTCTGAGATAGATATTAGACATCATTAAATATTAGGCAGTGTCTGTCCCAGGATAGTCAACATCTACATGAGATTTCACTGCTAAGTCTATTCAAGTCTCATTGGATTCAATGGAATTACCTCCCAGTGACATAAATGATAAATTCAGTCCTATAGAAAAAACTATATCATAATGATCACTAGCATTAGTGTCTGGTTTTTCTCTGAACGATAAAAGTTCAACTTTTGGATGGTTTAATATTTTCCACTAGGTGATGGAAAGTATTAAGCCATTAAAAAGTTGAGTTTCCATTTCACTTCACAACAAAATTTTTCCCTACCGGTTCTGTGGGCATGGCTTGGTGGGCATGGCAGGGGAAGGATATTGCGTAACTCCGATTCTCCGCCAGCTGCATTGGCTGCCCATTAGTCTCCGGATCCAATTTAAGGTGTTGGTCGTTACCTTTAAAGCCCTACATGGCTCAGGGCCAGGTTACCTTCGGGACCGCATCCTGCCGCATACCTCCCTACGACCGGTCAGGGCCCACAGAGTTGGCCTCCTCCAGGTCCCATCGACCAAACAATGTCGGTTGGCGGGGCCGAGGGGGAGGGCCTTCTCTGTGGGAGCTCCCTCCCTGTGGAACCAGCTTCCCCCGGAGATCAGGACCATCCCCACCCTGCTGGCCTTCCGGAAAGCAATAAAAACTTGGCTCTTCCGGCAGGCGGGGTGAAAGTGAGACCAACTAGATTAGATATGGGTCTCTCCCCTTGTTTTGTGAATATGAGATTCTTTTAACTTTTGTATGTTTTTTAATTATTGTATTTTATATTTGTTGTAATGGATTCGAATATGCTGTGAGCCGCCCAGAGTCCCCTGGGAGTTGGGCGGCATACAAATCCATTAAATTAAATTAAATTAAATTAAATTAAATTAATTAAAATCCATTTAATTAAAATCCCCATTCCCTCCCCACTCCTGGGGGAAGGATATTGCAAAATCTCCATTCCCACCCCACTCTGGGGCCAGCCAGAGGTGGTATTTGCCGGTCCTCCAAACTACTCAAAATTTCCGCTACTGGTTCTCCAGAACCTGTTAGAACCTGCTGGATTTCACCCCTGCTTCACAA
Source organism: Diadophis punctatus similis (assembly GCA_023053685.1). Classification (NCBI taxonomy): domain Eukaryota; kingdom Metazoa; phylum Chordata; class Lepidosauria; order Squamata; family Dipsadidae; genus Diadophis; species Diadophis punctatus. The sequence goes on from JALIGW010000001.1 coordinate 28,826,779, forward strand.
GCCCCCAGATATGTTCATAATCCTACACCTAAACCTTGAGAATCGGAAGCTGGAAGAAGAGAGTCTGCCATCTGGGGACTGAAAACAGAACAGATCTTCTATGTAAGGAAAAGGAAAAACTGGGCCAACATTTCCCTCTAGTGGGTAGTACTGTAGTAGTACATATAGAAGCAGGAACTGTGTGAAATCAACAAGCTATAATTAGAGTCTAGCAACAGTAAAAGAACAAAAGATCTTGAGGCACTTTAAAGGTGAACATATTTTATTTTTATACACTTAGTGCTGGAAAGACCCTGTCATACTTACAATATAGGAATGTAAAGGTGACAGGACTGGCATGATGGTTAAATTAACAGATTTTGTGAGAGAAAAGACACTGGTGGGGAAAAAAGGGGGGGGACAAACTACCGTATTTTTCAGAGTATAAGACGCACCTAGATTTTAGAGGAGGAAAACAAGGAAAAAAGTATTCTGAACCAAATGGTGTAGTAATATATTATTTAATAAAATACCAGTGTAGCAGAATACTTTTTACAAGCATGTACACTTTTTACAACCATGTATACTTTTTACAAACTTCAAACTTGACAGCTTTAAGACTTGTGGACTTCAACTCCCAGAATTCCTCCTTCAGTCATGCTAGCTCAGGAATGGGAGTTGAAGTCCACAAGTCTTAAACTTGCCAGGTTTGAAGACCCTTGCACCCCTAACCCCTAACCCAGGGGTCTTCAAACTTGACAGCTTTAAGACTAGTGGACTTCAATTCCCAGAATTCCTCCTCCAGTCATGCTAGATGGGGTGATTAGAAGGCAAAAACACTCTAGTTTTTGCAAAAAACAGCTCGTTTTTTGCTTGGTTTTTTTTTTTGGAGTCCTCCACTCCTCTACTCGCAACAGAATACCTTACGCAACCAGACTTGAAATCCTGGGCTTAGAAAGCTTAGAACTACGTCACCTTCGGCACGACCTAAGCATAGCTCATAAAATTATCTGCTACAACATCCTTCCTGTCAACGACTACTTCAGCTTCAACCACAACAATACATGAGCAAACAACAGATACAAACTCAAAGTGAACTGCTCCAAACTTGACTGTAGAAAATACGACTTTAGCAACAGAGTGGTAAATGCCTGGAACTCACTACCTGACATTGTGGTTTCCTCACCAAACCCCCAAAACTTTACCCTTAGACTGTCCACTGTTGACCTCACCCGATTCCTAAGAGGTCAGTAAGGGGTGTGCATAAGTGCACCAGCGTGCCTACCGTCCCTGTCCTAATGTTCCCTCTTATCAGTACCCATCTTATGTATATAAACAATGTTATATCTATGTATATTACCAATACGTACTTGACAAAAATAAATTAAAAAATAAATTAAAATAAATTAAAAAATGACAGCTGAGGACCAATGAGCAGATGGTCTCCTCCAGCCAAGATGATCAGATGGTCCCTATTGTTCCTTCCATAAGTTCCATTCAGCCATTCTCATTCCCTTTTGAAGCCCCCTAAACCAATATCTAATTGCATCAAAAAAATCAAAAGAAAAGCATTTGCAAACAAGTTGCGTACCATAGTAAAAGCTAAAGTTTCGTTTGAGCCGAGTTTGATTCCTGATCATAATGGACACATTTAATGTTTTTCTTAGGTACAGTACATAAGTGCTGTCCTGCTTATATATTTATTTTATGTAATCGATCATCTTACTTGCACATGACTCCAGGTGGTGTGCAGAATTAAAGCAAAAACTGAACTATCTGTTCAAAATCAGCTATTTTATCTGAAAGATGCTCTACAAAAGCTTGGTACAACCCTGAAGGTGGAACTCAGGAGCCGTTTACCCAGAAGGATCTGGATCATCTTAAATAGTGTTGCCAGTTGGCTATCTGCAGATGCAATAAGGGCAGGGCAGTATTAATGCTTCATCACTCTTACCGCCATAAGGTAGACCTTAATGGCAGCTCTAACCAGTGTTGGTTCAAATTCATTCTTTGTTCTCCGTCAGCAATGCTCCAGATATCTCATAACCGGCTTCAGCTCCCTCAGCTCTTCTATGAATCATAGAGTATGGGTAGGGAGAGGTTGCATGGGTGTGATCTGGTCAAAGGTCTTGGTCACTCCCTGTTCGAGGCAAAGCCAAAGCCATGGTTAGACTGTACAGTGGATCATCAGGAAGTTTTCTTTGGAATCCATTCAGCTTCATCAATCATGGGGGTGAATTAATCAAATAGGTTCCACCTCTCTGCAGTTAAGTAAAGTAACCAGAGATTCTTATGGCCACCAGAGAATGACTTGAAGACGACAGGGAAACCTTGGAGAGCTCCCCCAAGTCCAGATCATATTGCCACTGATCCAACTGTCAAACAGACAACAAGTGGTCAAAATAGGGAGCGCCCTATCTAACACGTTCCTGTTAACAGCGGTGTACCCCAAGGCAGCGTACTAGGACCAACACTCTTTATACTCTATATAAATGGCCTTTGCGATCACATTACAAGCGACAGAGTTCTCTTCGCCGATGATGTAAAACTCTTCAACACCATCGACAACACTGCTACCCTCCAAAAAGACCTTGATTTTGTGTCTGAATGGTCAAACATCTGGCAACTCCAAATCTCAACCAACAAATGCTCTGTCCTACACATTGGCAAAAAAAAAATCAGAACACCAAATAGAAAGCTGAATTGACAAGACCTTGCAGACGACCCTCACTCTGTCAAACACCTTGGAATACTCATATCAAATGACCTAAATGCCAAAGCCCACTGCAACAACATCGCCAAAAAGGCTTCAAGAGTTGTTAACCTAATCTTACGCAGCTTCTTCTCCGGTAATATCACACTACTTACCAGAGCATACAAAACATTCACCAGACCAATCCTTGAATACAGCTCATCTGTCTGGAACCCACACCGCATATCGGACATAAATACATTAGAAAGTGTCCAGAGATACTTTACAAGAAGAGTCCTCCACTCCTCTACTCGCAACAGAATACCTTACGCAACCAGACTTGAAATCCTGGGCTTAGAAAGCTTAGAACTACGTCGCCTTCTGCACGACCTAAGCATAGCTCATAAAATTATCTGCTACAACGTCCTTCCTGTCAATGACTACTTCAGCTTCAACCACAACAATATACGAGCACACAACAGATACAAACTCAAAGTGAACCGCTCCAAACTTGACTGTAGAAAATACGACTTTAGCAACAGAGTGGTAAATGCCTGGAACTCACTACCTGACTCTGTGGTTTCGTCACCAAACCCCCAAAACTTTACCCTTAGACTGTCCACTGTTGACCTCACCCAATTCCTAAGAGGTCAGTAAGGGGTGTGCATAAGTGCACCAGCGTGCCTACTGTCCCTGTCCTAATATTCCCTCTTATCAGTACCCATCTTATGTATATAAACAATGTTATATCTATGTATATTACCAACACGTACTTGACAAAAATAAATAAATAAAAATAAGATAAAATAAAAACCAAATCAGGTTTGTTGCCACTGTCCCATTTTGGGCCCTTTATGGCCTGGGACAGTCACATGGTGGTCATGGTAGCAGAAACCCCTGAGCTATCTCAGGTCTACCCATAGAGAATGCAAATTGAAGTGTCTCAGGACCATAAGCCTGGGAAACTCGACTGACAACCCAGAAATGGAGTCAAGGAGCCCAGGCACAGAAGTTGCTATGAATGCCTGGTACTTTAACTTTAGTCCAATGAAGACTTGGTCAGTGAAGGTCAGGTATTTTAACTTTGCTTATAAAAGAGTTTCAGTCAGAGCTATGCCTCACGTTTCTCCATAAGTGAATTAAGAGCTAATTTAAACAGAAGATTCAGCCACCAGCAACCTAGATCAGATAAACAGAAGCTTGCCAGCAGATGTTAACTGCAGATAAGAATCAGCACAAGTGTTTGCAAGAAAATGCTGAAGGCATAGACCACATAGAAGGGGTGTTAGTTTGATAAAAAAAAGATGTGGTCAGAAAACAGTTTGAAGAAATGTTGCAAGTATGCCCATTACTTGAAAGTAGCAGTACATTTAACTTACAGCTATGGGCAAAGAATCTGGGCAGGGGTCCAAAGGGGAACAAAAGTTCATCATTAGCACACTAAAAGTAGAACTCCTCAATATTTAAATTAGGAATTTAGAGATTATGCTAACAGTATAAGGGGTTGGAATATGCTATGTGGGAGTGTGTGTGAAGCCAGTATGCCCAGGTAGCAGTAAATAATCGAGTGAAAATATAACTCTTTGCTTCCTTGTGCAAACAGCATAACAACTCGGAGCATAGAATAATAGGGTTGGAAGGGACCTTGGAGGTATTCTAGCCCAACCCCCTGCTCAAGCAGGACTCTATATCATTCCAGATAAATGGTTGTCCGGTTTCTGCTGTTCTATTTGATGTAAACCTGACTTGAGGCCCTCTTTCTTTTTGCTGAACTTTACCAAAACTGTCAGCAGAGGTGCCCAGTTTGCTTCCGAAATAAAGTGTTTGAATTCCACTTTCCTTCACTCTCCATGAATAATTGCATTCATTGTGCCAGGTGAACAAATCACAAAGGTGGCTCTTGGCCACCAGCTATGCAACAGGAAGTATAAAAATCCCAACTGATCTGTAGAGTCCAACTTAAGGAACAGTTTCTCACATCCTGCAATTTATGGAGCAGAGCCCCTGAAGGCCATAAGAGACCCCCAGATGATGATCCTAAACTCCCACTCCTGCTCTGAAGTATTGGCCAATGCCACATCCTAAATCCAGCTAGGCACATTTCCAAGAGGTGGATCCTCCTTTCTGGACTCAGTCAGGTCTTGCCAATACACATCAGGTTGTACCTCTCCTCAGTGATCAAGTCACATCTGAGAGAGGGCTTAGCCTAACAGTAAGCAGCAATAATGGAAAGCCAAAGCCTTTGTAGGTTGTTGGTCCAGGTATGATTGAATCAGGGGGTTAAGTATGTTGACTTCAAAGCAGGGGTGGGTTCCTCCCGGTTCGGACCGGTTCGCCCAAACCGGTAGTGACCCGCTGGTGACGTCACGATGACATCACCGACCCAGTTCGGTCGGTGCCAGTCCGTGGGCGCCGTCATCTTTTTTTAAAAAAAAATTTTTGAATTTTTTATTATTTTTTTCTTCTGAGCATGCGCAGAAGCAGAGTTTCCGGCACTGTGCATGTGGTTGCCATCTTGTTTTTGGCTTTTTTTTCCCGGCACTGCGCATGCGTGCGTGCACAAATGAGGCGCATCCACGCGGCACGGGAGAAACGAACCGGCAGTGAGATAAGTTAGAACCCACCCCTGCTTCAAAGGTATTTTTCTCCCTCAAATTCCATGTTAGCTCAATTCTTTTATATTTCTCAGTGGTCTCCCATCCAACTTCTAACTAGATCTGCCGCTGCTTAGCTTTCCAAATTTAGCTTGATACACAGCATGGCATTGTAAGGGAAATGCATATTTCCCTGGAATACAACCAGTTGCTGCAGAAACATATTTCCTGCCTCTCAAGCACATACCTGCACCAAGTGATCAGCCTTGGCTCTAGTTCTCCAGAAAACACCCTAAATAGTATTTGGAATCACTTCTGCTTTCCTAATGCTAGTTTTGGCTCAATTTCCTACTCCCTTTGAAATCTGTACTGACAACAATTTATTATCTCAGGGCAAAGGCATTTAAAATTAATTAAAAGTATTTTAGAGGCTACACCTTAATCAAAAGCCATGTTCTTTATTTGGAGTAGATTTCTATACAAAGCTGGCAAGAGTGCATGAAAGTTTGCCTTGTAGCGTACCTTTTGGCCAAAAAAAAAAATTAGTTCAAAATCACAAAATAAGAAATAAACACTATAAAGATTTTTCCAAACTGGATGAACTAAAACTCCTTATATAACTAGTTTCATTTTCTTATTTATTTATTTATTTGTGAGATTTATATACCGCCTCACAGTGCAAGCACTCTCTAAGCGGTTTACACCAGTAAGCAATGTATATTTATATTGCCCCCAACAATCTGGGTCCTCATTTTTCCTACCTCGGAAGGATGGAAGGCTGAGTCAACCTTGAGCCGGTGAGATTTGAACCGCTGACCTGCGGATCAGTGTCAGCTAAAGTGGCCTGCAGTACCTGCCTCTAACCGCTGCGCCACCTCAGCTCTTGTTGGTTCAAGGGCAGTGCACTCATTTGTAAGTGCATATTTATGCATTTCTGCTTATCAGTGTTAACTTTGTTAAGTGCTGTATAATAGCAAAGCACTTAGACTTATACATCACTTTACAGCCCTCTCCAAGCGGTTTATGGAGTCAGCATATTGCCCCCAACAATCTGGGTCCTCATTTTACCAACCTTGGTAGGATCTCCAGTACTGAATAATATGAATATCTCTTGAAGACATTGCTATTTTTTTCATTCAGTTTATTTAAATGTTTTTTTTAGTGTCCCTTCCCAGATTAAAGAGGCTTTCTGCTGGGTTCCCACATTTTGATATATTATGTTTTGCTTAACTGGGGTTTGTTAAATAAGCCACAATTGACTGGCAGGTCATAAAGGAGTTACATTTGCCCACCTCTGATATAATAGAATAAGTCAAATCTAAACAAGTTGCATTAACATTTTCTGGAAGGATTTCAGCTAGTCACAAGACACTGAGTTGGCAAGCATGGCTCACATGCAGCCAGCCAGGAACCCATCAGCAACCCTCAAGAGTGATTGAGGCTGAAAATGTAAAGCATTTTAAGATAAGGCTTGGTTGGAAGGGAAGCCTTTGAAAGTTACTGAATTTTAGAAACTTTTCATTTCTTAAGACCCCAAACTCTAGTCCCAAGCTAAGTCATTTTTTCTAATTGGAATTTGAGCTCCAAGTATGGCCCCCATGGGGAAAAAAATGGAGAATATTTGGCACTGCTCATTTAGTGGCATAACATGATGTCACAGGCTGTATTTCCTGCAATCCCCAAGCCACAAACTCCAGTTAATTAGTTATATGAGATGGATTAATGAGCATGGTAACCCATATTAAGCCAAATTCTAATCATGTTTTCCTGAATAAGCTATACTTGGTAGGATTGTAGAATACTATTTTAACTATGGTTTAAATGAGTTCTTGTGTGAGGTAAATGGGTAAAATGTTTAACACAAATATAAACTTTTACTTGAACAATTACCGTATGTTTTGGAGTATAAGATGCACTCCCCCCCTCTAAAAGTGAGTGGAAATGTCTGTGCATCTAATATAGCGAATGTTGCCGAAGCCCCGCCCACTCGCCGGCCCCCACTCTTCAGCCATTTTCGGTGTGCCATTTTTTCAGCCTCCACGCGTTGCATTTTTGGCCTCCGCACGCTGTTTTTGGCCTCCACGCATCACGTTTTTGGACAGTTCCAGGTGGCGGGCCAAAAACATGATGCGCAGAAGCCAAAAATGGGGCGTATGGAGGCCGAAAACGTGACACGCAGAGGCAGCGATCGGCGGCAATGTGCTGTGGCAATCCCGGCAGTCTGGAACAGATCTAAAATGAAGGGTGTGGAGGCTGAAAACGTGATGCGCGGAGGGCAAAAACGCGACGTGAGGCCAAAAACACAAAGCATGGAGGCGGCAATGGGCTGTGGCGATCCCCGCAGACTGGAACAGCTGATAGGCCGTATTCCGGGAGGCCGATCCAACCGACAATCAGCTGCTCGTGCTGAATCAGGCTGTGATAACATGCTGAAACTGACCAGCTGTTTGCTGCAAGGACGCTAGCCAAATGAATACCGATGGATGCTGGTAGGCAGAGGCAGTTTTTTTTTCTTGTTTTCCTCCCCCAAAACTAATGTGTGTCTTATACTCCGGAGCATCTTATACTCCAAAAAATATGGTATATGAATTATCACATCATCAAACTCTGCACTTTTTCTTGAGAGGATACAAATTTAACCCCTGAAACTCTCCAAATTTGAGGTTATTTGAAGTCTAGATGGTTATTTGAAGTCTAGATGGTTTATTAAAGATAAAACATAATCATGAGATAAGGACAAATAACAAAAGGAAGACTAAGGCTGAATTATTAATTGGGTGGATGACCCGAGCCGTCACATGCAGAATGTAAAGAGGAAGCCATCAGCTTGGTAAAAACCTCAATGGATAAGGCCAACATTGCTTCCTTTTTTCTTTTACTTATCTGCTGAAAAGGTTACAAGCCCACCGCAACAGTAATTCCAGAAAAAAGCCTTCTGGATTTATTCAGAGATACAAAAGGCCAATTTCCAGTTGCTCCTTAAATAGGATTTCCCCCCTCTGAGGGAGAGGGAATGTTTCTCCAAGAAGATGAAGAAATCCAAGAAATCCTGGCTCTTAGCTTAGCAAAGTAGAAAAGTGAGGGCCAAATATGGTTTTAGGCTCATGCCTTGGCATGCATATTTTCCAAAGAAACAGACCGAGACAGGAAGATCATTTTATTACAATTTATTCAGAACATTCTAATTAAAAAAGATTCCTGTCATTCAAAGAGGGAACCCCAATCCTCAGCTTTCATTCTTATAGTTAACACATCAAAGGAGAATTACATGAGAAAAGTTGATTGGACAGGACAAAAAGTAATCCCTCCTTCACACAGAAAATCAGTTAAATGGAGTTAAACATGTGTGTCCATTTAAATGAGCTCAGATAAAAGCAGGGGTGTAAAATTTAGCATGTTAATGAGAATAGGTTTTTTGGAATTCAAGAAGAGATAAACCTGACACTCACTCTCTCTCTCTCTCTCTCTCTCTCTCTCTCTCTCTCTCTCTCTCTCTCTCTCTCTCTCTCTCTCTCTCTCTCTCTCTCTCTCTCTCTCTCTCTCCATCCCTCCCACCCTCCCTCCCTCCCTCCCTATCAAAAGACATACTGCAGACATCCTATTAAAACAAACATGCTGCTATTTAGCCTGACCTGGAGAGCAAAGACTTTTTTTTATCTTAGTTTAGGAATGTTAGAAGTTATCAGTTAATTCATTCTACATTCCAGTCTGCATTGGCTTGGTAAACCATTAACATCATTTAAGAGAGAGAAATAAGTCAAATTGAAATTCAAAATAACTATGTTAATTAGCAAGTACAATACTACAAAGTCCATGTTGTATGCTACAAAGTCCATGTTGTGTGGACTAAGACACCAGGCTACAAATCGGGAGACTGTGACTTCTAGT